>OZ010653.1:112232216-113432216 GCA_963932375.1 Phania funesta
ATGCCGAGCAAATTCCGCTTCAACCCAGGACCAGTTTTCCCAATAGTATAGCTATCATTTACTGCAAATTAAGGTTACAATCCCGTAAAGATACGTTGGGCTCCTGTGTTGGCTAAGCCATCAGCCATCAGCCCGTTCAATGCAACCGAAGTCACCTCTGACTTCATATGATAATAAGGCTTTGAGTGCAACCTGGCTGTCCGACATTATAACGATTTTTGTATTCCTTGTCCTTCTCCTCAGGCATTTCCTGAGAATGGCGTAAGTTTCAATTTGGGTGTTTTCTCAATGGAATTTTCTGTTGGAGATTTGGTCTAAATATTGCTGTTCCAGTGCTGTCATTTTTCTGCATGGTGCCGTCAGTGAGCTTCATTTCAGCGGCATCTTTATGCTACCCACAATGGTTCGAGCTTTAGTCCTTGCTAGGAATGAGGACTGTACAGTTCCTCTGCCACACAGAAGTCGATTTTAAACAATAAGATAACATAATTGAGAGATCATTCTCTAAGAGTTTTAGTATCCGCATATGCTCTGGAATATCCCCAGCTTTCAATGCCCTGTAACCGTGGTGGAATTTTGCATATTTCTTCCTTCTACCACGGGATATGTCGGGCATGTTCTTATTGCCCCAGTGATCGACACACATATGAGTTGATAGATCTTGTCAGGCACTGATCTTGTTGTGACTTGTTTAACATTCGGCCACCATGCCAAGGCAGCTTAGGTCTGTATTACTCTTATTACCGTGATAAACATACACACACGTGATACGCACGTTTTACAAGCAAGCGTACATCGCCTTGGTGGCTTTTTTGGTAGTATATGAAATATATTAATTCCACGTAAAGGACTTCTTAGGAATGTATTGCAAGTATTTGACTTTACTTGAGAACCTAGTGAAGAAATCTACTTATTTCTGTAAGTTCTCCTTCTTACAAACCCGTGCCCATCAACCGTCTTGTACTTAGATCAAAAGCTTGCTGCATACTTGCCGATATGGTTCCGTCTTCCCAACCTATCACAGATATGATTAAGTTATTGTCATAACCATATGAAAGCTGTTGAGTTTCTATACGCATTCATCGATATCCAATGTCGACAGAGCGGGCGAGAACACGACACCTTGTGAACGACCCTGGTTGTTGGTGAGCATCTCCATTATTCAGTTCCTGATAATTACAGAAGAGCTTTTCTATCCAACGCCATTCCCATTGCAAATCAAAATGGCATCGAAGGCTGTAATCATAGATTACAACTGTTAAATATCAGAGTAGCCACTTCCACGAAAATGAATATTAAAGCAAAATTTTCACACACAGTATGTTTTTTTTTTCATTTGAATATTGACCCGCCTTTATTGGAAACCGTCGGTGTTCAGTTGCGTTGAATCTTAAATACCCCGCATCGAAGTACGAGTTAATAGATGTGTGTAGAAAACGCTTTTGTCTTTTCTGCAAAAATGTATTTTTGATGCAATTTAAACTTTATGCAGGCACAAATACTAACACACTCACACACATACAAACTCACATAAATAGGAAAATAGCAATAAGGAAAAAAACACGAAGAGGCAACCGTGGTTTTCTGTGCGTATCGCTGCCATTTTTAGAGCGATTTTGCTGAATTTTAATAGGAAGATTTTCGCAACTACTCGTATATAACTGACAAATCACTGGAACATAAAAATATGTCTGTCAGTTAAGCGGGATCTTGGGAAAATATACTTCAACAGCGTAAAGCTTGGCACCATTAAATCCTTAACGAAGCGATTCCAAAATATTTATACTTTATGAGATCGCAAATGAATACTGAAGAATTTAAAACCGATTGTTAAATTTATACTCATTCACAGGCATATGTGCATGTATATGTGTATGTATGCATATATGATGCGCTACACTGCTGCTTAAAATATTAATAATAAGAAGAAGACAGTTTTGTTTGCATGCTCGCACACACGTACCTTCGTACAAAACACATACTCGATTTTAATAGTGTCTGTGTTTATTCAATGTGAGAGTATTTTGCATTCATGTACGTACGAATAACAAGCAAGCACTCGAAGGAGTAGGTGTGATATTTGAACTGCACTCTATGTGCTGATGATAAGAAGAAGCAAAAAATGTTGCTGATGCTGCTGCTCTACCTTTATGAAACATACAACATATGTACTTTCAAAATTGCAACGAACGGCAAACACAACAACACACGTAGTCAAATTTGTTTAATACACAAATTTCGAACAGTCAGCGTTAAAACTTGTAGACATTAAAAAACGTTTTTACTATAAAAAAAATTTTGTTAATTTTGTTTCCAAAATAATATTTTAAGCAACTTAATGAATCAATCTAAATTCATACAATCGTGATACAATTCCAAAAAGTGTTTGTGGGGTGATTTGTGGTTTTGAAACCTCTACAACAATATATTGTTGTGACAAACATACCAGCCAGGAAGGTATGCTAATTTGTTTTGCCGTCATTTTGGTAAACATTAGTCTTGACAGTTCATATTTGGCAGTCGTGAAGTAGAGACGTGGCAAATTTATTATGGAAAAATATTAAACCGTAAACGTGTTATCGAAATTTTTGGGAGAAACAACGTGCCAACAAGCAGCACTATTTATCGTGTAGTGAATGATTTCGAAGAAAGAGGGACTGTAGCTGATAGGCCCAAACATCGACCACAACGTCCTGAAAGATCGGCTGAAAACATTACTGCTATTCAAGAAAGTGTTCAAAACAATCCATCAACCTCAATTCAACACCGTGCTCAGGAGCTTCGTCTTCAAAGAACAAGTTTGGCCACAATTTGGCACAAAGATTTGCATTTGTTTCCTTTTAGGATTCAGTTGACACAAAATAGCTTCTTCCAGTAGACCATTTACGCCGCCGTACATATGCCAATAGGATGCTACAGCTCGCCCATGACAACCCCGATTTTCATGAAAAAATCATAATGAGTGACGAGGCACATTTTCATTTGAATGGATGTGACTGTGACGGTTCTGGGCAATGGAAAACCCTCAAGTTATTCATCAGTCACCTTTGCATCCATTAAAAGTGACACTCTGGTGTGCAATTTGGTCACGAGGAATCACTGGACCTTACTTCTTTGAAACGGAAAGCGGCGTAACGGCAACTGTCAATGGGGAGCGATATCGTGATATGATTGAAAACGTTTTAACGCCACAACTGCGTGCTTTGGGCTTGACTAATAAGTGGTTTCAACAAGATGGTGTCACATCGCATACATCCAGGATTACAATGAAATTACTGCAAAACCTCTTTCCACAACAAGTTATTTCAAGGAATGGTGATGTTGATTGGCCTCCACGGTCGCCTTATTTGACTGCTCCGAAGGTTTATGCAAACAAACCAGAAACGCTGGAGCAACTCAGACAAAATATTCGTGATGAAATTAATGAAATACCGCGTGAAATGTGTGAGAATGTAATGAAAAAAGTGTTCACAAGGGCTCGCACTTGTGAGGTTAACAGAGGCGGACATTTATCTGCATTATATTCCATACATAATTGCCAACATTAATTAAAACATTTATCAATATACGATCCATTGTCTTTCATTTAATTAAAAAATATAAACAAACAAAGTAGTATACCTTCCCGGCGGCCACCCTGTATAATAGTGTGTGATCTTTGTGGTATATTAATATTCCCTTAGCTAATTTTATCCCAACTCGATTTATCATAGAATTGCAATTTATTGTTTGGGGGATAAGCCAGTCTAGTCTCTATACGCATTTGAGTGGTTTTAACCAAAAATATCTTAAGCTTCAAATTATATAAACCAAATGAGAAGTTTACAGAACTTCAGAACAAAAACATTGAAGTTTTAACAAAAAACCCAAAAACAAAAAATATTATTTGAAAAATTTTAAACCTTACTTTCGTTGCGATTCGTAACCTGTTTGTTACATTTAATCATTAAATGATTACCGGTCATACAAACTGCAACACGATTAATTTCAACAATATAATTTTGGTTAGCTTGGTGATTCTAATCGCCAGTATTCGCACCGCAGCCGCTGCTAATCACTACCATGATTTTTTCTCTATACAATCGCTTTTCTATCATTTCTAAGCCATTACAGCACCTCGACCTAATGGACCTATTCTGCAGCCCTTTGCCCCACTGCAACAGTTATAAACTTTTGATAAATCTCATAATCATTGTTTTAACTAGTTTGTCTGAAAGTAATATCCTTGGTAATTAAGTATGCATCGTGCTACCTCAGGTCAATCACATAGAACATGTTCTGATGTGTCTTGTTCCTCTTGGCAGGATCCCCACGATTCACTTTCTACCGCACCTATTTGTGAATAGTCCTGTGTAGAGTCTACTATACATTCTGTAATGAGTAATGAATCCTTTCGACTGCCGCATGCCTGTGGGGCGCTCCTTCAATCGAATGGTCCTGGTTTTGCCTCTTTGCGTGTTAGGTTATTTGTGAAGCTATTGTTTACCCCACAGAAGAGGTCAAATCAAAGTAGTGTCTGCGTCACTTTTGGCCAGCTAGTCTGCCATTTCATTGCCTGCCTACATGCCCTGCATGTCGCGGTACCCACTTCAGAAAAATTGAATTTCTTCTACTAGAGGATCTAGAAGTTTACAGTACTGCTAGACCAAGTTTGATTGAAGCCAGTATTTTGCTAAAGACTTTAAAGCTAAAGACTACAACTACTACCCCTACGTAGAGATTCTCTAGCATATAGCTCTAAGGCAAGGACCTCCGCCTGAAAGCTGTTTATCCCATTGCATCTGATTTTCGGTACTGTGGCCCTACACCCAGCTACGCCATCGTCCGTCATTGCTAGTCTAAGCTAATCGTTAACTTATGATTACTTTGAAGTGCTTGGCAAAGTTTAGCTTAGCTGCATTCATCTTATCGGAGACAGCGAGACATGGAGAGTGCCAGACGGCGTCCAGAATATCTGTATGCCCGCCACAATGGTCTTTCTTTTGATTCGGTTGCCTTAATAAAGGACGCACTGGTTGTTGTCCTACTAGCAGGGTGTTACTCCATTAATCATTGCTATCGCTGGTGTGGGACCCGTTCTCATAGCTCCCGTTACACTCCGTCAGGCTCTTCGATTGTACCGTGTTGATGATCATCTGAGCCTGTAATTGTTTTACCTTTGGCCACCATGCTAGAGAGGCATAGTTGCTTATTGGTACTTGTATTGTCTTATATGACCACAACGCATTTTGCCTGATGTTTAAGCGTATTGTTCAAAATCGAAAGGATTCACAATTGTTTCTTACAATTACAAGATGACTCAACCTTGTTTTTTACCTTTGCGCGTAAAATTCCATGACGATCTTAATCGAACAAGGAATTCCAACAGCAATAAAACAGTGTGGATTTACATACGTACCTGCTTTTAGGGGTATCTTAAAGATTTGCTCGCCTGCGACTGAACACAATGCGTCCATCTTCTGATTACTTCTGTCCGGGACTATTAATGCCGTGGGCTACCGGGGTGTCTTCTAAACCAAACTTTGAGTGAGTTAGTTTTCTTAACTTACACCGCTTGTCTTATTATCTTGGTGTTTTGGCTCAACTAATAACTCTCGAACGTTTAAAATCTCTTTATATTCGTTTTTTTTTTTCTAGTAAAAAAATATTTTCGAAAAACTTTTACTCCCCACTGTTTAAACATTTATGAGCATAAATATGCATATGCTCCAGCATGTATCAACTCATTCAAACTCAACTTCAATTTCCAAAAAAAAAAAAAAAAAATTCATCATCCACACACATCATCAACATGCAGACATTTGAAAATATAAAATCACAAACACTTGAATATGAAGCAAAAAAAGGAAAAAAGAATAAGAAGTGAAACAAAACACTAAAAGAAAAGTGTTGTATATTATTTTTTGAACAATCCTGTCTGGGCTTTGTGTCATGTACCATATTGTGTAAATATACAACCTACAAGGGAATCGCTGTATCCTTGCACATATACTCAAACACACAAACTACTCTCAAGATTTAACTGAAAGAGTAACAAAATGACAAAAAGAAAGACGAAATCGAAAACGTTGAAAATGGAGAATATCAATTTCTTTGTATATTTTATGAAAAGTTTTTTATTTTATTTTATTTATATTTTTTTTTGTGTTTGAAGGAAAAAAGCTGTATAAAATCTAGCAAGCAAGAAAGTCTCTAAGATCAGTTGACAATTTCAGTGTTTGTTTTTTCTCCAGTTTTTTTTTTATATATCTTCTGATAAGTGTTTGTGCATATTAATGTTGTTTTGGGGGTTAGTTTTAGTTTTAATACTCTTTGATATCTTTTTAGTTATAAAAATATGGCGATGTTTTGTTTGTTTTGCTGCAAATAATGACACTTTGGAGAATGGTTTTGTTTTAGGATTTTTTTCTTCCTAAAAGTTTCTAGAACTATTATTTATAAAATAAGGTCACAGAAGACAATGCTGCTTGACAAATCTAATACTTTCCTTCTCTTGTAAGATTATGGAGCAGCTTCAATTTACTAAAAGTCCAAGAATATTATTGCTTTGTTGCATTATACATAATTAAATTTTAAGAACACAAGGCTGGAGATATTTGAAATTCTCATTTAATCAATACAGTGCCGCAAAGCTGTTAATACCTAACGCTCTCACAAATATATACTTGCCAGTATGTTGTTCTTTATATTCTAATTAATACTTCAGCGATTGTTTATCATACTAATTAAATTAGATACAATTTACTAAAAAACTAACTACTTTATTTTAATATAGAAATTTCATAACTCCTGTACGTATGATTAATATTAATACCGACATGGCCTACAAAATAATGCCGTAAATATTTCATTTGGTCAGCAATTAAAGAACGCTATAACTGGAACAAAATAAGACATTAAGGGCTTTGCTTTAAAGCTATTTACCTTAAGAGCCTAAAGAAACTAAAGAGTAAGTTGTCGATTTAAAGAAATAATTCCTGAAAAAATTAATGAAACATTAAAAAGAACCTAAAGTCTATAATAAATATTTGTTTAAAAGTCTACCGTTTTTTCGTAAATAACACACCGCTTATAATACCACTTACGTGACACTGAACACAAAGACAGCTGTAAGGCATTATATGCAGTAAAACTTGAGATACTAAGTTAAATATAAAATCTACAAAAAAAAAAAATTTAAAAAAAGGAGAGAAAATCAACAAACGCATCATTTGCACACCAAAACACTTAAAAGGTTGTCGGTAAGAGTAAAGAAGTAAGTGTCATAACTTCATATAATGCAACTAGCAGGACAGGCTATACTATGCAGAAGGAGTATGTATGTATTTTTAGCAAAGAAAGACCTTGTATATGCAAACGACTATGGAGTTTAAAAAAAATCGCCCAAAAGTATGCTGCATCAATTTTACTTAAGTTGTAGGAAAATGTTGACAGGTTGATGTTACACTCAAACAAATTTAGATTTAATAAAATATGACATACACTTCTATAGCTACGAAGATATTCGAACTAACACCAATATATACAACTCCTCACACTTCCTTGTAGTACTTATACCTACTGTTGTTACTGCTCGGCCTGTAAAGTAAGTAAGAGTAGTTGGTTGTGTAGCCTAGTGTTGGAGTTTTTTTTTTTTTTGCTCTTTTTACTTTATTATATAAAAGAGTCAGAGTCGGGCTGTAATATGCTGTAGTCGTCTCTAAAGCTTGCCGTATAAAGATATGAAAAAGACATTTTAAGTAGCTATAAACAGTAATGAATAAGTTTTTCAATTTGCTGGAATCACTTCTTTTAAATATTAAAAAAAAAAAAAAAGATTTTACTAGAGCAGTAAGGGCAATATTTAATATTTATTCAGAGTTGGTTGTATAACACAGGACTAAGAATTATAAGTAACAGGATTTAACAAAGTTTTAATATAAATGTCATACTGACAGTTGATTCTAAAATATTTTAAAGCCAAGAGTTTTGTTATGAAAATTTATATTTGTTGACTGAATTGAATGTAAAGTGAATATTTATTATAATTCCTTTCCTAAAAATAGTTCTAGCTTTAATTTAAGCCTCTGGTTCCCAAAATCTGCATATTATTTGAGGTAATATTACATAAAAACCAAAAATCATATAAAATTAATATTACTCATACGTCCTGTGTGGAACATTTTAAACATCTCTAAAGTCTTTATTGCAGGCTAAGTAGAAGAGAATTGTTTTCATCATTAGAAATTTTGTTATTCGTATTTTTATTTCAACTTCCAAACTTTTCCCCCTACTAACTGTAGTGCAGCTTAAGCCAGTTGTGTTTTTTTTTCTTGCAAAGAAACAAATTGCATTTAATAGTGTTCTAACCATGACTAAATTGAATTTCCTTTTATATTTACCACTGTCTATAATACTACTTTTCCTCTTCTCTTTATATTTCACAAATTATTAGCATATAATGCCAAAGCCACTTTGATGATAATTAATCGCATTTTATGGCATAAAACTTAAAAATTCCATTTGACTGATAATGCGTATTGACAGTTGAAAAGACACATTGATGGAACAGTTAGAGTGATATAAAACTACCTCATAGATAATTGATAAACACAGCTGGTTGATAAAGAGAAAGAAAATAATATGGCAGCTACATTTTTTTTTTTTTATATTTCAGTGATGTGAAATGTGAATGATAAAGTTTTAAGCTGATTATGTGTGGCAAAAAAAAGTTGAAAATTGTGTAGCAACCAGGTTCGGATAAAATCAAAAATTATGAAAAAGGAAGACTTTAGATGTGACACCAGTGTATATGGATTTTATGTCGCATGAACTTAGATGCTTATGACAAAAAAAAAAGTCTGACATAAAATAACATACCCTCCCTATACTTAAAATGTTCTTATTTTCTACTAAAAGCAGCTTTCATAAGTTCGTCCAGTTCACTCCTAATTCTTAAACAAGTCCTGCCTGGGTCAAAGTAAATATAAATTTCCTTTACTAAATATTACTTTAGCCATCTTAAATCGTAAAAGTAATTTGCATTTTAAATTAATCAACACTTGAGACATACGTACATTAATAACCGAACATGCATATTTCATTCATACGAGTACATGCATTTGCTTTGCCCTTAATATCCCTTACGATTTACTATGAATTAGGCCTCTTGGGAGTATGATTGATATTAAACACAAATTGAATTATTAATTATGTCTGCCGGGCCTGGTAGACCACACACAAGCAGGAGAAAGAGGTAGGTGTATTTTTAAAAATGGCTTAATGCATGAATGTGGTTGAGTTGCCATTAAATATAATAAAATTATGACCAGCCAGCATAATGGGATAATTATCTAACCAGTCGTTTGAATATGACAATGGATACATAAATTCAAATATTAAATATCAAGCAGACAACAATGTTTCCTGACAAATGAATGCCCATGTAGATGAATCGTAATAATTCCGAAAAACGTTCCCATTCGAAAATTGAACTGTAAATAAAATATTAAGTGAGGAGTTTATTAATATAAAAATAACTTTCAATAAACATCACGGTCTACTAGCAAAAATCTACCCTGTAAAAAGGACTCTTTTAAAAAACAGGCCGCTTGAAAATAAAGCCTTCCTAATTGAGTAATTTTTTTTAAATAACTTGTATTAAAAATACCTTTTGTAAAAGTAACTTTTAAGAAAGTATCTTTAAATAACGTTTGTTTTTTAAGTATCTTGTAGAAAGCATTTTATGTTAATAAAATAAATAATATTTAGTATTTAAAAAATTGTTAAAAGATTTTAAAAACGTACCTTTCAAAAAGTACCTTTTTAAATAATCTTTTCATTAAAGTGCCGTTTCATAAAGTTACATCTTAAAAAATGAAAATAGTTTATAAAAGTACCCTTAAAAATGTGGGTTTCTCTAAAAAGGGTAATTTTCACAAAAGATTGCTTTAAAAATATTATTTAAAAGTACCTTTCAATTTAATTACCTTATTATAAACGTACCTTTGAAAAAAATCTCTTTTTTAAAGTACCTTTTCATAAAAGTACCTTTTTTATAGTACATATCTTTTAATGAAAATTAATTACATTTAAGAAAAGAACCTTTACAAGTAACTACAACCAAAAAATGTACTTTTCAAAAAGTATATTTTATTACGAGGAAGTAGCTTACATTAGTACCTTTAAAAAACTAATTTCACAATTTAAATTGTAATAAAAACAACATTTAAAAAATCTTACTTTATAACTTAAAAAAGTACCTTAGGAGAAATTCTTTTAAAAAGTCCCTTTTCAAGTTATTTTTTATTCAAAGTGCGTTTTTACTAAATATCTTTGAAACTAGAGATATCGGAAAAAATTTATTTTAAGAATATATTTTAATGAAAGTACTATTTTATTACATGAAAATCCCTTTTTATAAAAGTACCTTTTTCATTAAGGGCCTTTTATAAAAGTCCTTTTTATAAATGTACCTTTTAAAACAATAAGTTTTATAGAGAACGTACCTATAGAGGCAGTTATTCTCAAAAAATGGCCTTTTCAAAAAGTACCTTATACTTTAAAAAGTTGAATTTTGGAAATAGTAAAAATTTAATTACCTTTGAAAGAATACACATTACGAATTTAAGTTAAGAAAAGTATATTTTAAAAAAGTGCCCTTTAAAAGAAGTAGTTTTCAAAAAATTTACCTTATAAGGCACCTTTTAGTAAAAGTACATTTTAGGAAAATTTATTTTTTAAGAACGACCTTTAAGAAGTGCCCAAAAAAAGTACCTAAACTTCAAGATAAGTCCTTAAGAAAATAATAAATTACTGCTAGTATTTAAAAATATATTTATTTTCCAAAAAGTACTTTTTAATAACAGAGAGTAGACTAAAAAATGTAGCCTTCAAAATCAGTAGCTAACTTTAAAATAGCACCCTTAACAAGTAAATTTTAAACGGCATGTATTTTAAAACTCCTACTTTTTAGGAATAAAAAAAAAATCTTTTAAAATAAGTACTCCTCAACAAAGTACTTTTAAAAAAGTACCTTTTATAAGACAACTTTTAATAAATATAAGACTACTAAAAAAAGCAACCTTTTTTTAAATCACCTTTACACTAGTAGGTTTAAACAAAGTACTTTAAAAAAGTGCCTTTGCAAAAAAGTACCTTTGCAAAAAAGTACCTTCGTAAAAAAGTACCTTTTACTAATAATGAATTACTACAAAAATAAGTACTTCTCAAGTAAGTACTTTAAAAAAAAATACATTTCAAAATTAACCTTAAGAAAAAGATTTAAAAAATACTTATTGCTTAAAAAATCCCTTAAAAGAGTACCTTTTAGAAAGGTAGCTTCGAATAAGTATTTATTAGAAACAAATAATTACTACAACCAAATTTGCTAGTAGTAATTATATTACAATAAAGCAACCATTAAGGGAAATTAGTGGGTTATTTTTAAACCTCTTTTAGGGACTTCACAGTATCATACGTATTAAAAAAAAGTCCTTGCTTAAAGTCATTAGAGATTTAAATAATCCTTTGATTTGTTGCAACCAGACATATGTAAATTACAGTTTACAGATTTTCTAAAAAGTAAGATGCATATGGAGAGACTTCAGTGTGCGTGAGGATGGGTCTGTGTGTGTGTGTGTGTGTGTAGGAGAGATTGTATTAAGTTATATCCTTGTATATTTTGTATTCCACATGCACAGACAGTTACAAGAGAATACAATATTGTTGTTAATATGCTCAAATATCATGTGTCAATTATATCCGAGAGTTTTGTGTTTTTTTTAATACTCTTTACACATTACGATTTCAATATGCAGAGACAGACGTATAATTTATGCTTCAAATGTTTAAAAAATTATAATGACAAGTAATTTAATAGACACTGTTCGTTTTGAAATAAATTACACATATTCGTACAGTTGAAGTGATTTATGCAAGTCTTCATTTTGAAAAGTTTTAAATTTTTTCCTAATTCTTTATGGAGGCTTTAAAAAAATTCTTTAATGACTGTTAAAAATTAACAGATCCTTTTTAGCTACATACAATTTATAATGAACGTAAATATTGCTACAGAAAGTAGCTCCCAACTTTAATATCAGCGCCATGGTCAAAATCAGCGTCATCATTGTAATCGACAGCTGTCTGAGAAACATTAACAACGTCGTTGGTATGTTCAATTGGCTTAAATATATCCGGTGCAAAAAGCGAACGTACATTCACTCCGTCAGCCTGACATTCAATATCTTTCTTTTTTTTTCCTTAAACCATAAACATTATTTGAGAATCATATGCGTGAGATTGAAGTTGTGCCTGAGTATCTGGGCTGATTTACTTACACATGCTGTTGTGTAGTTTAATGTATTCGTTTGTATATTTATGCGTGTGTGCGAGAGTGCAGCATGCTACCGCATCATATTTACATTTTAATTAAAATTTTTTGTTGCATACATGTATTTAAATTTCGTATGGTCGTATTATAGACCCTTTTAATAAAGGCTTTTTATGAAGGGTGTGTGATCTTTTTTTTTCTTGCATAAAAAATTCACTTTGTTACACATAAAAATACTAGTTTAATAAATTCAACATATTTTGCTACTGGACTATCGAAAACGGCCACTGAATGAAGCACGACTAGTACATCGAAAAACTTTCGTTCGTAAAAGTATCGTTAGCTGTTGTATTGTGCCAGTGTGATTGAAACTCGTCAAAGTTTTAACCTAAAAATAGGCAGCAGTTTTTGCCAGGCGCAAAATATTATTTTTAAATTAAAACTAAGAACTGCCAGATTCAAAGCAACTTTTTTTTACATTTAACGGAAAAAACTGGTTCGATTTAAACCCTTTATATTTCTATATTTTTTTTATCAAATAGCCATCTAAGCCCTTAGTAATTTTTAATTTTCTTCTAATACCAGCCTCAATGTCCTGAGCAATGGACACGCACTTATTTACAATGTTTTCTTTGTTATCGCTTATTTTAAAATAGTTTTCAATGTTTAACAAAACAAAAAAAATAACATATTATAAATGGCATATGGCATGTACCTAAAGTCACAAACGAGAATAGAACACGCGATGTAAATTACTTTAAACTGTAAAACAATATTGAATTTTTTGCAAACGCTACAACCTTTCAGTCTTACAGAAACTTAATTACAGAAGAGTTTTGGTTACCATCTTTTCCCTTGTTAAAAAGCAAGTGCGTGAAATTAATAAAATTTTATAAATCCCTCTTGATCATTGGAAATTCGAAATGCAATTTCAGTACTAAACAGGTACTAATTGGTACTAAACTTTAAATAAAGCGGAATTAGAATAAAGCTACAACTGCCACGCAGTAACTTCAAATCACACACTGGTTATTGATATGAAAGTCAAGGACCCTAAATAACTATTATTTTTCATGCAAAAAATAAAATTATTAAAGTTATTTTTTTAATAAAACTCAAAAAAAAAATACTCGTACAAATTAATACAGTAGTCCGCGTAACAAGGAGTACGTCGTTGTACAGGATGTCCGCCGGGAAGGTATACTACTTTGTTTGTTTATAATTTTTGATTAAATGAAAGAGAATGGATCGTATATTGATAAATGTTTTGTTTAATGTCGGCAATTATGCATGGAATACAATATCAGATAAATGTCCGCCTCTGTTAGCCTCACAAATGCCAGCCCTTTTGAACACATTTTTCATTACATTCTCACACATTTCACAGGGTATTTCATTAATTTCATTACGAATATTTTGTTTGAGTTGCTCCAGCGTTTCTGGGTTGTTTGCAAAAACCTTGCTTTTCAGATATCCCCACAAAAAGAAGTCCGGAGCAGTCAAATCAGGCGACCTTGGAGGCCAATCAACATCACCATTCCATGAAATAACTTGTTGTGGAAAGAGGTCTCTCAGTAATTCCATTGTAATCCTGGTTGTATGCGATGTGGCACCATCTTGTTGAAATCATATGTTAGTCAAGCCCAAAGCATGCAGTTGTGACGTTAAAAAGTTTCCAATAATATCACGATATCGCTCCCCATTGGCAGTTACCGTTACGCCGTTTTCAGTTTCAAAGAAGTCCAATGATTCCTCCTGACCAAATTGCACACCAGACTGTCACTTTTAATGAATGCAAAGGTGACCGATGAATAATTTGGGGGTTTTCCATTGCCCAGAACCAACTATTCTGTTTGTTCACATATCCATTCAAATGAAAATGTACCTCGTCACTCATTATGATTTTTTTATGAAAATCGGGGTTGTCATGGGCGAGCTGTAGCATTTTATTGGAGTATGTACGGCGGCGTAAATGGTCTTCTGGAAGAAGCTCTTGTGTCAACTGAATCTTAAATGGAAACGAATGCAAGTCTTTGTGCAAAATTGTGGCCAAAGTTGTTCTCTGAATGCCAAGCTCCTGAGCACGGTGTCGAATTGAGGTTGATGGATTGTTTTGAACACTTTCTTGAACAGCAGTAATGTTTTCAGCCGATCTTGCAGTACGTTGTGGTCCATGCTTAGGCCTATCAGCTACAGTCCATCTTTCTTCGAAATCATATACCACACGATAAATAGTACGTCTTGTTGGTAGGTTGTTTCTTCTAAAAATTTCACGTAACTTTCTCATCGTCGCTGTAATCGATGATTGATTTTGATAAAATGTTTTAACGATTAAAACACGTTGGCTTACCAAATATTTTTCCATAATAAATTTGCCACGCCTCTATTTCACGACTGCCAAATATGAAATGTCAAGTCTAATATTTACCGAAATGGCGGCAAAATAAAGTAGTATACCTTCCCGGCGGACACCCTGTAATTTTTAAATCTCCTTTAAGTTTAGTCAAAAATATTAAAGTCATGTAACCCACCTTTTGTTTGCGGCATACAAAGTTTAATAGCTTCTGAATTTGCTTATCTAATATTGCTACTTATGCATTAGTTCTCCATTAGTTAAAACGTGTGTGGAAAGAGGCTGGTTGTTGTGCGTGTATCTAATGGGTTACGCATAGTTTTTCTACATGTTTAGCTTAAGCATGATATTGGCAAGACTTCTAAGTGTTTTCTTAATAAGATAAAAATTGTACACTCCAACTTAAGTGAACTAACAACTTGTGTTAACAAAAATAAAATAAATTGCTCATGCACAATTTTAAAAGTTTACAAAAGTCTACTACAACTTATTACTTCAAACGGAAAATGCGTGTCGCACGCATGTGACCGGATGGGAGAGTGAATAGGAGACAACGAAAAGTGCCAAACATACAGCAGGGTTGCAACACGGTTAAATGCAAGCATTGGGGCTTACAGAAATAAAATTATGGGGAAAAAAGTCTTCTATTTTAACAAGGTAAACTGACCCCCCTTCGTCCTCCTCCTTTTTAAATTGTGGGTCGTTAACAAAACTAAAGCTGCACTATCTTTATATAAAGTAAAAATTTAAGATATGGTGGTTTTTCAAAAAGGGCGAGTGGATATGTAAATGGATTTATTCCTCTTAATTTGAGAGACTCACATAGGAATGTGACAGCGTTCAAATGGCTGCCTTTGCATTGATTTGTCAGATCCAAAATGAAAATCTGTCGCTATCATAGAAGAATTGAAGCCTACATCTTAATTGCGTAATTAGAAATTTACGCAATTAAATGCGCAATTAAAAAATTTACGCAATTAAGGTCTTTATTGAGTTGATTTTACTATGCGAGAACTCCATTAGGAAAATGGGAAATTAGAACTTAATTGCAAGATCAATTAATTGAAATTCGCAATATATTTCTAGTGAAGTAAGTTTAGGAAGCAGAAACAACTCTGTTCCATGACAAAAGTAAATCAATCAGCTAACAGCATCACTAATGCAACTAGACGGTTAGTAAATAAAATTTTTAATAAAATTACATTTTAAATAATTTTTCAAGAGTCGAGGTTCTCTCCATTTTTCCAAATTCACAAACTCAACATCTTACGAACCAAATGAACGCCTTTCCAGCATTCCAAATGTTAATTAAGGCAAATTGCATATGTGTAAGCACTGGAAACTAAACCTCAATTAAAAATTAAATGACCTCAATTAAAAAACTCGACTTCAGAAAGCGTCAGATCTCATGGTCTTTGAGGCCGAAGGAAATTTTTTTTGGAGCGCTCGTCGTTCATGTTCTTGGCCTCATCAACAGTGTTTTCACAGAAATATGGTCAAATGTTCGACGCTAAATTATGTTTTCTGAACGTACTGAGGTGATACTCGGATGATTGATTTATGCAAAAGAGTATTTCGGCGACAAAGATGATTTTTCAACGATAATATAGGTCCCAGGCCAGACATCAAGTGAACGTGCTGTTCAATCTTGTAACTTGTTCTGCAAGCCATAGACGTTGCGACCGTTGGTACAACTCGGTTGGTAATCAAGTTGGGAATTTTTTGCCCACACACAATACAACCTCGTTGTACAATTTCATTTTGCAAACAAGTTTTGTTCAGAAAAAATCGGAAATAAGACTGGCACAACCCGCTTCTGGCTATATGGTAGTGATGGAAAATTCAGTACTATCGTACTATTTTTAGTACGACCACCACGACAATAAAAGTACTATTTTCTTATGTTAAATAATATACTGGATTAATATTTCTCTCTCATATAATTAAAAAAAATAAACTCCAAAAGCATTCTTTACAGACAGGACCAGAACTAGTTGCCTCTTTGAATATTTGAAATAGTACTTTAAATGTGATCAGAGTACTTTTTAAGTTGAAGTTCACTTCGATTTTAAAATCTTGATTTTCCATCACTGGTCTGTGGTGACTACGAAAATAAGCACATAAAAGAATGAGGTGACCGAGTTGTAGAACTCGCCAAAAATCCACATTTTTTTTAAATTTTTCGTACCACCAAACCACAACTTATTACAAGAAGCACAGAAACACATCGTGTACAACTTTCCCAAGTTGTACGATTTGTTGACAACATCGAGCCTAATCTAACCTACAAACATTAAGTCCTAAATAATACTCAATATTAATATTCAAATGAAAAATCTTTGTTTTTAAAATGATTTTATTAAACTAAAAAATAAAATAAAGAAAATTACAATTGCCATTTATTAATTGAAATGTTGCTAAAAACAACACAGGTGCTTTTAAGTGCTTAATTCTACTACTTTAAACACAACCAACCTCTCTTGCCCCTCTTGCTTTTTGCTGCCACAGGCTGTGCATGGAATGTTTATTATATCATTGTCTATTTCCCCGGCCAACATTGCGGCAAGTCATCTGGTTTTAGTGTATTTTATATTATTCAGGCCTGGCTGTGCATATGACTGTCTGATTTTCAAGCTAAATATTTGTATATAATTTTTGTTATTGTTGTTGGTATTTGACAGCACTCAGGTGTTGTATCCAAAAAAAAAAAAAAAAAAAAAACTTACAAATGGATTAATTGTTTTAATATGGGGTGATAAAACTAAAAACTATAAATATCGAAATACTGCAAATACATTTATATTTTATGGCGTTTGCCGCAATGATTTATTCGAATTTTTTTTTTTATGTGCGACCATTCTGCCGCATGAAGGACAGAGATGGTTTTGAGGCAGACTTTATATAATCGGATATTTGATTGCATTGTTGCCAAAGTATTTGCATTTGGATTATTTTTAAGGTTTTGTAATAATATAAGCAATTAAATAAATACACACTTGTTACAAATTATTTTAAAAATTGAAGGCAAGAATTAAGAAACCTTAAAAATAATTTTACTAGTTGTACTAGCTAAGTTTTAGTTCAGTATTTTAATTCAATTCTAACTCAAATCTAGCTGGGTTTCGAGATAAATTATCGGCAGTCAGTCATGTTTTGATTCTAGTTTACCTGTGGCTTGGTTACAGTTCGAGATCAGCCCTAGTTCACTTCTTCTTCGTGATTAGTTTTAGTTCAGACCTGATGTTCTTACTCAGCTTAAGTTCTGTTTTAGCTAAAATGTTGTGCACTTCGACTTCACACTTAGCCCTAGTTTCACTCTAGCCCAACTCCTGCTTAGTTTCAAATAAGTTTTAATACTGTTTCAATCCAGCTATGAGATCTGCTAAGAATTCATATAACACAATTAAGAGTTATCGTGGCAACAGTTAACGGACAATGCAGATTTGGTAATCGCGTCAAGAGAATGGGATTGCCTGCTTATGAACACTGTCTATGTTGTCCAATGAAGAGACAGTATTTCGTCTCCTACACCTCTGTCCTACTCTAGAGTGGTATCTCCGCTAGATTCATCCCGGAAGAGGTCCTTCGCCAGCTTCGCCGAACCAACTTGAAGTCTTGTACTAACCTTGACTGTAGTGATTTCAGACTGTCGACTGGTAACTGTCGAAGTCTCTTGCAATTGCTAACCTTTCTCTAAGGCTTTGATCCCCCATTGCATTCACATTTAGCAAATGTCTGCCCATGTTCTTAAGCCTTATGCTAGCCAGGGCTGGACATTCACCAACAATGAGCGTCTCAGGTTCTTCCGCAGGAGTATCTTTGGGGACTGACCCGTCCACCTCTTGCAAGGTTTTTTTGTCCATCTCTTTGGAATTCCTCCACTGGACAATCAACACCGGAGTTCCTACAGAGATTAGCTTCTTAAACTCTTGATAGGCTGCATTGTCCATCGGAATCTCATGGTCCAACACCTTAGGGATTGAGCCTTTCAAGGCATTCTTGTTCATTTCTTTCGGCTTTCTCCCTTGGCCAATTAAAACCGAAGTTTCTTCAGAGAATTCATATAATTCCTACGTGTAATTGAGAAAAATATGTATACCTACACAGGTCCCCATATGCACGGCTAAATCTATATTAAAACTGGAGATCGGCTGGTATCTAGACTTCACATACTAGAGGCCAATCACCCTCTTGGCCACGCATCCCTGGCGTATACTGTTCCACGGTGGATTAGGGATTTTTTTATATAACAGAGCGTTAACTTCTCTTCGCTCGACTGATTTAGCCAGATTTCTAGCAGAGGCAGGATCCTTTTACCATCTGCCACCACGAGGAGGTATAAGTAAGAACTTCTGACAATGCACTCAGTTACGACAAGCCATATCTTTGTGCCTGCCAGCTGACGGCCATTCCTCCTCACTTTTCGACTCTCCTTTTTTCCTTTCCTTTCATCTTTCTTTTTCATTTTTTCTTCTCCAGGAAATACAAATTGAGCGCATTTAGTATAAAACTTGACCTAGTCTAGCCATAGCTCCAGTTAAGTCGCGGGTCATCAGCTCTAGATCAGCTTTGCTGCAGTTGCATATTTTTCTTTTATCAATTTGAAAGGCCATAAGAAAAAATTAGCCTCGACATATTTTTAATATAGGTCGAATCTACTTACGTCAGTTGACGTCTCTTGATATGACTTATGCGGGTTTTATATTGTTTTCAAAACATCTCAAACCAAATTGTGGCTTGGAGGATGATAAATATAAAATTTCTAAAACACTCAACAGAAGAAGTTTTGGCGATCAGGCCAGTACAAGAGTTTAAAACTTGACGTAATGTCAGTCCATGTTACGAAGAAACGTTTAAAGGTCTCTTTAAAAGTTGCCAGCAAAGGTAGGGGCGATATTCCGAGTGGAAGAAGCAGTACAGAATCGGATACTTCTCCACACAGCTGCAGTAAATCCAAACACTTTAGGAATATGATGCGGCATGACCTGGTCAAAACCAAAAAAAAAAAAAATGAAATCATGCTCTCTGAAAACAACAATTGAAAAATTTTATAAGCAGGCAGTGGCAGAAAATTCTCGATCTTAAGATATAATTAATTTCATTCTTTTTTGTCCACTAATTCTCTGCCTGTTTGACTACCAGACAGCATTTACAAAAGTACATACACATTGGGTCATTTGTTTTGGCCCCACCCTGTATGCAAACATAATCTGCACAAAAGAATTACAATTTTTGCATAATAAAATTCTGTACAATTTTGTTTATGAATAAAAAACAATTACAATTTAGAAACATAAAAACCAAAATATACTACTTCAAATTATGGCAAATAATAAATATTAAAAATATACATACACACACACACACACACACGCACACGTACGCTGACAAAACTAAAAACTCGTAAAATGAAAACTAATGAAACTCTAAAATGGATTTTATTTAAATTTGTATACGAAACCGAATGTGCATGAATGGAAATAAATCCGGTAGAAAAAATATTTTTATAAACATTTTTACAATTTCGAGTATCAAATAAATAACATTAAAAACACACACACACACAAACTCATACACTCATGCACACTTATGCAGGGTTTAAAAAACAAAAAAGGCATGAAAAAAAATTATGCGATTGCATATTTTGCATACGAAATATTTTTTGCACAAAGTACTAAAACTCACACATACAGACATGTGTGCTTGTATAATGGGTTGGCTTTCTACACAATGGCCACAAATTATCTATAAAAATTTGCTACACTGCAAAAAATTAACAAATATTGAATTTCTTGTAAATTCTTTTTTTTTGCTATTTCATACTGAGAAAGGTATTTTAAAAATGCAAATAAATACATACAGCTATGGGAAGAGTGTTAAAGTAATCAGAAACCCAAGAGAACATGTTACAAATTTTATTCGAATTTATTTTTCTTCTTTATACAGGGTGGCCCAAAATTAACGAAGGGGTTGGAATCCGTTAGAACTTTTTATTTAAGAAATAATTATTAAATTTTTTTTAATACAGTATATAAATGAGGAATATTTTTAGTTTAGTTATGAAAAGTAATATCTCGCAAATGGTGGCCATTTTCTGCTTCGCAAATTCGTGCTCTTTCCAACACACTTTCCATAACCTTTCGCAAAACTTCAGGTGTTATGTTGTTTATTTCGTCGCGTATATTGCTTTTGCTGCATGGTTCTAGGCTTATTTTCTTTCAAATAACCCCAAAGAAAACAGTCTGGAGCGGTTAAATCCGGTGAACGCGGAAGCCAATTAAAATCACTTCTACGCGAAATAATTCGTCCAAAGATGTCCCGTAAAACAGCCATTGTATCCCTTGCAGTGTGCGCTGAAGATCCATCTTGTTAGAACCATACTTGGGGATGGTTTTCCACGGCTGGCCTTAAAAAATTTTCCAACATTGCCCGATATCTGACACCACTGATGGAAACGGAGCCCCGTGTTCATTTTCAAAAAATAAGGATTAATTATCCTTTCCGATGAAACACTGCACCAACCCGTACACTTATGGGTGTAATTCTCGCTGTTGAACTACTCTCGGATTTTCCGTAACCCATATTCTGCAGTTTTGTTTATTAACAAGCCCACTTAATTGGAAATAGGCTTCGTCGCTCATAATTAAATTACGAAGAAAATTATGATTTTCTTCTGCTTTTTGCCGAAAAAAAACTGCATAATCAAGTCGTTGCTGGTAATCTATCGGTTTCAATTCTTGGACAAGCCGAATCTTATATGGAAACATCCGTATTGTGTGCAAAATTCTCTGCAGTGAAGCTCGTGAGAGGCCAAATTGTGTCAAACGTCTCCTGGTTGATGTTTCTCCATCTTCCGGAATACTCCTCTGCACAAGTTCAATATTGTCATCCGTGTTCGCCGTTCGTCCTCTGCCAGCTCCAGGAAAGTTCCTTACTTCCCCTTGTTGTCGAAAATTTGCAACCAGACGGTTTATTGTTGATCTGCACATTAAAATAACGACGATATGCACGCTGAGTCAAAACAATGGATCGTTGATTTGAAATATAAAGCTCAACAATTTTGGCACGTTGTTCTATTCAGTACTACTCCATTTTAAATTCCCCAAGTGTTCTTTACAAAATACTGAAAAGAAAAAAAACATTATAATAAAGTTATTAACAATTCAAACCGCTTCGGTAATTTTGGGCCACTCTGTAGTAATTTTAGGCATTTTGTTTAATTTTACTAGAGCTAAATTTGGATTTACTTGAATCAGTAAAGAAATAGTTTCAATTAAATAAATCTTCAAAAGCCTTTAAAAATGCCTATAATTACTTTTGTATTTTATTAAGGAACTCTCGTGGGTTTTATAGGTTTCCTTGAACTAAGTTTTCGCAATTGTACTGAAATTCCAAGGAGGCTTTGACGGACATCCCTCTCATGGTCTCAATAATAGCTTGTAGTTTTCAAATAACACCTTGTCTAAGTAATTGCATTTAACTTTAAATACAATTACACAATGAAAAGTAATTAAAAAATTCAAGTTAAAATTGCATGCGTTTTTAATTAAAATTTAAGTACAAATCAATTAAAGTAACATGTAATTGTAATTGAGAATATTTCAGTTACACCTTACACGTAATTGTAATTGAAAATATTCAGTCGCTCATCATTGTATTTAAAACAATTGTAATTGAAAAAGTAATATCCTCATAAAGTAACTGTAAAAAAAATGTAATAATTTTTTTACAATTAAATTACAAAATATAACAGTTGAGCTCAATTGTTTTAAAGTTTTTTCGGTTACAGACAATTACTATCTGATTGCCAATGTAATCATTTACAATTTGTCATTGAGATTTTAATGACAACTACTTGTAATGTGTAATTGAAATATTCCCAATTACAATTATAAGTAATTGTAATTAAAACAATTACAAGCTATTTTAATAACACAATTACATGTAATTTGTAATAATAAATATCAATTAAAATTAATTGTTATTGAAATTAAAATAAGTATTGTAAATAAAATCGAAGTAAAAATCAGTAAAAATTACATGTAATTGACAATACTTTAAGTACACATTACATGTAATTATAAATGAAAATGGCGTATTCAAAATTATACGTAATTGTAATTAAAAAAACCCAGTTATAATAACATGTAATTAAAAAATAAGGCCCCCATTGTAATTTAATTATAAAAATAATTGTTAATTTTTTTTACCTATTTTTTTTTAAATTAAATTACAGGAAATTACATATTTATAATGTAAGACGTTAGAAATAGTAACAATTATCCTAGTTAAATAATTGGTGAAGTCTTTATAGTTCAAAACAAAAACGCAATAAATCTTAGTTAAATGTATGAAATTATTTCAATAACAAGTTATTATTTGCTGTCTAGTTACAATTTCGATTACTTGTGACTTGTATTTGAAGTTTTCAATTACAATTACTTGTAATGTATAATGTAATTGAAAATATTTCAATTCCAATTGTATTTATTTTTACAATTACTATTACATACCATTATTAATCATATTATTGTACTACTTTTTGTTGAAATTTAAAAAAGTTTTAATTACAATTACTTATTGTAATACAATTCCAATTACTTTTAATTTGTAATTGAAAAGTTCAGTAATTACCAATATTATTATTTTTTAATATTATAATTTGAATTACAATTACTTATAATTGTAATTGAGAATAATTTAATTACAATTACTTTTACTTTGTAATTACTAAATATTTGTATTAATAATGCAATTATATTACTTGTACTTTGAATTGAATAATTTTAATCACAATTACTTATAATTGCATTTAATTACGAATATTTTTGTTACACATTAAAATCAATTGTAATTGAGTCTGGGCCTGTAGATCAATTAAAATTTATTGAAAAATGGCAAACCTACTTACTATTACACATTACATATAATTGTAATTGAAATTTAATTGTGATGCCTCAGATCTGACCACGATCCCTCAGACTAATAGACCTACTAATACATCATACAATTAACATATCTACCACCCTTATTTCCTCTTAAGTCCATCGGTCTGGGAATAGATCAAAGCTGACGGCAGCTCTTTCAGAAGTTGCTTGGACAAAGAAATGCTAATCTTCAGTGCAGTCCAACTGACTAGATATTGTCCCAACTGACCACAGCACATATAGTTGATTTGTAAATGGATTTTTTTTCAAAAGTATCTACTTGTTTTATTTTCAAAAACTAGTTATGCACCCTAGAGAGCAGACGTTATTAGGTAAGAGTAGTAGCGAATTCGAATCTTTTGATCTCCACTTTATGATTAATAAAAAGTGTCTGGATAAAATTTAACATAAATATAAAATTACGCAATGTGTTTTTACGTCTATTTTCATTTGGCTTATTTCCGCAAAGAATATAAAACTTTAGTTGTGCACACACACACACACACACGCACACACATCCTGTTTTGAAATCCATAATCATAAACATTTTTATACCACATGCTCTTAATTTTATTATTTTCATTTAGTTTAAAATATATGAAATATTTCCATTCAGCAAACACCCACTTTATACTTCATTTACTTTTATGCTGCAACAAAATTTTTGCAATTGCAACAATAATATGAATGAAAAAGAAAAGATCCCAGGCAACAAACACATGCACACATTTTAATAATACAATCGTAAAAATAAACATTAAGACTAGAAAAGTATTGAAAGTATTAAAAAGAGCGACTAGAAGAATACTCAAAGTCAGCACAAAATTGTATTCTGGTACTTGCAACAGTCACTGCACTGGAACTTAAAAATTTAGTGCTTTCTACGGTGGGAAACAAGTGTGGCTTGTGCAGTGGATAGTTTTGTGCAATTTCTTTGTCTATTTCACTGTTTTTTCTTTCTTCATATTGTATCCTTGTGTGCCAATTGGCAACAACTGTCTGTCACAATATAGTAAACAACGGACATATTAGAGTCTTTAATAAAATGGGAGTTTGTCGTGTGTAACAGTACAAAATGCTACCAGTCGAAAAAGGAAACTTATAAAAATGTACATATTAATAAAACTCAAAACTAATAAAGTCCTGGCCAACTTGTGCCTGTTTGATGAAGAACTCTTATGGGAATACACAATAAGTTTGAAATATATTTCTAGCATTTTTTTTTTGTCAACTTTTATTTCCACCTTCCCAATTGGTTGTGTTGCAACGTTTAGTGTATTTTTTTTATTATATTAATTTGTATTCTGCTTGCTGCATAACAGTATGGAACAGCCTTTTACAGAAAATTCTATTTTATAGCAAACAATTTTCTCAAATTACCAATGCAATATCATGCATACAAAGAATATGTAAATTCATTTCTCTTGCTTAAGCAAAATATAAATCATATAAAAACTTGAGGATGTTACAGTTACTTATACATTGTGTCCCAGAAGTATGCAGCCATTTTAAATGAAACACAACGGGGAAAAATTTATTTTACACACATCACAGTGATTGCCATCGGAGTTCAAACAATGGCGCCAGTGCTAAAACCAGACCTTGAAACATTTCCAACCGGCCAAAATTGAGCAGGCTTTCTTCTATCGCCACTATGATCTCGAAACACTCTCCGTGAAGTGGCAAATAGTCATCTCGAGTGGCTGTAGGGTGACTGAGTAGCGATGTTCTTTGATGTTTTGCCACTAAGTTACGAATAATCCTGACTCTATATTGAGGACCCGGTGTGAATTTTTTGCTCCCAAATCCATTCGTTTGTAATGAACAACTTGGCGAAATTTTATTCGTCAGAGAGAAATTAATACACGATCATCGTTTAATTGATTCGTAAAAAAAATTACCCAAAATGTATACGCCCCATACATTGTACTTTGAAAACGTCAGTTGCTGCAGTGCAGTTACTCTCAAAATGGGACCGCATCCTGCGAGGAGTGACTACCACATTTTTGTTCTGACTGTCATGCGTGTGCACTGCCACGCTAGCAACTAACTCCGTATAACCAAGCCTTAATATTTATAGAGTTCGTTTTGCCACAGGTTCTATCAAAAACAATTGATTGAACGTAGAATTTCCGAATACTTTTGCGACCCATTGTATGCAAATTTAACCAGCCTTTTTTGTTCTTTCGTTGTACAAATTTAAAATAATATCTATAAAAATAAGAAGGCTAGATACATAGAAGTAACATTCTTAATATTGTATTTTTTGAGATCTACGTTTTTATCTAACAGCTGGCGAAATAATCAATTTTCCTAAGTCAACCAAAAATCCGATGTGGAGTCGGCTAATTAAATCTCTATTAAAACAGAGCTGGACTAGATCTGTAGTACATTTACACGACTTTTTACTACAAGTGATACAACTAGAATTATCTTTAGGGCAAATATTTCGCACGTTTCTCCAATTTCACGGCAGGTGTGGTGTATGGCCGAATTCGAGACGCCTGGTTCACTAAACAATCCTACGATAAAGACAAAAATATTGCCGCTCGCCATGAAAGTATTTCCCACGGAAGCATGTCTTCTTTGTGATGCTGCAATCTTGACATTTTGTTACCGAGTGGGATTGGTAAGCCAGTCCTTGAGGCTTGTCTAGAGTCTAAAATATGCAGAAGGTAGGACATTCTAAGTAAGTTCAGTAATGATATCAATACTCGTACAATGAGAACTAGTAGCCGTGGCACGCGAGTTCTTGGCTGCTTGTCGGTGAAACTCCCTTAGGAGTGTACGTGATGGCTGTATTTTAAAGACGTATCGCGGGAAAGCTGTGGTGCATGATCAATGCGGCTTTGAATTCCGAAGGCAGCTATTAGCAAGAGGTGAGTACTAGGGCACAGGCAGCCATAAACCTCAAATTGATACCTATACAAATGCGTTCGTAGTCGCAATGTTTCTTAACCAGTGTATTCGCCACCGCTGTATTCGCATCACGTATCTGCGTGTCTGCGGATTAGGGGACGCTTTAGAGTTGACTTTTCAAAGGTTGTGTGGTTAAATTCGAGAAGTCCAGTTCGGTTAACTATTATCCCACACACCTACGTTAAAGGAAGGTCAGATCGGCCTACAACATTGCCTGTACCCATAAAGGAGCGCAAGGAGATTGCAAGACCGTTGGTTCCCCCGCGTACAGGAGCTGAGACTTTCGTAAACTTTAACTTGGTAAATATCGGATCTACACCCGGATCCACCAGTAACTCAAAGTTAATGCTCATAGGTTACGACGTTTATTTCCTGAATAGGCTTCGTAGCATTTGGAAAAGGCTGAAGAGTATCCAAAACTGGTGAAAACGTCTCGCAGAATGTTGCTTGTGCCATTTCCACTTCATATTTCTTAATATCCCTTCCTGATATCCACCTTCTGTAAACAACCGCAAGCAGTCACTTGCTTACGTTAACAATTCACGTAACGTCGAATGATTTTTTTTTGTAGACGTCGGATAATTATTTAGCACTCCTAAATATATAGAAACACAGATTTAGTTACCCTGTAATGTTCCAGGAATTTAAAACAAAAATTTATTTAAATGAAAAATTTGATTAAATTGAGTCACATGCAATATATCGGGTAACTCCAAGTGGTAGTTTTAAACTTGAATTCAAAAAAGTTTACAGAGTTTTTATTCTTATTTACATTCAATGTGCTCTGATAGCTTTCTCTATTTTGAACAGCTGTTCTTTGAAGGGAGCTAAAATTTCCGGAGGAATTCGTGATACCAATATTCACTTCAAGGTGAATGAAGAGTTAATGGGAATATAAATTTCATCTCTTATTCGCGATAGGGGTGGTTGATAATTGGACGCCTCGTGTTCGAGGCCCTGTCCGAAGGCACGATGAACATTTGAACAGCGTCATGTTCTACAAATAATGGCATGCCGCCCTTGTCGTAAAACCCTTTAGGTCTAAGCTGTTTAGAACTGCTTGGGAACTAAACTGAAGCCAACTACAGGTGGGTGCAATAGTACCTGAAGTTTACTACAATTGAATCAAAATTGCTCGCTTCTAGTAAACAAATAATTTAGAACTGAACACTTAACCCAAACTGAACTCTTTTTGAACTGGAACAGAATTCGAAATGTGGTGGAACTTATAAAAGGACAAAACTGGTGATAGAATTGGTTCGAAATTCGAAAATTCTTTGCCCATGTTTTATTGTCTTCATATTGCAGTGTGATATTTCAACTCAGCCTGACCGTAGTAGACTGCTTGAAATAGCTACCTTAAATTTTGGGTAGAGCAGGATAGTGATAGATATGATTAGATTTACGTGAGCACCTGCCAACGTTGGCTCAATCCCACGGTGGCCCAACCACGGGTGTGACATTAAGCGGCCAAACCAGCGCCCCTATGCGATCGCATAAGCACCAACGGAATAGCACTTATGCCAAGGCATAGGTTGCAAATTAGGACAGTGGTTTGCTAGACCCCCGGCCCCACCTCTTGCTGAGGGGTTCGGAGCTACCTAATCTCCTGCTGTCAACGAATGACATTGACAGCTTGCGTTGCTATGCAACGCCAAATCGGTCCTGCAGTGAACCTCCCCGCTTTGGGTATAAACCACAGGCACCATGTGTACGCCTGAAGGAGCCTCACCAACAACTAGTCTGGAACCGAAGTTCCAGGGGCCACTAGTTTCCGTGGTACCAGTTTATCTCGCTACTGGTCGAACATAGAAGTCCTACCTTCTTCCAGTTTCAGGCTCCTGACCAGCCTCAGGAACTAGTGCGCCTCTATTCCCCCAGCAGCAATCCATCAAGGTGGCAGGGTTTACCAAGATGATATATGCCCCCGGGGGGAGGATAGCGATAGAGCAGGTATTTTACGATTAGACTTGAACAGAGTTTCATGTAATTTAAACCAGAAAAATATTTTTGTTTAAGTACAAAAATGTTTGAGCTGCAACCGCATTTTTTTCTTTGAATTATTTTAATTTTTGCTTTTCAAAATAATGACCCCCTTTTTGTTCAATTACTTTTTCCTCTATTTTCTGTATAACTTTCACCCTGGTTTAAAGAACAATGATTTCGTTTGCGAATCATTTTATTTTGTTGCCACTTTGGAATTTTAGCAGTAGCAATAACAACAAGAAATAGCAATAAAGTACACGATATTTTACACAAAACTTACAGCTTAAATGCACATGACAAAACATCCGTTGATACTGAATGTTTAATGTCCACATGCCCAAAGCTAATTGAATTTAAACGCCTGCTGCCACCAGCTCGCTTTGGACCCCTCATCCGTGCAGACAATTTTCGAAATTTGTTTATTACAAAAACAAAAAAATCAACTACTTTTACAGCAGAAATTTAAAAAAAAAAAAAGAGGAAACAACACGATATTCCATTAAACACAAAAATAATTTCATTTACAGTTTGAATATTTGGCAACACTTGCAAACACACACACACACAGACACGTATTAGGTTGTTTAGAAGAGGCTGGCTTGCACAACTCACTCTTTTACTTCTCTTTGCGCTTACTACACGTACAAGGTTAAATATTTTATTTATGTGTGAAAGTATATGTGTGTGTGTGTGGGTGTGCATGTGCGAGTGTGTTTGTGTATCTATTGAATTTTTACATTTGTATGTACGATAATGGTTTTGGTTTTTTTTATTATTGAATTTAAGCAGAGACATTGATTTTCAATTGAATTTCCTTGAATACTAAATTGGACGGAAGTTACAAAAAAAAACAAGTACAAAAACAGATAAATGCATCACAAAAATTTAATTTCAATTTAAACATTGTAAATGTTGTAAGATATTATTGAAAAACTTAATTTACATTTTAAAAAATAATTGAACATTTAGCAACAGCTTTTAGGCTTAAACTCGTTACCAAAGGGTTTTAGTTAGAGTGGTAGGGCAGCGGAGAGTGTAAAGGGTTTAAATTGCTGGTAAAATTTCACCCCATTATTTAATACGGTTTAGGTGGTTGTAAAATAAATTTTCCAATTAAGTTTTCTGCCTTAATTTAGTTATTTGTTAATTATTTTTTGTTGCAAATTGACCAAATGAATTTCGTAAATGTATTTTGAAATGCTTGAAGCGAAATGAGAAAATTTAGGGAAAATTTTAATCGAATTTGAACCATTTGCTATAAAAGAATAATTATTTAAAATATTTTTAATTACAACTATGTGCATGAAAATACTTGGCCAGAACTATCTTTACTTGGAATTTCAAAAAATATTCAAAACTAAACGAGTTATAAAGAGTTTTCCCAAAATTAAGCGTAATTAAAATTACTTATACGCCATAGAGGTGAAATTAACAAATATGCAAAACTTGACAGAACTTTTTCAGAATTGTTTTTGAGAGCTATTGTTTTCTTTTCGCTAATCAATACTTTAGCTTAATCTTGAAGAGTAAGCAGAATGTGTAAAGCGGGAGACATAAGTATAAATCAATTAGTTTATATGTCTCCCGGCTATTACGGTTTAGGTGGTTGTAAAATAAAATTTTCAATTAAGTTTTCGGCCTTAATTTTATTACTTTTTAATTATTTTTTGTTGCAAATTGACCAAATAAATTTTGTAGCTATGTCTTAAAGTGCTAAAAGCGAAATGAAAATATTTATTAAAAAAATTTGTTCTAGAAACAATTTTAATTGAGTTTCAAACATTTGTTATGAGAAAACACTTTTTTAAACTATTTTTAATTACAACTATGTGCATGAAAATACTTGGCCAGAATTATCCTTCTTTGGAATTTCTTAAAAATATTTAAAACTAAACGAGTTATAAAGAGTTTTCCAAAATTAAGCGTAATTAAAATTACTTATACGCCATAGAGGTGAAATTAACAAATGCGCAAAAGTTAAATTTTAAAATTTTTAACTTCTTAAATAATTAAGATATTTTTTAATAAATCTCTAATCTAACTGCATTTGGTTTTTTGGGAATTTTTAAACTACGGTCTTCTTGTGTTTTACTGCCTTTGTTTATGCTCCTTTTAACTGACCTCTTAAATCCTTTAATATTCTTAAGATTTGTTTTTCATAAAACATATTTCATATACTTTCATTTATTATTAAATACAATTGTTTCTGCACCAATGGCTATAGTAAGATCCAAGGTAAATAAAGCTAAAGTATGGTATGTGGTCTGTTGTTGCTATTGCAGCCATTGTTGGCAGAAGATGCAAAAAAATAAAAAATTAAATAAAACACAGGAAGCTGTTTCGAAATCCAATTATTCATCTGATGATTACATGAAAATATCTTTATCGCAAAATACACTCATATAGCCGACTAGCAAGCACACACACATATCAACACCCACAGTCCTAGAAATAGTCAACCAGCAAGGTATTGTCCTTGTCAGAAGCCTTATATGCAAATTTAATTTCATCTACAGCAGAGGCGACTAGATTAAGTTCACCAAGATATTTTATTTAAAATCGTACAACTCTCTTACATTTATTAAGTAATTATATTCGCAAACATTGCCTGGAAGAAGTTTTTTTTTTCCAAAAAAGAGAAAACTTAATTCCTTTCTCCTACACTGTTTCCCTGCTACTGACCACCACTTCTATCCACTCTAGGAGACCAGACCATTTTCATAGTATCAAATATAAATATGTAGTATGAATAAATGAAGTCGGTTTAAACATACATTTGTTCTTATCTGTTTATTGTATTTAAACAATATTCAAAGTTGCCAGGATGTGATATAAAACATACAAAAGCAACAGGAAATAAATTCAAATCTTATACACTTTACATATGAATTAAACATAACAACAATCTCGTAAAGGCACGAGCAGCCCAGTAGGTATCTTCGCATAATGTGTTTATGTGTGGGTGAGCAGAAAGTTGTTGTTGTAAATTTGTCTAAACGGATACGAAAGACATTTACTTGAACAACAACAGATAAATAATAATTCAGGCAATGACAGGACCAGCTTAAACAATTAAGTAAAAGTAGAGGGAGAACAATCAAAAATGGACAATATTAAAACAAAGTTGAAGTAACATATTAGTTGTTGTAATTAAAACCATCCAAAGGAAATGTTCGTGCACTACTGGTTAGAATCTAAGAAATTTAGGCGTAGATTACGCACACACTCTAACTCAAGTTTTACTAGATTGTGACTTTTACTATGATTGGACTGTGGGTATACCATGCTTAGGCTAGGGACTAGAATATGATTACATTATAGCTCGATTTAGACTAGACTGTGGATAAAATTAAGGATTATACTTTGACTAGAATATTTGACTACAATTAACTATAAAGAACTAGACTAATGGCGTTTTCGTTTCTTACATAAAATGTTACCCTTAGCACACCCCTGTTATTTGTGATTCTATACAGATCACAAAGGGCAATATGCCTTTCGTCATTATTAGGGGAAAATTTAAAAAAAGCACCACCTTATGTTACTAGAAACGCCTCTGTTAGCCTCACAAATGCGAGCCCTTGTGAACACATTTTTCATTACATTCTCACACACTTCACGCGGTATTTCATTTTATCACAAATATTTTATTTGACTTGCTCCATCGTTTCTGGTTTGTTTGCATAAATCTTGCTTTTCAGATATCCCCACAAAAAGAAGTCCGGAGCAGTCAAATCAGGCGACTGTGGAGGCCAATCACATCACAATTCCTTGAAATAACTTGTTGTGGAAAGAGGTCTCGCAGTAATTCCATTGTAATCCTGGATGTATGCGATGTGACACCATCTTGTTGAAACCACATGTTAGTCAAGTCCAAGGCATGCAGTTGTGGCGTTAAAAAGTTCTCAATCATATCACGATATCGCTCCCCATTGAGAGTTGCCGTTACGCCGTTTTCAGTTTCAAAGTTCAAGTAAGGTCCAATGATTCCTCCTGACCAAATTGCACACCAGACTGTCACTTTTAATGGATCCAAAGGTGACTGATAAATAATTTGAGGGTTTTCCATTGCCCAGAACCGACTATTCTGTTTATTCAAATTCACATCCATTCAAATCGAAATGTGCCTCGTCACCCATTATGATTTTTTCATGAAAATCGGGGTTGTCATGGGCGAGCTTTTGCATCCTATTGGCATATGTACGGCGGCGGAAATGGTCTTCTCGAAGAACCTCTTGTGTCAACTGAATCTTAAGTGGAAACAAATGCAAATCTTTGTGCAAAATTGTGGCCAAAGTTGTTCTTTGAAGACCAAGCTCCTGAGCACGGTGTCGAATTGAGGTTGATGGATTGTTTTGAACACTTTCTCGAACAGCAGTAGTGTTTTCAGCCGATCTTGCAGTACGTTGTGGTCCATGCTTGGGCCTATCAGCTACAGTCCCTCTTTCTTCGAAATCATTCACTACACGATAAATAGTGCGTCTTGTTGGCACGTTGCTTCTCCCTAAAATTTCACGTAACTTTCTCATCGTCACAGTAATCGATGATTGATTTTGATAAAATGTTTTAACGATTAAAACACGTTGGTTTAGCGAATATTTTTCCATCATAAATTTGCCACGCCTCTACTCCACGACTGCCAAATATGAATATAAATAAATAATATTTCTTTGTTTTTTTTTCTCTCTTTTTCAACAAACATGCGGTAAAGCATTTCAATACCTTGACATGTGTACCCATAAAAGAAGTTAAGGGTAAAATGTGCAGCATATTCAACACATTTCTGTGCATCATATTCACAAAAGAACATGTATTTTTTTGGAAAAGAATACAAAGATATGCATAATTTTTATCAGCAAAGAATAAGTTGAACTATCGGGGGATCAAATAAGAACGATAGGAAAACACCATCAACGGTGTGAGATATCAAATTGATGGTGGGTTTCTTATGAAACCACATCTATGTCATTTTATACGGAATAGCACATCATTCAAATGGCCGCTGGCAGTGTTTCAACTGCTCGGTCCGATTTTCTGTGACTTGGTCGAATATTTAGAACATTACTTTGGCCTCGAGCTTGTGCAAGCTTGTTTTGTTAGCGTAAACTAAGAACTTGACGTAGGCCCTATGAAAATAATCGAGGTGTGTGAAGTCGCATGATCTGAGCGGCCAATTGATGGCATGCAAAGAAAAACGTTGTTATGGCATGTTCTCGTCAGCAATATATTGTTGCGATAAACAGTCAATGCTTCTTTTTTAAAAAAGTTTATTCACATCAAAAACCATATAATTCAATAATAATGTTGCACTTTGATTATGGTTACCTCAACCATGTAACTTATTTTTTTTAACAGACCCAGTTGTCAAACTCCTTCTTCATAATTTGTATAACAAGCAACGCCATCTTGTTGGCTCCACACCTCGGATATATCGATGTTGTCAAGCCACAGAAAGTCGGTTGATATCGATCTATAGCGAGGAGCTTTAATGGCAATGGACTCACTTTCGCCATTTCGAAAGCATTAAGGGTCGATAATGCGAAATGCCGTTACTGTATCAAACAGTTAATCATTTTAGATGCAGGGGTACTTGAACGAACTCTTGTGCATTGTGTTCACTCCAATAACGCCGGTCTCAGATTTCTTGATGCCTTAAGAGTGTACTCACGCTCTAGCTTTGCCACGGTGCGTCGAAATTCACTTTGCGTATTTACAAGTGAGCCAGAATTTTAATAATATTTTTCAATACGAGTAACTTTCACACGTTCAACAGGCGCGAAACGACGCATGATGAAATGGCAAACCTTACGGAATATTTTGACAGGTGGCAGTGGTAACATTGAAAGATTCAGACATACAACAATTGGAAAAACTATTAATACTATACCTCACAACTTCTTTACTATGAACAGACTATGGCTAACTAAAAGTATGACTATGCTATTACTGTTTTTCGCCAGACTGTAGGGAGAGTGTGAATTTACTATAATTAGATTTTATTTAGACTAAAATATTTTATGACTGAAGTACTTCTTATTTATATCTAGACCTGCTCATAGCAGGTTCGAAAATATATACTGCTTAGATAATTAATTCATAAAAAAATATAGACGAAAGTTAGACTGGACTATAATCAGATCATAGCTAAAGTATAGCTACAATATGACTGGATTATCCCTAGACTATTATTCAAGAAGGCTGTTATCTAGATTTTTGCATTAACAAATAAATATTTTTAACGAAATCTAGTTGGCCACTTTTAATTTCACTCTATTGCAACATTTTTAGATTTAGATACTTAAAGATTTTGTGTCGGAAATTTAGTGATTTGAGTTGCACCCAACAAGTTCTGCTACTATCTCTTGTACCTCACACATGCTCCTTGATCGCCTTGTGATGCAAGAGTTTGCATTTAATATTGCTTTTATTGGGCCAAACCACAACATTAAGTAGGAAGCCCTCTAAGCAATACTGTCAGTGCAAACTAGGCTACTAAATTGAAGATGGTAGAAGGTGGAATAGCAGCAGGGTAAATATTTCATATATGAATTTTGTCCTTTATGTTGGTAAACACAAGTAACACTGAAGTTTTGCAATATCTTTGTAGCAGTAGTTGAGCATGTCTCTGTGCATCGGCTTATTTAAATTGGAATGCCTATTAAATACCCAATTTATTGCAAAATCATAAAACAACTGCTACTGCTGTTGCTCCTGATTCCCTTGATTGTCTCTGTAGATGTTTGTTCTTTTCATCCGGGCCTTTAGATGCCTGTTTTCAATAATGCTCTTTTGTTTCTTTTAATGCTTTCATTGGCCTATAGTCTGCTTAGTTTGTGCTAATAGGCTTAAGATTTATGTTTGTTGGTAGCAGTAACTATAAATATTTTAATTTCATCAATATCTAGTTTTAATTTTATTGAAAAAATATTCATAATATTTTCAGTTAATTATAAAAGTAATTATTGAAAATTGTAAAGCAAAAAATAATTATATGAAATGTTAAATAACTAAAGCCTGAGGAGAACAGTAAACTAACTAATAATAAATCTGATAATGGAAAATTTACTTTTAATATTTTAAATTTAACGACATTAATATGAAATTAAATTTGATATGCACGATATACTTGAAGAACTGCAGCAAGAAAAAGAAGGGTGCACTAATTCTTTTTAAGACAAAAACACGTTTTCCTGTTGTGTGATGATCACAACAATCTTACTTTCAATTGAGTCTCGTGCTAGCCTAGTTTAGTTACTCATGATTAAAGTGATTTCAGGCTGTCGACTGGTAACTGTCGACACTCTTCCTCATCACGGAGTCTTTTGTAATTGCTAGCATTTGTCTAAGGCTTAGTTCCCCCATGGCATTCACATCTAACAAGTGTCTGCCCGTGGTCTTAAGCCTTATGCTAGCCAGTGCTGGACATTCACACACAATGTGCGCTACCTCTTCCAGGCATAGTCTGCAAGTACCATCTTCTACGACTTTCATCTTAGCCAGATGGTACTTGAAGTTTCCATGTCCTGTCACTAACGCAGTGATCCAGCTTAAAGTAGCCCTATTATACCCGAGCACCTTGCTGGCCTTCCTGCCGAGGGGCTATTTGAGCACCATTCGAGCCTGTCTACATGTGGTATTCTCCCTCCACCTATTCAGGTGTAATGAGTTTACCCATTGAAGAACTTTAGCTCGCACTAGGCCATTCCCCAGGGCAACCCTGGGTTCTGGTTCACAGAAATCCACATCAGATTCCCTTTTTGCTAGTTCGCCTGCAGCTTCATTCCCCGCTGTGCCTATGTGTCCCTTAACCCACATCAATGTTACCTCATTCAACGAGGCACATCTGTTTAGTTTCAGAACACATTCCAGCACCAGTTTGGAATACACGTTCACTTGCCTCATGCTTTTTATAACTGACTGATTGTGCAATGAGAACCCTTTTCCCATGCACTCGGCTTTCAAGCAAGTGATCCAACGCATGCAGCAACCCAAGCAGTTCTGCCTGGTAAACTGATACATACCTCCCCAGACACAGACTACAGGACAAGTTCAGCTCAACTGAGAATACACCTGCTCCTGAATAATATAATGACCCTAACCATAAAATGGTTTTAATACACATCTCAAATTCCATCGAAAAGCCTGTAAAATATTATTTTCTGTCATTCCCACTGGTTCCTGGTTACGGGTCCTTTTTCGACCCCTTCATTCATCGAATTAATTTCACATGCCCGATTTGTAATTTGCGACTACTTTACTTTTATTGAGTCTCGTGCTAACACTTGCCTTTACTTTTGACAGCAGTGATTTCAGACTGTCGACTGGTCATTATCGGACATCTTCTTGTAGTTGCTAGCATTTGTCTACGGTTTATGTCTTCCAAGGCATTTATATTTACCAAGTGTCTGCCCGTGATTCTTATGCTAGCCAGTAATCTACACACACAATGTACGCTACCATCTCAGACTTCGGATTACCTTTCGATATTGACGTGTCCATCCGTCGCGAGGCATTCTTGTCTATTTCTTCCACTTGGCCAATTAAAAACTTCAGAGAATTCATATAACGCCCACCCACACAGAGCTCCATACGAACGACTCAGTCTGTATTGAAGCTGGAAATCGATTGGTGTCCAGAGTTGGCAACTTAGAGAAGAACCACCCTCTTGACTATTCATCCTTCCTTGGATTAGAGATTTTTATAAGAGAGTGTTAACATGTCACCGCTCGGCTCCTAGCAGACACAGGAACCTGCCAACATAAGGAGTAGAAGTCAGAACTTCTGACAGTGTACTCAGCTACGGCAAGTGATACCTTTGTGCCTGTCAGCTGACGTTATTCGATCTCTTTACTCGCCTGTGTCGCTGCCACACGGTAACATACATTTTTTCCTTCGCTAAGATGACCATGTTATTATTGTAGATAATAATATGGTTTGTATGCAACCTCAAAAACTGTTTCTGGTTTAGTCTCATTGGCACAAGGTTTTACAAAACTCCAAAAAAGAAACCACATCAGAATTTTGCGAGATGGTTTGGTCTGGAAATTGTTGCTGCAATAAATCGATTGTTTTGTATGCTTTGTGGTGGCAGGAAGCGTCGTTTCGCTGAAACCACATAACGTCTAGTTATAGCTACAAGAGTCGTGTTATCATTTTCTTATAACATTCTCGGCGACACTCTCGTTTACAGCAACAATGTTTTCAAATTTTCCTAGCACTCTTCCAATCGTTAACAGGTTCGTTGCACTCTCTTCTTCGAGAATTACGTGAAGCTTGCAAGCGGTCTCAGTATTGGGTTTTCACAATGAAAACGCATTCTACTTTTGAGTAACGCTTCATTTTTAATACTCGGAATAATAATATGTGACAGAGTTGAACTCGCCTTAGTCAAATGAAAATATTAAACTAAGCAAATATGAGCTTCTGCTAGTTCTTTTTTATAGACATTCGGCAAAAAAAATTTTAAAACTTTAAAGAACAATTAAAATTATTTCAGGTTGACCAACCCATAAAGCAACAAAAAAAAAACAATTTTTTTTGTTCTCTTGCACTCGTCTTAAAAACAAAATCCAAAAAGTGATTTGACTGAAGTTTAATAAATTTTATAAAATCTAATCATTTGTCAAGCCCAGCAACAGCCAAATATTTAAAACTCCTTTCACACTTCGACTACAAATATTTTATGTGATTTTATTAACACCCTAATATGTCATCAATCATTTGGATTTCGACAGAATCTGAAGAGCAAAATTAAATATTTGCACAGACTTTTTGTTGTTGGTAGATAATCTTATGACACATGTTGGTGGCAGCATTGGTAGACTGGTACTAGTGGCTTCAATCGTCTCCCAGCTCTGCTTGTGCATTTGTTATTCTCTTCGTAGTTAATTTTATTAGCTTCGAAAACAAACGAAAAAAAATATGTAGAAACAAAAAAGCCACTCAATTGACAGCTGTCACGTGCTATTATAGTGTGTCTTTTGCACATAGTGATCACAAAAAGCTTAAGAATTTGCAACGAAATAAATGAAATTGAGGGTAACTTGAGTATGAAAGAAACACTGGCATTAATATTTGTCGTTGTTGTAGTTGTTTGTTTCTAAAAGTAATTAACAGTTTTGTTTTTGTTTTTTGTGTTTATTTTTTCTGTTCTTCTTGTGCTAAAAGTTTGCTGCTGGAATGTATGTATAGTAAGCCGAAATGCTTTGCAGCACAATGGCATGGGACGAGGTCGAAAGTGCAAACAATTTCGTTTATGAAAAAGAAAGTGTTTTAGTAGGCAGTTGCTTGTAGTGAGGCATGCCACATGAGTAAACATGTATTTACTAGACATTTTGATAAGACATAGACTTTTCCTGAAGAGAAAATACACTAGACATTGATTGAACGCTAAAAACGGGCATATCCTAGACACCGATACTAGAGATAGAGTTGACATGGCGCTGACATACATATATTGCTGCATAAAAAAGGTTCTCGCTGTTTGACAACAGATGACGCCACTTGTGATACATTGTCCTTAGACGACACGAATTATTATTTTTCATCGGAATATTCAGTCATCTGTCAACAATATTCAGTACACCGCGGACTGTATATTTAACAACAACATAGTTTTTGTATTGTTTTGAACCAAGAAAAAAAATAGTTTTCCGAGGAACTTGGTCGCCGTATTATTGTGGAATTTCATGGTGAGCAGCGCCTTTCTGAAACTACTTGTAAGTATTGGTTTCAAACCTCCAGAGATGACGGCCGCAAACGTTTGCAGTTAAAGAATGAAGGTCAATACTTGATAAACATCCATGTCAAACATAAGAAGAACTCCCAGAGAACATTGAAAGAGACATATAACTACTACCTTTTATTTGAAAGCATTGGGATTCATTAGAATGCAAAGAAATTCGGTATCACCTTCACTTCGCATGAAAGAAATGCTGCCTCAGGCCTGTCGAAAGAAGGCGTTTTTGATCGAATTGTAACTGACAATGAAAAATATACCAATCTGTTATGAGAATTCTAGCCCAAACAAGCGCTTTTAAAGCGAAGCAAATTATTCAATGATCTAAGTTAATAGATGGAATCAGAAGGGTCCAACTGTCACAGGACAGAATGTCTTCTTTGAAGGCCTGTCTATTTGGTGTTCCCGCCACCTTTGATGTACTGTTACCAAAGCAGATGAAGGAACCAGTTCCTGAGGCTTGTCTGGTGTCTGTAACTGCTTTTTAAGTTCGCCCAGTAACGATACCACGATAACAAGTAGCCCCTATGACACATGTCCCAATCTGTTTGTTTGTGATGCTCCTTCGGAAGTAGACGTGATAGCTGTCCTTTAAATCCAAATCGCCGGAGGTCTTGGCGCAGGATCAATGTGGCTTTGCATTGCAAGACAAGAGGTAGCCTCACACGAACGTTCTGGTAGTGCCAGCTGCAGGAGAAATGGAAAAGAAGTAAGGCCAAAAAAAAAACTATTCGAAGAACTAAGACAAAAAAATCTAACAAGGGAAGAGGTAAAAACAACAGCGGCAAACCGTGAAGAGATGGATGCTTTGAAAGTCATATTCTTTCAAATGGAGTAACGGGAAAAAATCTTATCAGGACGGGCACTTCTGTATGCGCGCGAGGCTTGGAATACAACTCTAAGCGTCTTACTAGCCCCACACAGGTGTTTATAACAGATGCCTAAGAAAGACTGTCTATATGTTCTGGCCGAGGACAAGCTCACACGTCCAACAAACCAATAATCCAAAATGACATCCGCAGGCACATATGTAATTCGATCGGCCGCACGTTACGCAAACGAGTAAGTGGCACGGAATGGAATCCTCAATGTAGCCGCAGAAGCAGTAGTCCAGCTCACACGTAAAAACAATAAATATACTCCATCTTATCTCGGTCATATCTACAATGAAATGAAATTTAACGTCTTGCTTTAGATCGAGTATACTGAAATAATTTTGCTACGGCTCTGTAGTAGGAGTAAAAGGAATAAATTTTTGTATATACTACTGTGGGCAAAAAATAGTACGACTTTTTTTCTACGTTGGTATGACTGTCAGTGACATCTGTGCCAAATATCACATCAAAGTAATCAGTAGTGTTTTATATACGCTTGTCTTTCTGAAGTGCAACAAGTGCATTCGGCGATTTTTACAATGAGTGAAATTATTCAACAAAGAAGTTCGATTAAATTTTGTGTGCGGAATGAAATTTCTGGTGACGAAACGTTCAGAATGTTGCAAAAGGCCTTCGGTGATAGTTGTATGTCGCAAGCAAGTGTTTTTCATTGGTACAAATTATTTAGGGTCGAGAACGCGTTGGCGACGAACCACGTCAAGGACGGCCATCAACATCAACTGATGATCAACACGTCAATAAATTCAGGGAATTGATGTTCAGGAATCGGCGATTAACAGTCAGAGATCTTACTGATATCATTGGAATATCAAAGGGATCAGTGAGAACCATTTTAAAAGTTCATTTGGGCCTAAGAAAAGCGAAATCACGATTGGTTCCAAAATCACTCAATTTTCTTGAAGAACAGCGTCGCGTTGACGTCTGTCCGACTACCAGGATTTCATTAAGCGTATTATAACTGGCGACGAGTCCTGGATCTATGCTTACGACCTGGAAACAGACGATCAATCAGCCGACTATCGCGCCAAAGGTGAGCTGAAGCGAAAAAAACCACGTCAAAGCAAGTCAAAAATCAAGGTCTTTTTGAGAGTTTTCTTCGATCATCGAGATGTGGTGCACTCCGAATTTTTTCCGATTGGCCAAACTGTCAACAAGGAATTCTATTTGCGTGTTATGCGTCGTTTGTGCGAAGCTATTCGTAAAAAGAGGCCAGAATTATGGGCCGACAAGTCTTGGTTTTTGCACCACGATAATGCACTGTCGCATACCGCATTTACCGTGTGACTTCTGGCTGTACAGCAAATTCAAGCGACCGTTCCGAGGAAACCGTGTTGAGTCTATTGAAGACATTAAACGCGCATTGAAGGCTATTCTGGAAATTGACTTTAACAACTGATACGAGGATTGGAAAAAAAGTTGGCATAAGTGTATTGCACCTGGTGGGGATTACTTTAAGGGGAACAAAATAGATTTGGCAGAATAAATACAGAAATTTAAAATTATGAACAAAGTCTTACTATTTATTGCCCACAGTAGTACATATGTTTATTGGTATTATGTTTCCTGCCCGAGATCAAAACAGTATCTAACTAATTTTTACTAGTAAAAAAATCGCCAGTACTACTTAGTAACATACTAGTACATTTGGACCCGATTGTGTGTTTGTACAACTAGTTTATTAACAGTTTTTTTGTATAGAAAAAGTCCTCACAAATATCCCAGCCCTTGTTCCGTTGCAGAAAAACTATATCAATCTGCAAGTGATGCCTTTTGAACTACTTCAAGTACTAGTATTCATCCGAATTAATATTATTGTATAAAAACTCTAAACCCATTGACACTAGCGCTTGTAGTTCTAGCTTTTAGACAATTAATGCTTAATCTCCTGCTTAACCATGTTTTTTGAACGCAGACAATTTTTTGTTAATTAAACTTTCTGTGGAAAAATATTAGTTTCGTTAAAGGTAGAAAAAAAGTAAAAATTAATCGAAAATTGTAGCAACAATAATATTCTGTTTGATATGGCGGCTGCTTGAAAGTCAAATTCATGTAACAATAACTTTTAATTCAAAGATAAGTTCAAACCCTTCTCAAAAATTCATAGTTCTGTCGACCCTTATAATGCCTGTTGTATGAAAAGGTATCAAACCCACCACTTAAATTAAACTTTTTAAAATTATGAAATGTTTTTTTTCTTCTCTCTTTTATTCCCTCGAATAGAATAGTTAAGTATCGCATAAAACTGTAAAATTGTTTATAGTTGTTGTAATTTATTTTTCCTTTTTATTGCAAATCTTGTAATATTCGGCATAAAATGGCTAAAAGTGAAGTAAAAAGATTTATATTTTACAACACAAAACTACAAGATTTCTCTTAAGTCATGTGTACACTGGTTTCAGTGCTGTGCTGTTCTTTTGCTAACGATGATCGTAAAACTTAAGTTTATGGTCTTAAATAAGAAACACATGTTTTACATCATTATAAAAATTCAAGACATGTCGGTGCATGTACTAAAAAGTAAAGCTGGCGATTGCATGTAAAGGAATTGAAGGAAAAGACGTCTGCAGACATTATCCAAATCACCTGATGAACGTAGCTTTAAAGCAGAGGATTAGCAAAAGGTTTCTACAACTAATTAGTGTTTTAAATTGGCTTCGATATTGTTGTTTTTTATTGAGCCGATCCTGCAATTAAACGAAAGATCAAAAGTGCTGGTTGGTCAGCTCGTGTGCCATTGTGCAGATTGATAGTCATTGGGTGTCATGTGTGGAGTGGCATAAGATCTTCCATTTTGGCTTTGTAATTTTGCTGAACAAAGTTCAGCAATATGTTTGTGTTGTTGCAAGCCTCTTTAGCGTATCTGCCGTTTATTAGCAGCCATTTTTCTTTCAATCTTCAGCTCACTTAATAAAGCCTTGAAACCGTAGTTGTGCACGCATGGCATTCGCCATTATTTCTTGCGCTTATTTTTTTTATGCCAGTCACAGTGCGGTACTGCTTAATGTTTTTTGTTTTTAAATTATAATCCAACTAACTTCTTTTTATGGTCTCAAAGCTAGTTTAAATCGCTTCAATTATTGTATCGAATCTTAAATGTAGTTATGTTTTCTTTTGAGCTCCTTTAAAGCCCTCTTTTATCCCTTGATACGCCGTAAGAAACACTGTTCACTAAAATCGGCCTCAACAGAAACAATTAAAAACGTCAGAGGCTAATATTTTATATATTTAAGCCTTCCTTCCTTCAAGTCTTCCGCTAATAAGGAATGACTGTTACATTTTAAATGCAGATGTTACGTTCAGAGATGTCCAAGTGTATTTCAATACCGAAGTATGTACGAGGGCGGATAAATAAGTCCGTGACTGAAATGCAATACTGTTCCCATCAAGTACCACCTGCTAATAGACTACTGTCAAACTTTGAGCAAGAGTCGTCATTTACTTTGCGTTTAACAGCTGTTCAAAACATACAACCTCGTGTATTTATCTGAAAATGGAAAAAAAAGTGAATTCCGAGTGCTCAGTAAATATTATTTTTTGCGAAAAAAAAACCGTGAATCAAAACCAAGAAAAAGCTCGCTAAATACTATGGGGACTCTGCATCATCGATTTCAATGGTAAAAAAGTGGTTTACTGACTTTCGTTGTGGCCGCACAATTACAAATGACGCTGAACGTTCTGGACGGCTAATTGAGGTCAGTATACCCGAAACTTTCGAAAAAGTCCACGACATGGTGTTGGCCGATCGAAAAGTAAAAGTGCGTTAGATTGTTGATGTCATAGGCATTTCATATGACAGTTTGGTTTCGATTTTAAATGATCAGCTGGGTTAAAAAAAATTGTCTGCAAGATGGGTGCCGCGTTTGCTCTGAATTGACCATAAACGTAAACGTGTGTCAAAGGATTGTTTGGAGTTGTTTAACCGCAATCCGAATGAGTTTTTGCGGCATTTTCTAACTGTGGATGAAACATGGATCCATTACTGTACTACGACTAACAAGCCGAATAAAAACGTTAAATCTATTGGTGTTTTCGTTTCTAGAAAAAAATGTAACATATCTTGCCATTTTGTTAAACTCGGAATATGTCCCCCTTAATAATGGCAAAAGGCATTAGCCCTTTTTGATCTGTTATTAAAAGGTGCCTTAAGCCTGTACTCTTGAACAAAGTGAAATTTTTTTTTAAGAAACGACACCTCCATGTGACTCGAAAAGCTTTCTTGTAACACTTTCAACCCCCAACTTATAAGGAACATTAAACATCAACAGCAAACAAATATCATTCATGCTCCTATTTCAACATTAAATCGTGCCAGGCGTTTTTATTTCACTCAAAAGTCTACAAGACCAGCCAGACATTCATCTTTCTGAAAAATATTGCTTTTTATGAGTCCAATCGCCTTAGCAAAGAATATAATAAAGTAATTGCTTGCATTTATAGGTTTTTTTTAAGTTTTTTATGTTGCAACACTCGCTTGAGAATACTTTCTTGTTGTTGGTTTTCTAAATTAATTTTGTTAAGTTTTAGCGTAGCTACAAAATGAGTTTTATTTTGTCATTTATAACAAACAAAAAATAGTGTTGAAGTGAAGTGAAAACATTTCAACAAAAGTACTTAAATTAAAAATGCACCAAACGCGTAAATTTATGATGAGCATCGTAAAATCATCATTTTTTACGACTCGAGCAGAGAGTCGTCAGTGAACATGCTGAACAAAAGTGTCCGCGTTTAAACTAGTTGGTGTTTCAATTTGTGTTTTTAATGTGTTGTTCCTTTTTTTTTATTACTATAAATAATTATATTTAAAAATGTCATTGTCACTTGCAAAACTAATGCAAATATGAAGCATCATTTACTATGTGGCATCACATAGCAAAAGAAAAATAACAAGACACCAAATAAGTGTCAGCAACTATCTTTACCTTTATTTAAAATTAAAATTATATACATAACTAGCAGTATATTTGATTCTTTGTTAGTGAGTAATATAAAATGGCTTTTCAAAAAAAAAAACTTTTTTTTCAAAAAGTACCTTTCCAGAAAAGTACCATTCCAATAAAGTACCATTCCAAAAAAGTACCTGTTCAAAAAATAACTAGCAGCATACCGGTTCTTTGTTAGCGAGTAACATAACAGAGCATTTCAAAAATGTAGTTTCTCTAAAAGGTACCTTTTCAGAAAAGTACCCTTTCAAAAAAGCTTCTTTTCATTAGAAAGTATTAAAAAAACTATATCATTAACAAACAAAAAATGCCATTTGAAAAAGATGCCTTTTCATAAAAAGTACTTTTTTGAACCCACAAAATCACTTCATTTTCTTGGAAAACAGCGTCGCGTTAACGTCTGTCAAACAATGCTTTCCGACTACCGTATTATTACGTATTATAACTGGCCACGAGTCTTGGATCTACGCTTACGACCTGGAAACAGACGATCAATCGACCGAATATCGTGCCAAAGGTGAGCCGAAGCCGAAAAAACCACGTCAAAGCAAGTCAAAAATCAAGGTCTTGTTGCCAGATTTCTTCGATCGTCGAGGTGTGGTGCACTCCGAATTCCTTCCGACCGGCCAAACTGTCAACAAGGAATACTATTTGAGTATTATTAATTATAAACTCAATTTCCTTGAGGTATTTGTTGCAACAGTTCATATTTTCCACTTCGTTTAGCATGACCAACATGCGGAGTTATTATGCTTTTACAAAATGCGAAATGAAATTTTTCACTATAGAATATTATTGAATGTAGCGGGGATATCGAAGACGACCGATCTTTTACTCCAATTAATTTCAGGCAACTGATATGTTATGTACGATTGCCTTACTTTCATTAAGTCTCGTGCTAACACTAACCTTAACTATAGTGATTTCAGTTTGTCGCTCATCTTTCTCACAGAGTCGATCGTCATTGCTAGCAATTTTCCGTATTCCTCCCCTGGAAATTTAAAACCGAAGTTTGTTCGGAGTAATGGGGAGAAGAATGTCCACCCACGCAGCGCTTCATATGCATGGATAAGTCTGTCTTAAAACTGGAGATCAATTGGTATCGCATAGTAACATAGAGACCAAGCACCCTCTTGGCCACACATCACTGGCTTATTCCACCACTCATTAGGAAATTTTATAAGAGAGTGTTAAATTCTCACCGCTCGACTTATTTATCCAGAATACTAGCGGTGACAGGAACCTTTTTCACGCCACTACCATGAGATGGTATAAGTCCAGAACTCCTGGCAGTGCACTTCGTTACGAACAATACCTTTCTGGACGGCTTTATTTTGGAATAAATGTCATGACAAACAGTATCATATAATAAATATATATACAACCTAGAACGTTGACATCATACGCAGTTATAACATGACAAATAACGATTTTACTTATGGTAACATTTGCCAATATATTAATAGTTGAACAAGTTGATGTAACTTGATGTCAAATGTTATAACATAAAAATGTTAACGCCAGCCAAATTTATATCTTCCTAAGACTCCAATTTTGTTTTATGCTGGCTTATTTTCCAATGCTAGTGGGAGCACAGTCTGCTAAATTTTAATAATTTTGTTTTTTTTTTGAGAATCTCTATTTATGCAGCTGACAAAAAACATACAAATTTACATACAGCCGCTGCTGTTGCTAATATTATAGCTTTGTAATTAAAAATATGTTTGAAATTAAATACTCTTCTGTGAAGTGATAAAAACATTTTACAACAACGTATCTATGCAAAAATATCTTTTATTACACATTTTATGAGCCAGAGCCAATAAAAAAAGGAAAGAATTAAAATACAAAAAAAAAAAAAAGAGAATCATTTAGTTATGAATCCTTTGAAGTTTTATAGCGCAGAATATTTTTTTCCAGGATTTTTTTAAATTTTATTTTAAACTTTGTAAACCTAATAAATTGCTGGGGAATATGAAAAACTAAAACTAGTGACTATGCCCGTTTATTTTCTGGCATTCGTGAGGATTTCATTTGTTATTTATTAACATTTAATTTAGCCGTGTTGAAATATTATAGGAATTTAAAATAAAAACTTCTACATGGTTGCTATATTGCACAACACGAGCCCCAGTAGAGTTTGTATATAAATGTGTCCGTGTAAAAATTCTATCAATTTCATATTTTTTTTCAAACCTGATATCTTTCTCTCCAATTGTGTGGTGTCTCGTGTTATCAAATCATTAAATTTTTTTCTTTATTACCTGCATTCTTGCATTCGGTGAGTTTGTTGCCTGTTTTCTAACCAATGACTACAAATATGACGCAAACTTTTATTGTCTGCAAACGCAATTTGATCTGGCCTTAAATGGCACAGCAACAGCCAAATGAATATTTAAAAATTTTTAATTAAAGCGATCGGTTTTTAGCTATAAACTTGTTACGACACAATTGTTAATCAAAATTAATGGACTGTTAAAAATTGGTTGTGAACGTACGACTTAAAATTATTTATTTTGCACACCGCAGATTTAAATATACTAGTATCTACCTACTGGTCGATGTTGGACCACTCTACATTATTCTAGTGTGGTTAGGGAAATTAACTAAGAAATTAAAAAAAAAACATTTAAACCAGTCTGTGCCAGACTTAGCTACGCCAACAACCATTGGTGAGACTATGCTATTATTTGGACAATGGATATTAGTAGAAACTTTAAACATTTATAGGTCCTAAAATGCTAAACCCATTTTAATAACACATACATATATTTCTTGTGCACATCCGGAAATAATTATTTTTGCAAATGGTATAAGTTTTATTAAAATCGGCTGCTTCCAGAAGACCATTTACGCCGCCGTACATATGCCAATAGGATGCTACAGCTCGCCCATGACAACCGCGATTTTTATGAAAAAATCAAAATGAGGGACGAGGCACATTTTCAATTGAATGGATGTGACTGTGAATAAACAGAATAGTGGGTTCTGGGCAATGGAAAACCCTCAAAATATTCGTGATGAAATACCGCGTGAAATGTGTGGGAATGTAATGAAAAGTGTGTTCAAGAGGGCTCGCATTTGCGAGGCTAACAGAGGCGGACATTTATCTGATATTGTATTCCATGCATAATTGCCGACATTAAATAAAACATTTATCAATATACGATCCATTCTCTTTCATTTAATCAAAAATTAAAGAAAACAAAGTTGTATACCTTCCCGGCGGACACCCTGTATTTTGTTTTCAAATTAAAAAATAGAACACATGCAGTTGGCTAAAGTAGCCAGAAAAAATATGATTATGACATGATCACGACAACTATGTTACGTTATTGATAACAATATATTGTTGTGGCAAACATATAATATTAAATATTGGAAACATTACGTTACTTGTGATAAACAAGTTATTGCTTACTTTTAGTGATTAACTGATTTCCAATCATAAAATTTGCTACATGGTTGAGTTGTATAGTACAAATAGCGTTTAAGCTTAAAAGCTGAATACACATAATATGTAAAAAATGTTGTTTGAGGCGGCTGTATCTGAAATGGTTAGCGCGTTTACTATTAAGCATTCAATGGCTGTATGGCCTTTGGTCGTGTTGCTGCCAAACACTTATATCCGTTTCCTTCTTTTCTATCGTTCTAAGAGAACCATATTATTATTAGGATTTGCTTCAAATCATATAAGTCATCATAATGTGTTGCTCTCAGATTACTATCAAGTTTTTCATTTGCGTGTGATTTGGGTGATGGTTTTTTCCGCAGAAAGAGTGTTTAGAATTGATGCCAAGGGCTTAGGTAGTGCGGCTGGGTCTTAAGCCATTAGCGCATTGAGTCGTAAGCTTTATACGCCTTCGGGTTCGTATCCCAGCCGCTGGCAATCAATAACATAAGTTTTTCGGATATGTAATAGCTCTATTCATACAACTAGTATATATCACGACACCCTGTTTCAGCGCTATAATTCTATTAGCATTAAATTATGGGCGAAGTGGCTATACCAGCTTCAAGTGTTAAGTCTACCAAACAACAGAGGCGCTGCAACATTGTTCTAAAAATTAACATACTGCTCAATTGCAGAGTTGTTTAGCTCTGAAGCTTTTCCGCGTTTCTACTTCACACCTCTCCATCTTCTCTACACTCTCCCTTTCCAAGGAAAATAACATAATTATTCGAAAAATAATTCGTAGCTACTAATTACCTTAGCGTTACTTTTCTAAAATAAAGATGGCTGTAATTGCTCCAAATTGATTAAATCATTATTAATCACTTCGGCACGAACGTCGACTATAGGCAACGGCCACAGATTGCACCACACAGTCGAACGTCGCCTATAGTCGACGGAAGAGATATTAGCACTCACGGCCGAGCGCCGACTATAGGCGACATCCAGGAATTTTCTCTTATCTCTCGCATAATATTAGTTTCGTTCAGAGCATGGCCAACGGTTTCACAACTGTAAAACGGTAACTGTGAAATAGAGGTTATTATATTTAGTTCTCTTTATATTTTAAAGAAATAAATAAATGCACTTTTCGTGGCCGATAGGCGGCATTCCGAAGTGGTTAACAGATGGTAAATGACAGTCACAGTGGGATTTTTAATTAGCTACAAGTTATATTAAAAAAACATTCAGGAACTTATTGAACCACCCTAGTATAACAAAGAGTGTTTTTAGAAGTACAAATGAACTTAAAATATTAGAAAAAGTAGGCTTTATATGAATATGGTTCCCATTCAAAAAGTACCTTTCCAGAAAAGTACTATTTCAAAAAAGTACCATTCCAAAAAAGTACCTTTTCAAAAAATAACTAACAGCGTACCGTTTCTTTTTTAGCGAGTGCCGTAAAAAATAGTTCAAAAATATAGTTTTTCAAAAAGTACCTTTCCAGAAAAGTACCATTCCAAAAAAGTACCTTTTCAAAAAATAACTAGCAGCATACCGTTTCTTTGTTATATTAAAAAAACATTCAGGAACTTATTGATCCACCCTCGTATACCAAAGGGTGTTTTTAGAAGTACAAATGAACTTAAAATATTAGAAAAAGTAGGCTTTATATGAATATGGTTCCCATTTTGAATTACTTTAGGCAATCGTCAAAAATATCACACGATTGTTAAGACCAATTCATACGCCCAAAGTGCAGGATCAGAAACGGATATTTCCGTTTGGCCCAGCCGGAGCAAAGTAGGTCAATTACTTCAACCATAGAACGTTGTAAGTGAACAAAGGAAATGCCTCACGTAAGCAACTACAACACACATACACTTCTTCAAGCTATTGTCGCATCAGCCTTCAAATATTTTCCTCTAACACTTAATCTGTCAGATTATGAAAATTTTTGCTAACAAGTCGTAGTATTTTATTTTAGTAAAATCAGAAAACAAGTAATTTATCATTATTTTTTTTTTATGAAAAACACTTCAAACAAAAAAAAAAACAATCGGCTAAGTAAAACTTTTCTTGCTTTCAAGTTCGAAAATAAAGTAAAGTAAATGAAAGAATGAAAAATAAAATGTGATTAACATAAATTAAAGTAGAAGCTTTTCTTCAAGAAGAAAACAATAAGAAATTACCAGTAGTAGAACTAGAAAAAAAAAATCAAGAAGAAAGTTTTCTTTTTCTAGCAGACATAAGAAGGCAACAAAATATGGCGTCTAGCAGGAAGAAAAAGTTTAAGGAAACAACAAAAACTCAAAATAGATGTGGGTATTTTGAAAAAAAAAATTATGCTTCAGTTTCTATGGAAGAAGTGCTAATTGTTTCTCAAAAATAAAAAACAGACTTTCTACAAAATTCCTGGCACACTTTTAAAGAATTAAAAAAGTCCTTAAATGTTTAATATTTGTTAAAAAAAAAAAACACACTGCTATAAAATGCTAAAACAAAAATTAATGTACAACAGCGTAGCGGTAGAAGTCTCGTTAAAAATCACTTAAAAGTCCATCATCATAAATTTGTCACAAAAATATTAATAAAATAAAAAAAAAAATGGAATTTTGAGGAAAATATGTATTAATAAAAACGTTGCATGTATGTAGGTAGGTGTAGGTAGATACGTTTATGGAAACCAACACATTCGCCACTACCTTGAATTCGGCTGCTCTCTTTATGATGAGTGGGTGTGCTTGTGTTTCTCTCTAAAGGTGTGTGTGTGTGTGTGTGAGTGTACGTGTTCATTTAGGTGACATAACATATGTATGACAACGCGTAGCAAAGGAAAATCCAATTTCATAAAGTTTTTAGTTCATGCTGTTTTAGTTTTGTATTTTTCCCCCATTTTTTTTTTTGCTTTTATCAAAACTATGTTGCAGGTTCAAGTCACTAAATGTGCATGAGACGAATCTATTTTTTATGATGAGTCAAATAAATTTAAAAAAAAAAAAAAAAACATTCATCAGCAAATTGAGGGGAAAAACTGACATGACAGTGCAACAATATTTTTTGTTGTTGCTTTTTATTTTAAATTTGAATAAACTGTCGAAAATTATTAAGTTTAAGAAATATATATATTTTTGGTAAACCGTCCCTTTTTTTAAGAAAAAAAAACTCGTTTTGTCGGAAAGAATTTTTTTTTTAGAAATTAAAAAAAAATTAATTATGAGAAAACACTTTTTTTTTGAAGTAGTAGTACCCCATCCCCATTTTTCCATAATGACCTTAGTGGTCATTAAGGATTAACAGTGTCAGCAAAAGGGTTGTTTTAAAATTCAATTTATTTATGTTCCGAAAATATTTTATATTTCATAGAGTTATGGGTCAATTATTGATACTTTGGAGCAATTTGTACGGTTGGATTTTTTTGTAGAACTGATTCCTGTTTCATGCTATAGGCTTCTGAAGATAAGGTCACAATTCCCTCCTGCTGTTAAATCGCTAACAGTGCTCTGTTGAGTGCTAAATCAGCTATGTTACAAATTTGGGTTTGTGTCTCTGCTAGCTAAATTCAAATTTATCTGCACACACACACACATGTAAAATAAAGTTTAATTTTTTTTGTTACAATACTTTGTTGTATATAAATTCATTTTCTTTAAGTACTGTGTTTGTTAAAAAAAAAGGTAGTAGGGTGTCCGCCGTCAAGGTATACTACTTTGTCTTGCCGCCATTTTGGTAAACATCAGTCTTGACAATTCGCATTTGGCAGTCATGAAGTAGAGACGTGGCAAATTTATTATGGAAAAATATTCGTTAAACCAACGTGTTTCAATGTTAAAACATTTTATCGAAATCAATCATCGACTACTGTGACGATGAGAAAATTACGTGAAATTTTTGGGAGAAACAACGTGCCAACAAGACGCACTATTAATCGTGTAGTAAATGATTTCAAAGAAAGAGGGCCTGTAGCTGATAGACCCAAGTATGGACCGCAACGTACTGCAAGAAGCGCTGAAAACATTACTGCTGTTCAAGAAAGTGTTCGAAACAATCCATCAACCTCAATTCGAAACCGTGCTCAGGGCTTGGTTTTCAAAGAACAACTTTGGCCACAATTTTCCACAAAGATTTGCAATTGTTTCCTTTTAAAATTCAGTTGACACAAGAGCTTCTTCCAGAAGACCATTTCCGCCGCCCTACATATGCCAATAGGATGCTACAGCTCGCCCATGACAACTAAGATTTTCACGAAAAAATCATAATGAGTGACGAGGCACATTTTCATTTGAATGGATGTGAATGTGAATAAAAAGAATAGTCGGTTCTGGGCAATGCAAAACCCTCAAATTATTCATCAGTCACCTTTGCATCCAGTAAAAGTGATACTCTGGTCTGGAATTTGTTCAGGAGGAATCATTGGCCCTCACTTCTTTGAAACTGAAAACGGCGTAACGGTAACTGGCAATGGGGAGCGATCTCGCGATATGATTAAAAACTTTTTAACGCCACAACTGCATGCTTTGGGCTTTCCTAACAAGTGGTTTCAATAAGGCGGTGCCACATTGCATACAGCCAGGATTACAATGGAATTACTGCAAGACCTCTTTCCACAACAAGTTATTTCAAGGAATTGTGATGTTGATTGGCCTCCACAGCCGCCTGATTTGAGTGCTCCAGACTTCATTTTGTGGGGATATCTGAAAAGCAAGGTTTATGCAAACAAACCAGAAACGCTGGAGCAACTCAAACAAAATATTCGTGATGAAATTAATGAAATACCGCGTGAAATGTGTGAGAATGTAATGAAAAATGTGTTCAAATACATTCCATAAATAAAACATTTATGAATATACGATCCATTCTTTTTCATTTAATCAAAAATTATAAACAACCAAACTGGTATACCTTCCGGGCGGACACCCTCTATATTGTACAATAATGTGCTTATTTGCGAAAATCTGATTTTCCGTGTTAAAGTAATATTTTTTTAAATATTTTTTTAATTTGAAATTAAAATTATAAAAAAAACCCCTGTCACAGCGTAATTCTACCAGTTTTTTGTGAAAAGAAGTCCTTTTTTAAGAAAAATTTACTTTTTCGTAACAATTTTGTTGTTTAAAAAAAATTTTTTTAAATATATATTTTCGTAAAAAAGTAACTTTTTCAAAATTACTTTTAAATTTACAATTTCCATTAAAAAAGTTACCTTCAATGAAATAAGTACTCTTTTGGGAAATAAATTTATTGTTAAACTTTTAACACTTTAATAAGTAAATAAAAAATTTTTAATAAAGAACTTTTTGTAAAAAAAATTCTTTTTTGAAAAATATATTTTGTTGTAGAGAAAATATATTTATTTTGGTAAAAAGCAATTTATTTTGAGAAAGTACTTTTTCAGAAAAATAGTACTTTTTAATAAAAGTTATTTTTCATAAAATGTGTATTTTTGTTTAAAAAAATTTAGCTTGTCGTAAACAAAGTGCTTCTTTACAAAAAAAGTGATTTTCTGCGAAAAAACTACTATTTAGGGAAAAAATTTACGTAAAATTTGTGAAAAATATCACTTTTTATTTTAAAAAAAAAGTCAAAACCCCTCTTGGAATATCTTCCAACTATGAAATAAAACTAAAGAAATAACATATGCTACATAGTGCAACCACTTTAAGCTAATTTCTTTTTTTAAAAGGTGCTATTTTATTCATTTTTTTTTAATATTTTGATGTAGAAAAAAATTTAAAAATGCTTAACATGTAACTGATTTTAAGCAAGTTCCTTTAAAAAAAATAGTATTCTTTTTAATGAAAGTACTTTTTTAAAAAATATTTTTTTTATTAAAAAATATTTTTTTTAATTAAAAAATTTAGTTTATGGTAAAAGAGTGCTTATTTGTGAAAAACTATCCTTCCTTGAAAAGAGTACTATCTTGGGAGCAAATCTTTATGTTAAATTTGTAAATAATTTAACTTAAAAAAAAACGTATAAGGAAAGTATAAAAATGATTACTTCTGACTTAATTTATAGTAAAAAAAAATTATTTAGGAAAATCTGACCTTCTGTGGAAAAAGTACAGGTTGGCCCAAAAATAGCAAAGGGGTTTGAATTCGTCATAACTTTTTATTTAACAAATAATTATTACATTTTTTTTTAATACAGTATATAAATGGGGAATATTTTTAGTTTAGTTATGAAAAATAATATCTCGCAAATGGTGGCCATTTTCTGCTTCGCAAATTCGTGCTCTTTTCAACACATTTTTCAAAACCTTTCGCAAAACTTCAGGTTTTATGTTGTTTATTTCGTCGCGTATATTGCTTTTTAATTGCTGCATGGTTCTAGGCTTATTTTCTTTCAAATAAGCCCAAAGAAAACAGTCTGGAGCGGTTAAATCCGGTGAACGCGGAAGCCAATTAAAATCACTTCTACGCGAAATAATTCATTCACCAAAGATGTCCCGTAAAAGAGCCATTGTATCCCTTGCAGTGTGCGCTGTGGCTTCATCTTGCTGGAACCATACTTGCGGATGGTTTTCGACGGCTGGCCTTAAAAAATTTTCCAACATTGCCCGATATCTGACACCACTGATGGAAACCGCGACCCCGTGTTCATTTTCAAAAAATATAAGAACCGTAGACTTAGATGGGTGTAATTCTCGTACATATCCTGCAGTTTTGCTTATTAACAAACCCACTTAATTGGAAATAGGCTTCGTCGCTCATAGTTAAATTACAAATGAAATTATGATTTTCTTCTGCTTTTTGCCGGAAAAAAACTGCATAATCAAGTCGTTGGTGGTAATCTATCAGTTTCAATTCTTGGACAAGCTGAATCTTGTATGGAAACATCCGTATTGTGTGCAAAATTCTCTGCAGTGAAGCTCGTGAGAGGCCAAATTGTGTCAAACGTCTCCTGGTTGATGTTTCTCCATCTTCCTGAATACACCTGTGTACCAGTTGAATATTGTCATCCGTGTTCGCCGTTCGTCCTCTGACAGCACCAGGAAAGTTCCTTACTTCCCCTTGTTGTTGAAACTTTGCAACCAGACTGTTTATTGTTGACTCTGAGGGTCCAACATGCTCATTCAAATAACGACGATATGCACGCTGAGTCAAAACAATGGATCGTTGATTTGAGAAATAAAGCTCAACAATTTGGGCGCGTTGTTCAATAGAGTACTGCTCGATTTAAAATTCCCCAAGTCTTCTTTACAAGATACTGAAAAGAAAACAAAAAAAGTTATAAGCAATTCAAACCCCTTCGATAATTTTGGGCTACTATTTAATGAGGAAATTTTGAAAAAAATTTCTTTTTATAAAAAAAGTTTAGAAATAAGTTAAAAAAATAAAAATTCACCTGCACCAACATAATTTAACTACTTTTTCCCACTTTACTTTTTATGCCCACATAAAAATGTATAATTTATTATCAAATAGCGCCATTTACATGAACAAACTACATTTAAGGTGGCGCAAAATCAATGCGAGTTGAACAAACACACGCTTATCAAAATTATTTGCAATTTATGGCAGATTGCTGCAATTAATGCGGCATTAGTTTAAATATTAAAGCTGACAGACAGGCGTAGGTTTTATGCAATTTACGCACCGTTTATAAACGGCGAGCAGGTGTTAATGTAAAATTATGAGATTTCAGTATTTCCAATTAAGTCTGGAATTTGACAAGAAGAAAAAACTATACAATGGTCTTTCAATATGGGCGGGTAGATGTTGAAATTAATAATATATAAATATTAACATAATTAGTTTTTGTTTTATTTAACACATAGAGTGCCACGCGACTTTCCCGTCAGGCCGCGCGAGTTTCAGCAGTGCGAAAATTTTGCAAATCATGCTATGAAGAAAATGCGGCACAGAGTGGCAGAAAAATAGCACGAAATTTGACCAAACAGGTTATAACAGTTTGTGACACTGGCGAGGGACAAATAATTTAAAATTTTTACCTTTATTATCATATTATTATCAGTCACCGGTGACTGACGCGGTCTAAACGAAAAGGTCGGTGTTATTCACCGGTGACTGATGCGGCCTAAACGGAAAGCTCGATGCCAGTCACCGGTGACTGACGTGGCACTCAACGTGTTGAAATGTATTCATACAGCAACAAAACCGAGAGGTTCACTTTTATTTGACTCTACCGTACAGCTAAGGCAGAATTTGAGCGATGGCTAGAGTTATATTGACTTAAAAATGCCAACATAGAACAAATTTTCTATTAGAAAAATCGGATGAAAAGTGAACAAATCGCCATTAAATTTTGAAAAATTTCAGGCGTTGATAAAAAAATAAAAGTAAGCTGGTATAAAGTTTTTTCCAGCTAAGCGCCTTAATGTATACTCTAAACTTTTCTAATTTACACTTCCTTGTTGTTAAGGCATACCTTCGGTTGAGCCAACACAAAAACACAAAAACATCTGAATAATCCAAACGTCAAAAACCTGAATGATTTTTTTTTCTTATCCAAAATCTGTCTTCAAGTTGGTTTTGTTAAGAGGCCTTAGAAGTAATGAAAAGCATTAAGTGGCTGGGCAAAACAAAACAAAATTATTGCATAATTTTCATGAAATATAATTTTAGATTTTTTCCTTATAATCATTTTGGTCACTTATAAGGTAAAGTGCTTTTTTGCTAACTTTTGTTTAGAACATTTTGGCCCTTAAGTTTTCAAAAAGCCTTAATAGCACAGCTCAAAACTGTTAGTTTTTATTTTTGGCCATAAAATGTTATAGTTATGAATGTAATGCTTTAGTATTTGTCCTCATAACCTTTTTTGTGTGATACAGCAACATTCGAAACCAATGGTCAAGCTTTCCTGCAAAAATTGCTAAAGTGCTTATTTTCCTGAAACAACGTTGTTTGATAAACGTTTTTAGTTGTTGTTGCTTTTTTTTATTATTATTAAAAAAGGGATTTTTCTATGCAGGGTTTTTTCTTCTTCCGTCTGTTTTTTTTTTTATTTTTTTTTATTTTCATGTTAATAAAATTTTATATATGTAATAAAATTTGTCTTGCTGGTTTGATTTGAAGGGCTGGGTGTCATGATTACAGCTTAAAATACAGTTGCAACTGCAAATTTTCTCTAACAGAATGAGCTAGACAAACCACTTGAGAGTCAAGAATAAATATAATGGCAAAATTTAAGGTCAATTTAATATCAAATTGAGCCATTAATTTCCAACTTGTGTAAGAAACTAATAAAATTATTATATTGAAGAACAGTTTGTGCATTTTGAATGAATACTACAGGGGTGATAAGCACACACAAGCAACAAGATGAGTTGTCATAAATAGAGTTCACTTTTATTATTAATGTATGGGGGGGATATCGAAGCAGACCACTTACTTTCTGGGTCCCTTTTCGACCCCCATTTCGCTCCTCAGCTTGATTTCAGGGAACCGATCCGTGATCACAACCACCTTACTTTCACTTGAGTCTCGTGCTAGCCCTAGCCTTTACTCTTGACTAAAGTGATTTCAGACTGTCGACTGGTAACTGTCGACACTCTTTCTCATCACGGAGTCTTTTGTAATTGCCAGCTTTTGTCTAAGGCTTAGTTCCCCCATGGCATTCACATCTAACAAGTGTCTGCCCGTGGTCTTAAGTCTTATGCTGGCCAGTGCTGGACATTCACACACAATGTGCGCTACCGTCTCAGCCTCTTCCAGGCATAGTCTGCAAGTACCATCTTCTACGACTTTCATCTTAGCCAGATGGTACTTGAAGTTTTCATGTCCTGTCACTAACGCAGTGATCCAGCTTAAAGTAGCCCTATTATATCCGAGCACCTTGCTGGCCTTCCTGCCGAGGGGCTCTTTGAGCACCATTCTAGCCTGTCTACATGTGTTATCCTCCCTCCACCTATTCAAGAGTAATGAGTTTACCCATTGAAGAACTTTAGCTCGCACTAGGCCATTCCTTAGGGCATCCTTGGGTTCTGGTCCACAGAAATCCACATCAGATCCCCTTTTTGCTAGTTCGTCTGCTGCTTCATTCCCAGCTGTGCCTATGTGTCCCTTACTCTAGAATATACATATTTTTATGAACATAAGAAAGAAGTTCTGTGGCCCATGCGCTCAAATGTGGGAATATGTTCACTTATACAAGATTAAATGCAGCCCAATTCAGCCTTGTTAAGGTCTGATCAGGATATTGAAAGCTTATTCTCCTTTGCAATTATATTTTAATTAGTGCTCACATGTAGATGTTCAAGAACTAGATTGTATAAAAATACGGTGGTATAGGCAAAATATACTTAACATAGAACTTGTTGAGTGGATTATAAGTCTGTCTGAAAAATTTTAGCAACACCCTCGAAATTTGAAATTATTCTCAAAAAAAGTTCTTATCGGATTGAAGTAAAGTGACAGATTTATAATGCCCTTTTTAATGCTACCAACCCACTGTTCTGAATCTTTGTTCTGAATATTTATCTGTTGCTTAAAGCAGTGGAATTGAACATAAAATTTTTAGTTCTACCCCATTCTTGAGGCAAGATTTAGCATTACGTTTTAATATTTTTTTTTTCTTTGTGAAAATCTATTATAATATTCTTTGCAAAAAGGAAAGGAATGTTCAATTGACGAGGTCCGTCAGGCCGATGTTGAAATTTGCTTTCTGACGGCAAACGATTAATTTTGCACTTTCTGATTCCTTAGTAAAGTCGCCCTACCAAATTATCAACTCGAAGCCGCCCAGATAACTTCGGAACTAAATGGTGGACAGAAATTTATAATTGAAAAAAAAACCTAAAAAATCCAAAAACTAACGAAGAAAACCGAATTCCTTTAAAAACCGAAATTTCATGAAAAATTGCGAAAAAGTTGAACTTTCGTCACAATTTTAATAAAAATTTTAATTACAAAAAAATTTATAAGTAAAAACCGAAATTTGTGGCAAAAAATATCTCAAAAATCCAACATTCACCAGATTTATTTTTTTTTAATTTCACCAGAAAAGTTTTGATTTCGCCAAAAATTCGAAAGTTTTGATTTCGCCAAAAAAAATTTTATGAAAAACCTCGAAATTTGCACAAACACGATGTTAAAAAATAAACGAAAAATAAATTTCATCACAAGCTGGGAATTTACCAAAAAATTTTAAAAATTCAAATTCACCAACAAAATAAAAGAAAAAAAATTAGGAATTACAAAAAACAACAAACAATTTATTTCAGTGTGTCATGCACAAGAACTGTCAATGGCTTCATGTTGGTTTTATAATTGATGCAAATACTACCTTAATTAATCTCTCAGTTGGACGAACTAGTTCGTGAGTGACGCAATTCTCGAAAATTTTGTTTTGTTAAAAACCGTACCCAAATATTTTATATCTTCATAAAATTTTAAAATTTCCTTACTTTTAGCGTGAATTTCCTTGAGCAAAAAATTTTTTTTATTACACTAAAAATACCCAACATTTGATAGAATATTACCAGACCACAAAGCTTACAATCCCGGAATGGGGGAGTTTGAAGTTGTTACGGCTTAAGTATTTAGTATCTCTTTAATAGGAATTGACCACTGTGCTTATTTATATTTATAACAAATGAACTAAAACTTCAAACGTTTTTTTTTCAAATTTCAAAAGTTTTAATTCTACCGACTGAGTTCTTTGATTTATTACGACAACTTTAATTTTGTACCTCAAAAGCTATAAATCTAAAATGGTGTTTTTAAAGTTTTAGAATTTCTATTTTAAATACTTTTTACTTGGGCACAATAAAGTGCTTAAACTTCTTGCGGTTGTTGTCGAACTTTTAATTACCTTCTGTTCAAGTGTAGTCAAGTTTGTAGCACAAGAATGCAATTATGTTAATTTTAATGTGCAAGTTTAATATTTATTGCCTTTTTTATAGCAAGTGACCTACTGTGCTGAATTATATTGAACATTCAAATTGGAAGATTTGTATTTTTGTTTCAATTTAGCAGTTCAAAATGTATTTAAAAAAAAATAATTCTATTAATTTAGTGGCCAACAATTTAGTAAAGTTTCTACAAACTAACGCCGTCGCCGACTACAAAACCACAAAATGGCCTGGCTACAAAAAATGTTAATTTATGGTAAAAATACAAATGCGGTGTTTTAGACTCGGGATCACACTATATTCATATATACCCTACACCGAAATCTGAAAGGAGAACAACATAATTCTTAATGTGGTTGATACATGGATTTTTTAAAGGACATTTTTTCAGACAAGTCTGTGAAGTGATATAAAACACAGATACATTTCTAAGTCTCCAATAAATTTGCTTTGAAGTTAGTTTTATTGAAAAAAAAACTGAGTATCTAACAGCAGCCGAACCAGCCGGTAGGGGCCATTTGTTTAGAATTAAAACAAAAATGTTCGCTTACAAATCAGCCACTTTAACGACTTTTTTTCTGATTTTGAACAAGAACATTCTAGAGACTAATGTTGACAGATTGTTTCAACATATAACTAGGGTCTTTTGAAAATTCTTTTCTAAGTCGGTCTGAAAAATTTTAGCAACACCCTCGAAATTTGAAATTATTCTCAAAAAAAGCTCTTATCGGATTCAAGTAAAGTCACAGATTTATAATGCCCTTTTTAATGCTAACAACCCACTGTTCTGAATCTTTGTTCTGAATATTTATCTGCCGCTTAAAGCAGTGGAATTGAACATAAAATTTTTAGTTCTACCCCATTCTTGAGGCAATTACGTTTTAATATTTTTTTTGTGAAAATCTATTATAATATTCTTTGCAAAAAGGAAAGGAATGTTCAATTGACGAGGTCCGTCAGGCCGATGTTGAAATTTGCTTTCTGACGGCAAACGATTAATTTTGCACTTTCTGATTCCTTAGTAAAGTCGCCCTACCAAATTATCAACTCGAAGCCGCCCAGATAACTTCGGAACTAAATGGTGGACAGAAATTTATAATTGAAAAAAAAACCTAAAAAATCCAAAAACTAACGAAGAAAACCGAATTCCTTTAAAAACCGAAATTTCATGAAAAATTGCGAAAAAGTTGAACTTTCGTCACAATTTTAATAAAAATTTTAATTACAAAAAAATTAATAAGTAAAAACCGAAATTTGTGGCAAAAAATATCTCAAAAATCCAACATTCACCAGATTTATTTTTTTTTAATTTCACCAGAAAAGTTTTGATTTCGCCAAAAATTCGAAAGTTTTGATTTCGCCAAAAAAAATTTTATGAAAAACCTCGAAATTTGCACAAACACGATGTTAAAAAATAAACGAAAAATAAATTTCATCACAAGCTGGGAATTTACCAAAAAATTTTAAAAATTCAAATTCACCAACAAAATAAAAGAAAAAAAATTAGGAATTACAAAAAACAACAAACAATTTATTTCAGTGTGTCATGCACAAGAACTGTCAATGGCTTCATGTTGGTTTTATAATTGATGCAAATACTACCTTAATTAATCTCTCAGTTGGACGAACTAGTTCGTGAGTGACGCAATTCTCGAAAATTTTGTTTTGTTAAAAACCGTACCCAAATATTTTATATCTTCATAAAATTTTAAAATTTCCTTACTTTTAGCGTGAATTTCCTTGAGCAAAAAATTTTTTTTATTACACTAAAAATACCCAACATTTGATAGAATATTACCAGACCACAAAGCTTACAATCCCGGAATGGGGGACTTTGAAGTTGTTACGGCTTAAGTATTTAGTATCTCTTTAATAGGAATTGACCACTGTGCTTATTTATATTTATAACAAATGAACTAAAACTTCAAACGTTTTTTTTTCAAATTTCAAAAGTTTTAATTCTACCGACTGAGTTCTTTGATTTATTACGACAACTTTAATTTTGTACCTCAAAAGCTATAAATCTAAAATGGTGTTTTTAAAGTTTTAGAATTTCTATTTTAAATACTTTTTACTTGGGCACAATAAAGTGCTTAAACTTCTTGCGGTTGTTGTCGAACTTTTAATTACCTTCTGTTCAAGTGTAGTCAAGTTTGTAGCACAAGAATGCAATTATGTTAATTTTAATGTGCAAGTTTAATATTTATTGCCTTTTTTATAGCAAGTGACCTACTGTGCTGAATTATATTGAACATTCAAATTGGAAGATTTGTATTTTTGTTTCAATTTAGCAGTTCAAAATGTATTTAAAAAAAAATAATTCTATTAATTTAGTGGCCAACAATTTAGTAAAGTTTCTACAAACTAACGCCGTCGCCGACTACAAAACCACAAAATGGCCTGGCTACAAAAAATGTTAATTTATGGTAAAAATACAAATGCGGTGTTTTAGACTCGGGATCACACTATATTCGTATATACCCTACACCGAAATCTGAAAGGAGAACAGCATAATTCTTAATGTGGTTGATACATGGATTTTTTAAAGGACATTTTTTCAGACAAGTCTGTGAAGTGATATAAAACACAGATACATTTCTAAGTCTCCAATAAATTTGCTTTGAAGTTAGTTTTATTGAAAAAAACTGAGTATCTAACAGTAGCCGAACCAGCCGGTAGGGGCCATTTGTTTGGAATTAAAACAAAAATGTTCGCTCACAAATCAGCCACTTTAACGACATTTTTTTGATTTTGAACAAGAACATTCTAGAGACTAATGCTGACAGATTGGTTCAACATATAACTAGGGTCTTTTGAAAATTCTTTTCAGCAATGGGGCCATAATGGCCTTGATGGAAACGCTAAAGACACTTTTAAACGACTTGTCAAAAACCGGTATAAAATGAGATAGTGTTGTAGGGTAAAAACACCAGGTTTTGAATTCGATAATAATACTCATGGAAATTTGGCAGTTGTATATCCCTTTCCACTTTTTGGCAATTTTCTTTTTATCCAGGTTACACTTTTACAGCAGCAAACGAATACCAAGAGCAGCAATTGAACAAATGTACAAAGTCGACTGGTTCGCCGCCGCCAGCGCGCTGCCACAGACATTTTTTTTCAGCTTCTACCGGCTGTAATAAAAATGTCTTTTTTTTATAAAAATAACATTTTATTTATTTTATATCACGATTTCTTATTTGTTAATTTTTATGTTTATTTTTTTTGCAGAAATAATTATTATTTCTTGATTTTTAATGTTTACATTGAAGTACAAAAAAATATTTCGGCCAAATTAAAAACAAAAATCGAAAATTTTGAATGCATTTGATTTTCTAAAAATCTATTTTAGTATAATGAAAACAGTGGGCTTGACATAGTTTTCAGATAATTTTCACTCAGGGATTTTTTTTGTTTAAAATTTCAGAAATAATTAATATTTTTGGTCCCTGCTTTTGTTCACTCCAGTGTTCAACATATGTTGAACTTCTTTTGCTACATTTAAACAAAAAACAAAACTATGAAAATCTGAAGCCGCTGAAAATTCTCAAGAGTCACTGCCGCCGCTAGCTATTTGAAATTGCCCGGCCAACCCGGCCGCAAGTTTCTTTCACTGGTAATTAACGAAGTAAACAGCTACGTTATTTTCCTCTTATTGCAAGTGGGATAGTGTAGACACACAATGTTATGGGAAGATTTTTTGACAGTCAAAACAATTTTCATTAGATTTCTCTCTCTGCAAAAATTCAACGAAAATCTGAAACACTTGCTGTAGAATAGTGTGAAATGCCCTTAACGAATTTTGTCGAAATTACAAGCGGCCTAAAAAACTTACATATGTATGTGTGTCGTCAAACAATAATAAAAATCATATTAATTATAAATTTCTAATAAATTAATTGAGAAATAACAACAACAAAATAATTATAATTTCAAGACGAAAAGACGACTGTCCTACATATTATACAACTTGGCATATAAGGAATTAATGATTTATCGCATATTACCCAACAACAAAAATCTGGTGTTTTAACATTTTTTTTTCTATTTTGAACGATTTTAATTTCAAAATCAATTTTTGTGGCACGCGCGCTGTGTGTTCACATTTGGGTAAATGATCTGTTAGCAAATTATGGTTGCTCTAACACAGCACACCTGGGTCCAACATTTTTTTGGTTTATTTTTTTTTTTTTTTATTACAACTCGCACCATTATTTTGCTCTTGTTGTTGTTGGTTTTTTTTGTTGTTCAAATTTCTAGTTGTTGTTATTTGTTCAAATACTCGTATTAGCCGCACCCAATTTGGTTTTAAACTTAAAACATCATAATGATTTTTATTAGCTTGTTAAGTCGTTAAATTGTTTAAAGTCATATACAGTCGCAGCACCAAAATAATATTTGCTACGTGCTTGTCTGTTGTTTGTTTTTTATACAACAATTTTTTTTTTATTTAAAAATTCGCTGATGAAAAGAAAAATGCAAATAATTTAATATATTTTCAAATAGATAAAAAACTAATTTAAAAATTATATCATATAAATATTAATTATCGTTATGGCCGAAACTGCTTTAAACTTGGTCGGTCTATACTAAAGTTTCAATTTTCCTGCGAGAGTCCGAATATTATAAAATGTGCTTGACGATTCATATTCAGTCCAATTATGAATTTTCCCTGGGAATTTTTTCCTTCTCTATCATATCATATACAGGATACTTTGTTCCTTTTTCAAACAGTCTCAATACCTGTTGGAAGAGGCTGAGACGGCAGCGCACATTGTGTGCGAATGCCCTGCACTGCCTAGCATAAGGTTTATGACCATGGGCAGGCACTGGTGAAATGTAAGCCTTAAACAAATTCTAGCAATTGCAAGAGATTCCGTGATGAGAAAGAAAGTCGATAGTAACTAGTTGACAGTCTGAAATCACTACAGTCAAGAGTGTTAGCACGAGACTCGATGAAAGTCGAGATCTCAACATAAATAAGTCCCCTGGGCCGGATGGTATCCCAGCACTGGTACTGAAGCAGTGCTTTTCTACGCTAGCACGTCCATTGGCTAAACTTTTCAGCAGTCTATACTATGCTACTGAATTCCCATTGTGTTGGAAGATTGCCAATGTCACGCGGATTCCAAAAAAGGGAGAGGCCACTAACCCTGAAAATTACCGACCAATTGCAATCTGCTCTGCGCTTTCCAAGGTAATGGAAAGCATGATGAACCACCATCTTGTGGGGTATCTAGAGAGGAACGGTCTACTTAGTGACCGCCAGTATGGCTTTCGTAGGGAACGCTCTACGGGGGACTTACTGGCTCTCCTCTCGGAAAAATGGTGCAATTCAATACACCATTTCGGCGAAAGTAAAGTGATCGCCCCCGATATCTCCAAAGCATTTGATAGAGTATGGCATGGTGCATTGTTATCAAAATTAATTGCTTTTGGTGTCGGTATACATTTCTCTCGATTTATATCGAGCTTTCTCCGAGATCGCACTATACGAGTTGTTATAGATGGGATCTCTTCTAATGAGTATAACGTAAATTCAGGGGCACCTATCTGCTCTTTTGCAGACGACAGCAGCGTTTGCCATTCTTTTTCATTCCGTGGCAGGCCCAGCCTTTTGGAGATTGAGGCTACGAGGCAAAATATGAATAACATTGAGTAACGATCTTAGGACAATCTCTGAATGAGGCCGTGCAAACAGGGTTGATTTTAATGCCACCAAAACCCAGTGTTACTTACTGACGCACAGGCGCTGCCTCGTCTGTAATAATGGGTAATATCGATGTTGAGGGATCAGAAGCTCTTGATGTTCTCGGCATGAAAATTCAGTGCGATGTTCGATGGACTAAGCACATTTTTCATGTCGCAAAAGAAGCTTTCAAAAAGCCTCGGCTTTTGAAAGCGGTGCAAGAGATACTTCACCCCATCTGATCTTCTCAAAATTTATATTACTTACATCCGACCGAAAATGGAATACAACTCTCATGTATGGGCCGGGGCTCCAAAGTCTATTTTGGAGTTACTCGACCGCGTACAGGAGAGGGCGAAGAGGCTTATCGGCGACAGTAGGATAACCAACTCTATTGATTCGTTGGAGCATCGACGTCACGTGGGGTGTGTTTCCCTGTTCTATCGATATTACAAAGGGAGATGCTCCAATGAGATCAGGGAACTTGTTCCCGAAACCCGGACCTTTTTGCGCGAGACAAGATACTTATCAAGAGCTCACCCGTTTGTAGTCGATTGGCCAGTGACCCGCACTACGCATTACCGAGAGATTTCGTTTTTTGGCCGTACAGTTCGTATGTGGAATAGACTCCCTGCGGAGGTATTTCCTGCCACTTTCAATATTTTCCTAGTTCTGGCACAATGCACTGCATGAGTAGGGGTCATCCCCTGAGTGCTGGTCCAACAAAAAAAAATACAAATCGGTTGCCTGCAGTTAATTGATTGAATCTCTTCAGGTTGCTCTTCTGTCCAAATGCGGCAATTTTATTTGTTTACATACCCATTGGGCCAGAAATGGGGCTCTAAACAAAATTTGCCTCGAAAACGTCGGATCTTCTTTTCAAGAGCCCATAGAGCGAAGCGATGTCGCTTGGGAATGTCGAGCGGCTTCAGTTGTTGCACATCCTGTATTTTGTATGCTTTCAATTTAAGATCTCGACGTAAAATGCGCCAAGTCGTTCCACACGTCAGTCCGAATTGCTGCCAACGGCGCCGAATCGATTCTCCACGGTCTTCGTGTACACTCTCAGTTACGGCCGCTATATTTTCTTCACAGCGTGCTGGACGTGATCTATTCGGTCAAATATTATCCAATAATGAATGCTGAGTCTCAAAATTGGTGCTGGTGTTGCGATTAGTACGCTCAGTAGGCCGATTATGTTGACCATAAGTTGAGCGAAGTGCACGAAACACACTCCTCACAGAACGTGAATTTTCGTAATAAATTTGAACGATTTGTAAACGTTGTTCGGGCGTAAGTCTTTCCATTATCAAATGCCAAACAATACTAAACAAAAATATGATGACAGCATGAAAAAAGTATCTCTACTTGAATCACACATTACATATCAAGAAGTTGGTTATCATTTTGATCTCCGCCGAAAGCGCTGAAATTTTTTGAAAGGAAATTGGTGTTATTTTGACATTTATGTTTTACATGAAGTTTTGCTACCAGTGTTGCTATTATTGATTTTGGTTGGAAGTTATTGATTTGGAAACTGGTGGCGTCATTAGGTCCTACCCACCACCGGCTTTTTTAATGATGAGTAATAAATTGCAAAATAATTAAGCTCGAAATAAACACAATAAAATTCAAATCGTGCATTTAAGACATTCCGTTCTAAGAATAATCATGATTAACGGCCTATCAATAGAAATGTTGTTAAAAATTCATTTAAAAATAGAAATTATCAGAGTATTTTCCCCGTAATTAAAATCCAAGATGTAAAGGCTTGATAACCACCAATTATTTTCGTCTACATACATATTTACATTAATTTTCTGCAGCTTAAAACTTCTTTGCAACTTTGCTTTTCAATATTAGTAAGATCTAAAACTCTTTTATGTTGTTGCTTTTTTTTTTATAATGAACTATTGATTTTTTAACTTTTAAAAAAGTTTATTGTTTTCTTTTCCCAAAAAAAAAAATAGCTAAAGCTGCAAAGAAACCATTTAACTTATTTTTCTTTTACTGGCTTTCTATAGTTTCTTTTGTTAAATTCGTCTTCGTTGATTTTGTATTTGTGCAGTAGCCCACAGCAAAAGGCAAGTTTTTTTTTGTTTGTTTCTTTTATTTTAACGAAATAAGAAATAGAAGTACAAAAAGTGAAAAAAAAATATATTAAGTAAAAACTAAGTTAAGTTCTTTTTCTTTACTATATCGTAAAAGTATAAAGTTTTATTTACTATTTTCTTCTTATAAAGTTTTGCCTTATTTCTGCTTTACAAAGGAAAACTTACCCACACAAAGAAAGAATATAAGAAAGTGCAACATCAATTGCCACATTTTTGTTTTGCGAACAAAAATTCTATTAAACCAGAGTTCTTTCTGCTTTTTTCGAAATGCTATTCTATTAGGAGTATGTATGGAACCATTTGCTATTATTGTCATTGTTTGAATGCCTTTGGAGACGTAGTTTCACTCGTTGACTTATTTCCTGTACTACTGCCAGTTAATACCACTTTTCCTGCTGTTGCTTTTTCAGCAAAAAATAAAAATAAAAAAATAAAAAATATGAAAAGATGCAGCAGACTTCAGGAAAAGTTAGTACGAGTAGAAAGGTGACTATTATTTGTTAGTGATTTAAAAACTTTTCAATTTCATTTGTGGAAAAATAGTTCTCTGCAGTTATTTCAAAAATAAATTCTGTGATAAGAAATTAAAATTCAAAAAAAAAAATATAAAAAATATTGAAACGCACCTTTTTTTAAGGTGTCCAATATTAAACGTCGTACCATTCTAAAGTAACTTGGTTTAAAAGGTACTATTTTATAAGCTAACTTGTTGCTAAAGATACTTTTGTGTAAAAAAGACAATCTTGCAAATGGCATGTATTAAATGTTTGTTGTACTTGCTTAAAAAAACCCCATATTTAAGGCACTTTTTACAAAAAGTACTTTTTTATATTATATTTTTTTTTGTCAAAAGAACTATTTCAAAACAGCCACTTTGAGTGTAGGTTTTTTTAAAAAGCATATTTATACAGGGTACTTTTAACTAAAAGGACTTTTTCTATAAAAGGTACTTTTTGGTAAAAGTACAATTTTACAAACTCTTATAAAATTTATTCATTTTAAAACAGGCACATTTTTATGTTACACATTTAGAAGGGGTACTTTTTTTTTACATAAGAAATGTTTTCCAAAAGTACTTTGTAGAAACTGGTAATTTGTTATAGAAATCTTTTTTATTCACGATATCTCTCAACATACATATGTACTTTTTGTAGGGCGCAGTTAAAAATGAAATATTTTATGAACTCTTAAAGAGCTAACTGTTCTTAAATATAATTTTTAATTTTAAAAAAGTACTTTTACATATACGCGTTTTTCGCTAAGAGTACTGTGTTAAACAGATAAAAGTAATTTCGTGATAATTTCTTTAAAACAAAAAAAATTAGCTCAATTAAAAAAGGTAAATGGTACTATTTACAAAAGGTACTTTGTCATATGAGAATTTATTTATAAAGGTACTTTTTTAAAACAGGCACCCTTTTTAATAAGTCTAAGTTTAAAAAAAAGCATTTTTTACATGGTACTTTTTAGAAGTATCTTTTAATAAAAGGTACTTTTTTAAGTATCTTTCAATAAAATGTATATTTGGTTAAAAGTACAATTAAAACTTTTCAATTTCAAAAGAGGTCAATTTGTATGGTACTTTTTCATACAATAAAAGTACTTTTTTAAAAGTCCTTTCTTAAAACAGATACTTTGTATTTTTGAAGCATTTGATACCAGGTACTTGTCTTTAGAAAAGATTTTCTATACATTTTTTAACGAATTCTGTAAATTTCAAAAAGTAACTTTCATAGTACCCATTTACAAAAAGTACTTTTTCATATCAGCATTTTTTAATTAAAATACTTTTTTAAAACGGGTAGTTTGTGGTTAAAAGTATTTTTGTATGAGAAGAATATTTTATAGAAAGTACATATATTCAGAAGTATCTTTCTAATAAACGTACATGGTGAAGGTACTTTTTTAAAGTTTATTCTTTTACAAAAGATTGTTACTTCGTATATTCGTTATTAATATGATTAAGAACTTTTTCTGACACTGGTATTTATTATTAAAGGTACTTTTTAGTAAAAGAAAAGGGGCCTTTACATTTCTATTTAATTGCAAAAATACTTTTCTTCTCTTCACTTTTTATTATTAAAGGTACTTTTTAGTAAAAGGAAAGGGGCCTTTACATTTATATTTTATTGCAAAGATACTTTTCTTCTCTTCACTTTTTCTTCCATTGTCTCCTTTTATCATCAACCACTGTATGTGTGTTTTTAAATGCTTTTGCAAGTATTGGTAATTTAATTTTTTTTACTTATGTACATACATATGTATGTGCTGTTGCAGCATTTACTATCAAAGCCATTCATCATGTTGTTACATGCAATAAATTTTGATACTCAAACTTAACTTCAGAATATAAACATACAAACTCAACTATACGTGCATACACCACCTTAAATTTTGCCCCAAAATATACGTGCTACCGTTCATCTGTAGAAATGTATGGCAGGCAGCTTTCTTCTCTAGCACAGCCACAACTTGCAACATAGCTGCCGTTTGCTGTTGATGATATTAACGCTGATCATACATCAACTTTTAAGGCTGCTGTTAAATTTCGTTGTCATCTGAAAAAAGGAAAAGGATTAATAAAGAAATAAAACAAACGCCTTTTTTTGTTGGTTTAACACTCCTTTGCCTTCCAGTTACACACAACACACTAACACACGCAGCGCACGCTTACGCTCAGGCATATGTTAAAAGATACAAAGTATTTTTAGGAAAAATCCTTAACATATATTTTTTCACGAGCAAAAGAAGAAGTATTATACTTTTAAAGTGTTATAGGTACGAGGGAGGTAGGACAAATTTGTTAAAAATTTTTTACTCATTAACAATTTTATTACTGAAAAATTTGGCTTTAAGGAATATTTAGCCCTGCTCATACCCACTGTAAGCAAAACAAGTTAAGTTTCCCTCGTTTAAAACTCTGACATTTAAAATCCCTGTCATATTATTACTACTTTACTCCTTATCATGAGACCCTTAAAGGCTTATTAAAAGTAACTAACAAAAAAATTTATTTTTTTAAGCTCGTCAGCTAAGTCTGTAGTGTAGTTTGCAGCAGTAGTAGTGTTAGTGGCATGAAGAGTATATTCAAACATTACTTAAGCTTTCATCAATTTCACATTAAAAAAGTTTTACAACTACAACTTTTTTTTTTGTTGAGACATAAGAATACTATGAATGTTTTTAGTTGGATTTTTGTTACTTTAGCAGAATTCTTACAACTTGTATTTTAATACTCACACACATACTTTAGCAAATGGGATGCATGCACTTATTCATTATATCGTATTTCTTCTATACATAACGCAAAGTTTTCTATTCCCAGTTTAAGTTTTTTGCTGAGAATATTTTAAGAAAACTAAAATAGTGTTAAATATAATTTTCTTAAATACCAGACGCATGAGTTGGAATAATAGCAACAAAATCAAAATTATTTCAAAAATTAAGCAGCTCTCGTGTATGTACGTGCACATATGTTTAGGTCGAGCTACTAAGGAGCTGCTAATACCCTGCTAGTTAGCATAAGAGTGAAGAAGGTTTGAATAAATATAAGAAATATTTAGACAAATCGATAGATTTGTACAGTTAGGAACTTTACGCAATTAAAACTTAATTGAGCTCAATTTGCAATAATAAACTGCGTAATTAGTACTTAAGCGCTTTTCATACTATTAGATCGAGTAAAACGACTTGACAAAAATTCAAGTCAAACGGGAAAGTAGCAATATGTATTTAGACAGAAAATATGAATGGAAATTTCGTATTGCTCTCAATATTTGTAGACAACGCCAAAAAGGCTTTGAATTCGCCGATGAGACTATCTGTTATTAAATTGTCGTGGCTGAGACTTTTCATTTGATCAGGATGAGATTTTTACATACGCAAAAGAAGAAAATACCAAAAGCAGCTGTTGAACAAATAAAAAAATCTTCTGTATCGCTGGCGACAGCGCACTGCCATAGATATATTTTCTTCAGTTCGCACCGGCACGAAAACGGTCTCTGTGCGTATCGGTACTCAATGGATTTGGTTTACTGCAGTGCTGCAAATATTTGTAGTTTATTAACACTTAATTTTATTGCTTTTAAAAATATCTATAAAAATGTTATATATAAAGATTATCAAGAGCCACCCAAAATTTCTAAGACATCGCCGCGAAAAGTATTGTTTCGGCTTCTTTCTCTGCTTCTCGTTCGAAGTAAACGAACACGTCTTATTATATTTCTTTCGAATGCGATAGTGTAGACATGCAATGTAATAAAATATCTATGATTAGATATTTCTCTGCAAAAATTCAACGGAAATCTAAATACTTGTGGAAAAGTGTGAAAGGAGCTTTAATTGCACCACTAATTGAGTCAAATTTCTAATGCAACCCCTTGAAGTGTGTTTAGTGGGCAGAAAAAACTCTTCAATAACCAGATAAAGAAGGATTCAGCAAGGTGACTGCTTCATCTATAGAAATACATTTTATTCTATATGGTAGTTGTGAAACTGTATATTCACAAAATAAAAAAACATTCAGTGAAGTTGACAGTAAATGATTAATTTCTTTGAATAACCTTCCGTCAAAAATATCTTTTAAAGCTGCTATAGTCTCCCATTTTTGGAAATCCATAAACACAAGTTTTCACGCACAAGATCAAAATATTTTCAGCTATCAAATGCTAATTGAGTGAGATAAATTACATGTGACCACCAGAGTTCATTTAAAAATTAATTGGCCTCAATTAAGATCCCTAGCTATATTGTTAGAGAGACAGATAAATGTTATGTTATATACATAGACATTAATATACATCGGTGGGGTATTAAAGCGGACAATTTACTTTGTGGTCCCTTTTTGGTCCCTTTTTGGTCCATTTTTTCCCCGAATTGATTTCAGGCAACCGATTTTCAATTTACGAAAACCTACTTTTATTGAGTCTCGTGCTAACACTACTCTTTGCTCTCGACTGTAGTGATTTAAGACAGTGGACTAATCCCTGTCGGGGTCCTAAGACTGTTAGCCAGAGCTGGACACTTACACACAGGGAAATATAAGTCAGAACTTTTGACAGAGCACTCAGTTACGGCAAGCCATACCTGACGATATATTTTTCTATAGAATTTTTAGATTTTTTAAACATTAACTAGCACTCTAATCAAATGTTATTGCCGAGCAAAAATAAAACACCGTTTTCCGGCAACAAATAAAATTTGCTACAAATCGACCCCGAAACTAAGCTTTCCCTCATATTCTGCAGTAGTTATAAATTTCCCATTTTAACAACCCCAAAAACTAAATGAATGATGAATTTGCAATTTGCAATATGTCTGCTTATTTAGATGAAGTTTTTCCTTTTCCTTGCTTCTTCTCTCCTTCGCTTGCCGTCTTTATCATCGCCATTATATTTATAAAAAAAAGAAGAAAGAAAAGTTAAAATTAGTTTGAAGTTTTCTCGGAAAATAATAAACACATAGCACAGCACAAAAAAAGGAAGAAAACAAAATTTTCATCTAAAGAAATCTCTAAAGTTTCTAAAAATGAATTAGATTACGAAAATGCCAAAGGAGTAGGAAAAAGAGAAAAATTATAAGATTTGTAGCATATTTGTGGGAATTGATGATGGCAAATGTTAATGTGTTGGAAAAACATTTCAAATTGCAATTTAAATGTGTTTGGAAAAAGACTTGCCATGAAGTTCGGTGGTTTAATTACTTGAATATTTTTGTTGAAACTTTGGAAATAAAGCAATTTTAGTGGTGCCGTAGTATATTTAATTGAAGCTTTAAATAGATTATAAATATCCACAATATCTGTACAGTTGAAAAGGGGATTAAAGGTTATTAAATTTTTTCTAGTAATACATGCCGCGAAATTTTTAAATAAGTATAAACATGTCACACTTACGGACAAGCGAGCACTTCTGCAGCTTATACTCTGTTCAGACAGGCAGCTTAATTGAGGCAATTAAATTTGAAATTGAGTTGAAGACTTTGTTGTTTACACATATGAAATTTAGTCATATACTAATTGAATAATTTGAAAATGTTTTCATTTGGTTCGTTAGAACTTGTGTTTGTGAATTTTCGTATAATTATTGAAATTAATTATTTTTAATAGATCTTAATTATTGAACTCGTATTTACGTTAGAATTTTTCATAAAATTTGCTAACCATCAATTTCACTTGCCATTTCTTTTTATGGTTGCGTTTTTTTTTTTATAAATGAAGTTTGGCAACTGCCACGAGGAATAAGATGGGCCTTTTGCCATTGTGCGTAGTTTTTAGTTTTCACTGAACATAGTTCACCAGAATTGCATATGAAATCTGACGCAATTTATAGTCAATTAAGTAATATTTGCTCAAATTATTTATTGAGTCCATATATGATAAATTGAGTTCAATTCAGGATTTAATTGAGTAAATCTTCTAATTGCGCTATTAAGGTGCGTGTCTAAACCTAGTATTAGCAAGGATTAGAGCTTCCTGAGAATTGAACAATTAAGTATTTGTCAATTTAGTGAAGAGAGACTTTTTACGTTAAATAATGTACTTTCTAAGAGCGCATTTGCTTTCAAAATTTTTTGGTAAAAGAACCTGTTACACGAGCACCCTTTATAAAATTACCTTTTAGAGAAAGTAACTTTTGAAGAAACATAGCTTAAAAAAGGCGTTATTCAAAAAGAGTCTGTAATTAAAATACCTTAAAAGATTTATCATACCCTTGAAAAGCACTTTTAAAAAAAGTACTTTTTTAAAAAGTACTTTTTGAAAAAAGTACTATTTTAAGAAATGGCTTTTAAAAGAACCTACATTTAAAAGAAACACCTTAAAAAAATTTTTTTTTGAGTTCCCTTTTAAAACAAAAGTACCTCTTAAAAAACATAATTAAATATTGTTACGAAGATAAGTGCAAACAAGTATTCTTGCCTGTAAGAATTGAATGGTGGGAATACTTGTGACACTCACTGTAGAGAATGTACGATTACTTGTGGTACCCTCTGTACAGAAAGCGCTATGCTCAAACAAACAAACAAACAATGAACACAACGACCATATGTTTATACAACTTAACAGGAAATCGAATACACACCGAAAAACAACAACGATATAACATCGACAGACGAATTCTAGGAATTGTATACTTTGGGGGAGTATTGAGCAAAACGTTAAAGTCCACCATGATGAAGAAGTAGCCGTAGTGTTGTATTTAAATGTCATATAAATTTGCAAGTGTGTGAAAATAAATTCGCATGAGTGTTATTTAAAGGAACAACTATAACTGAAAGAACCTGCGAATAATTACAGACATTTAAAAAGGTTAAACGTAACCATATTAAATAAAGTAATTTTCAAACAAAGCTACAGCTTTAAAAAGAAATGTTTTCAAATTAGCACATAATAAAACTCTGATGAGAAGTTACTCGTTCCAAATGTTAACTTTAAAACAATAAATTTTACAAGGAACCGTTTAATAAAGTACCCGGCATTTGATAAAAGCTTATTAAAAAAAAAATATAAATATTAAAATATTATTTAAATATTTGTTCTTTTTTTTACCTCAAGTAATTTTACACAAACAAATATAATTATACTTTAATATTATATTACAAAAAAAACGAGTTTATGTTATTATCCTATTTTTGTTTTTTTGTTAAATAAATTTTTTTACAGAAACTTGTATCCATAAACATTTATTAAAAAACGATATCATTGTTTTGTTAGTATTTTATTCTGATTTCAAATGAAATTACTTCATAGGCAGATTAATTTCAGAAACCTAAAAAAAAAGAATTTAAAAAAATATGAACACAATAGATTAATTATCATTATAGCAACGAGGAAACCTGCACATTGCTCCCATATATATGGTTTAGAAAAAATTTATTATTTCACATATTAAAGGCCTGTATACATGTAGTATATGCACACATACATACATACATACATTCACTCGTGTTATGTAGCCTCGTTTGTTGTAAACTTAATTCCATAATTTTATATCCTATAACAGGTTTTTCCGCTACATCCGAACAATGTAAATTATTGTTCGGGGATTAATTTATGCTGATGTTTTTGTATTTTAACATCAACAACAATTTTGATGTTTTCAAATAATTATAACAACAATGGCTGTATTTTACAAATATCAGTTAAATAATAATAATATTTTTTTTTTTTTGTAAATATAATTTCCATTGTTCTCAATTACATGCCCCGAACTCAAGTACACTTTAGTATAAACAACACAAAATACTACTAAGTTCTGGTGAAAAATAATGAGTAAGTCTCTCAGGTAGCACATATGGGCTTCGCCATGCAGACATAACCGATTTCAAATTAGATGTAAAAAATAATATTTGGAAAAATTTTGTTTCAATTAAAATCTCATAGGCAGTAAGCGAGAATATCTCAAGTTCCAAGCTTTTCCACACTAATTAGCGAGTTGTCGATTTGTAAAATATTTTTTACCGTCAACTTGGTTTTTAATGACAAAGTGTTCGCGATATTGCTTGAAGCCTTATAATGTTTATTGTACCTCATGAAATATACAGGGTGTCCGCCCGGAAGGTATACTACTTTGTTTGTTTATAATGTTTGATTAAATGAAAGAGAATTTAATGTCGGCAATTACGTATGGAATACAATATCAGATAAATGTCCGCCTCTGTTAGCCTCACAAATGCGAGCCCTTTCGAAGACATTTTTCACTACATTCTCACACATTTCACGCGGTATTTCATTAATTACATCACGAATATTTTGTTTAAGTTGCTCCAGCCTTTCTGGTTTGTTTGCATAAACCCTGCGTTTTAGATATCTCCATAAAAAGAAGTCCGGAGCAGTCAAATCAGGCGACCGTGGAGGCCAATCAACATCACCATTCCTTGAAATAACTTGTTGTGGAAAGAGGTCTCGCAGTAATTCCATTGTAATCCTGGCTTTATGCGATGTGGCACCGTCTTGTTGAAACCACATTTTAGTCGAGCCCAAAGCACGCAGTTGTGGCGTTAAAAAGTTCTCAATAATATCACGCTATCGCTCCCCATTGACAGTTACCGTTACGCCGTTTTCAGTTTCAAAGAAGTAAGGTCCGATGATTCCTCTTGATCAAATTCCCCACCAGACTGTCACTTTTAATGGATGCAAAGGTGACTGATGAATAATTTAAGGGTTTTCCATTGCCCAGAACCGATTATTCTGTTTATTCACATATCCATTGAAATGAAAATGTGCCTCGTCACTCATTATGATTTTTTCATGAAAATCGGGGTTGTCATGAGCGAGCTGTAGCATTCTATTTGCATATGTACGGCGGCATAAATGGTCTTCTGGAAGAAGCTCTTGTGTCCGCTGAATCTGAAATGGAAACAAATGCAAATCTTTGTGCAAAATTGTGGCCAAAGTTGTTCTTTGATGACCAAGCTCCTGAGCACGGTGTCGATTTGAGGTTGATGGATTGTTTTGAACACTTTCTTGAACAGCAGTAATGTTTTCAACCGATCTTGCAGTACGTTGTGGTCCATGCTTGGGCCTATCAGCTACAGTCCCTCTATCTTCGAAATCATTCACTACACGATAAATAGTGTGTCTTGTTGTTTCTCCCAAAAATGTCACGTAACTTTCTCATCGTCACAGTAATCGATAATTGATTTTGATAAAATGTTTTAACGATTAAAACACGTTGGTTTACCGAATATTTTTCCATAATAAATTTGCCACGTCTCTACTTCACGACTGCCAAATATGAACTGTCAAGACTAATGTTTACTAAAATGGCGGCAAAACAATAAAAAACCTTCCGCGGACACCCTGTGCATACGAATATGTAGCTCGCTTAACCAATGACGCACAATAACAATAATTTTCCAAATGCTCCAAAACATTCATGACACTAACTTTTCAATAGATGTATAACAGTTTTGTCTGGCAGCACTATAACGTCACTGAGCACTGTTACACTAAGAAACCACGTTTGGATATTATTAAAAATAACTATCGAATTTTGAACTAGAGGTTGGAACATAAAAGATGCTCTTTCAATTAAAAATGTAGAGAACGCTCAGCCATACAACTTTCAGTTGGAAAATATCCAACTGAGCTTCTTGATCATTTTAAGAGCGCTATATCTCCACTTGGGTATATAGAAAACCATGAATTTCTTTGAAGTCATCTTCAGTTGTGAAGCTAGCCTAATTTTGCTGTAAGGTTATAAGCAAAACGTGTGTTATTGAGAGCAGGTATCGATATGTAGGTCCAAAGACTTTATTGCAGCAAAAAAAACCTTGAAAACGATTCCAGAAAAAAAATTTTTTTGTTGCCACACCCCCGGATATTTCCCTTTTGGTTTTTTGTACACTGCGTCGCCATTTTTAGCACAATTATAACCTATCTCCTGTCTTAAAGGCAGGATTACCTAGCTTTAAGAAAGCTATCCATCGGTTTGCAAAAAACTTGCTATAAGGCGGGAAGGATCAGATTTAAAAATCAAGGAAGAAATCGAAACCGTTTTCAAGCCATTAAAAGTTATATGCGATATGTTATGGTAAGACTACAAAGGATGACACCGTGTACAACCGGGTGGTATCCAAGAGAGTGGCAAACAATTTTTTTCTGCAATCGTCTTCAACTAATCTCCAATAGAAGTGGTGACTAGTAAAATGCACTTTTTATATGGCAGCCGAACCCCTCGAAAGCGCAAAAAAGTAATTTACCAGAAAAATATATTCTAGAGGTGATGGCACACAGCTCATATCAGTTTATCAGTATATTAGAGGCTAAATTTCGGTAGCTCAAGAAGTGATAAAGTCGAATAAACATCTTTGTTACCTGAAGCCATCAACAAGTCAACAACGTTAGAACAGCTCAGGAATAGTATGGAATAAAGGTAGATTTCCAACCCTGCGCCCGATATATCCAAAGAATCTGTAAACGTGCTCGTGGTTGGGTCTACAACCAGGAGCAAATTCCTCAGATAAATCTAATTAACATGTTTACTACAGCTAAAGTAAATATCTAATTAATATCTAAAATTTTCCTTTGGTTTTTAATTGTTTGACACCATTGACAATGGTTGCAAGGTGTCTTGAGCGGAATAGAAACAATTTTACAATAAATAATTCGAAAAGTTTACAAACTTTTCTTAAAGAATTGTCGCATTTTTAAAGTGCACTTCTTTTAGCGTATTTTTTTAAAGTATTTTTTTTAATACCTTCAAAGTACTAACTTTAGGATACTTTTTTACAATTTAAAGGTACCTTGGTAAAGGTTCATGTCATCTATAAAAGGCGTACTGTTTTAGAGTACTTTTTTTAAATACCCTAGAAGTATTTATCTTAGGATATTTTTTGATCGGGAAAAGGTGTCTTAGAAAAAGTTATTGTCATCTTGAAATGTCCTTTTTTTAGTTTTTTAATGCCAACAAATATTTATTTTAGGGTACTTTTAACCAGTCCGTTTTAAAAGGTACCCAAGTAAAGGATATTGTCAATTTTTAAAGGTTATCTTTTCAAAAGAACTTTTTTAAAATACTCTAAAAGTACTTATTTTAGGATACCTTTTTACTGGTACTTTTTAAAAGATGCCTTTGTAAAAGTTATTGTCATCTTTAATAGGCGTACTTTTTTAAAGTACTTTTTTAAAGTACCCTAAAAGTACTTATTTTAGGGTACTTTTTTACAATTTAAAGATACCTTGGTAAAGGTTCATGTCATCTATAAAAGGCGTACTGTTTTAGAGTACTTTTTTTAAATACCCTAGAAGTATTTATCTTAGGATATTTTTTGATCGGTAAAAGGTATCTTAGAAAAAGTTATTGTCATCTTGAAATGTCCTTTTTTTAGTTTTTTAATGCCAAAAAATATTTATTTTAGGGTACTTTTAACCGGTCCGTTTTAAAAGGTACGTAAGTAAAGGATATTGTCAATTTTTAAAGGTATCCTTTCAAAAGAACTTTTTTAAAATACTCTAAAAGTACTTATTTTAGGATACCTTTTTACTGGTACTTTTTAAAAGATGCCTTTGTAAAAGTTATTGTCGTTTTTAATAGGCGTACTTTTTAAAAGTACTTTTTTAAAGTACCGTAAAAGTACCTATTTTAGGTTACTTTTTTGCTGGTGCACATTAAAAGGTCATATTGTTAACATGATCTTTAAAAGGCGTACTTTTTGAAATACTTTAAAAGTACTTATTTTAGGATACTTTTTAATGGTACATTTAAAAGGCGTACTTTTTAAAGTACTTCTATAGAATACCCTCAATATTGTCATCTTAAGAAGCCCTACTTTTCCAAGTATTTTTTCTGAATAATAAAAAAGTACCGAAATAAAGGATATTGTCATCTTTAAAAGGTGTACTTTTTAAAGTACTCTTATAAAATACCCTAAAAGAACTTTTTGCATGGTACTTTTTTACCGCTACATTTCAAAAGGTGCCTTTGTAAAAGTTATTGTCATCTTTCAGATGTGTACTTTTTTTTGGGTACTATTTTAGAATACTCTTAAAGTACTTATTATAGGGTATTTTTAAAAGGTACTTTTTTTAAAGGTTATTGTCATCTTTCAATAGCGTACTTTTTAAAATACGTTTGTAAACTATTCTAAAAGCATTTATTTTAGGACACATCTAAACGGTACATTTAAAAACGTACTTTTTTAAAGGTTATTTCTTTAAAAAGGTACATTTCGATGAAGGTAATTTTCTAAAGCTTATATTTAAGTACTTTTTCTAGACTACTGTTCTAAAAATGGCATACATACTTCTTGAAAAGGTTTTAATTTGATTTAATTAGAAAAAGAATTTAATTTATAAATTGTAATTACCAAGTACGTTTTTATCATACAAACAATAATAGAAAACTTTTGCTCTTTTATTTGAAGGAAAAAAAATATGTTACACACACGTATGTGTGTTAAATTTTTTTCATAATCACTTCAATTGCAGAATTTCTAAAGCTTTCAACTCAGAACTCAGAGTTACGACCACAAAAGTCTGTCATATTTATTAAGTATTCGCAACATATAGAAATCGGACCATATTTAGAAGAACAATAAGTATGTCTTATGACACGTAGTACCCCTATTTGCATAAATTTTCAATAACTTATTGCAAATAAGTATAAAAAGTGCTGTTATATTTTATTTTAGCACTTTATTCAAATGGCACGTCATTTCATATTTAAATAGTTAAATTAAATGTACCAGCTGTCAGTCTGAAAAGTACTAGAAGAAAAAAACACAAATTTCAAAGGCAAATGCAATTAATGATTTAGAAAAAGCTTCATATGTAACATGAAGATATTGAATAAAACTGAAGAAATAAATAAAATAAAAATATTTAGCATTTATAGCAACACTACCTCAATTGGCTCGTTATCAGTTCAAATAGTACTTGTGCAACTTTACAAAAGGTGATAATAAATATTCGACGACACGACACTTCAAACTTTGAACATTTGCTCTGAATTTTTTTTCCATTTTTTTTCATATGTGTTCGAGTACTTTGTGCAATTAATTGATTTTTATACATATTTATTTTCACCCGCTTGTGTGCTGTTTACAAATTTTTCTTTTTGTTGTTAAGTACCAACAGTGTTGCCACTGTTGGGGAATTTTAAAAGTTTTATATAAAGTTGGGAATTTTCGTATTTACATTTGGTGCAGTTTGTTTTTTTCATTTTAATAAAGTCTTCTGAATTTTGTGATTTTTTTTTATAAAACCATCGTATAACTATAAATTCGGCTTTATATTGTATGGCCTGGCAATTAACTGTCAATAATGAATTTATTTTGAGTTAATTAATTTAGGAAAAACATGGTATAATTGTATATTTAATGAAACTATGCCCTTTCCGTATCCTTATAAGGTGGATTGTATATTGAACAGTTGTCCGTTACTGCAGGTTGTCCGCCGGGAAGGTATACTACTTTGGTTGTTTATAATTTTTGATTAAATGAAAGAGAATGAATCGTATATTGATAAATGTTTTATTTAATGTCGGCAATTATGTATGGAATACAATATCAGATAAATGTCCGCCTCTGTTAGCCTCACAAATGCCAGCCCTTTTGAACACATTTTTCATTATATTCTCACGCGGTATTTCACTAATTTTAGCACGAATATTTTGTTTGAGTTGCTCCAGCGTTTCTGGTTTGTTTGCATCAACCTTGCTTTTCAGATATCCCCACAAAAAGAAGTCCGTAGCAGTTAAATCAGGCGACCGTGGAGGCCCATCAACATCACCATTCTTTGAAATAACTTGTTGTAGAAAGAGGTCTCGCAGTAATTCCATTGTAATCCTGGCTGTATGCGATGTGGCACCGTCTTGTTGAAAACACATGTGAGTCAAGCCCAAAGCATGCAGTTGTGGCGTTAAAAAGTTTTCAATCATCTCACGATTTCCGTTTCAAAGAAGTAGGGTCCAATGATTCCTCCTGACCAAATTGCACACCAGACTGTCACTTTTAATGGATACAAAGGTGACTGATGAATAATTTTAGGGTTTTCCATGACCCAGAGCCGACTATTCCGTTTATTCACATATCCATTCAAATGGAAATGTGCCTCGTCACTCATTATGATTTTTCCATTAAAATCGGGGTTGTCATGGGCGAGCTGTAGCATCCTATTGACATTTGTACGGCGGCGTAGATGGTCTTCTGGAAGAACGCTCTTGTGTCAACTGAATCTTAAAGGGAAACAAATGCAAATCTTTCTGCAAAATTTTGGCCAAAGTTGTTCTTTGAAGACCAAGCTCCTGAGCACGGTGTCGAATTAAGATTAATGGATTGTTTTGAACACTGTCTTGAACAGCAGTAATGTTTTCAACCGATCTTGCAGTACGTTGTGGTCCATGCTAGGGGCTATCAGCTACAGTCCCTCTTTCTTCGAAATCATTCACTACACGGCACGTTGTTTCTCCCAAAAATTTCACGTAAATTTCTCATCGTCACAGTAATCGATTATTGATTTTGATAAAATGTTTTAACGATTAAAATACGTTGGTTTACCGAATATTTTTCCATGATGAATTTGCCACGTCTGTACTTCACGACTGTCAAATGTGAACTGTCAAGACTAGTGTTTACCAAAATGGCGCCAAAACAAAGTAGTATACCTTCCCGGCGGAAGGTATAGTATCCCGGCGATACTGACGGCGTAGTTGAAGTTCTTAAAATTATAAAATCACCTACACTGGGCTTCTCAAAACCACTTTTTCACTGTCACATCCTGTAATGTGGCGAAAATTACCACAAAAATAATTTTAAAACTCCCAATTTTTAACAAAATTTAGCCAAAAATAAAATTTAAAATTTTATTAAAATACTTAAAGTTAAAAACCTGTTTTTCTATTACGATAGCGAAAGTTGTTTTATTATAAAAAAAAATTGTTATAACATTTTGACTGTCAAAAAACTCAAAACTAAAATTATTCTCATTACAGTGGTTGTCTACACTATTGTACTTCTGTAAAAATGCAAACCTAGTAACAATAAAAGTCTAAGCGTTTAGAACATTTTCTAAAAATTGTGCCAAATTTCTATTCGTATCTTTATCAAATTGATAACAAATTATTTTCCCACTATAATACTTTCCCATTGAATTGGAATTTTTGACAAGTCGTTTTACTCAGTCTAATAGTGTGAAAACGCCTTTAGTAGTCACATTGCAATGTTCTGCTAATATTTTGTAGCACGGTGTAGTTAGAGTTATCTTAAAACTCTTGTACATATTTATTTAGTTTCTCAATTAATTTATGCAGCCGGTAGCTGCTTAAATATTTACTTATTTAAAAATTTACCAGCGAGCGAGCAATAAACAGCGACTAAAAAAGCTTTAAAAAAGTAGAAAAAACGATGAACAAAAAATTTTTTTAAATACCAGAAATGCTGCTCATCATATTTATCATTGTCAGCGATAGATAGCAACAACTCTCTAACAACAAACATCTCTAGCAACATTAAAATCAGAAGCTATAAAAAAAATTCAACAATAAAAGCTAATAAACGATAAAATTGTCCCACTGTATGTGTGTGTGTGAGTGTTTTATTGCGTTCATTAGCGATGATTCATTAACAGAAAACCATTAGTAGCGATTTCTTGTTTTAATGTTATAAAAATTTTTAAATTTTGTATTATAAAAAAAAGGGCAAGTGGGGACGGACTTATTTATATGTAGGCACATAAATGTAGACTTAATTTATAAGCAGCTTTATCTTTTATTTTATTTTTTCTACGTGAAAAAAAAAATTATCAGCGTTTATTTTTATATTTTGTGATACTAGACTTCTTAGCTGCCACAAAGATGTGTGCGTAAGAAGACCTAAATGAAGTTGAGATTGTGGCAAGTTATCAAATTTTATTGACATTTTTTATCTATTAATTCTATAACTGAACAGCTGGTTTAATTAAAGAAATGTTTGAAATAAAAACGTTGGTTGTAGATAAAATGTTTTCTACAAATGGCAGCGGCCTAAAAAGTGCCCTACTTACTTGTCTTTAAAATATGACAGCTTGGAGAAGTGGCAACATTTTATTAAGCCATGTTCACACGATGTGTTGTTGTTATATGCAATATGTGTCTTTTAATGTGTAGAGTTACAGGGTGTTTTATTTTGTTGTAATTTTACTTAAAGCGCTGACTATGGTCATATGGCTAGCAAGAGTGGTATTCCGCATGACAAGCACAGGTCGTGTAAACACAGCTTAAGCTGCAAATTATAATTATTAACTCTTACGTAGACAAGCGTCGAAAGCCGGGTTAAGTTCTACTGTGTAGCATAAAATTTTTAGTTGGCGATCTGTGAAGCTAAACAATAAAACAGTCAAGTGCAAGTGAGTTGCCATCTGGTAGCAATTTGTAGCATAAGGGCTCTGCCTGACAAAAAAACCTTCGTCTTTATTAGGGATTAGGAGATCATCTTCACTCCTGCTGTACTATGGACGTTTTATGCTACTATATAATCCCACTGTCCTTTTCCAGCGATTTCGGTTTAAACTACACCTCTCAGGGAGGTACTTCAACAACAACCAGTCCGATAGTAGGGTCCCGGATGATACTAATTCCCATTACTTTCTCGTTGGTTCTTATAATCCAAGCAAGTTTTGGATAGCTATACATACACGTAGGTGATCACTTGAGAGTCCTATGCCTGCTAAGATGATTATAAACTACTATCCCGCTTTAGTCTCTTGACGTCTACCAAATTTGCACTATTCCAACAATTAAGAAGAGCCTAATAGTTTCAATTATCACGAGGATATTGAAAAGCAGGTTATATTTTAAAACAAAACCAATTGTTTTAGTATTTTCTTACTTCAATTTAAAAAAAAACATGGTTTTCGCATGGCTACGTCAACCATATATTGTTCTTTACAACAATATATTGCTTTGAAAACAGTTTGTAGGTTACTTTAGTCGCGATAAACAAGGTCTTGCTTACATTTGGGTTAAGTTACGTTAAAAGTCTGGCTACAACACATGCCCACATGGGTCCGCTTAGCCAGTCCCTTTGTGTTGTCTAAATGAAAGAGATTGAGATGAAGGAAGAAAAATAAAGAACATCAAAGAAAGTCAAAAGTTGAGATTGCAGATTAGGAAAACTAGCGATTAGTGTAGAGCTAGAGTAGTGATCGCTATATCTGGGCCGCTGTGCAGTCATAACCAAGCCAGATCAAGTTCTTTTTTAGATGAGTGGACTCTACATTAATTCACGGTATTCCAATCACTGATTGAATTCCATCCTTTCCTAGATCGGGTAGAATCTTGTATCTGTCACCACTACGTGAGAGTTTTGAAGCTCAGGGATTTCATTTTCCTGGGAAGCACATTTATGTGGATGATCCATGGAAGGGGTGATAGCATTCCACCTTGTCGTATAGAGGTATTGATCGACTGGTCAATACCTCTGGTCGTATGGTAAGATTTAACTTTTACAAGTTTCAAAATACAATTTTTACTTAAATTCAAACCACAAACAAAGTATTTTAACTAAACAAAAATAATATGATAACTGTTATAGCGTTTGCTATTAAGTATTCGAACGTTTTAGGCGTCTGTGTTCGTACCTCAGCCGCTGCCAATCAGTAACAAAATTGGTTTTGCTATAGTTCGAAGAGGACTATGTTATTATTATCTACAATAATAATATGGCTTGTTGTTCACAACCATATAATTCAATCATAATATATTATTCTAACATTATCAGAAATCCAACCATGTTTTTCTTTGCGTGTACATCAGGTAATTCTGTGACCTTCCTCGTGTGTATTTCGGATTACTTTGTAGCAGTTTATTTGTTTTATTTTTTAATACTTTGAGTAAATAGTTGCATGATTATTGAAAGCTATTGAATTGCAAAGTGACGCATGCATAATTTCAATTCGTTTTATGGGTTTCATAGAAATGTTATAATAGGCTTAATTAGTCAGCTATTTGAGCTTAAAATTATAATTTAAGCCGCTAAAAGTGTTTTGGCTTAATGAACAAACTTTAATTCTTTTATAAATTAGTTTTCGAGACACAAACTGGTTGAAACCTTTTTAAAAAAATCAAGGTGTTTTCTCAATTTGTTAATTCCAAACATGTTTTGTTTATTATAAATCTAAGATTTTAACGCAGAAACAAACTAACAAAAACTTTCTTTACAATAAATTGACTGTTAAGAAACTCAGAAATGTTCTAATATAAATCAGAAACTAGGAGCAGAGTGCCAATCAGAAGCTGTCCGGCGAGCCAAAACTCGTTCGACGAGAGGTCAACAGTTTAGAAAATGTTGATTTGCTTCTGAAATTTTAAACATTTTACCTACAAACGGTGCAAGCAAATGGAACAAGCTTTGGGGTGCTATTCTTTCTTCATGTTGTCAAACTTTTTATGCATCATATTCCTCTTTATTCCCCCACAATATACCGGAAGGATAACTTCCCGCAGGGACTTAAGGCATTTTCCTTGCCTAAATAAGATGTTGCCTTGTTAAAGGTTACATGCTTAATTATTATTTGGAACTGTATTCAGGTCGTAAAGGGCAATGCCGTTTGCCATCATTAAAGGTAAAATCTTAAAATAAAAAATACCACTTTTGGTGCAAAGTGCAAAAAATGTTGAATTTTTTTCTAGAAAAGAAAACACCAGTAATTTAGTTGCCTTTCGATAAAAATGCACTGTAATAAGCCAACATCTGGAAAACCGTCTCGGTCGGAAACCCATCTCGAACATTCAAACGACATGCTTTTACCTTGTCGGGCATTCAATCCTGGTGTTGAGTTCAAATGTACAGAATGTACAGAATGCACAAATAAGTTTAACTAAAAACTAAGAAAAAAGTGCTCCCAAACACGATTTTAGTTCCATTGTTTTTATGAATTTTTAAATCGTAAAAATCCTTATTAATTGTGAAGCAGCAGGCAAGATGTTCTTTACACTGCTTTAATCAAGCCCCATTTTTTTCTCTCTTCCACCCGCCAAATTTATGTTTGTAAATTATCCTTCACTTGAAAACTGTCCCTGTCTATATTTAAAGTCCTGGTGTTTTATTTGTACTGCTATTAATTTAAAACACAGCCCCCTCCCCTTTGTCTATGACCACATGTTGTTTGCAAGTAGTTATTAATTTAAAATGAATTTCAATAAATTATTACTTAATAAAAACCGCAAACTAAGTGGGGGTTTTAATAAGTTTTATGTCTATTTGCCTGTTCGTCTGCACATGCAAAATTCAATGGAAACACAAAGAAAAAAATAATTATACAAACTAAAGCCTACAATTGCTAATGCGTATCATTCAACGTCCATCAGTGGGAACCTCACTTGTAGTTTATGCCACATCATCAAATTTAAAATACCACAAAAACCGCAAAATATCATTTGCACGGACACAACATATACCGACTCGCACACAAGCAATCATTTATGGTTAGAGTTTTGGATAAAGACGTTCGAAGGACATTTGTTCCTAAGAACCAACGAAAAAAACAAATGCCAATAAAGACAAACGTTATGAAAGAAAACAGGAAAGCTTGTGGGTGTGTGTGTGTGGCTTTTGTGTGGTGGGGTTGTTGTAGGCTGGTATAAGCTTAAGAGCCCCGCCGTAAAAGCCATTTTTAAAATACTTTATTTTCAGGAAGCAATTCTCTCCTTAGCTTGACTTATAAAGTGCTAAAATACCTTCTCAAACTGCTTTCGTTTTCGTAGTGATGGCGACATGTGTAGCAAGTGACCACAATAATAAGCCTAACATGAATTGCTTGTTGTTTTTGTTTTCATTGCTGTTATGCAGCAATTGCTGGAACTTATAATTAAAGATAGAAAACCATGCCCATTTTAAGTAAAACGTTAAGAGACAATGAAAAGCCAACAACAACGAACACTTTGGAAAATTAATAGCCTGGCGGCTAGAAAAGAACATTGAAGTTAATAACAAAACCACAAAAATATGTTTAAGAAATATACCAGACTACTTACTCATACCTTCCCAAAATTATATTTTGCACTAAACTTAAAAATTTATAAAGAAAATTATCTTAAAAATCAACCAACCACATTTTCATGCAGTTCATATTTAATATATTCAAGCACCCGAAAGTATGCAATCAAACTTACAAGAGCAGTAGCCTTGCTTGTGGCAAAGAGCAAGAATGTATGTGAGAGAATGAGAGAGCGAGTGACAGAGAATTATACATTTTTATTAGTTATAACCTTAAAAAATGAAATCATTTGAAATTTATTGCTCTCTACTTAAAACTAGCAAAAAACTCTTCGTTTGGCTTAAAGAAAAATTGCCCAAAGGCATTAAAATAGCACTTAAATGTTTATGCGTCGTGAACGTGATGTGATGTTCCTGGTGCTTTCCAATATCATGGCAGTATTGAAAGCCTTTTAGAAGATTTTCGCCTGCTGAACTGTCTTATTGGCAACCAAATATGGCAAAAGTTCTTGAGTTTCAAAGTATGATTTACCGCTGAAGTCTTTTTGGCTAATATAGGGTGACCAGACAAAAACGATAGGAAAGAAAATTTTTATGTGAGCTATCAGGTTGAGTCTGATATAATTATAAAGCTAAATTTATGCCACTAAGTGCTTCGGCATCGCTGTCAGTGGTCAATATGCGAGCGACTCTCTTGCCGACACTTTCAGCGCCCAATGATTAAGTTTACGACACTTCAAATCTTGCCTCAGCATAATCTGGATCGAATGTAGGTCCAAATCCGACCGCAAAATAATTCGGGTTGACTCTTTCCCCTAGCTGATCGCTGTCATATTGACATTTCTGGATGTCAGTATCGACATCTACCGCGGTATGTTTTCTTCAAGACGCTCCAATCTTTACCTGGTTAGTGACTTAAGGTCCAAACGTGTGTACTCGCGTTCAAACTTGTACACGGTGCTAAGAATTGAAGGAGCACTGAAGCGTATTTGCAACTGAGCTGAAACATTGGTACTGAATATTTGAACAGCAGCATGGTATTGGTTACTTTGACAGCTTTTGAAATGTATCAATCAGAATATCTAACTTTACTATCTGCTCATCCTACAGAAAAATTTACCAACAATTAAGGTAATCCGTCTTATTTAGGTTTATTTCAGAGCAAAAAAGTATTAAAGAAATACAAACATTTTAAAGCTATAGATATGTACCAGTACTTCGGCCCATTGTGCGCTCTCCATTTTGAAGTCTCCACCCTCATAGCTACTCTCTTCCCTAAACAAACCTGAGTAGCTACCAGTCAACATCTCTCAAATAAGAATCATCTGGTAAAAGCTCGAACGCGAAATATCGGGTCCTTAGTTGCGTGAAAGCCGGGCAGTGGCATAGAAAGTGTTCCAACGTCTCGTCGTCCTCAGTACAATCCGTCAGTCACCGTGTACTAAATGGGTTCTTCTTGCCTAATCCGTCGGCTACGCTTTCATGACTTCAAGCGGCTATGTGCCACCGAAGTCCACCTTCGCTCTCTAGCTTCTTTTTTTGTGCGTTTAATGTTGACTAGCCGATAGAGACCCGTATCCGCTCCACTAAATCCGCGCCCTGAGCATAACCGATCATTACCTTCTGCATTTTCTGATGCCGTGATTTGTAATCGCTTGCAGGCGATCCGCAGAGATAACTATATTAAAATCCAAGATACTAAAATCCAGTACCCTTTTATATTGCTCGCGAGCGACCAGGCCACCATGCAGTGATTGGTAGTGAACGCGCAAACAGGCTGGAAATCAATGCTCAAAAATTACGAGTCATTCATTTAAATAACGGTAAACCTTTCCAGGCTACAATAACTAACTTAGAAAAAGCTGGATAACATTGGCTGATAGGAACTAAGTGGAGCGTTTGGAATTAGTATTAAACAAAGTTTCTGCTGCAGCTGAGAATATTCATTCCCTAAGTCACACCAGCACTAAATACGAGGAGTAGCTGAGAATAGGGAAAAAGCTTGCGTACGTAAGACCACTAGAAAGAGTCATTGGCTGTCTTAACCTAACCTCACTTAACCTAAAATTCCTAACCACAATTAAGATTTAACCTTACCGCAAACCCTCTAGATTTGAAGAATTCCAAAAATTAATTGTTAAAAATATTTTACTCATTATTAATTACATGAACATTTATTTATGCGAATTTGCTTTTAAGACTTTGGACAAGGTTTAACAACGTTGTTGCAAATATATAGACTTGATAATTGTGTTTTAATAAATAAATATTAAATTATACATAACAAAAAGGTAAATGCAAAAATATTTCTCTTGTTTCATAATGAATCATAATGACAATGACAAAGACTTTCAGACGAGTAATAAAGAGATGGTACCTTTTAAGCAAAAAGTACCCGGAATATTCCAATGCAAAATGGTCCTTGAGATATTAACAACAGCATGTGTCATCTGTTTTGAGTCTATGCGTGATAGCTTCGTTAGCGAGTTACAATTCTTTTTTTTTTTTGGTTATATGTCGCAATGTCGAATTTGGCTGGGCAAAGTTTACTAACAAAGTATAATGTGGTGATCAGTTAAAGGCGTTAACGGTGGCATATGGAGCTCTACCGTACGTAGTCATCTATCCGCCTCTACAGCCAATTACAATATCGAAAAAGTAGTCGAGATTATCCCGAAAGATCGTCGTATGAACATCAGATACACCATTATTAACGTTGGCACTAGTCTTTCGGCTCAATCTGACGGTGGTCATAGCACCGAGTGTGAAAAATGCGACCACCAACAGTTAAAGACCATGACCGCCTGGAACTCTTGTTGAGGAGCTCACAACTGTCCAATCCTCTGCAATGCTACATTGATCCAAACGATGACCTACGTCCTAGTGGCTACTAGTTCCCGTGGTATTAGCGTTTGTTTCGTTACTAGTCGAACCCAGAAGAACCCACCTTCTTCTAGTTTCAGGCTCCAGACAAATGTCGAGAGGACTGGTGCCCTCATATGCTCCGGTACCAATACATCAAGACGGAGGAATCACAGGACTTCATGCACTCGGGGTGACGTGTGAACATCAGGAAGAGCATACTTTCCCTTTCGGAACAATGCAGAGAGTAGTGCGCAATATTTTAGGAGTGGAGACGAGTTGAATAGATGGTTATGATGTAACAGCGTGGTATTGCTGTCCCAAAGAAAAAGCTTTCTTAAAGAACAAATCTCAAGGGATTTAAGCGAGGAATTACACACGAACATATGAATGGGGCAAGGCTTGGAGTGCAACGCTGTCTTCGATTGCCTTGGTGATGATTTTTACACAAAAAGTCCGACCTATATACAAGTGGTTAATTAAACACGACAACATGCCAGCTCACACGTTTCCTCTTGTACTCGATTTTTATGACGTTTTCAGGTTTCGTATTGAACTCACTCAACTTTCCACGTTGGTGAAACCGCTCTAAGACCGTTAAGGCGAAAGAAGTTGAGCGTTTTGAAAATTGTACGAAACAAACAAAATGAATATCGTTGAATAATGAAAATATTTTTGTTTCATTAAATAGAATTCGTGGTACTTTTTTTTCTTAAAGTATTTGTCTTGTAATTGTCGATAGCAACAAGAAGAGTATAAAATATTTTCCATTTAATTAATGCAAAATATTTAGTTTTGTAATTTTAGACTTAAACGGACTTTGTTACATAGAAATTACAAGAATGTTATATATAATTAAAATGCTTAATGAATGGCAATAGTAAATGAATGTTTGCAATTATTTCAAGCACGATTGGGTGAGTAATATTGAAGATATTCAAGATTTTGTAAAATAAACACAAATTAAAATTAATCATACGCCCGGCAGAGAGAAAAACAAATAAGATTATGTTGAAATTTTAAGCTTAAAATAAAAATTTTATGTCTTGCAGATTTAATGTCTAAAGTACAAAAACTTATAGCTTTATATGCAAAAATACAGTTTGTAGATTATTTTGCTAGATTTTATTTGCTCTTAATTAAATTTCTTATTTGTTGTTTGTATAACAAGTTGATCTGTGAAGTATAGTTATTTAAACAAGTACATTTACTATACACATACTCACTTAAGTAATTGAAATTTTATCAGTTCAGCCAGCATTATTTCCACTTGCATAAAATCTAATCTTAATTACACAGCTTTTCCCTCCATCTTTGCAATAGTGGAACAACTAAAAATGAAAAAGAAAGAAAGAACTCTCTTATCTGTACTTTCAACGGAGATTAGTTTATAAAAGAGCATACTCCAACAAATATAGTTTTGCCCTCAACAAGGGCAAGTGGCAACAGCAGCAGGGGGGACTCGAGTATCATCAATAAATAAAAACGTGACATTTTCGCATACAATAACACTATTTCTATTATTTGTATATAATATGATTAAGAAAAAAAATGGAAAAATAAAATAAATTAATTAAAGAGAACTAATGCAATACGAGCAACCTAGCAACTGCATTGTGTCTGATTAAAATAATTTAACAAATCTATGTACATACGTGTTATTGCGTCAATAAATTAGTTCTAAATATAATAAAAATCAATTTAATCTACAAAACTCTTGAGTATCAAGCAATTATTTAATTGGGTTATTAAACAAAAATCGAGATAATTTTTTTTAAATGTAGGAAAAAGCCTTAAATAAGCGTTCGAATAGTAGTTTATTTTTAAATCCATTTTATAGCAATATTATTAACAAAACCTGCGATTAAGTCAATTGAACTGAAGATATAAATTGCAATTTTATACAAAATTGATTTCAGACAACCGATGTGTAATTTGCGATTACCTTTATTTATTATTATTAATGTATGGGGGGATATCGAAGCACACCACTTACTTTCTGGGTCCCTTTTCGACCCCCATTTCGCTCTTCAAATTGATTTCAGGGAACCGATCCGTAATCACAACCACCTTACTTTCAATTGAGTCTCGTGCTAGCCCTAGCCTTTACTCTTGACTAAAAGTGATTTCAGACTGTCGACTGGTAACTGTCGACACTCTTCCTCATCACGGAGTCTTTTGTAATTGCTAGCATTTGTCTAAGGCTTAGTTCCCCCATGGCATTCACATCTAACAAGTGTCTGCCCGTGGTCTTAAGACTTATGCTAGCCAGTGCTAGACATTCACACACAATGTGCGCTACCGTCTCAGCCTCTTCCAGGCATAGTCTGCAAGTATCATCTTCTACGACTTTCATCTTAGCCAGATGGTGATCCAGCTTAAAGTAGCCCTATTATATCCGAGCACCTTGCTGGCCTTCCTACCGAGGGGCTCTTTGAGCACCATTCGAGCCTGTCTACATGTGGTATTCTCCCTCCACCTATTCAGGTGTAATGAGTTTACCCATTGAAGAACTTTAGCTCGCACTAGGCCATTCCCTAGGGCAACCCTGGGTTCTGGTCCACAGAAATTCACCTCAGATCCCCTTTTTGCTAGTTCGTCTGCTGCTTCATTCCCAGATGTGCCTATGTGTCCCTTAACCCACACCAACGTTACCTCATTCAACGAGGCACATCTGTTTAGTTTCAGTACACATTCCAGCACCAGTTTGGAATATACGTTCACTTGCCTCATGCGTTTTATAACTGACTGATTGTCCCATGCACTCGGCTTTTAAGCAAGTGATCCAACGCATGCAGCAACCCAAGCAGTTCTGCCTGGTAAACTGACACGTACCTCCCCAGACACAGACTACAACACAAGTTCAGCTCAACTGCTCCTGCCCTGCCACTCATAAGAGAACCATCAGTAAAAATGCTGATGTCGTTCTCCATACACTCATTGTGTATAATGCCTTCCGCAATGAGTGTCCGATGCAGCCTCTCGACTACCTTCTACTCATGCGTTCCATCGCCATCTGAGCAGCCCTAACATCTTTCACAAAGAGGTCCAGATACTCTTATGCCCGATGTTCGGCCCAAAGCTATGCCAAACCGCATCGCTCCTCACTCGCAAAGCTGACAATGCGGCCGTTGACCTAATGAATAAGTCTAATGGCAGCAATCCCAACATTGCCTCGATTGCCTGTGTTGGCGCCGTGCGCATTGCACCACTTATACCCATGCAGGCAATCCTCTGAATCCCATCCAACTTACGCTTAATTGTGCCCTGAGAGGACTTCGGCCACCACACCACGGATGCAGCCTTACGATTACCTTAATCTCAATCAAGTCTGGTGCTTCCATTAGCCTTTACTATCGACTATATTGACTTCGACTGGTGACTGTCGTCCTTTTCCCTCATTACATAGTCGCTTGTAATTCCTAGCATTTGTTTAAGGCTTAGATCTGTCATGGCATTCACACTTAACAAGTGTCTGCCCGTTGTTCTAAGTCTTATGCTAGCCAGTGGTGGGCATTCACACACAATGTGTGTAATCCTCTCAGCCTCTTCCTCAGGAGTACCTTTAGAAGCTGTCCTGTCCACCCCTTGCAAGATATTCTTTTCCAACTCTTCAGAGTTCCTCCATTGGCCAATAAACGCCTCAGTTCCTATAGAATAACTCATCCACCTCATTGTCGATACCTGTCCATCGAATTAAAGCAGAGATTACCTCGCCTCCTCTTTCGAGGCTTTCTGATTCATCTCTCTAATGGAGAAAAATATATCCACCCACACAGAGCTCCATATGCATGGGTAAGTCTGTATTAAAACTGAAGATCGACTGTATCCAGAGTTCGCATACTTAAGACCAAGCACCCTCTTGGCCACGTATTCCTGGCGTATGCTGTTCCACCGTGGACTGGGGATGTTTTTATACAAGAGTGTTAACTTTTCTCCACATCTTGCAAGGTTTTCTTGTCCAACTCTTCAGAATTGCTCCATTGGCTAATAAACTACGGAGTTCCTACAGAGATTCACCTCTCCAGCTCGAGAGAGGCTTCATTGTCCCTCCATGTCGGAATCTTACGGTCTAACGCCTTAGAAGTACCTTTAAATATTGATCCGTCTCCCCCTTGTCCCTCTTTTCCAGATTCCTCCTTTGGCCAATTAAAACCGTAGTTTCTGCAGAGATTAACTTTTCCGCCTCTTGCGAGGCTTCCTGATTCTTCCCTGTAATGGAGAAAAATATATTCGTATTAAAACTGGAGATCGACTTGCATTCAGAGCTCACATATTTGAGACCCAGCACCCTCTTGGGCATTTATACGAGAGTGTTGATTTCTCTCTGCTCGACTTATTTAGCCGAACTCCTTGCAGAGACAGGAACCTGTTACCGGCCGTCACTACATGGAGGTATTAGTCAGAACTTCTGACAGTGCACTCAGTTACGGCAAGCCATATCTTTGTGCCTGCCTAATCTCCCTAATCTCCTTTTTTGGAAAGTATCCTAAAAATTTAATTTAGTTGGGCTCTATTTTTACATGTTACAGCTCTTAAGAACATTTTATGGTTAAAGCTATTATATTATTTTTTGTATAGTTAAAATACTTTGCTTGTGGGTAGACTGTTAGTAAAAACTATATTGTTCACCTCCACTATGTGGCGATATTTATTGATGGAAGCATTTAATGATAACAATAGCTTGTTTGTCGCAGCCAAAGTAATGTTTAAAATGTTTGTAAAAAAAAACCATTATATGTGTGTTACATTAATATATTGTTGTAGAGAACATAATATGGTTGTCGTGATCATGATGTGCATCTAGTAAATAAAGAGGCAAATATTGCCGCCATATTTTGTTCACCCAAAACTGTGCCCTGTTTAGTGATGGAAAGATTAAACAAACGATTAATAATCGAGTATCGATTAACGACTTTATTGTATCGAAATTTCTCTTGCGTTTAATCGAAGATTAATTGATTATTTCGCAAGTAAACAAAACAAAAACATAAAAAAAGAATAAAAAAGCCTGTAATATGCCGCTAACATTTTTATTTCTGGTATAATGCTAATATATTTGGTTATAAACTAATTAAAGCCAGTGTGAACGCCAGTTTAGGAATATAAAAAAATTATTTTTACCGGCAGCATCAACTCTGATAGAATCCAGATTAGAAAAAATCCAATAGCGTTATCTGCGAATATGAGAGACGTAAGAAGGGAAATGTTTGAAAATGCTCGTTCAGTTGACAGCATTGGAAGTCGAAGCTACACCTCGTCTATTGATGTTGAATTCGATTTATGGTCTAACCATAAGTCTTTGGCTTACAAGGGAAAAAAGAAGGGACAATGACTCTTTGAGACAGTTCTCGAATTGAAACGAAATGTGGTTAACGAATGGGGTGAAATAAGAACAGGGTTATCCCAACAATTTTATTTTCTGCTTGAAATCTCTCTATCATCAGAGCGTCTTTATTCCAAAGCGGGCGCAAGAAAAGGTATAATTCACTATAATGCTTGTTTCGAAATTCTTATTTTTAGAATCTTTTTTTTAACCAATCAACTAGAAAAAACCCTTCAAACTCTGAACCCAATAACGAATTTTAATAAAGTTATTTATGTTTTTGCATGTTAATAATTTTCGGCTTTAGCTAAATTAATCGATTAATCGATTATATTTTTCGATTAATTTCAATTAATAATTTCGCGCTTCGAATATTCATATAATTAAATAATCGACTAATATTTTGTTATTTTTTCCATCTCTAGTCCTGTGCCGTTGCAAATATTATAATTTTAGTTTATAAATCGAACGCTTAAAAAATCACCCTTTTAGTTGTATTATTTAAAGAAAATTGTTTAGCTTGTTGAGCAATTACAAGTAAAGAAAAGTGTTGTGGTTAACATAACAAAACTGTCATTTTCTTAAGTTGCCAAAAGACAATGAAGTTCTGGATGAAGCCTTCATTGGAAATGCACTTGATTTTACAAAAAACCACAACTGAAGAGACGTTAGTCATTATGTGTGGGTGGGGGTGTGCGAGTTTTTCTTCAAATAAGTGATTTTATAAACTTTCAATCTTTTTTAGATTTATATTGTTAAATTAAGCACGATTTTATGCGGTCTGTCAGAAAATAAGAAATGCTTAAAAAAAGTAGGAAGAACGAAAAAACATCTTTATATTTAAACATGACATGAGTCATTCTGCATGCGGTTAAAAAGGGGTTACATATTTAAAAATTCAGTTTATGATAATTAAAATTATTTTCACAAAAACCTAAAAAAGTTTCAAGTCTTAAAATTAAGTCTTGAAATTAGATTCCGAAAACAGTTAATACGAAGATAACGCAGTTTGGCAATATTGAGGTTATAAAGAAAATTGGCCTAAAAACACAGAAGGTCAGTTTTATTGATATCAATGTTAAATAAGAATTTGGGAGCTAATAAGGGATTATATGTGATGTCGGGTTCTTTCGGCAGTTGTCGGCCATTTTCACAATATAGTATCGAATTTTCTTGTTTAGGGTTTGTTCACGTAAACCGGTTTTTTGGTTCAGAAAATATGACTTTTTTCTATTCTTTTGTTTCTTATTTTGTGTTTAATTCGTTGAAAGCAGTCGTGCTGTGATGATGATTTGCAAATATTACTAATTAATTATGTTTTCTTTAGCGTATACTTGTTTATTTACACAAAACTGGTGTTTTGTTTACAGTTTTCTCTGTGGTTGCATCGTCTGATACCAAAAATGAAACAAGGTTTCTAAAATATGATGACTCTAATGTTCCTGCTGTGTAGCCGGCATAAAGCAGTGAATATTTGTGAAAAATTTTTTCGCCCTAGAGAAAGTGACACAGAACTTCTCACGTGATTGTTTCTTTAGGGATAGGGACCACTTCAAGTTCATGAAATGGGCCTATCGCCTTAATATGGTATTGCTATAGGAGAGAAAAATTTCAGACACTGTGTTATAGGTCACTGAACAGACGGAACGATTGTGGTCTAGCGTCGGTTACAAGTTAAATGATATGTGTTGTTTTTGTCAGTCACGGAACTTCTTGTGTTAGAGACATTTTCACAAGTTACGGGACATGTTCGTCTTGACCAATTGACACAAATTTTCCTCAGAGCATGGACAGATAATTATATTGCTTTTTGTAACATTCAAATATTGCTGTTTAAACTTGATATATATTTTGTTAAATCAAAAGGCTGAAAATTAATCTAATACGCAGGCCAGTGACGTTTTTTAAAGTATTTTCGTTTGTTTCTTTTGAGTTTTAATTAACTATGTAAATAGAAACCATAAGAAAATTGTGTACAACTTTTTTTTCAAACACGACTTTTCCGTGCAGCTTTTTTTTATTCAAAACGACTTTTTGTTCAACCTTTACAAAACCCCCAGCGGTAACACTGGCAGCAACTGCTTAGTTTGGCCGGCTGTGTAGCGCATGGCGCCGTCTTTCTGAAGAATGACACTGAAGATGACACATTGCCGAAACCAGTTTGTCTTCAAACCAAACATGACAAGGGATGACGGAAATTCGCTCGAAAAACCTACATCAAACACCCTGTCGAAATGTGAAATCAAGAATCCATAAAAAATCAGTTTTTTTGATAAAGAAACAGGCCTGCGATGCTGCCTGATCTTAGATTTTATTAGCCCCATAAGCAACAATTTGTTTTTTAAGTAACCTGGTAAGTTAAAATAGATCTCATCAATGAAGATGATTTGTGGGAAAAGGCGTTGTTATCGATAACGTCGATCGGCTTTAATTCTTGAACGAGTGTAGACCTTTATATACCTTTGGTGATGCCCAATTCTTGCGATCGTCGAAGTGTCTATGGTCCAGGCTCATTCTCAACACTTTACTGTACGGCAACTGTGTTTGTCTCACTGCGTCAAATATTAGCATATTGTCAGGTACGATAATATGAGCCGCGAATTTAGCGGTTAAATTTCGCTCAGCGGACTCTTAAGCAGCCTGATTATGGGAAAAATCTGCTCGAATTTTACGGTGTCATACAGTTAAGGTTTCAACATTTTAATATTAAATTTACACAATTTGTGGTACTCGGACTGATCGGTGTAAACTAACGCTTAAGAGATAAAATGAAGTTACTGCGAAAGACCTGGTTTAGTTCGCCTATAGTGACGAATCATGAATTGTAGTCTTTGGCTACTTGTCAAAATTCGTCTAAAGGGGGTAGCAAAACTAACAAAACAAATAAAAAAATAAAGAACACATTTTTAATTTGTGGGCCAGACTTAGCTACGCCAGCAACCATTGGTGAAACATAATGTCATTAGAATAACGCAAAACAGCCCAACCTCTGAGACTCGGCGTAAACCAATTGATAAATTCTCGCATCATGTTTCAGTGACGTTTCAAGCGGAATGGAAAATATCCAAAAATCATATAGGGAAATATTGCGAAAACCAGTAGACTCACAATAGAGTCACCCTCGTATAATAAAAATTTTAACTGAAATCAATATCGTTTTAATATTTTTTTATATACGAGTACATAAGTCTATTCTCTGTACAATCAAATCAATTGTCAGTCAAAAGTGTGTTAAAAACACTCCTCGCAACACTTACCAACAACAACAAATAAAAATTACACCTTAAAAATAAAAGACTAAATTGAACAAAAAACGAAACAAAACACAGCAATTGATGGAAAAAAAATAATAAAAATAAAAACTGACTTACAGACAAATTCAGTATTTGTATTTGTAGTCAGTCATATAGACATGAGTAAATATAAAAAGAACGATATGATCTAAATGACCTTCAATGATAAATTTCTTTAGATACTCGTGCTTATAAATTCAAAAGGTTGGGCTTCAGAATACAAATGAGCAACTAAATACACAAGAACAGGGTGTTGCCTAAGAAAGTGTAACGTTCGATAGGTGTGCAAAATTTTGTTTAAAAAATAAGGTTACATTAGTGAAGTGTTTTATAGGGGCTAAAAAAGTATAAAACTGGAAAACCTGAGGTGGCTTTGTAATAGGAACGGTCGTATAGTAATGAAATGCATATACAGGGTCCGCCATCTAACGTGTTTTTTTTCAACTAATGCTTATTTCATGAATGGTAACACTTAGTTCACGTCTGATTTGACAGATAATTAGTTTTATCCTTCCGCTGAACGAATATGATTGTATATACTCTTGAACAACGCTGGGAAATATTGCGACATTACTTTGAAAATCATGGTAATGTTGCAGAATGTGTGCGAAAAATGCGTAGAGATTTTGGAAGAAGGGAAGCACCGTCAGCTCCGTATGTTCGTTATCTTGTGAAAAAAGTGAAAGAAACTGGCATCCTCATCGATAAACCAAAGCGTGAAAAGCCAAAAACAGTGCTTACACCCGAGAATATTGCTGCTGTGGCGGAAAGTGTGCGTGAAGCGCCATCAACATCAATTCACCGTCGTTCTCAACAATTGAACATTTCGGAGACATCATTGAGAGGAATTTTGCATAAAGACCTCGGTATGACGTCATACAAAGTCCAATTGGCTCAGGAGTTAAAGCCAACTGACCATCCAATGCGTTTTCGCTTCGCTAAGTGGGCCTGCGATCGACTTACAGAAGATGCCGATTTTGCCAAAAAAAAGTTATTTGGCGGACCCTATAGATGGTGTTTTTTTAAGCCCGAGAGAACTTACGAGAGCGTTAACTGTCAAACAAACTGTCTTACGGCGCTTACTTTATGACATTTATGAACAGCGTACTCTAGCAAATCATCATGAATAGATTAACGTTTATCCAGATTTATTTTGGAAAATCAGTCATCAACTGATCCGATGGTTTATCGCGAAATTGTATTCAACGACTTAATGCAGAAAAATGCACTGTGTGGTGTTGTTTACACCCTTATCTCTTCAAAAATGAAGGCGGAGTTCGCGTTACGGTCAGTGAAGATCGGTACCAAAATCATGATCAGTGATTTTTTTGTTTGAAAATATGGATGACATTGATGCGACAGAGATGCGGTTTCAACAGGATGGCGCTGCATGCCTTACGGCGACCGCAATCATCAAATTCCTGAAATCAAAATTTGGCGATAAGTTGATTTCGAAAAATTTGCCAGTCAATTGGTCTCGATTTTGGCACATTTTTTACCACTCTCTATGGTATTATATTTCCCCCCTAATTTAAATAAAAATGGGTTCGAATGCCCCACTTGTCCGAATGGAATTGCCTTAAAACCAGTTTTTGTTTTATATTCAACCATCAATGACTAAACATGTGAATGGCCTCTTCCCCCCGATAGTTGCAGTTTTCGATGACTCTGGCGTATAGACCAGGCTAAGCTTGTTAGATGACTTGGCTTAGTTTTTTACTTAACACTTCTTTTTGGACCCCCCTTTTACAGTATTACACTACACACATACATAGATTTAAGGAAAAACCTACACGCAAGTTCATCATACGAGCAACTATAGAAATAAGTATGACAATAGGTGGTAATGCCACCAATGTGTAGTGCTTGCGGTAGATATTTTATAATGATTAAATAAATTGAATTTATTTATTTCAAAACCGTTAAGAACTTGCGAATATGCTGGTAATAAAAAAAAACTACTATTTACTTTTTGGAGTAAATATTTACGTATTCAAACAGCACAACGATAAATAAAAGGTTCCTTACACAAATACATACCTAAAGTACTCATATTTTATAGAAATTGCTTCGATCTGTGTGAAAGCAATTATATTAAATACTAGCTGGGCCCGTCAAACGGGTTTTCGCCTTCCTGGTAAGTATGATATGGGCTTGCACTATTGTTCGAAATTCATCGTCATTTCGCGGTGCAAACTCGAACTAAAAGCTCATGTCTACCAAAGAACTCAGCCCCAGGACCACCTATTGGAGATGTTATCTTCAAAAATGCCGTTGTGGTTTAAATTGTTGTATGGTCCGTTTTCCGCTAATTGTACGATTTTTCGGTTAATTTTTTTTTAAATGTTTCTTTCCATAAAAACCTTCTTCGGACTTCAAGGAATATTTATTTGGCCGTTCTCGAGTTAAGCTCTTACCAACATATTTAATAAATTTTAATTGAAATTAATAAAGCAGGGTGGATTGTTGACTTTACATGCAGACCACTTTAAGGTGGCAACATTGGTAGCCATTTAACTAGCTTTCACATGACTTCTGCTTCCTTTCCTTTGCCCGCAAGACCACTGCTCATAATTTGTAAATAAGTCCAAAAGAAGCTTGCCCCTGATCACAATTCTCAAAAAATAATAACACTATCTTCAGCCTTAAAGCTCATGTTTGGTTAGGTGGCAGCATCAGTAAAAAATGAAATCAACAGACAATTTTTTAAGCCACTTTCAGGAAGCCGTTACTTCCAGTAAAATCCCAAAATAAATTCCCCAAATTACTTGTTATATAATTTCTGCAGATAACCAGAAGCGATTAACGATTGGTAGACAAGATTCGCAGCATTTGCATTTTATTAAAAAATAATTAAGTTTTTTCTATGAGGTGATTTTGGGGATTTTTAAAGAGCAGCACAAAAAAGGTTCAAAACTTAGGATAACTTTATTTTTTTTTTTATTCGAACAAAATTAGTTACAAAATTTAATAGTCTAAGATAATCTGCATTAGTTTCTTATTTATTTCTATTGTGTATTAACAAAACTCAAGAAGGAATTTTACAAAATTTTAATTACCCCCAACCAGGGTTTCAAACACATCATATTCGAATAAGAGAAATAGGGTATTTTTGTTTAAACTTTACAACAACATGTTAGAGTGTTGTTGTTTTAATTTTTTTTTTTTCTTATTTTGCTTAACGTTGTGATTCACGGACTTGTTGTCAACTGCAAATACCCACAACATGATGTAGTACTAACAGTAAAATTTATTTTCTTTATAGACTTTTGTAACAACCCTCCCTCAACAGACACGAGAAGCAGTTAAACCTGAACTCAGTTAAATAGAAACACAAAAAAACTATAGCTCAGCAGCTTTACAAAAAATTTGATGATTATGATTATCGCCGGCAGACGGACGGACATTCAGTCAAACAAATGTGTGGAGAAATGAAACCAGCTTTCTACTAGTACGCAAAGCTAGCGAACAAGCGTACTGTCGGGGCTTTCAGTTAGACGAAATAACAGACGGACATATACCTTCATACACACACATTTATTACACCATAAAGCTACAACAGCTGAACTAAAAACTACTAAATGATGACTAGTCTGACAAGCAAAAGCAGTGAACCTTAACAAACCCATCATCTATCTCACACACTTTCTGACAATCCCCACCATAAGCAATAAACTTACAAAATTGAATTTCCCCTCTTCTGGCCTCTCTGCAACTAAACAACTTAGTTCTGCTTACGCCATTTAATGTTATTTAATTCACATGGCTCTACGCGAGCAAAAATACAGTCAAACACACACACACACACATGCACATCACCTAATTCATAAACAAACATACAGTTATACTCTTTCTTGTGCATTACGAAACTAGAGAGAGTTAGTTGTTGGTTAAGTTTGTCAGATTGAATGGGTGGGTGGCGGTGATGTTGACGGTAGTTAGCTGGGTAACACACAAAAGTGCGGCAGGTCAATAACGTTTGGTAATATTTGTTGCTAGCTTAAGGTTCCAGTAAAGTATTAAACAAGCGTATGCAATTTAAGGTTGCCACATCAATGGGATAAGTAAATTCCTTGTCTGTAGCTCTCAAATCTCCAAAACTAATGCAAAACCTGAAGATTTATGAAACTTTAAGCTAAAACTACGGAGTATTGGATAATAATATTTAAATGAAATTATTTTGACTGAAGACCCATTTATACCATCACTGGCTGCATCTGCCACGTAAGCTCGTAATGAAATTCTATTTTCTACAAGTTGAGACGTTACGGTTACATTTTACTACAGTCAGATAAGCATTTTCATAGCTACTCGTATAGCAAAAATTATCAGCTGATTCAGTTACATTTCTACATTTACGTTCGGCTAAATGGGCCTTGACTACTTTCACTTCTAAGAAAATGTGTACAACTCAAAAGCCGACTAAAAAGAATAAAAAAAAAGAGGAATAAAGAGATGTTTGAAACATTTTAAATTTCAAAATATCTATTTAAAATAAAATTGTCTGACTGTAGTCTCTTATACGAGAAACTAGTAAACCAAATATTTAAAAGTAATCTAAATATCAAAGAAAATTTCTATTGAGTCAGATGTAGATTTTTGGAACGAATTTCCGTCATCCCTTGTCAGACAAACCGGTTGCGGCTATGTGTCATCTTCAGTGTCTCCAAACCAAACTTGACAAGGGATGACGGAAATTCGTTCCAAAAATCTACATCAAAACACCCTGTCGGAATATTAAATCAAGAATCTATTGAATGCCATATCCTTTGTAATTTGCATTTTATTTAAAAAAAAAAATACAATACAGTGCCCCCGTGTAACTACCTCACGCTTAAATACTTTTCACAACTACCTCAATTTTAAAATCTCAGTGTATTGTTATCCCTTTTTCTAATAAAATCCCTCGTTTAATTAACTTTTGCTTAATTACACTATTCGAATAATTACCTTTAATATTTAATGCCGAAAATGAAATTTTCCTTGAAATTTTGTCGAAGTAATTAACAGGGGATTACTGTATTTCATTAAAAGAAAGAAAATGTTAAATTTCTGGAAAATAATAATTTAATAAAATGCTTTTGATTACTTTTACTTTTAAAAAAAATTTAATAGGAGGCGAAATTGATGGACCACAAATTTAATAAAAACTTAAAATTATCAAATTAAATCCTCTTTAGAAAATATCCTAATTGCTACTCAGCGCTGTAGAAGGCACTAAAAACATGACAACAACTGCTCGCATGTCCTATACATTGATCTATTGTTAAAAAAGAATTCGTAGGATCTTTTCGTTTTTTTAAATAAGTTTTCTGCTTATTTCATACCAAGTCATTTTATTATAAATTTTATATGTTGGGGAAACGGTAGTCTCTGTGCGTAGTTGCTTCAGCCCCAATTTTTATAAAAACTAAAAATGTCTTATGCTTTGCAATCCTTCAATAAATAAGTCCTAGTTTATTTTAACATAACAGTCTACAAAATAACTTATTACGGACTTCAACGAAACACTTACAAGATGTTTAGAAATACTATATTTCGTTTGATAACATTTAAACTTAAAGGGTAGTCAATAACTTGATAACTCAGTGGATATTCATTAGCATAGTTGGTTCGAAAACTTTTAATTGATAGCGGGTGAAAGCAACGCGTTGGTCGATGTGGGATACTGAATAATATATTTTTAAAAATGAATTTAAAGTGCACATAGCATTTAATAATATTCATTTAAAACAAAATGTTTAGCATAGTCCTTCGACTTTTATGTGTACGTAATTTAATGAGCGTTAATTTTTGATTATAAGAGGATAGATTTATTGCTGGATTCCAACGCAAGTGTCTCAGGCGGAACATAATAAATTGTGTTTTAATAGACTCAAGAAGATCAACATGGGCATTGTATAAAGGATACCGAAGAATTGAAATATAATCATGTTTAGGTCTAACGGCGGATGGATGTATATAAGAGATTAGTAATATAAGGATCAGAAGATTCCTTTGCCCACCAAGAACGTCCCAAGCACTTTGGACCATTTTATTAATGTGTGGAATAAGGCAGAGCTTGATATAAAGAAACACTACCAGTTCAAAGACAAAGTTAGTATTCCAAAGACAGTACGTCCAATAAGAAGTTGACATCGATAAAGTTGATTATACAAAATCTTCGAGGCTTGCATTTGTCTGTGTTAAGTTTCATTAGGTTTACATTGCCCCATGATATAATTTTTTTTGTAGCATCACCAGCGAACATTACTGTGTTGCAATATTATAAGATATTTGGCAGATCGTTTAACTATAAGTAGAATAGAAGTGTGGCGGGATATCGCTCTTGCACCACTCCAGAAGGAACTTTGCGTTTACTTTGTTTATAATTTGAACACATTTTTCATTACATTCTCACACATTTCACTCGGTATATCATTAATTTCATCACGAATATTTTGTTCGAGTTGCTCCAGCGATTCTGGTTTGCTTGCATAAACCTTGCTCTTTAGATATCCCCACAAAAAGAAGTCCGGAGCAGTCAAATCAGGCGACCGTGGAGGCCAATCAACATCACCATTCCTTGAAATAACTTGTTGTGGAAAGAGATCTCGCAGTAATTCCATTGTAATCCTGGCTAGTTGCGATGTGGCACCGTCTTGTTGAAACCACATGTTAGTCAAGCGTAAAGCATGCAGTTGTGGCGTTAAAAACTTTTCAATCATATCACGATTTCCGTTTCAAAGAAGTAGGGTCCAATGATCCAAATTACACATCAGACTGTCACTTTTAATGGATGCAAAGGTAACTGATGAATTATTTGAGCGTTTTCCATTGCCCAGAACCGACTATTCACATCAAATGAAAATGTGCCTCGTCACTCATTATGATTTTTTCATGAAAATCGGAGTTGTCATGGGCGAGCTGTAGCATCCTATTGGCGTATGTACGACGACGTAAATTGTCTTCTGGAGAAAACTCTTGTGTCAACTGAATCTTAAATGGAAACAAATGCAAATCTTTGTGCAACATTGTAGCCACAGTTGTTCTATGAAGACCAAGCTCCTGAGCACAGTGTCGAATTAAGGTTGATGAATTGTTTTGAACACTTTCTTGAACAGCAGTAATGTTTTCAGCCGATCCTGTAGTACGTTGTGGTCCATTCTTGGGCCTATCAGCTACAGTCCCTCTTTCTTCGACATTATTCACTACACGCTACATCGTCACAGTAATCCATGATTGATTTTGATCAAATGTTTTAACGATTAAAACACGTTGGTTTACCGAATATTTGGCTATAATAAATTTGCCACGTCTCTACTTCACCACTGCCAAATATGAACTGTCAAGACTAATGTTTACTAAAATGGCGGCAAAACAAATTAGCATACCTTCCCGGCGGACACCCTGTATGTTAAAAAATGTGGTCATTTATTAGGTAGAGTTGAGTTTTCTTTAAGCTGCAATTTTTTTTTCAAATCTAAGATTTTGGGTTTCATAAAATAGTTGTTTTTGAATAAATTGATTATATCAACAATACTTGAGTTTTTTGTTACCTGGGAAATTCCCCCAGCCACTGGCAACCCACTTATATTATTATAAACATACGCACGTACACATTTTTTTATTTACTCTTTGATAATAACATTTTGTTCTTTACTTTTATTTGTTTATTTTTAGCTCTTTAAAACGTGCTGGCGGTTCTAAAATGTTTGCGCTCTCACTCAGCTGTGCTACGCTCTCACAAAGAGTTTTTACACTTAAATGCTCTCTTTACACCAGACAGTAGAAACAACAGTTTGTTGGCAATAGATAGCTGAACAGGCAAAGCAAACCTGAAATTCAACTCATTACAGTTTAAACAACGCGCGCGTTCTTAACACATCGGCGTTGTGATTCCGTAGACTTTTTTTTACAATAAAAAAATAACGAAAAATACATTAAAAAAAGTAATAAAACACACAAGAAATTTATATACAACTGGAAATAAAACAAAAAGCAAAAATTGTGTAGAGGAAAAAAAATTACGCAAATGTTGTTAAAACGAAAAAGCAATTTATGAAACAAAACCAAGGAAATTATAAAAAAAAAAGCAAAAATTTACTAAATTAACTAAGCTTTACTTAAAACTGTAATACATGTTGTACGAGTAGAATATAAAAACGAAATTTATTTCATTATTTTTACGTTTAACAAAGAAACCTGTGATCTCATTAAAGAAACATTTTTTAATTCTGAAATTAAAAGAAATATGTGTGTGCATGGATGTGTGTATGTATGTAATTAGGTTTATTGTTTAACGTAGTAATTGCAATATAAAAATTATGACTGATTCTTTGAAACTGGCTGAAATGCAACGCACAAACATTGAATTTGAACGTCAACGTCATTTGGCAAATTGGTTAATCAAAAGTAGTCCTCATATGGCAACCCCACCGCCCCCACCAACGTCAGTAACAGCAACACAACAACAACAACACCACCACCACCAGCAACATCATCATCGTCAACAACAAGCCTCCTCCTCCTCGCCTAGATGTAACAATTCAGTGGCAACAGCAGCAGCAGCAGCACAAATCCCGACTGCAGCAACAGCAACAACTAACAATACAACGTCGCCACTAGCAGCACCTCCATCGTCATTAATACCAACATCATTATCACTATCCAATAATGGAGCAACAACAACTACAAATAGTGGTGAGTTTTTTTTATACACGTCTCTCTTTTTGTTTTCGAGAGAGAAATCACAAGTTGCGAAATTATTTGCCAAACCAGCTCTCAGCAGAATTTGCAATGTAACGGTCTCTAAGAGAATTTAACTGCTTGCAGAAAAATTTAAACCCCAATAGAAATTTGTGTAAAAAGTTTCATCATTTAAGTGTAATTTGTGCTTGCTTTCTTAACAAACAGGCAGCAGTTTATTATAAAATTTACAACGTGTGTTAAAATTGAAATGATATTTGTATGCGTTTTTACTCATAGTTTTTTCAAGTTAATAAAAATCAACCAACATCCATGTGCATAAACGTTCCACCCTTAAATCCTGGGTTCTTGCACAAATCACTGCCCACCCTTAAAAGCACAAAAGCAAATGAAATGAAATAAAAGTGCTTCAATCAATGTGTAACAACTGCAAGCGTTAGCAACAGTCTTTGAAATATTTAAAAATTAATAAAAATGTGGAAAAAGTGAATAACGGGCATAAGCATGTATGTATGTGTGTGCGTGTGTGTGTATAAAAATATTACAAATTCTTTAAACGACTGCAAATAATCGTTTGTGTGGGCAAAATTTGATTTACAAAAAAAAATTGGAAAAACAATTTGTTGCTTAAAATAAAATATTCAAATAACCAATAAATGAAATAAATGAAGAATTTTGAATTTATAATTAATGCAAAATAATTATTTAACGAATACTGATTGAGAAGGTAACATGCTGACCTGGCAGAAGCTCGAAAAAGAAAATTAAGACAAACGAAACTTTTTATGCTGGTAAATTGTTTTGTAAAACTATAGAATTTTGAATTATGATGAAATAATTGAAATGTGTATGGGTTTCAATACTGAGCTATAAAATGTCAACTGTGTGTTATGAAGATATTTGAGGGGGCTTACAAGCTTTAAAGTCGTGTTTAAATTATTAAATACTGACTTAAGAATGCGACTTAATTAAGGAGTGTTCAAAACCTAAAATTAATTAGTTCTTAGGCCGAATATTCGAACTAAGTCCCTTCTACCAGAATTTTATCTTTGAAATTCCTGTAAATCACAAGAACCTTTTTCATTTCAATATTTATTTTTTATGTAGATTCTTGAAAAGAATTTCCATCATTCCTTGTCAAGTTTGGTTTCGGTTTCGGCTATATGCCACCTTTAGTGTCATTTTTCCTTCTCACGAACTGAACCAAAAATGACACATAGCCGAAACCGGTTTGTCTCCACACCAAACTTGACAAGGGATGACGAAAATTCGTTTCAAAAATCTGCCCTCAAAACACCCTGTCGGAATATCTAATCACAAATTTTATTTTTACATTATGAAGTCTGAATTTAAGTAGTTGTAGGGTGTGTTGTAGTACATAAAGATGTTTTGGATATCGTTAATGAATCATAATCTAGCACACATAATTATCAATATTTAGTTGTGAAATAGCGAGAGGTAAATTAAAAATATTTTATAGAATTTGTAATATTTCCAATATGAACAAAACAGATTTTTCCCTTATAATAACGTATAAAAATAAATGAGCTTATATTAAACATTTCCTTAGTATGTGAGCTTTAAAACAAAAACAGCACATAGTTACAAAAAATATTTTATTCGCAATTTTCAGCCCACGCACAGTCTTGGAATTGCATATTTTGGAGGAACTAAAGTCTATCGGTCGTATGCAAGAGATCTTAAACCTTTATAAACCATTGTTAAGTGAAACTGTATTTAAAAAACCATCATTATGAAAGAGTTTTATTGTAGTTTTAAAGTAGGTAGACACCTACAATATATATATTTTTTGGGAGAAACTTTTCCCGAAACTCACAAGATTTCCCAAAACAACTATTCCAATTCATATATCTTTGGATTGTAAAACCGTTCTTTTCATTCAGCATTTTAATTTCCTTTATGGTTTTGTCTAAAAATTGATTCAAAATCAGTGTAAATAAAAAAATTATTTCCGTGAAGTACAAACGAATAAAAAAGGCTCGTTATTCGAATACAATTTATATCTCTTACAAAAGTAAGTTATGTGAATTGTTATTCATGCGTCTTGGTTTTGTTAATTTCACTTCGTACAATAAATTATATGAATTTTTATTATAAAAAACGAAAGCTACTTTATTTTAAAACAATAAAGATCTTTTTTATAGATTTGATTACCCGAATAATTTAGAAAATTGTTTGTTTTTTATTAGCTAAATTTATTAAAGCATAATTAAGTTAAAGTACTTTTCTGCATATGTTTTCTTAATAAAGATTTGTTAAGCTTAAAATATTTATTAACTAATATGTACTTCAAACCTAAAATAAAATAATTTTTTGCATATGGCCGTGTATCTTAAAAGAGTGTATAGATTTAAGTTTAAGATTAGGTAGCGTGGGCAGCTCGCATGCACCGAGTTCACTCGGGGGCCATTAGGCGCATTGTGTTGCCCCGACGACCAATATTATCCTTACAGTTCCCCATAGACTGCAGGATCTTTAGTTCGTAAGAACCACGTGAAACTTCTAGAAAAACTTATCAGGCTCGTCAGTGTCACATCCCTAAGACAGTCCGGGTTGTGAAATAATCGTTGGCCCAAATATTTAAGCCTGAGCAGAGGTGTTAGACTGACTCTTCTTCCTCCTTATCCAAACAGCTTTTACCACGTGAGATTCCCATACGCTCCAATATATGCACATCCAATCATACAGTGTCCCGTTATGATGCCAACATGCAGCAATATGGAATTTTTCCCAAAGGCCTGTAGTGCCTGCTTACTTTCCTTTTTTCTAGAGAGCAACAAATTCTTTTATAGATAACTCAATGATATATTGGAACCATTCTGCTTTTTTATGGGCTATCGCATATCTGGACAACATTTCAAACGAGCGTGACGATAATTTGCCTCCTTTCCTTGTAAAGCTTATGAATAATTTAACGTAGGGCTTATATTATTTCCCACGAAACGAACCAAAAATGACACTGAAGATAGCCGAAACCGGTTTGTCTCCAAACCAAACTTGACAAGGGATGACGAAAATTCGTTTCAAAAATGAACAACTTCACCTAGTCTAAATATTGACCCCATCTTATCCGCTTTCTATAAAACTAATTTAAATAAAAATTGTCTTAGTGATGCATATACCACCAAAAAAGTAAAAATGGCACGTTATTCGAATAAAATTTGTATCCATTAACAAAGTAAAATTGTTGATTTCACTTAGTGCAACAATTTATATAAATTTTATTAAAAAATAAAAGTTAATATATTTTCAAACAATAAAACCCTATTAATAAAACCGACTACTCGGTTCAATTGAAACTGTTGTATAAATTAGCTTAAATATGTGATGGTGTGTGTTGCCAGTATAAAAAGTAAAAAATATATATTTGTTAAAAACTGTGTATGAATACACTTTCTTATTAAAGCTTCAATAGCCTAATAGGTTTTGTTAACTATTGTGAACTTTAAAACTTTATTTCCACTAAAACGTTTGCAAATAAAAGAAAAACGTTCTCTTTAATATATGTGTGCCATAAATATTACTTTCTGAGGCTCTAGAGGATCCATTTTAAAAATCAGTAAACAATTATTTTTTTTTTTTTTTTGAATTATTGTCCCTACATAAAGTTATTGCCGCCAATCAAATTATAGAATCATTTTGCACAAATCCGATAGTTTTTGTTAAAATTTTAATTCATTATTTTTTAATATTTATTGCTTTAAGAGTTGTTGCAGGTAAATGAACATTGAAGGAAAACCGTTCGAATTTCAATACAAAATTATTATTTCAATATAGCTTTAATTGGCAATAACTTAATTCTAAATAATTCCACAAACCATTTTGTATTATAAAGAAAACGAGAGATATTCGAAATTGAAATACAGAACACTCTCGAAGAAAAAATTACGGATTTGGAATTCGAAACAGAATTGTATGAAAAAAATATTGAAAAACCGCAAAGAGATTGATATTCAAACTTTCGTTATTTTCAGCAATGTTGCTTCAAAAATAGATTTTGTTAATAACAGGGTTGCTATTTGTCGTATGGTAGGTGTCACGCCGTTTTGTGGAAACTGCTATGGTTTAAGCCTTTCGGCGTTAAATTCTCATATTTATACGATTGTGAAAAGTTTCTTAAAAACTAATTTAAAATAGAATACTGATGTTATTTGAAACACTTTTCATAAAAATTATTATTAATGTAGGGGGATATCAAAGCAGACCGCTAACTTTGTGGGTCCCTTTTCGACCGACCCCCTGCTTTAATCGAATTGATTTCAGGTACCTTATTTGTCATTTACGACTACTTTACTTTTATTGAGTCCCATTCTAACACTAGCCTTTACTCTGGACTGCAGATTGTCGAATAGCAAGAAGACCGATATTTTTCCTCATAATGGGGTCTCTTGTTATTGGTAGCATAAGATTAAGCCTTAGGTCTACCATGGCATTCACATTTACCATGACATCACATTTACATTCACACACAATGTGCGCTACCGTCTCAGCCTCTTCCTCAGGAGTATCTTTAAACACTAACGCGTCCAACCCTTGCTAGGTTTTCTTGCCCATCTCTTCCGGGTTCTTCCCTTGTCCAGAGATTAACTTCTCCGCCTCTTAGAAGGCTTTCTGATTCATACTTGTAATGGAAAAAAAGATGTCCACCCACTCCAACCTCCATAGGCACGGGTAAGTCTGTATCACAATTGGAGATATGCTGGTATCCAGAGTTGGCATACTAGAGACCAACCTCCCTCATGTCTGGCGTATGCTGTTGTTCCACCGTGGGTTAAATATTTTTAGAAGAAGTCAGAACTTCCGACTGTGCAGTCAGTTATAGCCAGCCATATCTTTCTGAATATCCCGAATAATTTCTTATTATTTAATATTAATTATTAAAATCTCCCTTAACTCTTATAAGAAAATTTTTTAATATGTTTCTTAAGCACCACAAAACTTTATTCTCGCTTTTCGAAGTTATCTTGAAATCATTAAACTGTGTTAGGCTGTCAAATAAAAATATAAATACTGGTTAAGCAAAAGTTAATTTTAACTTTCACAAAATAAATTAAAAATTATGAGAGATATTATGTTGTATTTGATCTTTATTCATAACATTCCACTTTACGTTTCAGCTATTTCGCACAATAATATGAATGGTTCTGCCGTAGCTCACACTTCAGCGAATAGCTCAAACCATCCCATGCATCATTACAATGCCAAACAACACAGCAGTTCTGGTTGTATAAGTGCTAATAATACCTCAAATGCAAATCCAGTTTTCTATTTAATGACTAGTAATGGTAACACTGGTGCTGTTGGTGGTAATGCCATTGCCATTAGTTCTTCAAATGTCAGCGCAAATTGTAAACACAACGGTCCCTTTTTAGGGCCACACGCCCACCATCCACATTCCCATAGGGGCCTACATCATTTGGCCGAGGGTCGAAAAGCTAAACTAAGACGATTCAATTCGCACGACACAAGTTCGAATATGTTTTCGGTGGCAGATTTTGAAAATGCCCGTCTAGCGAGACGTAATGAAATCGAACTTAAACAGCGACTGCAGAGGCGTATGCGGCACGGTTATGGCGGTGGCAGCGGCAATGGTATGTTAACAGGAGGGCCCTCTGGACAGGGACTTCTTACGGGTGGTATGGGTGATTATTCTACGAGTGATAGCAAAACTTCGAAAAACAGTAACGAGGTAAGTTCAGTTTTAAACAAAAATTTTACATCAAAAATAAATCGTGCTTACTGTTGTTTGCAGTCTCAAAACGAACCTCTGCAGGTGGAAGAGTTCCTTGAACGCTATTCTCTACCTCGTGTGGTACGCATTTCCTACAAAACACTATTCTCAAATGAAACTTTACAATCATCTTCTTCAAACAATTCGTCAACCGCCACCTCAAACTCTTCGTCTAGTACTAAAAACGCATTGGCTCCCTCCTCATGCTCCGATGCAAATGTGATAAGTTCAAATTCAAATAGCAATACTGGCACTTCGTCCTCAAGTACCTCATCGGGTTTGGGTGGTGGTGCTAATCCTACAACACAAACTTTGGGCAGCAATAGCAGCGCTAACAGTGCCGGCAAATGTCCTGCAAATGAGGGTCATACAAATTCTAGCGATTTTAATCACAATGCTTGCGATGAAGAACAGGGTGAATTGTTTTTGTTATATCGATTGGTGCGTCAACGGCATATTTATCATGGTCATAATGCTAAGACTACAGCGGCTAATAGAAAGAAGGGTGTCATGATACCACAAGAATTTCCAGGTGAGTTTAAAATTAATTAAATTAAGAAATTAGAAATTGTCAGAGCAACTATGAACCTCTTAAAAATTCATTGAGTATTTTTTCATTTCCAAATCTTTCCTCGGCATGAAACAGAAATTTGAATTTTTTTCAAAAGAAGAATTTATGTCCAACTTAATGTCATTAGCATTTATTGGCCTGTCATTAATGTTATAAGCTGCTTTTTATTATTTCTGCATTTTTCTTTTGGCCATCATGCCAAAACAAAAAAATTATTTTGTAAAATTTAAAATACTTTGTTCTTGGTAAAACACAAAACAGAGAGGCCTGCCAGCTTGCCTTCCTCTTCCAACTGTGCTCTCATAATGTAAACAATTTGTACTTCTCATAATAATAATGCTGCTGGTTTCTCTAATGATCCTTTTTATTTCTTTTTTTTTCTACAATTTTTGGTAAATTATGAAGGACATGCAATCAGTTTAAAGTGTGCTGAGTTGTTCAGTGTTACTTGCCAAAAATATAGAAAGAAAAATCTATTACTTTATAGCGAGTAATAATAATTGTAATCATATGTGTAAATTGACAATATATTTTTCGGAGAAGGACAAATAGAGGGTTTTGTTGAAAGAGGATTAGTTTAAATGTTTGTGACAGATATTAAACTGGCTTAAGTATGGAAAATCTATGAGTTTGATATGTGCCAATTTTTTTTTATTTAGATTACAGATTTTGTTAAACATGTTTGGGTTTTAAATTAGAAGAAACGTAGAATATTTTCAAAAGCGTTAAACAGTTTTACTTGTTCAAAACTACGTGGCTGAATAACAATGAAGGATGGCTTATTGCCATAGACGTGTTACTTGACATAATAAAGCAAAGTCTAAGGCTAACTAGCCGGCTGATCTCGATGAAAAATGCACTAGCCTCTCAATAAAGTAACAAAAACAAAATTTAAACGAGGGCGGATCAAGAAGTTCCAGACTTTTTGAATGAAACACAATTTTTTATTTTGCAAAACAAAAATTTGTTTTCAACATAATCTCTTTTCAACTCAATACACTTCAAACGTTTCTCCAGTTTTTTATCCCTTCCAAAAAATAGGATTTTTCGAGGTCCTTCAAATAGGCATTTGTTTGGTCAATAATTTCCTCGTTGGAGCTAAATCTCTTTCCGCCGATCCATTCCTTTAGGTTTGGAAATAGGAAGTAGTCACTAGGGGCTAAATCTGCAGAATATGGCGGACGAGGTACCAATTTGTAGCCCAATTCATAGAGTTTTGTCATTGAGACTGCACACGTGAGCACGCGTGCATTATCTTCTTGGCCATATGCGGTCGTTTTCTTTTAAAATCCTGATTAAATCGGTCCAATAAGTTGGCATAATATTCGCCGTTTATTGTTTTTCCCTTTTGAAAGGATTATGAAAAAACTGTTGCCATCACCATATTGGCCGACAAACCGTGGCCTTCTTCGGAGCAGGTTCACCCGGAGAAACCCATTTTTTGGACTGCTGCTGGGTCTCCGAAGTACAGTAATGGATCCATGTTTCTTCCACAGTTACAAAAACGTCGCAAAAACTCATTCGGATTGCGGTTGCACAACTCCAAACAATCATTTGAAGCTGTCACACGTTTACGTTTATGGTCAATTGAGAGCAAACGCGGCACCCATCTTGCAGACAACTTTCTTAAACCCAGCTGATCATTTAAAATCGAAACCACACTTCCCTATAAAATGCCTGTTGCGTCAACAATCTCACACACTTTTACTCTTCGGTCGACCTACACCACATCGTGGATTTTTTCGAAAGTTTCGGGTGTACTGACCTCAATTGGCCGTCCAGAACGTTCAGCGTCATTTGTAATTGTGCGACCACAACGAAAGTCAGTAAACCACTTTTTTACCATTGAAATCGATAGTGCAGAGTCCCGATAGTATTTCCTTGGTTTGATTGACGGTTTTTTTCGCAAAAAAATAATGTTTAATTAGCACTCGAAAATAACTTTTTCCATTTTAGACAAATACTCGAGGTTGTATGTTTTGAACAGCTGTCAAACGCAAAGTAAATGACGACACTTGCTTAAAATTTGACAGTAGTCTATTAACAGGTGGTAGTAGTTGATGGGAACAGTGTTGCATTTCATATAACTACGAGTGAAGTTCGAAAAGTCAAGGACATATTGATCCGCCCTCGTATGTATATATGTACATTAAAATGCCTTTTGCTACATTTTGCTCGAATTATTACTTTCAAGTATAAAACAAATGTCAGCATTTCCTTGTATACAGGAAGATTAGTTGCTGTTAAAAAAAAAGTTCCTTCTCCTTGTGACAAATGACAGTTAATATTGCCAGAGTTGTACGTTTAAAATGAAATGAAATATTTCCATAATAAAACTACAATATTTCTTGGCTCTTAACTTTGTGTAAGTAAAGCTGAAGAAATTGTCATTTCTTTTCTTTAAAGAAAATAAAAATAATACGGAAAATAAAGTAAATGCCAAAGGGCATTAGAGTACAAAATGACATGGTTACTTTGTCTTGCTGTGTGTTAACAGCAAAAGCTAATTGAAATATCATGGATATTTAAATAAAAACAATAATTTTGTATTACAAAGGGGTTTGCTGGTTGGTATTCATAAAAGTTTTTAAACAAAAATAAGTTTTTTTTTTTTAAATTAAATTGTCAGAATTAACAGGATTTTCAGGTTTTTGCTCTTTTAAGTCCGAAAACTGGCCAATTTTCGGCCTTTTCTCTCAAGTTATAATACAAAATTTTTCCCAGTGTATTTCCAGTTTTGTACAACGTTTTTCTAAGCTGTTTCGTGTCATTAAAACCAAACAAATTGCATTTTTAACGATATGACGAAATGTTATCGTTTAATGTGCAACAACAATAAAGCAAAAATCTGTATAAATTTTTATAATAGAAAAAAAAGCCCATAAAAAAATTGTTTATACAAGTATGTATGTACTCGTATGTGTTGGCAACAAAAATGACACCATCAGCAGAATACAATCCAACAACTTAAAATCATAACTACAGTATGTACTCGCATGTTGATGCTTGAGCGAGCGTGTGTAGTAGTGGAGAAAATTTAAAATTCTTTTTACTCATGTTCATACCATAAGCGCACTTCCCTTTCCGTTTAGGTTTTTTTTTCTTCTTTTGCATGTAGACTTTCGCATAAACATAAAACTGTTAACTTTTATGAAAATGTTTTAAGAAACACTAACATTCACACACACTCACCCACGCGTACACATATGACTCCTTTTTGCATTCATTAGGATAAAAGTATTAAATAAAAGACAAACAACAACATGGCCAGTTTCGGAGGGGGTGGCAAATGTAACTGATTGTTTTAGTCTTTGTTTGAAGTAAATTGTTATCGTACATAGTAAAAGTTTATGATTTTTGGCAAATTAAACTGGGCAGGCCCAGAATATGTTTATCGGTATGATGATAGTTTTTTTTTTTTTGCATAAACTAATCTTAAATAAAGTAGAAAAATTAAAATATAAAAACCGCTCAGTTACAAAACTTGAAATGCCATAATCTATCAAAGATAAATCGCAAACTGATGAAATTAAAAAAAAAAAATTAAAAACTAGAAACTGCTTCATCCTTACGAATAGAATTTTGTAGCGTAAAAATCTCTGCAAGTAGAAAAATTTTAAATTAAAAAAAGGTCCTCAAATAACCAAGATGAAAAACCTTCATTTATGAGCTGTTTTTCTTTTCTAATAAGATGGTAAATGTGAATAGAATTAAGCAAATAAAAAACACCATCAGCTTATCACTAAAAGTCAATAGAAAATGTTGAGCATCCACCAGTTGGTTGTGAGAAGCAATTAAGAATGGTGCAACATGTTGATTTATATATAAAGTAGTTAAACATGTTGCAGCAAGATACTGCTTTAAGCCTGGTACTCTGTTCAAAATTTCACGGGAAAAATTTCATATGAAACATTTATGTAACAATGTTAAAGAGGTTAGGGTTGCTCAGATGCCGATGGAACGCATGAGTAGAAGAAAGGTAGTCGAGAGGCTGCATCGGACACTTATTGCAGAAGGCATTATACACAATGAGTGTATGGAGAACGACATCAGCTTCTTTACTGATGGTTCTCTTATGAGTGGCAGGGCAGTGGCAGGGCAGGAGCAGGTGTATTCTCAGTTGAGCTGAACTTGTCCTGTAGTCTGCGTCTGGGGAGGTACGTGTCAGTTGACCAGGCAGAACTGCTTGGGTTGCTGCATGCGTTGGATCACTTGCTTGAAAGCGGAGTGCATGGGAAAAGGGTTCTCATTGCACTTGACAATCAGTCAGTTATAAAACGCATGAGGCAAGTGACCGTATATTCCAAACTGGTGCTGGAACGTGTACTGAAACTAAACAGATGTGCCTCGTTGAATGAGGTAACGTTGGTGTGGGTTAAGGGACACATAGGCACAGCTGGGAATGAAGCAGCCGACGAACTAGCAGAAAGGGGTTCTGATGTAGATTTCAGTGGACCAGAACCCAGGGTTGCCCTGGGGAATGGCCTAGTGCGAGCTAAAGTTCTTCAATGGGTAAACTCATTACACCTGAATAGGTGGAGGGAGAATACCACATGTAGACAGGCTAGAATGGTGCTCAAAGAGCCCCTCGGCAGGAAGGCCAGCAAGGTGCTCGGATATAATAGGGCTACTTTAAGCTGGATCACTGCGTTAGTGACAGGACATGGAAACTTCAAGTATCATCTGGCTAAGATGAAAGTCGTAGAAGATTATACTTGCAGACTATGCCTGGAAGAGGCTTAGACGGTAGCGCACATTGTGTGTGAATGTCCAGCACTGGCTAGCATAAGGCTTAAGACCACGGGCAGACACTTGTTAGATGTGAATGCCATGGGGGAACTAAGCCTTAGACAAATGCTAGCAATTACAAAAGACTCCGTGATGAGGAAGAGTGTCGACAGTTACCAGTCGACAGACTGAAATCACTTTAGTCAAGAGTAAAGGCTAGGGCTAGCACGAGACTCAATTGAAAGTAAGGTGGTTGTGATTACGGATCGGTTCCCTGAAATCAATTTGAGGAGCGAAATGGGACCCAGAGACCCCCATACTTTTCTGCTACCTGCCGCCTGAGCATGTATTTTTCGTTTTTAATGAACTCCACAAAGTTCATAAACAATTTAAATTTGTCATTATTTTTAAACCAAATGTATATGAAGAAGGTAAAAACATTGTAAACTCACACTGCCAATAACATTTACAAAAATCTACTTAACTCCTTGGTTTAACAATTAGACTGCAATCTGCATGTTCGTAGAACAGATCCTATAGCTAGTTAAGCTGCAGAAGTGGCTTTCGAATACAGTTTTTTTTCGAATCGAATTACAGAGAAACAATCCATCTCTTTGAAAAGAAGTCGCATGTTCCCCATAGAGACAGTATTTACTATAAAAAATTAGTTTAACACGAAGCGAGTTAAAATCTGTTTTTTTTTAACATAAAGTAAGACTTTCGCAAACAAAAAAACTCCCTTTCATCGCCAAATTAATTACCGAACAAGGATCTTTTTTGCACCAGCTCTAATACTCAACTTTTATATAATCATCCACCATAGCTTGTACTATACTTGACAAACTAATTTTGCTCTTTATCCTGCTTTTTGTGTGTGGAATTACAAACAGAAAAGGATTTTTTTTTACGTTTTATAACATTTAATTTTAACTACAAGCTATAAAATTGTGACGTAAAATGGTTTACAGATATACATATGTTCGGGTAACAAGCCAAACGCTATCGCAGAGATAGGAAAAGGCACACATGCACGAGTGGATAGGTGTGTGTGTGTGTGTGTGTGTGTGAATATTAAGTACTAAATGATGGTTGGTTGCATTAAAAGTCGTCTTTTTAATGACATGGCCATCAACAGTAAAAAATAACATTAAATGAATGAACAAAAAAAAAAATGCAGCACAAAAAAAGAACGAATAATAAAACACTTCAAAAGATTTCACTTAAAAACAACAGGTACAAATTACGAAGACCGACGAGCGGCATCGAATAAAGGAATGAAACAAGGATAAGACTACAACAGCGTGCATTTAAGTCGTTAAATTAAGAAAACAACCAGAACAACAACAACAAGAGTGAAAAATAAATTGCAAACAAATATAAGGCCAAGAAAACAAGAGGGTTGGGGGGCATTTAAGTTTGATGTTAAAAACACTAAAAGACCAAATGAGTTTAAGTCATATAAGAGGATTTGTTATAGCTAAAGGATAAAAGGACAGTGGCAACTGCAAAAAAAAATTTATCTTTAAAAAATTATAATACAGGAGGGAAATTCGCTTAGAAAGCTCTAATAAGTGTCATCAGGGAAAATTAAAAGTCTAAATTTCTTATTAAAAAAATTAATTAAAAATTAAACATATTAAATTACAGCAAATTTTAGAAATTTAATTTAGCCACACAAAATAGTTTCGAAATTTAAATAAATGATTGATAAATGATTATTAGTGTGTGTGTGTGTGTGTGTGAATCCTTGATAACATTTGCATAGTTTTATGATCGTGTTATAATTTTAATTAATTTAATATTTTGTATTCAACTGACATTTTGATATTTGTCACTATGTTGCTGCCGTATGACGGACTCAGTGTGCATATGTGGCTGCAATGACCAGTGTAGTTGCACACAGACACACACACACACACACACACATACAATCGTACATGCTTGACTTCCAAATAATATATCAGAAACACATTTCTGGACACATTCATATTTGCTTTTTGTACAAGTAATAAATTGTGCATTTACAAAATCTGACACAATAAAAAGAAGACAATTTAAATTAAATAAAAACCACACATAAGTACAAATGTTGGTTTATATAAAAATATTTGATTTATGATGGATTATAAAGAGTTATGCACTAGGGGCAGGTCAGTGTTAGTTTGGTGGCGTCTGTCAAATCTGTTAGCTGATAGCAAACCACTTTGGCAATTTACACATTTGGGCAGCATGTCGCAACGGGTGTTTTTGGAAGAGTAGCCCAATTTTGTTAACAGCCAAAATTTCCGTTTATCTAATGACACTAAGCCACGTGGCTTCTTACTTGGTGCCAATGAATTAAAGAAGTGAAAAATATTTTTTTATACATAATTGTCATAGATCCTTTTATCAAAAATAGTATCAACAAATAGTAAGATAATTCTCTGAACACTTTTTTAATTTACAACTAACATCGTAAATTTAGGTTGGACCACCCTATACAATACCATCGCATTTCTAGATAACTTACTACTTTGGAATTTAAAAAAAAAATCGCCAAGCTAGCAAGCTGCATTAGGTCTGAACTTGGCCTGGCGCCTTAATTAGTCCAAGTAAAATCGCTTTGCCGCAAATCTCAAGACCAATGGAACTTACTTTGGACTGATTATAAATATATCGATTAGAATATCGTTTATTGACTGATTCATAGCTATTTCCTATACAATATCGAAATTTTCCATTCCTGTATTTCCATTTTTTTATGATTGGTAATACATACAATGGTCGGCATATTTATTTTGACAAAGTATAGTGAAGAATTATTAGTCATAGAGGTGGCACAGTCATGTTCTGGGGCTGTAGAGCATATAAAGGCTTGGGAGACTTGGTTCCCATCGACGGTTCGATGAACCAAAACCAATATTTGAAAACTTTAAATGAACAAGCATTTCCTTCTGGCGATAGGTTGATTGGACCGTATTTCAGAGGTTAAATCCTTGTGGGAGAACATACCAACAAAATACATTCAAAACTTGATCGATTCAGTTCCTAAGAGACTCCGGAAAGCCATTGCCGCTAAAGGAGGATACACGATTTATTAATATTAAAAATATCTAAAAGTATTACAAAAGTTGAAATAACATTTTCGTTTAAAGAGTTAAAATACTACATATATGTCAAAATACTTATGCCACCCCCTAAATTATTAAATTAAGAAGTTATGATTTAATGTTTTTAGTTATTCAATAAATGCTACTTCATTAAAAAAAAATTGGAATTTTTAATTATTTGGAAATCTGAAAAAATTGAAAATGGAAAAAATTTCTCAGGTGTCAAAATAAATATGCCGACCATTGTACATCAAAACGTATTGAGAATGCATAGGATAATTCTTGTTTACAAAAACTTAATACATACATAAAATCAACCACTGATTGCTTTATTCTTTCGCCTTTATCCCTTCTGCTCCTTTGGTTTTGTGACAATTTTATTTGTTTTGCGATTTCAATTAGAGTTTATTAAAATTTCGCTTCTATTTATTATTTAACTTTTGTTCCTACTTTTTATTTTAATTTGTTGAGCTCATAAAGAATTTATTTATATATTTAGTTTCTTTTTTTTTAAGCGAGATTTTTTACATTTCATATTATTTGTTAAATGTTTCTAAAATGTTTATATTTTACAAAACATTTAATGGTTATTTATTTTAGAAACAGAATTTGTTTTATTAGTAAACACAGCTGCAAATACGAATAACAACAAAAAGTTCGTAAAAAAATGTTATACCTTTTTTAATAAGAATTTAAAAAAAATCTATGCAAATTTACAACAAAATTAATAATACAAAAATTGATTATTTCGTTCATTTCAAATTTGAATGAAATTAATTTGTTTCTATTTATCAAAATTCTATAAAACTTTTGTAAACTAAGGCCAACTACTAAACTCATTACACCTGAATAGGTGGAGGGAGAATACCACATGTAGACAGGCTAGAATGGTGCTCAAAGAGCCCCTCGGCAGGAAGGCCAGCAAGGTGCTCGGGTATAATAGGGCTACTTTAAGCTGGATCACTGCGTTAGTGACAGGACATGGAAACTTCAAGTACCATCTGGCTAAGATGAAAGTCGTAGAAGATGATACTTGCAGACTACGAGTATGCCTGGAAGAGGCTGAGACGGTAGCGCACATTGTGTGTGAATGTCCAGCACTGGCTAGCATAAGGCTTAAGACCACGGGCAGACACTTGTTAGATGTGAATGCCATGGGGGAACTAAGCCTTAGACAAATGCTAGCAATTACAAAAGACTCCGTGATGAGGAAGAGTGTCGACAGTTACCAGTCGACAGTCTGAAATCACTTTAGTCAACACAAAAGACTAGGGCTAGCACGAGACTCAATTGAAGGTAAGGTGGTTGTGATTACGGATCGGTTCCCTAAAATCAATTTGGGGAGCGAAATGGGGGTCGAAAAGGAACCCAGACAGTAAGTGGTCTGCTTCGATATCCCCCCATACATTAATAAAAAAAAGCCAACTACTAGAGAAGAAATTTCATACGGAAATGTTTTTAAACCTCCATAAAGAAGATAGATATCCTCAATTTTATTAACTCTCGCTTGGGTTGGTGTTGCAAAATTATTTTCTTTAAAAGTATTTATTTAAATTCAAGTGTTTAAATCTCTCTTCGTACTAATTCGCTTTATTTTATTTGCTTACAACTTAAAATCTATAAGATTTTAAATTCCATATTTATAACAGTCATTAGTATTCTGCTTAAAAGTTAATTTTGATATGTTTAAGCTTTAATCCTTGTAACACACACACACACAACATGCAGATAGACAGACAGCCAGATAGACAGGCACTTCAACTCAAGCAGTCTAGATTTTAGTTTAAATTCTTTTAGTTTTTGTTATGCTTTTTCGTATTTTCAGTTCGTATCTTTTATTTACGTATACACACATATATCTTTCTTAAAATAATATTTCCTTTAGCTTAGCATCTGCACCTAAAAGTATGCAAGCATGTTACGCATACTAAAGTTAAAACTGGGTATGAATGAATGGTGCATGAAAGTGCATGCAAGTGCATGCTCCCACACACTTACCCATCCATTACTGGATGATGGCTCTGAGTTAAGTAGTAGCAGTAGTATGTAGTATATATTTACATATATTAAAAAAATAAATAAATGCAAACCGAAAACGAAAGATAAAATTATTACAAGGATTACAAACAAAAAAATGTAATATTACTAGGATAGGATTACATTTAAAATACTGTCATCTTATAATGATGAAAGTGGCATAACTGCTGCGGCAAGAATATTTTTTTTTTACAAATAATCTTTATAAAAAAAAATTTAATAATAAAATAATGAGACTTAAAACATGAAAATGCTCATGGAAGCTTTGCCATTAAAGCTTCCCGAGGTATAAAAATGTACATATTACCTAAAACCTATTCACTGACTCGCTCATCAATATTATGGGCCACTTGCACTATAGCTGGAGGTCTGAAATTTAATTTACATATATTAGAAAAATCTGAATACGGGCACGTTATCTAGGAGGGCTAAGGTGGCCACTTGAGACCTGAAAAGTTTAACGAAAACGTTAATTAATCAATGTTTTAATATTGAACAGAAAGTTCATAAATATATTATTTATTCATTATTATTAATACGAGTGTATTTCACAACGTCAGAAACTTATAAAAATGTGTTTTATTTTGCAAAAAAACTTATCGATAACTACTTACTGCAGACAAATTATCGATTAATTTCCTTTTCTATGGAAGCCATTTAGTGACAACTTCCATTCATTTAACGAAAAAATTTTTTATTCTTAAGAAAATTTTTTCGTTCTATAAATCTATCGATATCTTTTTAATAAACTTTATTCTAGTTTTTTGACCTTTATTGTTATTATGATGTCTAATTTTTCTAAGCTCCAGGTCATCAATATTGATGACCTGGAGCTTAGAAAAATTAGACATCATGATATCTTTTTAATTCTATAGACAAATTTTTGGATAACTTTTTTATGCTATGGACAATTTATCGCTAATTTTATAATTCTATAAAAAGCGAATGTATAACCTTTCCATTCTGTAAAAGAGTTATCGATAACTGTTTTTATTTTAAACCACCCTTTTCTATAAAACACTTATGGCGTTTTCGTTTACAAATTTTAAATTGTTTGCCCCTTTGTTATATTTGACATACGTTTACGCGGACAAATGGTGGTGTTTTTTTTTTTTAATTTTACATTTAGTAATACCGAAAGCGAGTGAGTGCCTTTTATGTACGGTATAAGATCCCTATAATAATATGTTAAGCATGCCAACATTTTGTAACTTTTATTTAATAAAAAAAAACAACAAATTGTCAGTTCGTTAGTAAACTTTTCGTTAACTTGTTCTCGATAAAAAAAACTTATCGATACCTTTCTATTCTACAGCAAACTTATCGATCCAGGTGATTTGTTCTATAGCAAACTTATCGATAACTATTTTATTTTACAACAAAGTTATCGATAATTTTCTATACTACATCTAACTTATCGACAATTTATATAATATAGTAAATTTTTCGATAAAATTTCTAAACGATACGAGTCTGTGCTATAAGAAAAATTATGTGCTTTTGTGTTTTGCAGTCCATTCAACATTTTCCATTATTTGTCCTTCACAATTTTAAAAAAAATTCCCATATCGCCACCCACTTCAAAAGTGACTTAACTCAAAATTTGCCATTTTTTCAGAAAACGAAAAAAACCGTTTTTGAGCGTATAAAATATTATAACTCTTCTGCTGAATTAAAATTGTAAAGGAAATGAAAGCAATGATTTAAATGAAGAAAACTTGTTCCAAGTAATTCAAGATAAAAATAAAAATCATTAAAGAAATTAATTAATTTAATGTGCTTTAAATGTATTTTATATGATATACTGGCCTATTGCAGTGTAGTTTAAAAAGGGTTTTACAATACCTTACAAAAACAAGATTAATTGTTACGTATGGGTGGACAAATTAATAAAATGAATGTAGGGAGAATAACGAAACCGATCACTTATGAATGACTTTATGAGTCCCTGAGTCGATAATAATAAGCAAATTTTCATATATTAAATTCAAATTAAGAAATTTTGAGTTGTTACGTCTTTGAAGTGGGCTTGCGATATCTAGTTTTTATCTTTCACTTTCATATTAGCATTAAGAAAGTTATAAATAATAGATTTAATGGAAAATGTTTCTTCTAGCAGTTTCCTCACATTCCAAGTATTACTATACTTTTCCTTTATTGTTTGTCTCTTTTAGATGTTACGTTTTGCAACATTTTTGTAAATGATTTGTAATTATCCTTAAATAATACTAATGAATTGCTTTTTGTCCTTTCTAATCAGCAGAGCATTTCACTAACTAAAGACCCAGCACTCAGAAAATGAAGGACATAAAAAGCACACACATACTCGTCTGCATATTCCATTTGAGCAAAAGTTTTACGAGTTTGTATCAAACGACGTAGGTGTAGTTGTAGTGCTGTTAGTGGCAGCAGTAGTACGAATAGTTGAATGTAATAGTAGTAGTTTAGCAATAATCCTATTTTATATTTAAAGCTGCAGTTTTATTTCGTTTGACACTTTTAAGCTTTTGCTTTAAGCAAAGAAATTAATGTTAAATGAATGGTAATGTCACTCTGCATGTATGCAGCCTGTCCATAGTCAACAATGATTAAGAATTTCTTAAAGAGAAGGAGAGATAAAGAGTATCTGCAGTTAATTCAACACCAAGTGTGTAGCACAAACTGCAAAACGAAGGTAGCAAAAGTGAATCAATTATAGAACATCACATCAAGCATCTGACCAAACCAATAAATACCGAGATTGCAACAAATTTTCATCGTCGACATATTGTGAAGCATCAAAATGGCAACAATAGCGAAAAAAATGGTTTTGTTTTTCCATGTGAAAAAAGCATCAATTTGTTTCAAGCAGGTGTCTGTCGTCGCTCAAAAACTGTGCAAAAGAAAATTTTGTAAGTATGTTGAAGGACAAAAGTATGTGATTTATATCTATCGACTTGCGATTTGTTTCGAAATACACAACAACATTTAATCGATGAGTGAATGACAAAATGTTATATTTATTAAAATTATCGATACCAGGCAGTTAGATATAAAAAGGTAATCGATATATATTCTTTGGATTAGCAAAGCTTTCCGAAAATATTTATTATTGTATTATCGAAATGAAAGTTATCGGTATATTTTTTTTTTACATTTTTCTACAAAAATTGTCAATTCTTACTCAGGAAGTGGAATAGCAAAAAATGATTTCGAGATTTCTTTCTCTCAATATCTTCTAAGCTACATTCATAGATCGTTCAGTCGATTTTACCAAAATGGAGGCAGCAGTTCTAACACTGAGCACAGTGTGAACTCATTATCTTATACATCGTTTTTCAAGAAGAACTTTGTTTTACAAAACAAAATATTGCAAAGAATTTAGATGAAAATTATTTAAATTATTGTATTGGAAAGAGTAAGTTTTGGCAATTATTAAATGGAAAATGATATCGGAAAAATGATAGACAGATGTCGATTTCTGTTGGCAAAATGGCGGGTCTATTTCGGTAATCACGTCACAGATTTTGGGTTTTAGAGCTGCAATCGGTTCGATTGGCTTCTTATAGACTTTATCTCTAACATAACCCTACAAAAAATAATCCAGTGGTGCAAAATCGCTTAATCGGGACGGCCAAGCAGCGAAGAATACAATTACTCTAATGAGGGTACCGGGACATAAGGCGCATGCAGGCAACGAAATGGCAGACTATCTGAACAAAAAGGACCTAGATACTCCTTTCATAGGTCCAAAACTCCTCTGTGAGATAAACAATAGCTTAACAAGTAACCTAATACGTCAAGGCGAAAAACAAAGTATACTCAATTACTGGAAAGCCCAAACAGACATGCGATAGCTTCAAAGACTTATTGATACCGTAAGCATTGAGGTAGAGACTAGTCTAGATTTTAGCCGAAATGATATTCAAATCTAAACTGAACTGTTAACAGGACACTGTAGACTTAACTATCACATGAGTAAAGTAGGTGTGGTAGGAAGTGCTTCATGCTTACTTTGTCGCGAGGAACAGGTAACCTCAGAACGTGTTTTAAGTGATTGCGCTACGGTGGCAAGATGCAGACTTCATTAACTTGGCAGTAGCATACTAGTTCCAGGCAACCTAGTTAAAATAAAGCCTACAATGATTATGAGATTTATAAATAGTTTGGAACTGTTCTAGTTGGGCCAGAGGCTGCACAATAAATGCATCAAGTCATGGTACTTTCTAGTAGCATATATGAAACTAATAAGAACATAATATTCTTGAATCAATTCAGTGACTGTACGGCGAAGTGAATTGCCTATTCAGGCAGGCTTTAATGCATGCACCATTTGCACGTTACCTTATAACTCGAAGAATTGACAAATTCGGATCTCTTTCAAAGCTGCGGCTCACGACTGCGATGTTTTTACTTAAACGACCCAGTCGAATACGCGTTGGTTTTGGCACATGTGGCAAGCCAGTGGACTGAAATTTGTCTACCAAATCCGTAACAATGATTATGTTAAGCCTAAATATCACGAATTTTACAAAATTTAGCTTTTACAGAACCACCATTTTAATGGTGAATTTTAAATATTTTAATGCGATTTTGGGGCGAAATTGAATTCATTTCCGAAGCTTTTTCAACTGATATTGTCGAACAGTCATGTTATTTTCAATATGCCCCTGTTGGAAAATGAAGTGCTTGTTGAAAAAACCCCTTAAACGGATTATGCAAAAGCTTCGTTTTCTTCTTTTGCTTTTCATAGTTGTTGTTTGGTGTAATTCTAGCCAGGCTGCTGTTGCGCTAGAGATATGTATTTTTTTTTCGAAATTAAAATAAATTTTATAATTGAAATTGATTTTAAATTATGCATGTATTGTGAGGAATTAACTTTATAAGAATCTAAAACTTATTGTAGAACTCACTGATAATAATATTTTTCCCCTCTCTTTGCAGGCTATTTTTCCTTACTGAACGACAAGGGTTTGCCAACGGCCACCTTGTATACTTCGCTTGTTCAGCTGGTAAGAGAACGTGTGTGCAAATTTGTGTCGGTTGAGAATATGTCAGCTTTTATGGAATCTCAAGCGAATGGCAGTAATGCCAATTCGCCTACTGAGGGATGTCTCAATATTTATTCATCCAACTCGAATAATGCCAACAATAGACCTCAATATGTTAAGACAACAGCCAGAGGAGGACAAGTTTTTAAGCTGCTGGCCGTGTATGAAGATGGCAAACAAGAACATACTGCAATAGGCTCTACTATATCCTGTGGTGGACTGGGCTCTTCAAAGCCCAACTCAAGTCATGGTCGAGAAAAGGAAAGAAGTCGTTATGCCCAATTGTTAAATGAACAAAGACAAACTCTTTACGTTTCCCTGGCAACCAAAGGTAAATTCTATGAAATTGAACCGGGCATACCGCAGATACTACAAAAACGCTTAGACATGACCAACGAGGCGGGTCAGAAAAAGGTCAATCCTGATTGTGTGCATAGAATAACGGCTTTAGTAGCACCCAACAAGGAATTGCCCATGACATTGAAGTATATCTCGGGGCCCACAGGCTGTGCGAGCGCTATACCCGAAAATATTAGCATAACAAGGATAACTACGCAAAATATGATTATAGCTTGTCCCATAGAAGGTGTTGATATACAGAGTCCTTTGCATTTGCGCAAATTACATTTAACCAAAGAAATGCAATTGGTCAAAAATACTTTAGGTTTCGAAAACGAACAACGCATGTTGGCCAATCCCAATGTACAGAACATTTTGAAATTTTGTCAATTTAACTGTGATCAGTTTTTAAAAATGGTAGAAATAGAAATATTACAAAGATCTGAAAGATCCATGTCCAAGTCACGGGTAGAGGGCTTGAAAATACTCAAGCCACTACATTTGCCCAAGTTGTTGAGAAGAGAAAAAACCGCCATATCGGCTCATGAGAAGGAGGACTCCATAATATTCTTAAGTAAAACCGATTTACAAAATCTCGAGAATAAGGAGCAGGCGTTCGATCAGCATGCCAACAGAATATCGGAAAAAATGAAAGTGTTTCAATCGACCAAAAAGAAATGGTTCAAGAAACAGGACAAGAATTCGATAAAATCATTGACTTCGTTAGACTTGGACGTTCAAGCCAAGAAAATGAGCATGGAACGCTATTCAGATATGTCGAAGCTCTTGCAAGAGAGATTTGGCGATAAAACTACACAGAACGAAAACTCTGAATGTGCTTCACAGCTCAGTGGTGGCAATTCGGATGTTGGATGTTCGGACACTGAGACCACCACTTTGGCCACCATCAATGAGAAGTTCAACAGGTTTGGCGCTGAGCGCAATATATTGCAAAAATCCATGTCATTGCAGGATATTGATGTTATAGCCCGACAACTACGTAAACCGGACTTATTGGCTTCTCATCACACCACAGATACCATTTCGGAGGCTGGCACTGATGTTGAGGACATGGAAAATCGAGAGCCCCTGCAAACTTCTTTTATCACTGAGAAACTATACAATGAATTCCATGTGAAAACCAAGCAATACAGTAAATCCTCTTCGAGTCTACACCAGTTACTTAACTTTTCTATGCCGCAAAAAATGCAAATAGGCGATAATAAAAGATCTCTGGCCCAACTGAAAAGCCAAACAACAAATCAAAACAATCGAATTTTTGACAAGCGATTAGAATTTAATATAGGAGAGCCCGTTACGGGCAGGCGAGCGGCAGGTGGTCTTTCGCTTTTGGGTCATCATTGCCACTCCCAGAATATATCTTTAATGTCACCTCTAATACCCACCAGTTTTATCGAGGATGATTTGCCCTATTCCAGTGTAAGAGACTCTTTGATTTTATCCAGTGATGAGGGCAGTCCCCCAGATGTACCAGCCGGTACTGTGCGACAAGCTTTACATTTGTTAGACTATACCAAGGAGAATATTTATGCGGAAATATGTCATGAAGCTAGTGCCATGGGAGGTATACCTTCTGCTCAAACTCGTGATACATTTTCGGCAGCTACACATTCCACACAGATCTCAGATGATTATGGCGACTATGCCTCACTCACCTACCCCCACCAGCCCTTAGCGGAATCGGCTAATAATCTTGGCAGCGCTATAAGTCGTGTGCAAATAAACTGTTCGGCCAGTCCAGTGTCCTACCACACTGTGTATCTGGGCGATGAACCGTTAGGAGAAAATTATATTAATGATAAGGCCAATAATAAACAGAATTCGAACAAACAGCGTGATCAGCGTAATGCTCGTGATAATCGTTCCCATGTTACGACAGTAGATGTGGGTGATAATGGTACAATTGATGCCGCCAGGGCCTTAACTGGTAGCCAGTCTGATTCAGGTGGTTTTGACAATATTTATAATACGCTCAAATGATGACTAATGTGATTTAGTTGGAAATTGGGGGCATCGGTTTTAAGTGTAATTAGTGGTAAATTATTTTGAATGGAAATGCATGCGGGCGAATGGAAGGGGTGCAATTTTGTTTATCGAATTTAACAAACGGTTCATGGGAACAGCAAATTTTTAACTATTCAGGCGAGTAGTTATAGGTATTCTAATTGTATGAGGCATAGAGTTGAGATATTTTAACTATTATTAAATTTTTTGTTTCAATTTTTTGAGTCTAACACATTGAAAATTTTAATTTTTTTGTACTTTAGTAAAAACTTTATTTAAAGCCATAGCTGTTAAGTAATGATTAGTAATTAGATTGGTTTTATTTCACAGCAGAAGTAATTGATTAGGTTACAATTATTTCCAGTTTTACCTTATTACTCATTGATTGGAATTACAAGTAATCTAGAAATTACCAGTATTGCTATCAAATAATCTCAAAGAAATAAAAGTAATCAAAAAGAAATAAAAGTAATCTTTGAAGGTGGTCGAATTATTTTTTTATTACCTTTGATTACCTTTGACTGCTTGATAGTAATCGCAAGTAATTCTGATTATTTTTGGATTTTCTGTAATCGTAATCAATTAGTACTTATAAATTTCATACCAATGGATTATGTAATCAATATGTTTTTTTTATGTAATCGAATTTATTTCGAATCGTAATCGTAATTCAAGAGCTATATTTAAAAACTTCTGCTTCTAAGTTTTCATGTTTTAATTTTTAAGCTGTCGAAGTGTACTAGCATAAAATTTAACTTTTTTCACTTCACCTGTAAAGCTTTTTAAAAATGTTAGTATTTAAATTTTTTAGGTTAGGTTTCTTTTGAATGGATTCGAATTAAGTTTTTCATGTTGAAATCTTTGAATATTATAATAGTGTAAAATTTGAAAAAAAAAAGTTATTTTTATTTATGTTTTGAATTAATGAACTCTGTTCTCATTTCGTTGTATTTGAAAAATTAGAAAATTTTTTTATTTCTTGCCATTTTATAGTTCATTAGTAAATATTTGAAATTAAAGAAAAAGCATTTGAAATTTATGTGGATTGTAAAAAGCTAATTCTGCTGGTTATAAGTATTTTTTAAATTTTATTTCATAGAAGATTAATTTCTTTCGCATAAAATTCTGAAACTAAATCTGCAAGAAGCTTCATTTTTGCTGGGTATCAAAAGTTATTCTCATTTGGGACCTCTCGAGCGTGCTCAGGAAAAGAAAATAATTGTTACATTTTACAACATTTTTAAGGAAATCTGAAGTTAAAAAAAAATTCATTTAATTTATGCAGAACATTTTTGGGTAGAGCTTTAAAGCTTTCTTACGTTTTATAGCTTTTGAACTATTTTTTTCCAAGACTTTAAAAATCTAAATTTCTTCTTACAACAAATCCATTGAAGAAAAGTTATTTAAAGTCTTATTTTAATATTTAATTTAAAAAAATTATTAGCATTTTATAATAAGTATTAGGTTTTTTATAAAATTTTTTAAGCTTTTTCAATTATCGTTTTTCTGTATTATTTGAAGTTTTAATTTTCAGCATTTCCATTACATGTGATTTCTATCTAAAAAGTATTATTACACTATTTACACACTTACAAAACAAATGCCACCAATTTCGTAACACTTTTTTTTTATATATATACACTTAACAATATGCATTAAATTTTTTATTATTATAATAGAAATTAAAAAATTTTAGATATAAATGTTATAAAAAATTTAATGTAATAAAGGAACGAGATAAAATAAAATATGTGTTACATATGAAATAATTGTAGAAGAACTGTGAAAATTTATAAAATTAAAAAAAAAATATTTTTATATTTTGTACTTTAAAAGCAAACAAAAAATGAATTTAAATAATTAACAAATTGTACATAATTATAAATATTTATTATGTAATGCATTAAACAATTATTTTGAACTCACACACACAAGTTTTTCATTTGGAAAATAAAATTTTGAAAATCCCAAAAATTTCGGAATTTAAATACAGAGAAATTCTTTGTTTTTTTTTAGTTTTTGTACAAAACGTTTTTTAAATTTGAATTTTGTAAAAAGAAGTTAAAATTAAGCAGAGTTTTTATTTAATAATATTATTTTTAAAATACATAAGTATGTATATTCTGGTTAAAACCTCCTTATAATTTTGTAAATTATAACGTTTGTCCGTCAGACGAATACAAAAGTAGAAATGACAACTCAACAAATTGTATAAAATTTTAAACAATAAACAAAATTTAGTTTTGTAAAATAAATAAATTTTAGTTTTTAAAAATACATACATATGTTTAAATAAACAAAAAATTTACAAAAAGAAACTGAAATCTTAAATAATGTAAATTTCTTTGCTAAAAAAATAAAATTGACAAGTTAACAATGCTAAGCAAATAATGGGGAAAATATGTGAAAAAAAGTCATGTAGATTAAAAACAAAAATTATTGAAATAAACTAATTCAAAAACAAATTCTAAGGTATTATTAGCTTTTAGTTGTAAAAACAAATTATAAAAAATGGTAGATATAAATCTGCTCTAAATCTTAACAAATATTGTGAAAAAATTGATTTGAATTGTATTTAAAGAAATAAAAATCTTTAAAAAGTATTGAAAACCCAGCAGAAAATTTATTAATTGTAAGTGGTTCTAGAACAAGGGAAGAAATAATCATATCAGATTTTAAAATAGCAGCCATAGAACTGCAGCTACTAAATTTGTGATTAACAATTGCTTTAAAAAAATAGCTTTTAGTACAGCACTGTATGGTCTGCTAACAGCTGTCAGAAGTTCTAAAAGCATTCAACTTTTTAAATCATTGTTAATGTTACTAAGTGGTCATACACAACTGTTCATGGGCTAGTTGTCGATTCAATAAAATTTTTGCTGGTTAATTAATTTTTTAGACAAATGTTAAAACAACATTAAATACTTTTTGTGTATATACAGTATGGTATTATTTTTTTTTTATTACTTTTTAATATATATATGTAAATATATACTTTTTATGTTGAAAAAAAAATGCTTTTTCAATTGTTTATCAAACAATTCAAAAATTTACCCTGACACCTACAATCTAGAATTCTCGTTTTGTTTGTATAAATAAAAAAACGTTTTATACATATTTAATTTCTTTATTTTTATTTATATAATTTTATTAAACAATTTTCATTTATTTGATTGTATATTCAATATATAGAAAATTTTGTTTATTAAACAAAACGAAAAATATTAAAAAAAAAAATTGGCTGTTTTATTTTAAAAACGTTTTTAGTTTCCTAGAAATAAAAAATAAAAGCGCTACATTTCTGAGAACGAATTATATATTTCAAAGACTATAAAATTATAATTAAAAATCCCTTCGTTATAATTGAACATTTCGTCGTTATGAAACATGCATGTGCATGTCTCGAAGGATAAAATATTCAAGATCGGGAAAGGTTTATTAAAAAAAATTCAGATCGATAATTTTTAAAAATAACAATCGATATAGATACCTGTGTAATTCAACATGTTCTATATTTATTGTTATCAAGAGAAGTAATTTCAAAATAAAAATGTTATTTTAGAAACTAGTTTAAGAAATAAAAAAATTCACTTTTAGAATCTTGTTGGACAAATGTAGTGCTAAATCCCAAAGTCATATTAATTCTTTCATTATTGACTATTTGATTTTTCTTTATTTTAAAAAAAGTTCCTTAGCTGAAAACAATCGAATTGTAGAAAAAGAAAATGTTAACAAAAACCCTAACATCTTTTTTTATGAAAAAAGGTCCTAAATTTAAGATTATAAATACTCAAGTCAATGTATTTATTATAAAACGAAGGTTTCTTCACAATACAAATGTAAATACAACAGGAAACAAAGGATATGTTAAACCAAGGACTACATAATCTCTGGCCGTTAAAATGGGAGCATGAATGATATATGTATATAAATTACGAACACAAAACTGGTCGAAAAAGCACAAATTTTTCATTTAAAAAAAAACATAAGAAAACTAGAAAACTCTTAAGGAGTGTGGAAAGACCTTTAAGGAATAAAGGACGATTTAGAGCAACACTTAGCAAAGGAACTTTTAAATTAAAGGTATTTCTCAAAATAATTTACAAAAACAGCATTATTTTTTAACGAATTCTATAAAATTTTCCATCTTTTTCATGCAAACAGTTGCTGATGACTCACCCAGAATAAACAAAAGCCTACTTTTAATATAGTTGCTATGAAATAAAACAAAAACTAATATTATTTAATACTAAAAAGAACCCACACCTCATATCATTATGATCATAATTACAAAATAATAAAACAGGTTTGAAAATTATAATTAAACACAAGTAGACATTTCTAAATGAAACAAAAACGACTAAACTGAAAATTACTTTTTAAACAAATATAATAATTATTACACAACAAAACAATATGATTCACTACAAAATAATTAAGGCAGCTATTTTCCACACTGACTAATACCTACATTAATACATATATACATACTAAGTGTACATGCATACTTAAGTTTTTGTCTACAGAATCTTAAAATGAAAAAAAAAAACAAAAATTTACACTTGACAAAAACAACTTAAAAAATAATTTTAAAAAATTAAAACTACATACATTTTTAAACAAAACGGTAGTGTGTATGTAATACATACATATGTATGTATTTCAAAATTAATTTATAAATAAATCCCTTGAAAATTGTTGTATAATTGTGCAAAAGTTTTGTAAAATAAACGTTATGTAAATAAATTTTAAATATTGTACGTATAGCATTAAGATGTTTTCTATTTTATTTATAAGAAACTTATAAAGCAAAATTATTTTGTTTAATTCTTTTTTTTTATTTATTTACTATAATACTTCTTATAAAGTGTTAGTTTTGTGTAATAACCACTGTGCTTTATTCACAAATGTAGTTATTGCAAAAAACAGGTATTAGAAAGAGACGACAAGAGTGTTTGAATTAATTGAAATTGTTAATGCAAAAGTAACAGTAAAGCCAGTGTTTGTTAACGACATTTTTATAAGATATAATAAGTAACACTATTTTTTTGATTTGTTTTTCTTTCGTTTTATATTTTTTTGCTTTTTCTATAATTTTTCTTTTTTCTTCTCGAAAATTATTTTTGCAAGTCGTAGTTAACCCCGATTTTACACATGCAAGTAATTTCATAAAAGTTGTGTAAACGTGTTATAGTCGATATGTCGCAGAAATGATCGAAAGTCATACAAGTTGTATGAGTGTTTACGCAGTCAAGTTAAAGTTCATTTTCAAATTATCGTAAGTGAAAACTTCTTGCAAAAAATGCCTTAGTTCCGTTCCAAGATTAAACAAACTGGAAATGTACCAATGGGTTGCTCATATTCAACAGAATTGTAAATTCAATCATTTTATTATATTCTTTGTTTTAGCATTGTTGCACAACGGGCCAACTTAACGGGCTGGATTAAGTCTATGCCTACGGGCAAGGGGCGAAGGTCCTTTCAGCCTAACCTATCCTTAGTGTAAAAGTACAGAGCTACCAATAACAATCAATACACGGAAGCATTTCTAGACAACAGTAGGCATTTATTATTATTATTTTAATTAGATTGATATCCATTGTTTTTTTTTTTTTTGTATGTAAGTATATTTGAATAACAAAATTTCATTTGTCTTTAATTCAGCATAAAATAGATAAAACTAAAATTATTTTATCACAATCCAGAATATTTGCACAAAACTTTTTACAACACAACACTGTATATCTCTTTCACATTTCATTGCATAAAAGTGCCAAAATATGACTGTCATCAAAATTACATTTCAGTGGAGATAAAAGTACGCAACACGTGAGTGAGATGTTAAAAAGTGCGTTCTGTGTTTCGAACTGTTACTTGCATGTGTAAACGCTAGGTACGCTACTCGGGCTTGTTAATGCTCTGGCTGCTTTTATTATATATTAAGGACAATCAGATCTGTGTCACGTTACAGTTTTAGGTCTTTTTTCCATTGAAGCCTCAAAGAAAAAAAATTTGATAAATAGTTTGCTATAATAAGGCAATTAATTGCGTTATTGGCCTTTGAAAAATATTCGAATTTTAAATTTGAGCTTCTAATGACTAAATAAACGATATGAATATGTGCTTTTTATCGCACCCTGAATCGAAAACAGTCACAGATCCAAAAAATTCATAAAAAAAACCTTTTTCCTAACACTATTTTACTGAATCTTTCTAAAAGAAATTTACAATAAGTATTAAAATCTTATTTGTATAATGTTATTTATTAAATATTACCAATGCAATAACTAATTTATTGTATTCAAATCTTAATCACCCTTACCGCGATTGGCGTAGGCGTATTTCGACGCCTGTCGTAGTCGAATTAAAAATTCGTTGGTATCTTGTAAAAATTTCGACTAATATCATATTGTAGCAGATTACTTAATTATACTTAATTCTAAAGCAACCTGTTGCGAAACCTCAAAAATCACAGCTGTTTCCAAACTCATAAGTTATTTAAGTGGAAAATTATCCAAATGCTTCAAACCTCAGATTAAGAATAAGAAAGGGACTTAGCAATGCGTTTTTGTTTTATTCCAAGTTCGCCTTTTCTGATGTTAAAAGATCGTTTCTTTCTTAATTCATCTTTAAGCAGTTTCAGCTTTCCTTTTTTAATTTAATAAATTTTGCCTGTGTATCTTTCTTTGCTCCAGCATTTTTATCACCTGTGAGATTAGTCGCTTTGCATCGAACAATTTATCACCAGCAACACCATGGGGCGAATACTCCAACTGCGATATTTTATAATAGATTTTGAAACATTGTTGTATTTGCGAACTTTCGCCACAAAAACGCCAACAACGATAAGGGTAACTATACTATCAACAATTTGGTTGGGAGTCATTTTACCAGGCTAAACGTGCTTGCTTTTTTTAGCCTATATAATTTGTAATAGATTGCACACGAGCGTATTGGGATGGGATGTCTCTAGTTCAAACGGCGCTAATAACATGAAAACATGCATTTTTCCAGTTAAAGCAGATGGAAAAAATTTTTTGCGATCGTTAGAGATTTGCTGTGTGAACGGTTTTACGGAAAATAATCGGACTTGGATAAATTTGAGTTGTGACTGTTTTTGATTTAGGGTGCGGTATGTACACATAAATTAAATATATGTCCAAAATTTCCACGTGATTTTTTAAGCAGTTTTCCTTAGAATAGTATCTTCAAGTTTTATGCAGAGAAGTAATAAATAGAATCAACCGAGTTAATGATTCTAAGGAATTCCGTTTTTGCCTCGCTGATCTAGTTCTAGGTCATCTTCACTACAACGAGTTACTTTGCACGGCAATTTAAGTTACTGTGTTTAACCATTTAGTAAATAATAAAAACAAAAATTTAAACAATTATAAACAAAATAATTTTGAATTTTTTGTTGGGGAAATCGATTACTTTCAATCGTTTGGTGGGGAAGAAATATCCTATATTCTCTCAACCTAGGATTTACAAAGTTTTAAGATATTGCCGGAGGTTTCAGCACAAGCATTTAATCTATTCTACTGCCCGATATATTAACTCTGCCCTATAATATGTTTTCAAATAAAAGGCCAAAAAATGTGGAGACGTACTATTCCAAATGATATCAATTTTATGGATAGACTAAAAAGATCAGGAAACAATATCATTAAATGTGGCGTCTAGTTTTAAATGATTTTAAATCGATAATGATAAAAGTCAGCCTACTTGTTTTTTAGTACTTCCAAATTATTTTAATTTTTTTTTTTTGTTTTTAATTTTTATTGTTTTTTCAATATTATATTTTGCTTGTTTGATGTAAGTAAATCTAAATAAATAATCCAAAGAACAACTTGTAAAAATTAAGAAAATGAAATAAACTCACAAACTAGCTATGATATTAGGTGGTAATACAAACAAAATATTTGAATAAATTATGGAAAATAAATGTAAATAGACACTACTAAAAAAAAAGTCAAATCAAATAATAGGTATATATGTAATTTGTTAGACAATGGGTTAAGTACAACCAACCAAACCGCATTAAGTTAACATCCCATTTTTAACTCTCCTTATTAATAATGAGCGAGAGCCTGGGCTGTGGAACAAAAAACGAAGGTTTGTTTTGGTCAAATAAACTACGTACAGTAACCCCGCATAAACCTCTTCTAATAATTAATGTGATACAGTTAGCAAAATGAAAAAAAGTCTAAAATAAAACAAAAACAAAATTTTATAGCATAAATACATTTAATCACAGAAGTGTACATAAACTAAACTAAACAAGAAACTAAGTAATTGCAACAAAAAAAGCAACATGTATGTATTTATGTTTGTACGAATTTTTTCTATGTACTTGAATAAATTGGAGAAAAAAATTAATTAATATTAAAAAGTTTATGCAATGTAGACTTTTTTTCAATAAATGTTAAATAAACGAACAAAGCAAGCAACTTTTGTCTCATTAAGGAATGGCGTTAAAATGATATTTATATAGAAGTATATATATATAAACAATATCAATAAATAAGTTAACGATATTAGGTATTATTAAAAAATATATAAATTAAAATAGTAATATGATTTATTGAAATATTTAACAAAGGACACACAAAAAATATAAATGTAAAAATAATTTCATAATTTAAAACTACATTTACTCAAAATTAAATTTTATGATTTTTTCATTTGGGAATTTAATAGAAAAAAATTCGCAGCAAAGAGTTTTTGACATTGGCGAAATAAAAAAGCAAAAAACAAACCTAGCAAAAAAAAAATTAAAATTAAAGAAAAATAATAATGTCTCGATTAGTGATGGCAAAAAAAAAAATAATTATATGATTAAGAGAACCGAGAAATTCTTAATTGCACTTAATCGGGAACACAATCGATTAACCGATTATATTAGCTAAGGTTGGAAATTAACAAAAAAATCATAAAACCTATTTACAGTATTAAAAAAAAAACAAATTAATTACAATTATTTGTTTGGATTAGACTTTAAGCGATTTTTAATTTGTTTTCTTTCAAACAGAATTTAAAAATTAGAGCTCAATCACAAAGCAGCTCAGGGTTTAAGGGCAATCAGGCCTGTCTTCTTGTTCGGTCTTATAGAGTTTTGTTTCTCACTCTCGCATGGGTTAATGTTTAGACGACGACGACTAACAGTAATGCGTTACGGTAATCCCATGCATTTTTAACTGCATCGATTGGTGGAGACCATAATTTCCTACTTTCTATATCAAGGTATAAGACGATTGGCATAAACTGGTATTTTTATTTAGAAAGACGCTTTGTAGCCAATCAATCTGGTATGTTCTAACAATAAATTTTTTATCCAAATGGTTTGAAATCAAAAAAGGTGTTCTGTGCAAAAAAAATTTGGGTTTGTAAATCGGTCACCTAACACACTGCTTGTTTTTGTGAGTATTCTATTGTCGATTTAATAATAAATTGCTTAAATACATAACCTAATAGTTTCTATTGATTTTTGGGGGAAAATAAGTTGGTTTTACTTCTGATTTTCCGTTTGCATATAAAGAAATCATTCGTTTTCATGTGATTTCTTAAAGTAAAAACCAAACCGAAAAGCACATAAACCGAGTGATTTACAGAATCACACATGTGATTTTAAAACTAAAAGTGATTTGAAATCACTTGATTTTAAGAGCATTCCTGTATTAATTTTTCTCGTAGCGGTTGCGCCTGCTTTTGAAGACAAATGTTCGAATGGTAAAGAAGTTCCAATTAGAAAACAACATTTCTTTTTCTGCATGTGCCAGCTATGGGTATACTTAGAAATAAATAATTAGAATCGTTGTGATTCGAGAACTGGTACATTGAGAACGTATCTTGTGAGTTAAAGGCTTGTGGTGAGACCATAAATCGAATTCAACATTAATATAAGGCGTGTTGCTGCCACTTCTAATACTGTAGTTTGGAGAAGCATTTTCAACCATATCGCTTCTGGCGTCTCCCATAATCACTGATAGCATTCATGTATGTATTATTGCTGATTCAAATCTGCAGTCTACGAGATTTGATACGGCCAGTCAGTAAAAGCGTTTGTTTCATAAGCCTAACAGGCTCAAAATGGTTGCACCAAATATGTTTTTTAACGGCTTTAAACAGGACCTTGTTGTTTTTGTATTCTTTTTCGATTATTTTGGAAACAAACGGAAAATATTCTATGTTAAATCTTCAGTCTCAACAAAATAATGAATTATATGTAAAGGAATTTTCGGTCAGTTATGCCATCACTAGTCACGACGTTCATTTGGCACCGCTTATTTAATGAGTTTTGCCTTCGTATTTTCAAGGATATTAGACGTTTGTGTTGTAATAAAAGAATTTTTCTTGTATTAAATTCCCAACTAATGATTGTTTAAGTTTTAACATAAAAACTTTTGATTTTTTTGTTAATATTTTGTAGAAATATGTTTCTAATTTATAAAACTCTAAGTGTAATTTAAATATTCTACAACAAATATATTAATAATATAATATAAAGAAACAAGACAAAGAAAACCTCCCGCCAGCATATTTATAATAATAAAATGGTGTGATAACAAAAACTAAAATCTAAACTTAAAACAAATTCTCATTCTTATAATTTTTAACAAGACACAAAACCAACCAAAAATATAGAAAGTTACTCTTTTATACTTTTATATTTTGAATAGAAAATCAAAAAACTAACAAGATTAAACAAAATAAGCAGCTTATGAATAAATAATTAAAATAAACACAATACGAAGTAAACTAACTAAACAATAGTAGGTGTAAAACAAAAACAATTAATTAAAAATAAATATATTATCAGGGATTAATAAAGGCGGATTTTATAAATTAAAGAAGGTAAAGCTTTTAAAAGTAGGTGTTTAAAATTAAAACAAAACGAGTCAAACGTTAAAAGCGCCTAAATATAATCTAAAATTTTGGAAATTGAAAATTAAACGAACACGAATTCAAAGAAGCCAAGCTTAATTATTAAAAGAAAACTGCAATCATTTATTATGTTTTAATTAAAAATTGTTTAAAAATTTCTCAAAGAAACTTAATAATTTCAAATATGTCTCAGACAAAGCCGCCCATAGGCCTTCTTTAAAAAGTAAAAAAGAAAACAAATAATATTAAAAAAAATAAGACCTATATGTAGCTTATGAATACTAGACCTTAAAACAAAAATTAAAAATATAAATTATAATTTTTTTCTTTACATATAGAATACTTAAACAAATTAACAACAACAAAATATATTAATTATAGGTAGCCAACCACAACAATATTCTTATAAATGATGGCAAAACAAAAAATTTAAAAATTAACAACAAATCGGTGTCTATGTTATTATTAATGAAAATATTATACTTATTAACAGAAGAAAAACTTATAATTTAAACTAGGATTGAAGAAATTAAATAATTAAAGCAACACAATTCATTTAAAACAAAAAACAATATTATAATCACCTGCAGCCGGCAGCAAAATATGGCAGGGGTGTGCAATTAATTTATTATAATAAACAGTTTTTTTCTCTCAATGTTGCATGAACCAAACAAAACCATAAATTAATCAATTAAAATAAAACACACACAACAACAATATGCTTATACCGTTAGCAAAACAAAATAATAGAAAAGTAATAGTTTTTAAGCTCAATAGGAAAAGCAAAAAACAAACTATAACCGATATTAAATGGAGGCGAATCATGTTAAGAACCAACTGTTACTCACAGGGTGTTTCAAGTTAAACGCAGAGTATCATAAAAATGCAGCTCTGTTTAACTATAACTACAGACTACAAATAAAATATTAAATTGCATTGACAAATAACTGAAAGTGTATTCAAAACCTTTATGAACTTCGTGGAGTAACTAAACCAATTTTCAACTCTTCTGATATGATATCCGCAATAAAAACAATAGAACTAAATATTAATTCATTTTTATATTAAAATTAGAGAAATATTAATAAGATAGAAACGCAAATTGTGTGTTACATAAGCGAATACAGGTTATAATTTATGAGATAGTTTCTTTATCCCAAAAGATTTTGATATTACATATATTAAATTCAATTTTAATAATTAATTATATATTAATTTAAATCCACAGCAATTTTTTTGTATATTGCAAATGATTTTTTACATAAAAATCAGTTTTAAATTTCGAAGAAATGCATATCTTAATCATTAATTTTGTCATAATTTTGCTGTGCTTTTAACTGAGCTGTTGTGTTTTTCGAACTGAGCAGCTTAAGTGAGCGTAAATTTGGGTACACTAGAGTTAAGCAAAGAGCCGTTTCTCTGCAATGTTGTCTTGACTAGCCATTCATCTGTCCAGACATCGCACATTTTCGCATGGTCAGTTCAAACAATTGTTCGAACAACCCTGTTATGCACATTACACATAGAAAATACATAGGCAAAATATAAAGTTTGTATGTGTGCGTTTGTCTGTAAACACTATAATATAAACTATGCTAAAAGCATCCATACAATATCTTTGAGAGGGCAACGGAAGAAACGAACACATTTGCCTTCGTTATTTTGTAGACTTTCTCTCAATGTGCGAACAAGTTTATGGCAAGGCAAGACGTAGTGTATGGCATAAGCAGCCATTTCATAAAGAGACAACTTCAAACACGTTCTTGTGCTCGTTTATTTAGTCGTCCATAGTACAGGACTTCTTATTCAACAAACACGCGGGTTTTATTTCCAGTGGATGATATGCGAAAATTTTTTTTTGTTAAATAATCCATTTGGTGACATACAAAGTTCATCATATTTAAAAAATATCTTTTCTAATACTAAACTACCATAAGAGTAAAAAAATCAGCTTCAAAATATTCATAATTTCAACTTTCCGCCGATCTCGGTATTATTTATTTCTCTATATTTTCTATTTCTAAAAATTCCTGTCCTCTTATTTTTCAGTTAAGCAACATATTTAGGCAATTTAAATAATTTACGAAATATTTTTTTTAATTTTCAAAATGGCTTTCTCACAATAACTGTCGTCAGAACAGCTTGTGTTTGTTGCTTTATGTGTAAAAATATTCATACAAAAAGTTCTGATTTGACATACATAAAAGCGCAAAAACTAACTGGGTAGCTTGCTCGCCAACGCAACCGCAGTTTAAGATTTGCCTTCCTATGTTGTTATTTTTGGTTATTTTTAAAATAAATTCGTTATCTTTACTTCGAATGTGGAGATGTGAATTTTTTGTTCTCATTTTGTCATATTTTATACACCCGTTTGTTTAACACTTGCCAAGACGTAGTGTAACACACAGTCTTGACTAGACACACATTTGCACGTACATGGAGAGAGCGTCGGCAGAATAACGGGAAGAAATTTATAGATGGTTTTCTGTATGGGAAAATACGTGTTGATGTTCTTATTTAGATAATTTTATGTTTCTCAACGAGATTTTTTGTTCTCAGCATATCGTATGTACGGGTGTTACACACGAGTGCATACATACATTATTTTTTACTTTGTTTTTGTGTTGGCAGAACAGCTTTGTGCGAACAGCTGGTCGGACAACATTGTTTGAACACGAACAGAACACCAACAGCAACGGTCTTCGCGAGCGAACGGCAAAATACACTTCAAATTTTGTTTAATCTTTTGTTTCAATTTTGGTTTTTGCAGTGCCGTACAGTTTTTATAAAACTTAATATAACAAATAATGCGTTTTTAATATTTCTCTAATTTTATAAAAAAAAGAATTGCACAAATAATCAAAATCTAAAAACAATAACAAAAGAAAATAAATCTTAAAGCTATAAACATACATTAAATATTGGTATTAAACTTATACAAGTATAATTTTTTTACTTTAAACAAATAAAAGCATGTATTAGAGGCTGTTGTTATAATAAAATTATAATTATTATTAAATAATTTCAAATTTTTATAATTTCTAAACAATGTAATAATAACAATTAATGGCCAGAAAGAGAGTAATGAAAATAAAATATAAATTTAAGAAAGTAACTGCGATATAACCGTTATGACTAAAACTTTGTTTTAAATTTATTTTTCAAATTTAAAAATAAAGACAAACTTAAATTAACGACATTTTTTGGATAAGACAACAACAAATTTAACAAAGACACTTAGAAAACTTCTGGAAAGACTGAAACAAAATTATTTATGTATGTATTTAAACATAAAACAATATTATATTTAAATAAAACTAAAAGCTTGGTATTTAAATGATTTTCAAGAACAAAAAAATTTTTAGTTTTTAAAGGAAACATTGTGTTGGGATAATTAAAAAATTTCGTTTTAAAAAATCCTTAAAGAAAAAAGTGAAAATAAATCTATATATGAAATCTGTTTGAAAAGGTTTCCTCTTATTTGCATATCAGAAACCACAAAAAAATTATAAATGTTAAAAACTAATACAACAAAATTTATATTTAAACAAAAAAAAAACAAATATATTAGATAATAAAAATATTAAAAATTGAAAAAAAAACTCTAAAAGAAATTTTCATAATATAAAAAATATATTAACGACAAACAAACAAAAATTTTTTCTTCTCTTTATGTGTGTGTGCGTAGTTTATAGTTTCAAATTTAATTAAAAAACCAAATAAATATACATGTTATCAAAAAAGCAGCAACAAAAAAAAATATATTTAAAATGCAAAGACAAAACAAAATAATTGGCTTAAACAAAAATATAATCAATCATGTTATTAAAAAGAAATGAATTAATCCCAAAAATACAAGTAGAATTTGAAATTATTAAAAAAAAACATTCTAAAGCAATAATTCACTATGTTTTAAAAAATTATTAAAGCAATCACCTAAAATGTGAATTTAAACAAAAATAGGAATATTTTATGTTTTCAAATTATTATATTATAAACTTGATTTTATATAATAGATTTTGTTATACAATTACAACAGTTTGGCATTCAAATACTTATTATTATTATTACTTCATAATTTAGCAGACAAAAAAATAATTTTCAACTTATTCTACAAGCAATTTCTTTGAAAACACATCAGCAAAATATATTTTAGAATAGCATTAAAATGCTGTACGAATAATACAACAACAAAAAATAAACATTAAAAAAAACAAAACAAAAAACAATGAAAAGAAAAAACAAAAAATATATTAAAACTCATCTTATGTGTGTTTCATTTAAAAATGACAAAATATAATGATTATAAATATGAATTAAATTATAAATAAATTTTCTCTCCGTGCAATTTCAAATAAATGGCAACAATGGTTTTATTTTTTAACAGGCAATCCCTCAGAAGGTAAGCGAATTAGCTACATGGTGTATTGGGTGTGTTAGCATATACACACACCTAACTGTTTAACTTTAACAGTTGTTAAAAATTGTTCTCGTTAATACAGAAGGTGTTTCAGATAAATCACAATTTGTTTTCATTGTGTTTTTCCATCATTTAACAGACATATTTTTTTGAAGAATTGGAACAGTAATAAAAATAAGAAATATAACAACTTTTGAATTGTTGAAATAGTTTTAGATAGATACCAGAAATTGTAATCTCAACAAAGACCAATTAAGTTATTGCCTGTGATATTATTATTATTATTATTTATGTATGGGGGGATATGGAAGCAGACCACTTACTTTCTGGGTCCCTTTTCGACCCCCATTTCGCTCCTCAAATTGATTTCAGGGAACCGATCCATAATCACAGCCTCCTTACTTTCAATTAAGTCTCGTGCTAGCCCTAGCCTTTACTCTTGACTAAAGTGATTTCAGACTGTCGACTGGTAACTGTCGACACTCTTCCTCATCGCGGAGTCTTCTGTAATTGCTAGCATTTGTCTAAGGCTTAGTTCCCCCATGGCATTCGCATCTAACAAGCGTCTGCCCGTGGTCTTAAGCCTTATGCTAGCCAGTGCTGGACATTCACACACAATGTGCGCTACCGTCTCAGCCTCTTCCAGGCATAGCCTGCAAGTATCATCTTCTACGACTTTCATCTTAGCCAGATGGTACTTGAAGTTTCCATGTCCTGTCACTAACGCAGTGGTCCTGCTTAAAGTAGCCCTATTATACCCGAGTACCTTGCTGGCCTTCATGCCGAGGGTATTGCCTGTGATAACTATTCGCAGCTTTTGTGATGGCACAATATTAATTGTCTTAAGCTTCAGGTAGAGGAATAATAAAAATGTTACGATATCAGGGGAATACAAACAGTTTAATTTTTAACTACGTACATCTAATGAATTGTGTGAGTAATCACGTTCAGACTCTTAAACAATCCTCTCAAAATTATTATTTTTTTTAAATATATTCTTTTTACAAAACACTTCATTAGAAAGTATTTTAAATATTTTATTTTAATTAAACTAGAAATTATATTTGTAACTTAAATTACCGAGCATGGTAACGTAGGACCTTCCCTCGTTGTGGTGAAAAACACCCCGAGTCTTTGGTGGGAATCGCACCCATTACGACCCCCAGTCTGATAGACTAGCACACTACTAACAAGCCTACCGGGGCACCCACATTAGTAAGAACGTAACGTTTGTTATATAGAAATGCGAAAATAGTAACTTAAAAAAACGTTGTTCGGGAAAAATTGACATTTGTACCCCAACATTGACCCCAAAATTGACATTGTACCCCAACTATACCAAAATGTAATAAATATGCTGAAAATAAAAGTATCAATTATACACAAAATCATTTTTTTTTTTACCGAAATGCCATAAGTTGAATGTGGATGACAGGCATCGAATTCTTCTTGAGAGGTTAGGTCGCCTAGCTCTTGCGGTTTAGCGCCTGTAAACTTAGCGTTACATTATTACAAGTAACCATCCACTATGTTTGAAAATGGTACAAACTGTGGAGCTTTTTCGGGATTCACTATTTTATAAAACGCAAGGCAAAGCTAGAATTTGTACGGAAAACAAAAACAAATTTAAAACATTTTTAAATTTTGTTCTTGCTTGCATTAAAATTGTTTGGGCTTTTGAAAAGAAAATCAATCACCTGGCGGTGACAAGCACAACAATTTGTTTTAAAAAACCTTAAAAATGTTTTAAAATTTTTGAAATTTGTTTTTGTTTTTCTGGCGTTGCCCTACGTTTTATAAAATACGGGGTTTCAGCAATAATCTCATTAAAAAGTTATCAGTAATAAATCTTTCCACCTATTGCCCTATTAATTTGTGTATATGATATTCTTGGCAACTCTTATTGGATACTAAGAAAAACAATGAAAATGGAGGCAAAATGAACTCATCAAAGCGACATTTTTAACATGAACTTTCACTCTTCTATACCAACGAACAAGAAATTTTCAAGAAAGTCGTTTATTTCATTTAAAGTTTCGTTTTGAATACGTATTCAGAAAGTTTAAGAAAAATCCCATTATATTAAAATTAAGGCCGTGTGATTTTGTTATTTTTCCCTATGTTCTCTAATTCAAGTTATTTTCCTGATTGCAATATGGGGATTAGGCTAAACGGTTTTTACCGAATTATACACCCGGAGCCATAATGGGTTGTGTCTTGGATATAGGTTAGTCTTAAAAACATGTTGTCAAGGGTGATAATTAGAGTTCCCAAACATGTTTTATTCCTATTCGAGTTAGTACTGTTTGTTGCCTATTTGACAGAGAATATTTAAATTCAGGAAGGTTTCCTCTTTTTAAACCAAGGTAAGAGATTTTGGATATTACAAATGAATGAAATTAAAATAAAAAACCCAAGGTGATTTTAAAAGTATCAAATTATTTATGAATTACGGGCCTTTTTTAGTCAGCAAGAAATATTTTTTAGAAAGTTGTCTTGTATGTAAAAGCGTTTTCCTGCAAGAAATCAAGAATATGATATTCGCGGCTATTGGTACTACTGTCGTTGGATTTGCAGTAGCTGTCTTTGGATGTTTAATCAAGTAAATTTTGTCTAAGAAACTATAACATTTTCTATTTTCATGACACATTTCATATTGAAGCATACAGCACTCAAGTTATATTCCTGATTCAGCAATTAAATTAATAAATAAACCTCGACTGCAGTTGTTGAAAAACCATTAAACCATTCATAATGGTGATTGAAAGGCAATATCTCACAAATAATACTCTTGGCGACAAAAGCTACATATATTTAACAAAAAATCAAAATCAGCAATTAATTAGTGGCCGACTTAAGCTATTTATTTTGAAAGTGGCATAAGTCATTTTTTAAAATAAAGTAAGTTAAATGATAACATTAATTACAATTTACTGGTATCTTTTTAATTAAAAAAGTTATCTATTAATATGTTGGGAACTAATGTTACCAGTCAGTGGATCAGATAAGACATATTTATTTTATTAATCGAATTAAGTGGCTGTTAATATTTTATAGAAATATTCCTTGTGAAGCAAAAAAGCGCTAATCCCAGAAAAAGATATATGACAGTGATTTCATCAGACGCAGAAAAAATTTCTAAGGATTTATTAGGAAAATAAAACAACATAACACAGGGAACAGTAAAGGAACTCTGAAGCTTATTAAGGATAAAGGAAATATGAACACAAAATACAAGGTAATACCTCTTATATGACGTATTTATCCCTTCCACTAATGAAGGCGAATAAATTTAGCTGATATGTATCCTGAGATAATAAATACAGATAAAACTTCTCGAAAACTTCAACCCAATTTAGAAAAAAGTGATTTATTCCGCTTTCGAATTGAACGGATTTTGGAAAGAATTTCCACCATCCCTTGTCAAGTTTGGTTTGGAGACAAACCGGTATGTGCCATCTTTAGTGTCATTTTTCGAGAACGAGAACGAAAAATGACACTGAAGATCGCACATAGCCGAAACCGGTTTGTCACCAAACCAAACTTGACTTGCTTTGATTGGAAAAAGTAAATTTTATGTGACGAGTGCTACTAAAAATACTTAATATAAAATACAATAGCGTAGAGTTTGCCATCCCTGGTATATGTGAAGTATGCCAGTGGTTTTTGTTTTTATCAAAAGCGTGGATCAGCTTAAAGTTAAACAATAAAAAATAAACATGTTCTATACATCCTGATGGCAATGAAACATTTGATGCAAAGAACTCTTAATACCCTGCAGAAAAAATTCAAAACTTCTTTTCTTGTGTGACCAATTTAAACCCTTAATTTGACAAACACACGTCAGTAAGAGCTGTCATTGCCAGAATATGCTTTAGGTTATTTAAAGAGGAACTGGTAAGTTTCAGACCATGTTAGAGAGCGAGATTTAAAGTGTTATTTAAGGGTTGCAAGGTGTTCCCCCTGATTTTTTACGTGTTGGTCTTTCAAACAATAAATTTTTCGTTAACAAAAAATTTAATTGCATGTTAACACCTTGCACATTTTATTTTAGCACGCAAAAACTACTTGTTACTTTAATGGCAAAATACGAACTGATTTTAAGAGGCTTATTACCAAGCCTAATTGTTCGTGTTTTGAACTGGCCGTTGGCATAATTGTATTTCAATTCTGATTACAAGGAAATCCTAAAGAATCGTTATAGAATAATGGAAGTTACAAAAGTACACGAGATTTTGGACAGGGGCAACTGAAAGTTGTTGGGTGTTCGGCTGCTAAATTGGACAGATCTGCACTCGGTTTCTTCAAGTTGGTTCTAGTTTTTGAGATATACCGCTATGTCAAGAAGGAAGATTTTTCCTGACAATTATAAACACAACTGCAGAACGGTTTGTTCTATTCAGTCAAATGAAAAATCCAAAATTCGACAATAATATTGTCTGTAAGTCGTTTTAAACTGCTGTTTTTTAATCTGCTCAGTAGTTTCAGAGATATCGTAGAACTTGTGGCAAAAAAGTTTTCGTAAATAATTGAAGGTATCTCGTTTCAAATAAAGTTGCCATATGCATACAACAGTACGACACTTGCAAATTTTGTTAGAGAGCATTTTAATGTTGTATATAAAGTGTTGTGAATAACGCAATTAGAAAATTAACGCAACTAGGCCTTAATTGCGCCCAAATTATCATATAAGAATTCAATTAATTAATTCATATTGAATGAGTTCAATTCTCAATAAAACTCTGGTAAAAAAGTCTCTGTACAATGACAAAATAAAGGCACATTTTGCAAGGTCACTGCATCACCGAGACAACTACATTCTATACTTCATGGCAGTTGTCAAACTGTATATATACGAGTATATAAGAAATGAAAACAAGAATTTAAAGAAATCGCAGGTAAAATTGGCAGTTAGTAAATTTCATTAAATTTTTAAGAGCAATACGTTTTAAAAAATTAATTTATTTCTTAAATTTATTACGTTAAAAAGTTTTCAATCATATCCCGATATCGCTCCCCATTGACAGTTACCGTAACGCCGTTTCCACTTTTAAAGAAATAAGATCCAGTGATTCCTCCTGACCAAATTGCACACCAGACTGTCACTTTTAATGGATGCAAAAGTGACTGATGAATAATATGAGGGTTTTCCATTGCCCAGGACTGACTATTCTATTGATTCACATATTCATTCAAATGAAAATGTGCCAAAGTAGTTTTTTGAAGACCAAGCTCCTGAGCACGGTGTCGAATTGAGGTTGATGGATTGTTTTGAACACTTTCTTGAGCAGCAGTAATGTTTTCCGCCGATCTTGCAGTACGTTGTGGTCCATGCTGGGGCCTATCAGCTACAGTCCCTCTTTCTTCGAATTCATTCACTACGCGGTAAATAGTGTGTCTTGTTGGCACGTTGTTTCTCACAAGAATTTCACGCAACTTTCTCATCGTCACAGTAATCGATGATTGATTTTGATAAAATGTTTTAACGATTAAAACACGTTGGTTTACCGAATATTTTCCATAATATATTTGCCACGTCTGTACTTCACGACTGCCAAATATGAACTGTCCAGATTAATGTTTACGAAAATGGCGGCAAAACAAAGTAGTATACCTTCCTTGCGGACACCCTGTACATATTAATATTCTAATTTCTCTTTTTCTTTTATAGTTGGTTTTATTTAACAACCCCTTTAAATGAGTATGAAGGCTGCATGCGATATGCGTAGGTAAGCTTATACGAGTAGGTTGCAGGCAGCAAGCAGTTGGCTTTGCTTGTTGATGGCCTGTGGCTGGCTGTGGTGTCAAAATACAAGCTTTACTAAATTGACATATCATATAACATATTGTATTTGTTAAACTCTCTGCCTCCTTCAAAAACTATATTATGCAAAAATAAACAGAAAAATGGAAAACAAAATTTCTTTGCACAAAAATTATCGTGCTGTAGGCAACAGTGATGTCAACTAAATACTTGAATAAACACAAAAAGAAGACAAAAGAACTACCACTTTGGCTAACTTTAAAGCCTTTAAATTGAATATTTTATTATTATTTATATACAATAAGTTGTTCAATACTTTTTATTGAAATATGGCACAACTTTTCTCAAAATCAAGAATCAAAATAAATATCCACTAAATTATTTCAAGGCTGTATACAAATTTAAGTCAGCTGTTTTTGTTGCACAACTTGTAGAACTTGTGTTAAAATAAATTAGTAGAGTCGCTCCTTATTCTTCTTTTTAATTTCCTTCTAACCAATTTTATTCTGCAAAAGGACTTAAATTTATAATGAATTTTATTGCTTTAAACTGGCGAACATACAGTTGCATTTAAAGAAAGCGAAAAAGCGCTAATTTGGCATTACTGCTGCAGGACAATCATTTACGGGTTGAGGGTTGGCATAGCTTTAATAATATATTTGCTGTACTGCATATTAACTCAATTGGAAAATTACAAAACGATGCTGGCAAGAGAATAATATTACAGAAAGTAGACTACAAGGGTATTAAGGCATTAATAATGGTGGTTTGGAAAACGCATCAAAAGAGGGAAAAAAATTTAAACATTTTGAAAAGGTAAAACGGGAAAGTACCGGAAAAAGTGGAAAATTTGAAAATTCCTTATCAATATAAATAATTCCAGTTCCACCTGAACACATCGTAGGGAAAAGCTTCATATTTTCTATAAAAATAAGTCAAAATTATGACGTTGATTTTAGCAAAATAAGAGCTATAATTTTGTTCTTCAAAAATTATTTGGATTTAATTTATTATTTGAAACCTATTCAAGTAGGGTGACTAGATAATAACGATGGCTTGTCTGTCTACTAGTTACATTTCGAAAGCTGTCACAGTTACCAATGTCCGTCAGCTGTTTAAATATTCAGTAACATTTGTCATATCAGCATCATTGTTTACCGCCGGCTAAAAGTTGGGAAATTAATAAACAATATAAATCGAAATTCCGGGGCCGTTTTAAATACGCTACGTAAATTTCGTCGTGAGAACGGTAATCAGTATTAGCTTTAGTGCGCGGGCAATTTGTCGCATAATGAAATGATTTAGCGCACGTACTGTCATTTTAGTCACTAACCGGACAGAGATTGCTGTGAAGTGAGGAAAACATAACCGCAGTGGTGCCCGGTATCGAAAGTGATCCAGATATGTGGATTTGATCAGCATCGCCAGGGAGTCAGTCTGGCTTTCAAGTCACTTCATATCACAGCTGTGTTGATTCTATTTTTTTACCGCTTACAGCTACATTTAGAGTTGGCAAACCAAACGTAGTAAGACAAGTAGGAAAATTAAAATAACAAATTGTTTGGGGCTTTTTGCTAAAACTTGAATGTTTTGTCTTGAGGCTCTTTGGATTTCATGTTTAACTTTTTTTCTAAAAAATTGGGTAAAGGTTTCCTGATGAGGTGGCATAACCAACCACCGAAATGCGCAGGGTGGTTTAAGTATTAACGAAAACGAGGTGATCTTAATTTTGAATAGTTTTGTAGGGAGGGATTTCCCTCTTTCAAAACCCCCTGGAATAAAATTAAAAATAACTGAAACTTTTGCATATTGTATATCGACCATTTATAGTTTTTTTGTGCCCAATTAGGTACAAAGACACCAAATGGGTTAAAAAGACTTTAGTAGTATTTTTTATAAAGAATTTTAAGATTTAGGAAAATGTCTCAAGAATTTTTAAAATTTTAAACTATTCTGCATTTAGAATTTCGTACTACTGGGCCAGTTCAAGCTTTTTGCTCAACATTTCTTTAACCATAATTTATACAATGAAAGGCTTAACATTTATTTAAATATTAAATAAAAATTATATTTTTCTTACTCATTATTTGTTGTACATTATGCGTAAAGTTGATTAAAATGCAGCAGGAAATAAAACAAAATGTCTTGGATGTTTATATTGATGATCGGGCAAGCATGTTTTGCGTCAGTGCACAACTCTTCATATACAGGGTGTCCGCCGGGAAGGTATACTCCTTTGTATTGCCGCCATTTTGGTAAACATTAGTCTTGTCAGTTCATATTTGGCAGACGTGAAGTAGAGACTTGGCAAATTTATTATGGAAAAGTATTCGGTAAACCAACGTGTTTTAATCGTTAAAACATTTTATCCAATTCAATCATCGATTACTGTGACGATGAGAAAGTTACGTGAAATTTTTGGGAGAAACAACGTGCCGTGTAGTGAATGATTTCGAAGAAAGAGGGACTATAGCTGATATGCCCAAGCATAGACCACAACGTACTGCAAGATCGGCTGAAAACATTACTGCTGTTCAAGAAAGTGTTCAAAACAATCCATCAACCTCAATTCGGCACCGTGCTCAGGAGCTTAGTTTTCAAAGAACAACTTTGGCCACAATTTTGCACGAAGATTTGCATTTGTTTCCATTTAAGATTCGGTTGACACAAGAGCTTCTTCCTGAAGATCATTTACGCTGCAGTACATAAGCCAATAGGATGCTACATCTCGCCCATGACAATCCTGATTTTCATAGAAAAATCATAATGAGTGACGAGACACATTTTCATTTGATGTGAATAGTCGGTTCTGGGCAATGGAAAACCCTCAAATTATTCCTCAGTCACCTTCGCATCCATTAATAGTGACAGTCTGGTGTGCAATTTGGTTAGGAGGAATCATTGGACCTGACTTCTTTGAAACTGAAAACGGCGTAACGGTATCTGTCAGTGGGGAGCGATATCGTGATATGATTGAAAACTTTTTAACGCCACAACTGGATGGTTTGGGCTTGACTAACATGTGGTTTCAACAAGAGGGTGCCACATCGCATACAGCCAGGATTACAATGGAATTACTCTTTCCACAACAAGTTATTTCAAGGAATGGTGATGTTGACTAGCCTCCACGTTCGCCTGATTTGACTGCTCCGGAATTCTTCTTGTGGGGATATCTGAAAAACAAGGTTTATGCGAACAAACCAGTAACGGTGGAGCAACTCAAACAAAATATTCGTGATGAAATTTATGAAATACCGCGTAAAATGTGTGAGAATGTAATGAAAAATGTGTTGAAAAGGGCTCGCATTTGTGAGGCTAACAGAGGCGGACACCCTGTACAATTAGGACGCACTCAATTTTCTGGAGTTTCTGTATTTTGTTACTAATTTTATAGATGAATTTAAAAAGGATTTACGTAGGAAAGGATTTTGATTCATTAAAGTCAGGTACAATTTAGTGGATGCCAAAATTTATATCCTCTATGAATTCGTGACCGTGTTAGTAAAGTGTTAGGCTGTTAGCAGCACCCAAATGTCAACCAAGGGTATTGTGATATTTAATCAAGGATTTTTTTTTAACTTTGAGTAATATGTCACGCACGATTTAATTTATTTGCTTTTGCTTTTTTATCCCGAGTACCACTGTTGGTAACTATTTTCTCAAGATACTTGAGGTCTGTTAATATCTTCAAACTCCTACTGGCCATACTTTTGTCATCTGAAGTTTCTGACCAATATTTTTTGTGAGCCTTTTTCCCTTATGTCTGTGATTTATAAACGATTTTTTAAACCTTTTTTGATATCTACACTTCGATATAAAGAATGATTTTTCACATGTGTTTAACCTACAGATTGATATCAGAGAGCTCGGTGGGTTAGTAGCCATTAATATGGCTCTATGCCAAATTAGTAAAATTATATTTCCAATAAAACTGTTATATACAATTAAAAAAACACCCTTTGTATGAGAGAATTTTTTTAACAATTTCCTGGAAATCACTAAATTAATTAATTATGGTACATTGCATAACCGTTTGCTTAACGTTTGCACTTGTATCTGTGGTGGTGAGAGCATTAAAGTGCCTAGACATAATGTGGCTGCAGCAACAACAAAAACAGAGCTCTTGACAGTGATTAAATTTGTTTATTCTTTTTTCATAAAAAAGAAAAAAAGTGGGAAAATGTCCACTTTAATTTTTTGATTTTATGAAAAAAGTTTTTATAAAAAAAAATTAGTAACTTTTCCTTTCATATTTTAAATATTTGACAACTTTATATCTATTAATTTTATCTGCAGTTAAGTTTTATCTCCGTTAAGTCCTCTCTAGAGGACCCTCTTTCGTCACTACTCAGGAGATAAAAACGACACCACCCAAGCAGCTGAACACATTACTTAACACATAATTCCGAAGGAGATCACTTTCAAGGAGTTAAACGTTGATAAATAAATAACGATTTTTTCAGAATCGTTAATCGTTATTATATATTGAAATTACTGGCCACCCAAATAATTGAACTTTTAGCCAGCCTCGAGTACGTTGTTCAAAGACCAGCACAAATGTTATTGTGTTAATTGAGCCTAAGAAAGTTTTTTTCAATTCAATAAATTGATTAATTTCCTTCATGCATTTATTTTCAGTTTCATTTATACTGTGTGTTTTATACTACTGTGGGCAAAAAAAAAAAATAAGACTTTTTTACGTTGGTACGACTGTCGGTGACATCTGTGTCAAATATGACCTCAAAGTAATCATTACTGTTTTATATACGCTTGTCTTTCTGAAGTACAACAAGTGCATTCGGCGATTTTAACAATGAGTGAAATTATTCAACAAAGAAGTTCCATTAAATTTTGTGTGCGGAATGAAATTTCGGGTGCCGAAACGTTCAGAATGTTGCAAAATGCCTTCGGTGATATTTGTATGTCGCGAGCAAGTGTTTTTGATTGGTACAAATTATTCAAAGAGGGTCGAGAACGCGTTGACGACTAACCACGTCCAGGACGGCCATCTACATCAACTGATGGTCAACACGTCAATAAAATCAAGGAGTTAGTGTCCGAGAATCGATGACTAACAGTCAGAGACCTTACTGATATCGTTGGAATATCGGAGGGATCAGTGAAAACCATTTTAAAAGATCATTTGGGCCTAAGGAAAGTAAAATCACTATTGGTTCCAAAATCACTAAATTTTATTGAAAAACACGTTGACGTCTGTAAAACAATGCTTTCCGACTACCAGGATGTCATTAAACGTATTATAACTGGCGACGAACCTTGAATCTTCGCTTACGACCCGGAAACAGATGATCAATCGGAGGAATATCGTGCCAAAGGTGAGCCGAAGCCGAAAAAACCACGTCAAAGCAAGTAAAAAATCAAGGTTTTGTTGACAGAAGAAAACTTTGATCATCGAGGTGTGATGCACTCCGAATTTTTTCCGACCGCCCAAACTGTCAACAAGGTGTACAATTTGAGTGTTATGCGTCGTTTGTGCGAATCTATTCGTAAAAAGGCCGGAATTATGGGCCGACAGTTCTTGGTTTTTGCCTCACGATAATGCACCGTCGCATACCTCATTGATTCTTCGTGAGTCTTTCGCCAAAAGTTCAATCAATATCGTTCCACAACCACCGTATTCGCCTGATTTAACTCCGTATGACTTCTGGCTGTTCAGCAAACTCAAGCAACCGCTCCGGGTAAACTGTTTTGAGTCAATTGAAGACATTAAACGTGAATCGCTACACGCATTGAAGGCTATTCCGGAAACTGACTTTAACAACTGTTACGAGGATTGGAAAAAACGTTGGCATAAGTGTATTGCAGCTGGGGGAGGGGATTACTTTGAGGGGCACGAAATAGATTTGGCAGAATAAATAAAGAAATTTCAAATTATGAACAAAGTCTTACTATTTTTCGCCCACAGTAGTATATTAATGTAAGGGGGATATCGAAGTAGACCGATTACTTTATGGGACCCTTTTCGACCCACTTGTTTCTCGAATTGATTTCAAGCAACGAGTTGATTATGGCTAACTTACTTTCATTGAGTCTCGTGCTAACACTAGCCTTTACTCTTGATTGTAAAGAATACATACTGTCGACTGATAACTGTCGGCCTTCTTCCTCCTCACCTAGTCTCTTGTAATTGCTATATTCCCGATAGCATTCACAATTAATTATGCTAGCCATATTTGTATTTGTATTATAATATTTTAAGTTAAGATTTGCTCTTCCGTAACTATTAACTATTTCTAGGGAAACTATTTTTATATTTGACTTGATTGTAATCACTTCTAATTTCTAAAATAAAACAAATTCAATTAATTTTAAGGCAGTGTTAAAAAATGTTTTCTAAATTGCAGTTCTGGTCTGATGGAATTACTTTATCGTCATGACTTCAATCTTACGATTTCTCACTCTTCAATCCAATCACATTTTATTGATTTTGTTTTTCCTTTATGTGCAAAATTGGTTATTGTTTTCTTTCATTTTTGTTTCTGCATCAGCTGTTGTTGTTTGTTTACCTTTCTGCCATAAAATATGCTATTATACGAAAAATATGCTAAACATTTATTGTTTTTATTCACAGCATACGAACAGGGGCATTTCTTTAAACTTCGTTTTGTTTAATGTTCGCCCCCCTTTGTTGGTGTAAATGTTTAGATGGAGAGAATATTGTTTGTTTACTTACGATATTTTATGTTATACAATTTTGCATATGAAATGTGTTAGACACGTTAAAAACATAAAATACTGGAGGTATGCGATACTTAATGTGTGTGAGGGGGTGAATATTATTTTCTTGTGTGTAGCAGAGTGGGCTGCGGGGTGATTATGTTTACGTGTAATGAATACCAATACTTGTATTCTATCACATAAATATGTGCGGTAAATTGTAATAATATGTGTGGTGCAGGATTAAGGGTGGCCGGTACTCAAAGAAAATTTGATTTAATTAAAATTTATTTAAATTTTCTAAAAAAAAAGAAAGCTATGCCTGGGGGCCTTGACATTAGGGTCAAAGACTTAAAGCTGTCTGATGATATGAAATATCTGCCAGTAGCTCTAGATAAAACTCTTACTTTGAAGAAACACTTATCATACGTAACAAATAAATCCTTCGAGGTAACTTGCGTGCCAAAGGCTGTATGGTAATACTTGCTGCCTACGAGCGAAAATGTTACCGTGGTCATATAAAACAATACAAGTAATAATGATCAGCTATGCATCTCTAGCACGGTGGTCAAAGGTAGAACAATTACAGGCTCAGATGGTTCTCAACAAGGTACATCGTATAGCTTGCTTGAGTGTAAAGGGAGCAATAACAACGGGCCCCACACCAGCCCTGGGATTGATTACTAGACTCACTCCCCCGCATCACGCAGTTAAAAGTCAACAGCCTTCAAGTTACACAATCTTGCACAACTTACGGAAGGCAATCTTGCTAGGCATGTAAAGATTCTTGATGCCGTCTGGAGCTCTCCATGTTTCTCCGATAAGACGAATAGAACACTTAACTTTTCCATACACTTTAAAGTTATCATCAGTGAACGCTTAGCCTGTGGATACGATGAGATAATTGTAGAACAGGACTTAATGTTATGGTTTACGATTGAGTACAAGATGGAAGATGACCGTGCTGGGGCAGTCTTTTTAGGGCAACATTTCCGAAAAGTGGTTGCAAAGGGGAAAAACAGCTTCCATCTTGAAGGACCTCTGTGCTAGAGAATGTCCACATAGAAGCACTCGCGATACCAAAATATTCAAACTTTCGGACAGTCAAGCCAAATACTCCTTCTAAGTTCTAAAAGTGGGTCTGGGAGTGCTTTCCTTTTCTACATACGAAGAACTCAGTTACTCTAAAGTGGGTACCGAGACATACGGGTCATGTAGGCAATGAAACCGCAAACTAACTGGGCAAAACTGGCGTAGACACACCTTTCATAGGTCCAGAACTCTTCTGTGGGGAAAAACCATATCCACTCGATTACTGGCGAGCCTAAACAGACGTGTGTCAGGCGAAAAAACTCATTGACCCCTGAAGTATTAAGGTAGAGGCTATTCGAAATCCCAGCATTAAGTTAAAAAACTTTACACTGCATTGTTAATAGGACACTCTATCATATGCATAAAAAAGATGTGGTAGAAAGAGATTCCTACTGGCTGTGTCTGCAGGGGCAGAAAATATTAGAAGATGGTTTTATGCCATTGCCCTGAGGCAGGCAGCAAGACACAGACTTATCTACCCAGCCGTTATGCAGACAACCTAGTTAAAATGTAAGACCACAATGATTACGAGTTTTATAATAAGTCTAGCAATGTCCTAGTAGTCCACGAGGCTCCTAAAAGTTGTCGATATTTGGTTTCATCAGGGCAGTACTAAATGCCACATAAGAGCTGATTTCGAAGAACAATTAATTTATCTAACGTTTAGTAGCGGAGAGTAGGCCACAGTAATTGTGAAGTTGTACCCATGATTACAACGCTTCTCATGTATCGCTAACAAAGTCATGGTTACATTTTTTTTGTATTTCAGTCTATTGAAACAATAAATTATATGAAAACAATAATTTATTGATTCAAATTAAACGAGCCGATAATATTTTTAGTTACTTATGGTCTTAGTTATTAATCTTGATTTCCTTTTAATTAAAGTTTTAATTACAGAGATTTTTAATTTCAATAACATGTTTTTATTTATTTTAAAACAAATCCCTTATTTGGTCAACACAAATCAATTGCAATTCATTTGTTTTTTAAAATTATTTAAAACAAAAACTCGTGCGTTAAATCAAAATTTAAACCAAAAGCCATTAACAGTTTTAAAATTCCTTTGTGCATTCACTAACACATTTAAAATAAAAAAATTTCGCTCTGGCTAGATTTTCCTCTGCCCTCCATCTTTAGTTATACGTGCCAATTTACATAAATATTGCAGCAATTTCACAGACAAACATCCCTCGCACCAGCCAAAATAAAAAAGAAATAAAAAATATAAAAGAGAAAGTTTAAATGCGACACAAAAGTGTCGCGCCACTTTAAAGCTTACGCGTGCTCTTCTCGTCCAGCTTTGTGAGTGTTTTTGTTCGTGTGTGTGTTACTTTCGCGAGATACGAGGGCGGCTCAATAAGTCCGTGACTTTGTGAATGAAACACAGTTTTTTTGCAAAACAAAAATTTGTTTGTCAACATAATCTCCTTTCAACTCAACACACTCAGTGCAACGTTTCTCCAGTTTTTGTATCCCTACCAAAAAATATAATTTTTCGAGGTCCTTAAAATGGGCATTTGTTTGGTCAATAATTTCATCGTTGGAGCAAAATCTCTTTCCACCGAGCTATTTCTTGAGGTTTGGAAACAGGAAGTAGTCACTAGGGGCGGAGAATATGGCGGATGAGGTACCAATTCGTAGGCCAATTCATATAGTTTTGCCATTGATACTGCACACGTGTGCACCCGTGCATTATTTTTATGAAAAAGGACTTTTTTCTTGACCATATGGGGTCGTTTTCTTATTAAATCCGCATTAAATCGGTCTAATAAATTGACATAATATTCGCCGTTTATTGTTTTTCCCTATTGAAGGTAATCGATGTGGATTATCCCGCGTGCATCCCAAAAAACTGTTGCCAAAACTTTATTGGCCTACAAACTTATCTTAGCTTTCTTCGGATCAGGTTCACCCGGAAAAACCCATTCTTTTTTTAATGCTGCTTGGTCTCCGGAGTACAGTATTGGATCCATGTTTCATCCACAGTTACAAAACGTCGCAAAAACTCGTTCGCATTGCAGTTAAACAACTCCAAACAATACTTTGAATTTGTCTTACGTTTACGTTTATGGTTAATTAAGAACAAACGCGGCACCCATCTTGCAGACAACTTTCGTAAACCCAGCTGATCATTTAGAATCGAAACCACGCTGCCATATAAAATACCTATGGCATCAACAATCTCACGCACTTTTACTCTTCGATCGGCCAACACCATGTCGTGGATTTTTTCGAAAGTTTCGGGTGTACCGACCTCAATTGGCCGTCCAGAACGTTCAGCATAATTTGTACTTGTGGGACCACAACGAAAGACAATAAATCACTTTTTTACCATTGAAATCGATGGTGCAGAGTCCCCGTACTATTTATCGTGCTTTTCTTTGGTTTGATTGACGGTTTTTTTTCGCAGAAAATTAAGTTTAATGAGCACTCGAAATTCACTTTTTTCCATTTTCAGACAAATACACGTGGTTGTATGTTTTGAACAGCTGTTAAACGCAAAGTAAATGACGACACTTGCTTAGAACTTGACAGTAGTCCATTAACAGGTGGTACTTGATGGGAACAGTGTTGCATTTCATATAACTACGAGTGAAGTTGGAAAAGTCATGGACTTATTCATCCGCCCTCGTATTTACACGTATACCAGACCGTTAAGCTGCTAATAAAATGCATGTAAATCCTGGGAAAAACGCATAAATTGCGGTGTTTACCACCAAAGCTCCTGGTTAAGTGGTATTTTGTTACAAAAATTTCAAATTCAACTTTTTTTGCAGGACCTTTCTAGTGGCAAAGTGGGCATCTGAGATAGAGGGCGAGAAGCCAACCTTTTATTGTGTAGATTGGATACAAACAAAAGTCACAGAGCGAGAGTATTTTGTGTGATTTTTAACGAAATTATTTTGGTAAAAGGGAATATTTGATGTGTTAATTTCAATCATTAAAAAAAAGGAGACAGGTGTTATTTGACAACTTTGCTTTAGCCATGTGATTTGTCTTTTAAAATTTTATGCATTTTCAGTACAAATATTGATGCTGGTACTTGTATACATGTTTCGGTTCTAAGCTGTTGCGAATGTTTTATTTACTATAAGACTGAGCGAGGGGTCGCCACGTTTTTGTATTGCTCAAACCTCAATATTTGTTAAGAAGCTAAGCACATGATTGCCTTCAATAGTACAACTTAATTCAAAACGCTGAAGTGGTATTTAATAAAATGACCGACATATTTCCCAAAAAAACACCACAAAAATCAAAATTCCCGAATTCTGGAATATCTCCCCACAAAATTTATATCAACCAAAATTTTGCAACTTCAAAAAAACCCAAATTTTCTTGTTGCTTCATCCACTATGGAATTAATATATTTTACCGCAGAATCACCCATTATGTATGGAATAGAATATCAGATAAATGTCCGCCTCTGTTAGCCTCACAAATGCGAGCCCTTTTGAACACGCGGCATTTCCTTAATTTCATCACGAATATTTTGTTTGAGTTGCTCCAGCGTTTCTGGTTTGTTTGCATAAACCTTGCTTTTCAGATATCCCCACAAGAAGAAGTCCGGAGCAGTCAAATCAGGCGACCTTGGAGGCCAATCAACATCACCATTCTTTGAAATAACTTGCTGTGGAAAGAGGCCTCGCAGTAATTCCATTGTAATCCTGGCTGTATGCGATGTGGCACCGTCTTGTTAAAACCACATGTTAGTCAAGCCAAAAGCACGCAGTTGTGGCGTTAAAAAGTTTGTCACGATATCGCTCCCAATTGACAGTTATCGTTACGCCGTTTGCACACCAGACTGTCACTTTTAATGGATGCAAAGGTGACTGATCAATTAGTTGAACGTTTTCCATTGCCCAGAACCGACTATTCTATTTATTCACTCACGATTTTTCATGAAAATCGGGGTTGTCATGGGCGAGCTTTTGCATCCTATTGGCATATGTAGGGCGGCGTAAATGGTCTTCTGGAAGAAGCTATTGTGTCAACTGAATCTTAAATGAAAACAAATGCAAATCTTTGTGCTAAATTGTGACCAAAGTTGTTCTTTGAAGACCAAGCTCCTGAGCACGGTGTCGAATTGAGGTTGATGGATTGTTTTGAACACTTTCTTGAACAGCAGTAATGTTTTCAGCCGATCTTGCAGTACATTGCGGTCCATGCTTGAGCCTATCAGCTACAGTCCCTCTTTCTTCGAAATCATTCACTACACGATAAATAGTGCGTCTTGTTGGCACGTTGCTTCTCCCTAAAATTTCACGTAACTTTCTCATCGTCACAGTAATCGATGATTGATTTTTATAAAATGTTTTAACGATTAAAACACGTTGGTTTACCGAATATTTTCCATAATATATTTGCCACGTCTCTACTTCACGACTATGAACTGTCAAGATTAATGTTTACGAAAATGGCGGCAAAACAAAGCAGTATACCTTTCCGGCGGATACCCTGTATATATAACCTAGCCAAGTGAAGTTTAAATATAATTGATTTTTAAATAGTTCATGACCAGCTATTAATAAGTCATACAATTCACCGAGTCTAATATATTTGATAACGAATTAATTTTTTACTTTAAGCTCAGTTCGTATGTTTAACGAAGGAGTACTTGTCAGGTCAATGGGGGCTGCTGCGATATTTTTCTCCTGCTTATGTGGCACTTTCCAAATAAAAATTTATTTTTAATTTTATTTGGTTATTTCATTTTTAACAAAATTAAAATCCATTGAAAAAATTTTCGTAGTTAAAGAATTAAAAAAAACTAAGTCTGACCAACCGCTATTTGATTTACAAGCTCAAATAATCAAAATTATTTTAAGAAAAAACAAAGCTAACTTAATTTTTATATAACTTCTGTTCCATTCCACGTTCCATGTCTAGACAGTCTCTATTAGCTCTCAAAAGAGATAAAAATTAAATAACGGTAACTTTCTGTCTCGTTCTTTTACAAGGATGTGTGTAGAGAAAACTAGAGTAAAGACAGGTTATTTACGAAAAACAGCCGACATTTGAAAAACGATATTGAGATGGAAAGCGGGAAAAAGGCAAAAATGAAACAAAGTGAAACATTAATAGAAAACCGGTCTATGTATTAGTTCCGTTTTCTTTCTGGCGTTGACAGGTTGTTAGGCTGGAAATGTTAACAAGGAAATTGCGCACATTAGCTTAATAAACGTAAAGCATTTTAACTGCGAAAGGCAGTAGTTAAAGAAATAATTATGAAATAATAAAAAGGAAACGGAAATCATACAATAAGAAGTAAATAATTAATTGCAATTTAAAGAATAGTGCAAATGAAAGTGCAAGATTTATAAAAAAATATTATCTCAAATTTGTTATAGAAAATTGTAAAAAAGAAGAAGTCAAAGAAATTGTGATAATAATAAATCAAATGCAATGCAATAAATTAAAAAGAAAATTAATGAATTAAATTACAAAATAAAAATCAATTATTGATAAGATTCCTTTAAGTTATTGAAAGGTTCCTTTAATTAGTAAAAATATTGCCTGCCACTTGCTAATAAGCCGCTCAAGGCCAGTGAAGTAAGGAAACAACCCTTTTTTTAAACAAACGACCCATCACACAATGATGCAATGATTAAAACCATCGAGATAGTGGCAGTAAAACCGGATACAAACAACGACAAACATGTTGCTAACTGCCTTTTTAAATTAATGGCTTTTTAATAGCTTTTTGTAATAACAAAAAATTATCTACTACTTGTAAAGTTTTTCTCGCCCCCAGTTTTATTTTAAATATGTTTTACACGGAAATTAACAAAAGTGCAACTTCCATTCCAGTCATCTATTGCGTCCTGCACAAAAAGTGATTTATGGCCATAAATGAGAATATTTAAAATAGCGTATATGTGTGAGTGTGTGTGTGTTAAGCTGTTTTCACTCATATGTGTTATTTAACAGTGGGTGGTGTTTGTGCAACAAGCGTATTATTGCAAGTTGTAAATCGTTTTATTATACTCGTCTTATTCGTTTTATGTTGCCATTATCAGTGACAACGTTTAATTAAAGTGTTTTATGGCCAACACTTTATTGGATTAGTAGAGAATATTTTTGCATAAGCAAAAGGCTAAAAAGACTTGAAAATATTCTAAATATAATGGGATTATAATTAGTTGTCTCAAAAAAGGATACACTGTGAAGAAGTTTAGCGTAAGTTAAATGTTTTACTTATAAAATAAAATGTTTTCTGTTTAAGCGATTGATTTATTTAGGCACAAGTTTATATTTTATTTTTTCAATTAAGAACAACTTATGTTTACAGCACCACCAAACTTTGATTAACGCCAAAATAATATTCAAAACATTTTTTTGTTAGAATAATTATATTATTTTTGCGCGGTTAGAAATGTAGTAAAAACTGTGCTATTCAACGCAACCGTGTTGTAATTTTTGTGGATGGAAATCAAACAATGTTTAAAAGTAAACAAAAAGTTGTCTAACGCAACCAAAGTAATGTTTAAACAATTTTTAAATTGCTATTGCATGTTTGCAGCAACAATATATTGTTGTAGAGAACATAATATGGTTGTCGTTGCCAAGCCACAACCATGTTTTTTCTTTGTGTCTTTTAATTAGGTGTTTAGTTACCATGTCATTCAAAGTTTTGGTTTAGTTGTATAGATTAATTCGGTGCTAAAAGAATTGGTCATTGTTTGAGGCCAGAAAGACCAGAGTCAAGATCTAAAGTGTATTCTAGCCGGGTTGTTCTGCATCTATTGAAACAAATGTTAGTTAGACGGGGTAAGTTTTCCAAAGAGGTTTGGCACTGGTATAGCATCTGGAGTATGAATATTGTCATATTGAAATATTGTAGCTTCTACAAATGGAATAATTGCTGCTTCTTCAGCTCTTCTTCTCTTTTGATAGTTTGGTCTTTCAGATCGCACCAAGCAAAAACAAAATCTTTATAAAAACGAGTTTTCGTTACTAAAACAATACTTTTTATGAAAACGAATTTTTAGTTATTACAATAAGTTTTTTTTTGGAAAGGTATTTGGTGTAGAAAGTAATGTATTAAATAAAAGTACTTTTTTGCAAAATATACTTTTAGTTCTCATAATAGTACGTTTTGGTAAAGGAGACTTTGTGAAAAAATAGTTTTTTGATTATCTTGTGGAATAAGAGCCACAAAAATTTTTTATGAAAAAAGGGACTTTTTCTCTGGACTCTTGATGAAAAAAGTATTATTTTATAGAAAAGGACTTTTTTGAGTTTTTGAAAAAAAAACTTAGGTTTGCGAAAGAGTAACTTCTTGCGAAAATAAGGGCAAGTTATCAGACTGGGTTGCAAATCTTTTTGGATTAACGTAAGTGGACTTGAGGTATATCAAATGAAAGCAAAGAGTGAGTAGATACTACTGTATTACAGAAAAGATTCTACAATAAGTAAATTGTTGCGGAAATTCATACTGACCTTTTATTGTTTATAAATTAAAAATAAATTTTCCTTTTCTTTAAGCATATGCTTCAACTATTTCAATTTTGTCCCCCTGATGGAATTTCGAATCTTATAACTTGAATTCATGCAACTTTTACTTGCTTCTTTTGGTACTTTTTTGAAAGAGGATGTTATCAATGAGAGTGTGTTTGTATGAAATAAATCCATATAAAATATTTGTTCCTATCATATGTTGCAGAGGGATGACAAGTGGAGTTTGAATTTAATAAGGCTTTAAAAAGGTTGTCTGCCAATGTGTTTCGTTGTGGTGTCTGTCTTCGTTGGATTATTTACAAATTTTATATTTTTGCACGTGTTTTTTCTACTTTTTGTTGAACTGGAAAGAGGAAAACATAACACATAAAAACCAAAAAAATTTTATTTACCTCCATGTTGTTGGCATATTTTACGTTTGCCAACCCATATAAAAGCATAATATAATTTTTTATTTCTTTTGAGGTGCTGTTACTCTCCTCATTTTCGTGATGTTTCTTTTACGTTTACAGGATAAAGGAATTTGATAACAATGTAAGAGAATAATAAATTTTTAAAGTTTGCGTAAAGATATCTTTAAGTAGGAGTTCAAAGATATTTCAGAACATGCAAACACATACATATGAGTATTTGTTATTTTAAAACACTTTGCCTTTGTTTTTAGTGCCGCCTTTAAGTGTGGCGACAAATAATTGAAGAGTTTAGTGAACAAAGTATTAATAATAAAAAAAATATTAAGAGCAATCATGGCTTATGTAAGTTCGACTACACGATAATAAACGGACACTGTATTTTCATTACTCATAATAAAATATGAATACAGAGCAACAGGCTTTTGTAACAAAAAGATGATAATCTGGAAAAAGCGAATCAGTGACATTTTGTACCAAAAGTAGTTTTCGCGAAAAAGCTACTTTTGGAAAAACCCTCTTTAGCTGAAATATTCAGCTAAAGAGGGTCGATTTTCAAAAGTAGTGAACTTGACCCAAAAAATAAATAATGGCAATATTTTAAAGGGTTAAACATTTATACTCCATTCCATTAATACTTCATTAAAATACCAAATTTATTTACTCATCTTAAAAATATTTCTCCATTCCTATTTTGGCTAAAGGATAATATCTATTTGGCTGTTCATTCGTCACTTTTGTCCCAAAAAGTCACTTTCTTCCCCAAAAAGCCACTTTTGTTCCCAAAAAGTCACTTTTTTAAAAAAATTAATTTTTCACCAAAAAGTGATTTTTTTTTACAAAAAAAATGATTTTTACAAAAAATCACTTTTTCACAAGAAACCCCATTTTGTCACACAGTCACTTTTTACAAAAAATCACTTTTTCACCAAAAATCCCATTTTGTCACAAAAAGTCAATTTTTAACAAAAAAAATACTTTTCACAAAAATTCGTTTTTGTTTTTCCGAATAATCACTTTTTTACAATGTCGCTTTTTTTTGGCAAGAATCCCTTTTTTTAAATGAAATATTTGTTCCAAGAGAAATCCTGCCTGTCTTAAAGATTTAAACATAGATGTGTGCCCCAGTAAGCACCTCCCAGAAAGTACGTTAACATGTTCCGAGTAAACTTTTATTTCTCTGATTATTTTCTTAAAGTTAAATCACAAAAATTAAATCATAAAAATTAAATCGCATTAGCACCAGAACCCCAATAACAAAAGTAATGAAATATGAAATGTGTTGTAGGTTCTGTTATTGTACTTAGAGCATTATTTGGTTTGATCATAAGGAAGGTTTGCTAAAATAAAAATCTAGAGCGTTTTATTGGCAGTAAAATACCCTGCTGACCCATTGGAGAAAAGGGTTTTAATTTAGAGCAAACGCCTTTCTACATCTCTTGTCAACAAACAAAAATTTTATGCCACTAATTTCTTAAGTAAATTATTCAGGGTGTCCGCCGGCAAGGTTTTTTTAGTTTTGCCGCCATTTTAGTAAACATTAGTCTTGACAGTTCATATTTGGCAGTCGTGAAGTAGAGACGTGGCAAATTTATTATGGAAAATATTCGGTAAACCAACGTGTTTTAATCGTTAAAACATTTTATCAAAATCAATCATCGATTACTGTGACGATGAGAAAGTTCCGTGGAGTTTTTGGGAAAACAACGTGCCAACAAAACGCACTATTTATCGTGTAGTGAATGATTTCGAAGGAAGAGGGACTGTAGCTGATAGAGCCAAGCATGGACCACAACGTACTGCAAGATCGGCTGAAAAAATTACTGCTGTTCAAGAGAGTGTTCAAAACAATCCATCAAGCTCAATTCGACACTGTGCTCAGGAGCTTGGTCTTCAAAGAACAACTTTGGCCACAATTTTGCACAAAGATTTGCATTTGTTTCCATTTAATATTTAGTTGACACAAGAGCTTCTTTCAGAAGATCATTTACGCCGCCGTACATATGCCAATAGGTTGCTACAGCTCGCCCATGATAACCCCGATTTTTATGAAAAAATCATGATGAGTGACGAGGCACATTTTCATTTGAATGGAGATGTGTGAATAAACAGAATAGTCGGTTCTTCACCTTTGCATCCATTAAAAGTGACATTCTGGTGTGCAAGTTGGTCAGGAATCATTGGATCTTACTGCTTTGAAACTGATTCCGACTTCTTTTTGTGGGAATATCTGAAAATCAAGGTTTATGCAAACAAACCAGAAACGCAGGAGCAACTCAAACAAAATATTCGTAATGATATACCGCGTGAAATGTGTGAGAATGTATTGTACATTGATCTGATATTGTATTCCATACAAAATTATAAGCAAACAAACCTTCCCGGCGGACACCCTGTATTATTATGTTTAAATAACAACTACTATAGCTTCTAATAACATAAAAAAGTATTAGTTATTTATATATCGTTTTTTTACCTTCATTTAGACTTGCTTTATCTCAATTACACGCGTTATTTTCACCACTACCCATCCGCAATGACATATTTAAGAAAATTAAAAAACATTATTCTATTTGCCTTATTAAAAAAATTTTTTTCTAAACGTCAGTCAAATTTTGTGCGTTCAAAGTTTCCTTCTTTAAAAGCTTTTGGTAAACAACTATCACAGTATTCACAAACCACATTAGCCTAAAGAAATCATGCCCTAATGGCTGACATTATAATAGAAGACGTCATTAAAGCCTCATCAACCTCAAATCAGTTGACATTTTCTTTGACAATTCAAAATATAATTTTCGAAAACCAAAACATAACACGCCTCCTATTAATTTCTCTAAGAAAACAAATTACACTTAAAGTGATGGAATGTCTAAAGTATGAGAACTATAATGAGGTTATTAAGAAATTACTACATGAGCACGAATGATGTCCTTTATAACTTTTGTCCTTTGTGAATAGCATTAGTGATAGTTAGTGTGTGACTAAATGGAGTGCGTTGTGTTAGTATTGGTCTCATTAAGTAGACATTTGAAAGCACAACCAAAAGTCAACATCAGCCATAATAAAACTTTTTCTCTTGTTCCAAATATAAGTACATATGTGTGTGTGTGTGTGACATGTTAATAAATGCCAAGTGGTGTTGAAATGAACTACACACACGACTGAAGTCTATGTGTGTATTTATGTAGATGACAACATTTTACCACTAAAGAATAACTGAAACATGAGAAAGTTGTACAAGTAGTTGTTATGTTTTATAACAGAATTATACTTTTCAGAAAATTACAACGAATTAATACAAAAGTACTTTTTAAAAAAGAACAGTAAAGCTTAAGAAATTTGAATTATTTGTAAAAATTTGGATTAAAAATCTCAATGCAACCTGCGAAATGCGTATAGAGGATACTTATCCTCCAACTAGTAAATTGCACTTTATTTGGTAAACGAATTGGGAGAGAAGTAGCAAATGAAATAATGAAACATTTTTTTAGTAGTACCTTTTTTTTAGCAGGACTTTTGCAAAAACGCCACCTTTTTGTACAAGTATAAAAGTTACTTGCCTTTTTAGAAAGCTGTATTTCTGTACTATTTGGTAAAAAGTACCATTTCGCAAAACGTACTGTGTTGTAAAAGTACCATTTTCTAATGCACCTTTTTTCAATATTACATTAAAAAAATTTATTTAATTCTTCCTTTCACCCTCTTATATTTTACACAAAAGGCCTTTCTGCAAAAAATTTTTAAGTCAATTATTTAAAGATTTTGTTCTTTAACAGTTCTGTATTTTACCGTATGTAAAATCTTAATGTAACACTTGAGTAGTTGTTGATGCTTTATTATTTTACAAGTGTTATTTGAAGTTCTAAAGACAACAACATCTTGTGGTACTTATTCATAAACAACGTAAACTTTTAATGGGAGTAACTGCCCCCTTAGGTGGTTAAAAAGGACGGGTTTAGGAATGTTGAAGCGCAAAACTATTCAAAGGATATGAAATTCTTGCCACAACCACAGCAATGATGCAAATGACACTTATGTTGTGTTACTCCTCGTAAGATGAGTATTCTCATGAATTTTATTTGCATTTAAGGTTAAGGTTTTCCTCAAGTTTATTTGCGAATTTTTTTTATTACTTTTTGTGCGCTGGCAAATTATTATTGTTGTTGCCTTGCTTGCCAACATAACGAAACGTGTGTGGTTTGTTTCTCGCGATTATACTCTTTTGCAAATAAAATATTAGATTGGCCAAAACAGCAAAGAAAGTTTTAGCCGCTTTTTCAGTTATTTTAGTTATTGTAACACACTAGTCCTAAACGAAAGTTATTTGGCCCACCATAGGTTATAAAAGGTTAGAGCAGTAGTCAATAATAGCTGGTTTGTCTATTTCAGGGATACCTGTAGTAAAGTAAACTTACTTCTGGCGCTACCCTACACTTTTGTGCTAAACTAGTTTTTCTAAACCTTGAACACATTATTGAACTTTCACCGAAAGTACTGGTTTTACGGTGAATATTGGGCAGCTACTGGTGATTCTAAATTCAAGAACTGTAGGGTACTGTCACGTTTGTGAATCATATATGTTTGCAATCATATATGACCTGTTTGTGTAGTAAAATATTGTAAAGTCTACTTATTTTTATTACGTTAAGTTTGCAACATCAAATTATATTTTGAAAACTTGTGTCTAGGAATTTGTTCTCGCATTTTAGTTTACATAGAAAAATAATGTTATTTTTGGGGTTTGTTTACTCACAATAATGGGTAGCATATGTAGAGATGCGTATAAATGTGATTAAGTGTTGTAGCAAATGAATTTATGAGTCTGAGTCGCAACTTAATTTATGCGGTTTTAATTTTATGTTGAAGTAAATATTTCATTTAGTTTTAGAAGAACATTAAAATGTCAGTTTTTAAGTACTATTTCATGTAATTTTTGAAAATGATTCTTATCGATTACTTTATCTTTTATATTGTTGTCATTTCGCCCTACACTATTCAGTAAGGTTTTCTATACCGAAATGAAATGAAAAAGTAAATATACATTATTTTTCTGATAAATAAACAATATTGTGCAATATTTTTAATTTGTACGAAAACATTTGGTACATTTTATTTAGTCAAGAAGTACCTTTTTGTTAAATTTACCATTTTGTTAAATATACCATGTTTTTATTATGTACCACTTTTGATTTTAAACTTTTTGTAAAAAATCCAGCTTTGCTTGTAAAAAGTACTTCTAGCAAAAAGTTCCTTATTGTAAAAATATCTCATCTTTATTAAGACATGTAGAATTGTTTATAAAAAACCTTCATTTAAAGTTACGCATTTTAGGCGAAAATTTTTTTGTATTGTAGTACGTTTAAAAAAAAAGTACCTTGTAATAGTTTACATTTTGGATCGTATGCATCACTTCTTTCAAAAAACTATAATATCGCAAGAAAATACGTTTCTGTAAAAAGTCATCTCATTCTTCCAAAAAAGTAGTTATCTAGAAAATTGGAAAGTTTTATAAAAATACGTCTCTTTGTACAATAAAGAGGTACCTTTTTCAAAACTCAAGGTATAAAAACCTTAACATATATGTTCGTAAAAATACTTCATTTTGTATAGAAAAAAAGGATCTGTAAAAAGTACTATTTTGTAAAAAGTACCCCTTTGTAAAAAGTACCTTGTGGCTAAAACTTTAACACAGTAAGTGTTCGTAAGAAATACTACAATTGTATAAAAAAACCTCTTGTAATATTTCGTAAAACATACCTTTTAGTAAAAACGTTAAGACTGTTTGTGAGAAGTACTCTTTTGCAATAGTACCGCTGCGTTAAAAGTACTTCTTAGTAAAAACTGTAACACAGTATGGGGTTGTAAAAATATTACTTTTCGTAACAAATAAATTTTTTGTAAAAAGTACTCTTTAGGAAAATACCGCTATGTAAAAAGTATATGCTTATGTCTTTTTTTAGATAACAAATCATGTCAATTTACAGCTTTTTAAAAGGTACCAAAATGTAAAAATACTTCTTAGTAAAATCTGCAACACAGTATGGGCTTTTAAAAATAGTACCTTTTGAAGAAAATAAACTTTTTATAAAAAGTACTCTTTTGAAAAAGTACCGCTATGTAAAAAGTACTTTTTAGTAAAAACTTTAAGATTGTAAACGGTTGTAAAAATAGTAAAAAATAAACTTTTTGTAAAAAAGCACCTTTTGACATTTTATAATATTAAATACCATCTTGTGCGACCGAATATTGTTTTGTACGTTTCAATTTAAAGTAACAAATAACCGTTCAATTGTGGGGATTTCTTTGAAAAGATCCGGTCACGATTTACCAAATTAGCACAGACTACCAACAATTACAAAATGTCCATGTTTTCTTGTTTTATGACCCAAATATTGAAGTAAAATTTCCTTTAAATCCATAACTGCTGACAAATTCATATTATTTCGTATTATCCTTTTATGCGTGACATAAAAATATATGTATTCGTGGCCCAGAATTTAATGAGCCATAAAACAAATAAATGTGTGATTATTATATTGTCGAATTCTAGTTTCAAAATGGATTTAAAACTCATTTAAATGTTTCTTTATGTGAGATAGTGTGTGAAAAGAAATAGTTTAGTTGTTACTCGACAAACTCACTCGCTTTATAGCTTTTTAATGTGGTTGTTATAACAAGCTTTCACATTAGAACATTAAGGTTTTCGGCATTAGGATATCATTATTGTGGAAACAATTTTCATGTTTAAATCACCACGGTGCCATAATAAAAGCAATAAAATGTTTGAAAAGTTTTTTTTTTTGGCTACAATTTAAAATAGACGTACAAAAACGTATTAGTTTATTTTTGGTCCATTAATTCGACTTGGGTTATGGCAGAGTGAAGTAGGTTTAATACGAGTAGTTCTATTGATGCCTTTAAGGTGTTGAATAGCAGAGTTGTCCTTTCTAAAGGTTTTAATGTTTTCATTGTGGAAATGTATTTTTTTTTATTAATTACTTACAAATTGTCTTTCAGACTAAAACATTTTAAGTGACTGAGTTATTATTAATTTTGGTTTGGGTAGATCTTTTGAATTTCATCAAATTTAATCCGTCTTAAGAACTCGTTGATTTTAGTGCAATTTTTATAATGAGATTAAAATGAATTGCTTTGAAGATTGAAAGAAAGGTTGTAAATAATTAAATTATAACGGCAAAAGTTGTCCTAATTAATCCTTCAGCACAATGTTCTTTCCTCTCCCTCTCTCTCGCTGTCTTACATTTATTATAGATTTCTAATTTTGCAAAATTTCTTGCTTTTGTTTGGGCTCATTATAATTCAGCTGGTCAATTTTCAAATATTTGTTCCTTAAACACTCTGTCATTTGTCGTTTTCTTCTCAATAAGCTCTTCACATATGCAGACGCACAACTACTATTTCTGTATTTATTTTCATTGTCTAATTTCATATGTTTGTATTTGTGTAGTTAACATTGATAATAAATATCTTAATACCAAAGAAGAAACCTTAACAGACAGACAAGTTTTTGTTGTAAATAATTTGACCTGCCATCCCCAACACCCCTCAAAATTACCCGTAAATAAAAAAAGTGAAACAAAACAAACCCTGCATCATTTTGCAATTTGCACTTTTACAACTGAAAGGAGTGGAGTGATGATACGATTACTATTTAGTCGGGCAGCATTATAACACAAACTTATCCTTCAAACAGGATTTTTTGTTTTCCTTTTATATGCCACTCCAACACAATCACCTTATTACTATGTACGATATCTGTTGCCAGTATTCGTTATCGTCATCCCCTCTACACAATCAAATTTATTTTATTATTTTCACACACACACACAAGCGAGCATTTATTTACTTTTTGTTTTATGGCCGTTGGCTAAATTATATTACAAAATATACCAATTTCTAAATTGGGCAGACATATCTATGTGCATGTTGAAATATAGAAAAAAAAACTGTTCACTAAAATCGGGTTATAAAATTTTATAACTGGGTCCATTGCTTAAAATAGACATTATAGCAAAAATTAATTTAAAAAATAAATTGCTGTACTGTTATAACAAAAAGGGATTTTTGTACTAATATGATTTCTTAACAAGACGCTTCCAAATCGTACTTTGTTACATAATTTATATAATTAGGTACTTATTACTTAAAGTGCTATTTACGAAGAAGCCCTTTTTTATATTGGCATCATTTTTACAAAAATTAACAAAAAAGTACGCTTTTACAAAAATTAACTTTTTATAAGAAAAAAAGAGGATATTTTCTTAAGAAGGAAACTTTTTACAACAAGAAAATAAATAAAATAAATTTTTTACACAACAAAACTTTTTTCAAAAATTTAAACTACTTTTTAACACAAAAAAATTTTCATAAAAAAAGTCGATTTTAACAAAAAACAATTTTTCACAAAAAGTTAAGTTTTTTATAGAACAGTACCTTTACTGGAAAGGTCTTTTTTTACAAGAAAGGAATTTAAAAGAAAAAATTTAATTTTCATAATCAATTCGTTTTTACATTTCAAAGGTAAAAAAGAAGGGTACTTTTATGAAAAATATTATTTTCCAAAGCGGTATTTTTTATTAAGTTATCTTTCACAGCACCTTTATACTCAACTCACCTTTTAATACATTTTCCTATATCAGCATTCAAAACGTCACAAAAAGAAATTAAAAAAAGAATATTTTTTACAAAGTACCTTAAACAAATTATTCCTTTGCAGAAATCTACTTTTATAGAAAAAATGTTCTTTCCTACAAAGCTGACTTTTTTCTTACTTTTTAACAAAAATTCAATTTAATAATAATACTTTCTTACATAAGGTACTTTTTTACAAAAAGTTAATTTTTTTGCAGAAAGATACTTTTTTACAGAAATGTACTTTTTCCCACAAAAATTTTTAATTCCTACAAAGCTTATTTTTTTTCTTACTTTTTAACAAAAATTTAATTAAAAACAGATATGTATTTTTTACAAAAAGGTACCTTTGCAAAAAAGCAATTTATTTTAGAAATTCTTGATTTAATATTCCGACAGGGTGTTTTGATGTAGAATTTTGGAACGAATTTCCGTCATCTCTTGTCAAGTTTGGTTTGGAGACAAACCGGTTTCGGCTATGTGCCATCTTCAGTGTCATTGAAACCGCTTTGTCTCCAAACCAAACTTGACAAGGGATGACGGAAATTCATTTTAGAAAGTTTAATTTTCATAATCAGGACGATTTTAGGCAAAGATACATTTTAAGCGTTTTGTTTTATTTTTTGTGGAAAGCCTAAGTACTTTCATCGAGGTGTTTTTTATCGCTCCTCAGTAATCAGCACACCTTCCATTTACTGCACTCTCCTATAACAACCTTTCATTTACAACGACGCCACTTGCAAACAGAATCATATTTTTATACGGCAAATCTAAATAAATGGTGCTTGAATTTGTCATTGTATTTTTGTCTCTGTATTTGTTTGGTCGTCAGACTGCCTGTCTGTCTGCCTCCCTGTGCATCGTCAGTTTACCAGTTCAATTTTCAATTGAACAATAATCATTTTTTTTAAATTTTTTCAAGGTTTGCAAAAAGTGATTATGGTTTTGTGTGTAGTGGTGTCACAAATTTGGGGGTTTCTGCATTGTCAGGTACATGTGTGTTGGGTACACAAGTACCAGTGGACGGCTTTGTTTAATGGATGTAAAGCAATAGCTTTGTACATGGTTGTGTTTATTATTTCATTAAGTTGGGGTTATTTTTTTTTGTGACCAAACCAATATTAAACAGTGGTCACAAAGGAGGTTAATTTGTGTAACAAGCAAAAAGGTAATATTTTGTTCATTTTTAACTGGATATTTTTTGCTAAAAGTAACGTTTGTGTAAAAAATAACTTTTGTGTGAATAGTAAACATTATGTGAAAAGGTACTTTTTTTAAAAAAGGTACTTTGTGTAAAAAAGTGAATTTTTATCGAAAAGGGAATTTTTTCAGGTATAATCACTTTTGGCTAAAACGGTACTTTTAAAAAATTACTTCTTTCCAAAAACGTGATCATAAATTTTCAGTATTTCAATTCATACGTTTTTAAAGATATTAAGTCACCTTCAAACCACTGTTTAATCAAATGATGCGGATATTTTGTTAATATAATTTTCACACTCACTTTCAAAACCTAATTTACACATACTCAGGCAAAGAAATGCATGTGAGAAGAGAGTGTAAGAAATACACAATGATAAAATATTAAATAGTCTTCTCCCCTAGCCAATACACAGCATGTTATTAATACAATTTGACATGCACATGAATGTTGGGTAACACCGGCTAGATGGACCAACATCACGCATCAAAAACGTGTTGTAGCATGTAGACAATAGTCGTAAGGCTAGGGATATATTGGCACCAACCATTCACATGTAAAATAGTAGACTGTATGACAAACACATACGAGCATATTCCCCCACAAATTTGTTTTAAGAGAAAAAGAAGGAAATTTGGGGTATGAGTTCTAAGGTTTCCGATAGCTCTCTATTCAAATATTCAATAGAACACAGATCAATTTCGGTTTAAACAAACATATGTTAAGGAATAAAGAAGAAACACAAAACCGCCCCAAAACAAAAGAAATGAAGATTAAGAAGGGAGTTGGGCTACTTGCACGTGCATTTGTGTTTCTTCAACGTCTTTAAAAGAAAAAATTGCTGAAAAATCCTTTCTCTGTGTAATCATTAAAAAAGGCTCATTTTTGTGTCAAATGTCAATAAGTTAAAAATTTACAATAAATAATTCTCCATTTTATTGGATTAGAAAAGCAAAACAAGAACACTTAATGCGAATAATGTTTTCTCATGTTGGAGATGAGACTTATTTTTTTTGGCCCCTTTTCGACTAAAATGAGACTTACGTGAAAATTTTTTTTCGAAGAACTTAAAAGATATTTCTGTATACATTTTTTCATATCTTCACTTTAATTTTAAATTGCATTTAATTTGTGGCTAAGACGTGTAGCCAAAACACGCTTTCGAAATGAACAGGGAAGGAATATGTGTGTATTCCATAAACTGAAGAAAAGCTTGAAAATTTTGCTCACAATTTTCTATTTTTCTGACTCAATCTTTATGACAGCAATAAACGTTACTTTACTCACTTAATTATGTTCGAATTGGAATTGTTGTCAGTTTCATTATATTTCAGAAGGGTTTAATAGTTGTCTGAAAAGAAATAGTTCCATTATTAAGCAAGCAGTTGTTCAGCGCCTTAAAATAGGCAAACTAGTTTTCAATTCAATGTTTTCTTAAGATTTGTTTAAATATATATTTCCCCCTCGTATCAGACTAATTGATTCCTTTAATTACAACTTGGCATTCATGGCATTAATATAATTAAGTGTCTTCAAAAATGTTTCTCCTATTTAAATTTTTGCCTGCAGCTGCCGGCTCTAATGCAACGCGCAAACTACACAAACGTTTCTGTAATTGTTTTCAACATTTATTTTTAATTACTTTAAATGACTGGGGTGGGTGGCCTGCTTTAGAAACTTTATAAGACTCATTTTAATTTTTATCTCTGTTTGTGTTCTTTTCAGCACCAGCAACATTCCTTCACTTTTACTACTTTCACTTCTTGTTGCTGCTTTTGTTGGTTCTGTTGCTGCAATAATGTCATTAAATATGTCTGCTGTTTATTTAGTAGGTTTTTAGCAAAATCGGTTTACTGCTTTGAAAGAAAAGGAGTGATTTCTTTAAATAGATTTTACAGTCATTGTGGCTTTTACAAATACTTGAAGAATGTATGCTCTGCAGCCAGACTTGTAAACTCAATTAAACTGACACATTAAGGACCTATTAAGCCGTCTGCACACTTTGTACCTCTTTCAATATCATTAGCAAGTTTGATGCATTGCCTGATAGCTTGAGCGAGGATATAAATTATCTACCAGCTTCGTTTGATCTCGCATTTAACAATATTGCCGGCTATATGCTACCAGTTTGGTTGGCAGGTTTGAATAGTTTTATGTTTGATCAGTCCTTTGTTGCTTCCGCGAGATACACTCGTTTTGTGAACCAAATATTTTTATAGTTCTAGTACACAAACGTCTTACAGCAAGCGCTGCGCCTGCAGACACTGTTGAAAGTACCGACAAACTATCCATAAAGCAGCCAGTAAGTCTTAAATTCATTCATCGACTCAGTTGCGGCCATTATACGTTGTTTGTATTTTGGCTCTAATTACAGTCGCGATAGCCGTTGTACAGCGCTCTTCAGACATACCTCGCGATAGATTCCAGTTTTAAATAAAAATTATTATTTTAGACGAAGTCACTAGGACATTATTTTTAAAATACAAAACTTATCGCTTAAATTCCTTTAAAGCTCTGGCCTTTTGTAGGTTCTTAAGGAAGGAAGTGAAACCAAGACAATCCGTCCTCTTACCTCTCCAGCCCTACACTTAAGCCACCCACTACAGTTTCATGTTTTTGCTATTTAAAAATTGTGTTTAAACAACTGTTGTTGATGATGCTGATATGCTGCTGCTTGTTTTATTAGTTTGTTGTTGTTGCCGTGGTTATTTCTGCTGACGTTGTTCATTCTTGTGCGATTGTGTGATGTTTTGCCGCCATCTAAACGTTTAGTTTCCTTCCGTTTACTTACTGCTTACTTTATAGTACTTAAATTTCTAAAACTTGTATTTGTATGAGTAGATGTGCACGTGTGTGTGTGTTTTCATTGGCAATTTAAACATTAGAAAAATAAAATACTTTTTTCTATACCTACAACTCATTCTGAATATGAGGCAGGATTAAATTAGAAGGTGGGTGGGTTCTTTTCTATTTAAACAGTTTTTTTTAAGTTGAGTTTTTTAGGTCTGGTTGTTGCTTCTTCAATCCCGCATTTCTATAGACATTTTTTTTTGGATTTTTATATTTTGAAATCCGTTCACGTTTCTAATATTGTGTTATTATGTTGCTCTTCTTTTTTGAAAATAAAGAAGTTTATTCCAAACAAAAAAAAAAATTTTTTTTATGCTTGAAATATAAAATAGCGATAGGCATTAAAACAAAATAAAAGAATGAGAAAAATATAGAAAATATTTTAAGTAGAACATTTGAGTACATTCTTACGCAAAACTTTATTTATAGAAAAGATCTCTTTAAAATAAAAAAAATTTTCTGGAGTAAAATTTGGAAGAAGCAAGTGATTATTACCGAAGAGTACCTTTGCAGCAAAAAGTACCTTAAAGCGCCAATATGCATTTCAAAGCAAATTATTATTTATAGCTCAGAAAGTAGACGAAAGTTGAATATTTCGATCTCGCCCTCTCCTAAAAGTCTTGAAACAATATATGGCAGGTCAGTACAATATTAAGGTCGGCAGGTTTTTTGGGGGCCTACGAATGAGTTTCTAGCCAGACAGAGGGCCATATACGAGTATGTATACAAAGAAGTCTCAAAATTAAGACAAGATTTTTATTAATTAAATTAAAAACAGTTTTTAGTATTGAGATAATTTTTTTTATTGAACCATAAGGTACATAGATTAGGATTATTTTTGAAAAAACACAAGGCAAATTGTTTCCACAGATGCTGGCGCATTCTTACTGTTTAATCGAATATTTTCATGACCATTGTGCATAAATTTGTTTGTTAAAACTTTCGCCAAAATGATGTATGGACCTACACCATCTCTCCGAAAGGAAGGCCAGTATGTCTCCCGTAGAGTGCCCTCTACGAAATCCATACTGACGGTCGTGAAGTAAATTGTTGGACTCCAGGTAATTAACAAGATGGAAATTCACCATACTTTCCATAACCTAGGAAAGCAACACATTGGAATTTCGCCAGCATGGTACAATATGCTGAAAAGTTTGGCCAATGGACGCGCTAGCGTCGAAGAACACTGCTTCAAGACCAGTGCAGGGATGCCATCCGGCCCAGGAGACTTGTTTATGTTGAGGTCCGCAAGAACCCTCTTAACGGCACGGGCTCGAAAGTATATGCTTGACATAGTTACTGATACTCTTTTGAGCACGGGCAGTAATTGATTGCTTTGTGGCAAGAGAGAATTTCTTGCAAATAATGCGCCCAAAATGTTAGCTTTATCAACCGGGTCAGTGATTACTTAGTCATCCTTTAAAAGAGTCGGAATTGAGGAACTAGCATTATCCTTTACTCTTTTAACGAAAGACCAAAAGCTCTTACTACCCCGTGGAGCACTAAGAACTTTAGCACGAGGACGCTGCTCGTATAAAGCTTTTTCGCGCCTTAGTACTTTGGCACACGAAGATCTTGTCCTTTTGCGTAGCGAGTCAGTATCGGCATTTTTGTCATGTACTGAATGCTTCATCTCTGGATCCGATTGCAGTTTTGCATGTCTGATTAAACCAAGATTTTATTCTAGGTTTTATCGAAGTTTGTTTAGATGGAATGAAGGACTTTATTCCAAATAAAATTATATTCTCGACCATTTTCGCCATGGCATTGACATTATTGTCCATGAAACAAAGTTTCCAATTAAAATGCCTGAAGAAGTCGTTGAGATCAGCCCAACGAGCCTTTTCGTAGATAAATTTTTTACGTTTCTGGGTCGTTCGTGAAACGTTAAGGAGTTTCGAGAACGAAAAGGAGGCGGAAATGGTACAGTGATGCGAGTTACCTAGAGGTGCATTGGCGCTTACTTCATACTTTTCAGGGTGTGAAGTAAGAAAAATGCCAAGAGTGTTGTCCTGGTGCCCTTCAACACACGAAATGTGCGTTGGTTCATTCACTTGTTGCGCAATATGATTGTGCGCGGCGAATAATTCAACATATTGGCCTTCCGTAGTTGTATTGCCGTTTGGAGAATTTAGGACATAAGACGTTTGAGTTTTTCTAAAATGTGTACATTAGCAAATAAATTGTATGTTCATGATTAAATAAGTTGAGATAGAATTAACAAGAAAGATTTTTTTAAGTGGGCGCATTACGTTGCTGAAACGTTAAGTTTTCTCCTCTAATGCACGGGTGGTTGTGACCTTTTGTCATAGAAATCTGACTTCAAAGAACTATAAAAAAAATGTAATGGTCTTAAATCATAGAGAGGTAATTTTGATTATCGCAACGAGAGAGTAGGCGACGAGGAAATTGCTGTATGTATGACAAGTGGCATTGCCACATCAATGTCATGTGATCTTGGCAGCAAGAACTGTGTCATCAGATCGCAATTTCCAGCATCAGTAACAGTCACCGCTTAACTAGCCGCAAAATATTTTTTCAATGATGTCATCAGCCCATAATCCGCACCCTACAATGACACGTTGCGGGCGAATTTATTCAACCTCCAACTCGGAAGTTTAACCGATTAAAAAAGCTGCCCCGCTTGTTCAAAGATCTTTTCGTATTTTTAAAGTATTGTCCAATAATGTATATTGAATACTCCAATTTCCTAACCTAAAACTGTGAAATAGTTTTTTAGGCTTCCCGATACTTTACTGCACAATTGGCCGACAAATTCAAATCTTGTACATTTTTTATTTAATTTTAAAATCAGAAAAACCTTAAAGGAAAACTTTTTTCCCCATAACTCGAATACTTATGGACCGCTTTCGATTTTAATGGCAAAATTCAAAACGGGAATTCAAAAGATCGGCCCTCCAGCAAATTGGTAAGTAAGTTTATTAAATAGTTCGTGTATTTATATATGCAGCCTGTCGATAAGACGGTCCCAATTAACCACCCTCACTCCCGCTATATTAATTTAATCTCGAATATATATTTTTAAAAATAATTTTATACAAATATTTCATTTCTCTGGGTTCCTTCTTTGGCAAAAAACTAAGACACTATGCATGTGAAGTGTGTTACTTTATCTTCGCTGTATCTATCCTGAGAACAAGGACTTAACGTCAATATTACGTTAATCTTCAGTTACGTGCCTGGACTAAATTTATTACTTTTAATGACCCTGAGGGGGTCTTGTCACGGCATTTGTTTTCATTTGTACTCAACAAAATATTTCATCTTCATCTACGTTTTTCCAGTTCCTGTTCTAGTCTTCACTTGGAAGTTAATGCTTTGTATTGTATCCTTGCAGTCCCTCTCATTGATATATTTGTTTATTTGTTGCTTGATGTTCTCTTGCATTTTAAATAAAGTACATAGTGTTTTCCTTAATCAAGATATCGTCATAAAATTAAATGAAATTAAGGGGAATTATTTGAGCGAGTAAATATGTTTGTGTGTGTGTGTGTGTGCAAATAAAGGTTTATTAAAAAAGATGTCATGTCTTTATCAAAACAACATGACTGTGGAGCAATTAAAGTTTTTTAAAGGATAGTTACGAAAACTAAAAAGAAAATCGATCATGTTTGAGAAGAAAAATAAATAATAAATTTATGAAGAGAACGTAAGTAAAATTATTTATTTGTAGAAGGAATTTAGGTTTAGGCCTTTAAATTAAGCCCCACTACACCTTATGTTTGGCACAATTATGACACAAATTGCTCAAGCTAGACTGAGTGCTTCGCTTTACATCATACTTTTCTGCCTCGTTGCCTAAGGCATCTCATTGTTCAAGTTTAACAATTACCCATGTCCAGTTCGCTTATCTGAAGCGTAAGTTAGCTCATTTTCCGGTTCAACAAACTCACAAGTTTACGTAAGTAGCTGGTGCTATCTATCGTTACTTTCCCTGCCACTACAACTAATGGCACATTCTACTACATGCATAATAATTTCGTTATTATAATGTTTAACATAAAATCCAAGTGTCCACCTAGTGAGACAATGTGCTCATGGAAAGCATAGCAAGAGAAATAAAACGAAAAAGTTTTCAAGAACAGAATAGAAGAAGTTGTGAAACCATGACTTGACTTTGAGAAATAAACAGGTCATAGACTTTAGCTTGAAAACACACACATAAACAAACTTATACCCACAAGCATAACAGCCGTGCAGTTCGGAAGGCTGTAGCAAAATTAAAGCCAAAATTACTACCTCCACGGCTTCATGAGTTTTATCTGTTTTTTTATTTTTATTTTTTATAAAGTAGGCAACTAATGTTTTTTAATTATATTTTAAATAATTGTGCTACTTCCATTCCAAAAGGATAGATAGTACAAAAGTTCCAAAATACAAGAAAAATAAAAATGGTAAACTAAAAAATCTTTCGAGAAGCTGTGAAAACTGCCGCAAAATTAAAGTGTATTGCCACCACAAGGCTGCCGGGTAATTTCACATATACACTTTTAAAAATATGAAAATAAAGTTAGCAGCTGTTGCAAGAGATAACTTTTGTTCAGCAAACATGTTACGTTGTGCTTCACAGTTTAAGTATAAGGAATATAAGGTTGTAAAACATAAGTAGAGTATACTTTTTGGCGCACTGACGACGAAAATTTTGAATATTAAATTTGAATAATTTGTATATATATTTTTCCCTCCAAATAAAAATGAATACCAAAACAACACATTGAGACAAAAGTTTAATACGTCACCGAATAGCATCATAATGGAAAATCAAAAAAAAAAAAAAATTAAAAGAAAACTTTATAAAACTTAAACTTTTTTCCATTTGATATTTCGCAATGCCCTGGTTTTTTTTATACACAAACTTTCTTTTTGCGCTTCTGCCTTAAAACATAAACTTGTGCCTGCACACGTACTTACTTAATAGGGTAAATACCTGATGAGCACCATGTTGGTTGACTGATTGCTTTACAATAATTCTCTGAACAATTTTATTTATTTTTGCACCATCAATTGCATTATTTCAGCCGTACACACACCCCCTTGCATGGTGTTTATACATCCAATTCCTAATACCGAACCTTGACTGACCAGAATGCTTAAACACATTAAGCATTCTGGTCAGTCATTGAAATATTTCACTTGATCCTTGTCGTATTTAGACTGGGTATTCGTTTTGCTTTCCTTTGCGATTTGCCAACGATTTCATAACCACGTGACTTTCTTCGTCTTCGAGTTTAATGATTAGTTAGTTGTTTGTTGCATCAAAAGAAAAGTTTCTTTGTGATTACAGCTGGCTAATTGGTAAAGTTATCTGAAATCGTTTTATATCAGCTTCAAATATCATTATTGTTATGCCAAAGAAAATCAATAATGGTGGAAAAAAATACGATAATATATTTTTTTCTTATTTTATAGCGAAAGAAAACAGGTCGTGAGGGGGGAATATAAGATTATAACTAGAAACCACAGTTTAACGTACTAACACACAGGCAATTAGTTTTCAAAAGCTTATTATTTATTATGAATATTATTTATTATGTTTAAAAAAAAAAGAAAGAAAAAAATATTTCCTTCAACAAAACCACTTTTTTTCCAAAAATTTTATAATGTTTTCACCAAACAGTCACTTTTCAACACAAGTCACTTTTTCACCAAAAAGTCACCCTTATCACCAAAAAGTCACTTTTTTCACAAAAAGTCACTTTTTCACCAAAAAGTCACTTTTTTCACAAAAAGACACTTTTTCACCAAAAAGTCACTTTTTTCACAAAAAGATACTTTTTCACCAAAAAGTCACTTTTTTCACAAAAAGACACTTTTTCACCAAAAAGTCACTTTTTCACCAAAAAGTCAGTTTTTCACAAAAAGTCAACTTATCACCAAAAAGTCACTTTTTTCATCAAAAAGTCACTTTTTCACCAAAAAGTCACTTTTCACCAAAAAGTCAGTTTTTCACCAAAAAGTCACTTTTTCACCAAAAAGTCACTTTTTTCATCAAAAAGTCACTTTTTCACCAAAAAGTCAGTTTTTCACCAAAAAGTCACTTTTTCACCAAAAAGTCACTTTTTTCATCAAAAAGTCACTTTTTCATCAAAAAGTCACTTTTTCACCAAAAAGTCACTTTTTCACCAAAAATTCACTTTTTCACCAAAAAGTCACTTTTTCAACAAAAAGTCACTTTTTCACAAAAGAGTAATTTTTTCAAAAATGAGTAATTTTTTCACCAAAAAGTCAGTTTTTCACCAAAAATTCACTTTTTCACCAAAAAGTCACTTTTACACCAAAAAGTTAGTTTTTCACCAAAAAGTCACTTTTACATCAAAAAGTTACTTTTTCACCAAAAAGTTACTTTTTCACCAAAAAGTCACTTTTTCACCAAAAAGTCACTTTTTCACCAAAAAGTCACTTTTTCACCAAAAATTCACTTTTCACCAAAAATTCACTTTTCACCAAAAAGTCACTTTTCACCAAAAAGTCACTTTTTCATCAAAAAGTCACTTTTTCACAAAAAGTAACTTTATTCACAAAAATCACCCGAAAAGTCAAATTTTCCACAAAAATACAGTTTTTCACCAAAAAGTCTCTTGGCTTCTCGGTATTACGATTATATCGTAACTCATATAAACCAGTCAAAAAGAAGAAAAAAACAAAAATCCCCACGTTGACAGATTTCTCAAGGGAATTGTGTCTCCAATTCCAATAAACTTATAGCCATGATATTTAAGTTGCTCTTAAGACAACTAAACTTAAAAACAATCAAATAGTTAATACTCAAATCATGTTTTTTTTCTATTGCAGAATAATATTATAATGCTGCCAACGAATATGAATTTAAAACAATATAGATAACAAACAGAAATTTGTATAATTTCGTTTAAATTTATTTTGTGAATAAAACAAGTTCCTGAATCTTTTCCCTACCTACCCTTTGAACCAACATGCCGAATTTACATTATGTCGATTATAATCGCAAATATACGGCCCAGGAAACAATACAGGTAAGTGTTTGTTGATTTTAGCCAAGCCTCCAAGTGTTGGTAACAATTATTTTTTATAGTTTCCGTTTAATTTAGGCAACGTGTTATTTTCTAAATGACTGTTGCCTGACCGCCCGTCAAAATAAAATTTAACGACTCTATTACAGTGGGGAAAGGAATAAAAAATTTGTATTTGTTTTATTTTTTTTTTGTTTGGAAGCATTACGACAAGTGAAATTAGTAAATCAAGAAGGAATTTCCTTGTGTGTTACTTGAAAGCATTTATTTATTATGGGTCAAGTCGTGTTGTTTGAAGTGCTATTGCTGTTAAGTCTTTACAACACGTGTCTTAGCCTGTGCCTCGTAAGGCATTAATATACAAATTTAATTACCGGAAATTATTTAACGAATTATTTAATTAAAAGGTTCTAAATATACAATCGTAAAACATTGGTTTAATGTGATAAAAAGAGAGTAATCATTGGGTGGGGGAAAAAGTATATTTATAATTTATGTGAGAATAAAGCAAAATTTTAACTAAGCACCGAATTTTTCAAAATATAATTTTGCTAAATTATTTAACGTGAGACAAATTTCCACAACTTATAAAATCAGAAGAAAGTTTGCTTAAGTCCGGAAGAGTAACCTAAATAAAAAATCGCAGACCTTAAAATTTCTTGTATGAAAAGATCGATATATTTTTAAGAGGAAATATTTTAAACTATTCTCCCAACGAAACAGCCCATTTATTCATTATTCCGATGGGTCTCAATTTTACAAGCAATAGTTGTGGTGACTTTCTCAAGAACTGTTGTTGATTTGTTTTTTTTTTAGTTAAACTGGATCAAAGAATTTTCGATATTGAGTAAAAGACGTTAGACCACTTGTTCGCGTGCGGCACAATTTAGCCAACTATCTCGTCAAGTTCCAGATCTTGATCTCGGAACTGACGTGATGGAGAAAGTTATTTGACCAGTTTTTACGGTCTTAGAGCAGTGGAGTTTTTTGAAATCGCGGTTTTTCGAATGTCGAATAAACGAGTTTTTTAGCTTGCAAAACGGGGTTTTGTTTTTTTTTCTTTTAGTCTTGTCTCTTGACCAAAAGTTAGAAGTTCTCTTCCTGCATGGTAAAGGCTCTTTGTATTTTTTGGTACTTTAGTTGATTTTATACATATATGTCTGAGTTAGCAAAAAGTTCCCAGTGCCACCAAAAGGGACGATTATACTTATAGTGGTACTTTTTAGATCTATTTTTACTTAATGACACAACAAACTTAAACAAAAAACGTAATATTTGACACAAAGTTTTATTAAGAGCATGGAACGATAGAATGGAAATGAAGATTTTATTTTTTAAAGAGTATGTCATCCAGATATCTTCCGTCAAATTGAACACACTGTTCAAAACAGAGCCATGTGTTATGCGCCACACGCTCCAGTATACTTGTTTAAGCTGATTTCTCGACGAATATTTTTCTTTAAAGCCACAAGAGATTGAGGATTGTCATTACAAACCCTCTCGTTGAGGTAGCCCCATAAAAAAAAATCCATGGGAGTTAGACCGGGCGACCTCGGTGGCCATGGGATGCCCCCAACGCGACTGATCAGTTTTTGCGGGAAATTTTCCCGAAGCAAATTCATCGAAGCTCTGGCTGTGTGTTCAGCCACCCCATCCTGTTGAAACCACGTGTGTGAAGAGTACGATGGATGAGCTCGCAGGTTTGGCAAAAAGAATTCCATAATCATGCGTCTATAATTTTCACCGTTGACATTCGTCGCCTGGCCTCGAGAATTTTCGTAAAAAAATGGTTCAATTACCTCATGCGTCGATAAGGCATACCAAAGAGTTACCCTGGGGCAATGCAATGGGTTTTGATGTTTCAATCGTGGGTTGCGGGTTCTTGGAGACCAGTAACGGCAGTTTTGCCTGCTGACGTAGCCATTTAAGTGAAAATAAGCCTCGTCGCTGCAAAAAATGGGATTTACAGTGCGAAAACGCTCCAACATAGTTTCACAAAAATGCTTGCGTAAATCAAAGTCATTTTCTTTCAGTTTTTAAACGATTTGCATTTTAAAAGGATGGAACTTCAGATCCTTTTTTTTAAATTTCATAAATAATCGTTCTGGGAAGTCCCAGTAAACTGCTTTCAACCAGTTCAATGTTTTCGGGAGTCCTTTAATATCGACTGGGCCCTGGCCGTGGGACATTCATAGCCGAAGCAGTTGCGCGGAATTTCTGCACCCACGAACGACTATCGTTACTAACAAATCCGCACAAACGATAATTCCAACGACGCCACCCTTCCTCCGCACCGTTTAATATTTCTTGAAATAATCGTATTTAAAAATATAAATTGGGCACCAGACACCCTGTACAAACTCACACCAACAAAAATCTTTTTCACTTTCCTTACTCTACGTTAGAAGAACTAACTCTTTTCTATAAATACAAGTTCGTTAATACCAGTAGCCGGCACAATGCCCCACATCAAGTGTATAAAACCACAAATTTGGCCCGAGGTAAAAATACAATTCTCTTGTAGTGCAATACTCGCTTGTCCTTAAATCAAAACACGTTTGAACAGAAATTCAAAATAATCTTTTTTCTTAAATTCGAAGAAGCCGTTAAAAAAAACTTTGATAAATTGAAGATGATCGTTAAAAAAATTGTTAGACCTTCAAAGTTATCAAGAAAACATTTAAAGACGACAACTTATATTTCAAATACCCAACATCAAATAAAGAAAACAACTTGTACCCCCACCCAATACCTTTTGTTAATAAGACGTCTTGAAGAAATTCTTAACTAATTTGTGATCTTTTGTTTCGAAAAATTATCTTAAGAAAATTATTTTACTATGCTGCTACATTTGGTTATGATGTAATTTTCATTTTACACGATGTTTGTCTTTGTGTCACTTTAGCTAAAAGTGTTTAAGGATACGAAATCTGTGTAATATTTTCAAACACTTGAGCAGCTCTGAATCTTATTCCTTCCTTCTCTTGACGCTAGACAGTGATGTAAAGGATAACAAATGTCTATATTTGTTATGATGGAGAAAAACTCTCCTTGTGATGCAGAATATTATTTTCACGTGGCCTCGAAACAAAAACACTGTCGAGAAACATCTGCACAAAGAGTTGCAGAAATTGCTGTCCTTAATGAGGTGTGTGTGTGTTGGTTTGGTTCCTGGTGTTGATTAAGTGGCATTTGGGTGGTTTTGTGTTTCTATCAAAGTAGTGTATAAAGGGTTCTTCCATTTGTTATCCTTTGCCTTTGTTGGTTGTAGCTGTTATTAAAGATTTTGTTAAATTTTTTCTTGATTTCTCTTGCTTTTGTTTGTTTGTTCATGTTGTGTAGCTGAAACTGTTGAAATCGTTGACATTCCGCATAAAATGTCTTTGCTTTAAGAATTTTAAGTGTATGCATTTTGTACTTAGTTCCTTGTAGAAATTATGTTTCCCTGGCATTTCTTCTCTTAATTCTTATAGTGGTAGTGAAAGTACAGGACACTTAATTCGCGGAAGTAGAGTGGAAAATAATTCTTGCTTTAAAATAAAAATGATGGAAAAATTTTAACAAATATACTTTTGCTATTAGATAAATTAAAGAATTGTTTGGTTATATCAGTTAAGTGATATGCGCTGTTCCTCCAAAGAGGATAGGGCTTTTTACGTAGTGACACATGGGAAAAATGACCCACACGGCTATGCTGGCATATATGCACTCTTTTGTCGAAATGTGTTAAGACCATTGTGCATAAATCTGACATAATTTCATTAATGCAACGTTCAACTTCATCGTGTAATGTACGGGTGGTTGTGGGCTTCTTGACTTAGACCTTTGACCTTAAAAAAGAAATCGAATGGTTTTAAATCACACGATTTAGAGGGCAAATTCTGATCACCCAAACGAAAGAGTAGACGAGCAGGAAAGGTCTCATGGCATATTAGCCACATTAATATCACTCTAATTGCGGCGGAAAAAATTTTGTATTAATCTGGCACTATCGCTAGTAATGTTAGTAACAGTCGACCTTCAGCCCAAGCCTGCATTATCAATAAGTCCGTGACTTTTCGAACTTCTCTCGTAGTTATATAAAATTCAACACTGATCCCATCAAGTACCACCTGTTAAGAGACTACTGTCAAATTTTAAGCAAGTGTCGTCCTTTACTTTGCGTTTAACAGCTGTTCAAAACATACAACCACGTGTATTTGTCTGAAAATGGAAAAAAGTGAATTTCGAGCGCTCATTAAACATTTTTTTGCGAAAGAAAAACGTCAATCAAACCAAGGAAAAGCTCGATAAATAATATGGGGACACTGCACCATCGATTTCAGTGGTAAAAAAGTGGTTTAGTGACTTTCATTGTGGTCGCTCAAATACAAATGACGCTGAACGTTCTGGACGACCAATTGAGGTCAGTACACCCGAAACTTTCGAAAAAATCCACGACATGGTCTTGGCGGATCGAAGAGTAAAAGTGCGTGAGATTGTTGATGCCAAAGGCATTTCATATGGCCGCGTTTGCTCTCAATTTACCATAAACGTAAACGTGTGACAACTTCAAAGGATTGTTTGGAGTTGTTTACCCGCAATCCGAAGGAGTTTTTGCGGCTTTTTGTAACTGTAGATGAAATATGGATCCATTACTGTACTACGGAGACCCAGCAGCAGTCCAAAAAATTGGTTTCTCCGGGTGAACCTGCTCCGAAGAAGGCCAAGATAAGTTTGTAGGCCAATAAGGTGTTGGCAACAGTTTTTACATTATACTCCATTTTCACTTACCCTAAATTTTCAGTAGCAACTTTTGTTTTTAGGGCTGCCAACACTTTACTGCACAAATAGCGGCAAATTCAAAACGTACGTTAGTGTTAAGACATCCATTATTTATACAAAAATGGGGGCATAAATACTTCAAATAATTAAAAAAAAAATCAAAAAGAAATATTAAAATAAATCGCCAATTAAAAAACGCTTGTAATAGAAAAAAAAACGCTAGGAGTATAGTAACACAGGAAAAAACGGAAAAAGTAAAAAAAATGCTTGATTTCCCAAAAATCGCTAATAAAAAGATTAAAAAAGGCAACTATAAAACCGACAACTTAAAAAAAAATCGCGTCAATTATTGCATTTCAAAAAAATCGCTAATACCAAAAAAGCCCAAAATAAATTACTGAAAACAACAGAGAATCAAATCGTCCATTTCACAAAAAATTATCTTAAAAAATCTAAAATATTTCAGAAAGCTTGAGATTTTCTTTCACTAACCATAAAATCTAATTCTTTGCCATTAGAAATCAAAACAACCGACAAGAGTTAGTTGTGTTACAAGGAATACGGCCAGAGAAAGTGATGGTTTGGCACTCAAAAACATATTTGCCTTTCCAATTTGTCCAATTAATTTTTATGTTTGTTATAAAAAGCACTTCCTTAAGCCAGTGGAAAATTGCAACAACTAAAAAGTTACTGTAAAAACAAATTAAGCAACTCTAAACTCTTAGAAATAATGAAATCAATTGCTCAGTCTACCCTCCAGCTTAAAGTTTGTCAACAATTTTATGTCAAATATGTTTTGACCTTTTGATAAAGTTTTGTAAAGAGTGGAGCGTATCAATTTTTAAACAAAAGTTTTGTTTACATTTTGTTTCAATGCCAAATTGTTCCTTCAGAGAAAATAGCACATGCGCTCTGTAGCACTTGTTTCTGAGAGAAAAATTCACCTGCTCTGGGGATTTAAATTGCTCTTCTTTTTTTTATACTTTTTCACGTTTTTGAAATCATCATTCAAATCGGCACGTGTTTTGATAATGAAATTAGTTTTTTGCTTTTAATTCGTGTTTTTTTGAACTTCAATTGTTGTTGTTTTATTTTACGGCCATATGTGATGAAATGAAAATTTGTTATAACCTTCAAAGGGAGAGCGAAAAAGTAGAAAAGGAGAACGTTTCAAATTGCAACAACTTTTTTCCTTACAAAAACGTTCAAGTTTAACATAATGCAGTAAAGCGTATTTCCGGTAGTGGCTTTAGACACAAACAACATGTCCTAGACTTTATATACTTATTATGTGCCAGGCTGTTGGCTACAAAGGACAACATGACATAAACAGGACTCTTTATGACATAAACTTTATAGCAGTTTTTCTCGTTTTCATTATAAAAAAAACGGCGGAGTTTAAATAAGCAGACAGCAGAAAATTAAAAGTTCTTCATTTTTAACCATTTGAAAGGCATCCTGATGCAGTTATTGCGAAAAAGCCATTCTCTTTCTTGATTTTAGAATTTATAGATTTGAATATCGGAAAATCTTGCGTATATTTTAAATGCAGGATGTTCGGAAACTTATACTATAAGTTGGCGGTCCCAATGGCGATTTTTGTAACCAAAAATTTTCGTAGTGTTTATCGACACTAACAAGGTGAATGATTTATTTGAAATCATCAAACAACCCTGATGCAGTCTGGCATAGACCAAAGAACTCACACACTCCCAAGAAATTAAATCCAACAGTAAAAAAATCACCGATCTTAAATAAAATAATATCCCACCAATTGTTTGATTCTATAAAAAAAATTTAAGATCTATTTGCAAGGCCGGGAAAAAAAGATACTTAATTACACTAATGTGGATATATATCAGTTACATTGCGCATTTAATTAAACTCAATTTATCATACAAGAACTCAATTGTTAAATTGAGCAACTAGCGTTTAATTGCAATTGCAATTAACTCAAATTCCCCATGGGAACAAAAGACTCTGTACAATGACAAAATCAAGGCAGATGAATTACCAATGCAACTACATTTTATTCCACATTGTAGTTGTCAAACTCTATATAAAATATGAAAACAAAAATAAAAGAAAAAGTCACTTACATAGGCGGTTAGTAAATTTTAATAAATTTCTAGCAAAAATACGTTTAAAATAATTAATTTCTTCTAAAAATAACAAATTTCTTTACAAAAATTCTCTTAAAGCCGAATTTCTTTCTCTTTATCCAAATTTACAAATACAAATTTTCACGAACAAAATTGAAATTATTTTCAGCTGTCAAATATTAAATGAGTAAGCCGAAATGCAAATATGTGTGTGAACACCAAAATCCATAAATCAATTTAATCAGTAATTGTCTCAATTAAGGTGCATGTCTGAACATGGTATCCGAACAAAATGGATTTCTCTTATGATAAAAATACATTTTAAAATAAAAATTCGAAATATCTGCAAGTCGTGGAAGCATGTTCAAAAAATATATTTAAAACCAGAAATGAAGAAAAATCGCTAAATTCACAAAAACATTGACTAGAAGTCTGATAAATCTGTTGTAGAAAATAACGCTTAAATGAGTAAAGAAAATGTCTTGCATAAAACCCGATTTATATCACACATCCGGATATCACTAACAACGCTAGTGTTGCAAAAAATCGCAAGCTAAAAAAAGCGCTAGAATCAGAAACCAGGTGTAAAAATATCGTTTTAATTTAAATTATATTAAATTAAAAAACCAATTAATTTTTTTTTTTAAATGCAAAGTTTTAAATTATTTGAATTTTGAATTATTTCAATTTTAAGACTTAACTAAGAGCCTATGAAAGTTTGAAGATCGGAACCCATATCGTTTACAAGCTAGAAAATTATTTACAGCAGCAAAATGAAATCTTAACTCAGATAAAAAAAATATTGAAACGAAATAAAATCATCAAATTGAAAAAAAAATCGCTTATATTGCAAAAAGAACATAAGAATAACATCCCAAAAAATCGATAATTAATTCAAAAAGCTGTACATGTACAATCGCTAAAATTATAGAGAAAACGTTAGAATAAAAAAAAGTTGCGAATTAAAAAAAAATTGCAAATTTAAAATGAAATCGCAAACTAGCAAACAATTCCTTACATTTGTTTAGCATGTTAAAATAGAAAAAGTCTTATATTTGTAAATAAATTAATTCCATTGGAAATACATATTTTTGCCCTATTGCCTTTTAAGGGTTAACTACCCTTAACCTTTATGCTGTTAACATTATGTTTGATTTTATTTTCTATATGCTCCAAAAAACCGAATATTGTTGTTTTAACAGGCTGAAGTCCGCAGCAGACATTTACCTCAAGGCTACATAAAAACGCCACCCCCCCCCCCCCCCCTCTTTTTTCCTTAATTTTTTAAAAGAAAGTAAAAAAAGGTCCTTTCTATTTGTTAGTTTCTTCCATATTTAATGACACAAAACAAATGACTTTGTCTTAGTTGAGTTGTCGTCGTCGTTGCGTTGCAGTTCTAGTTAAATAGTAAACTTTGCCGTTTATGCTAAAATATTGGATAAATTATGTCCACTTCAATTTGTTGTTTTAGTCCTGGCAATTATTATTGTTTCCTTTATGTTACTCGGTGTTGCAGAGTGCTTTCCTTACGCAAAAAGTAAAGTGGCTTTTAACAGGTTCGTATTCATTCAAGACAGTCAAGTTAGTCAGGAATTAAAAGCGGTGAGAAGGCAAAAAAAAGTCAATTTATGTTTTTTTACATGTCAAGTGCGGGAACGTTAACAACTGGAGTCTTTGTAGCAAATTCAAAACCGTTACTGCCGTTGTGACCATGGGATTGTGTGTCTGTGTTTATTTAGAAAATTATACTACCTTTATGCGTTTTTAGCCTTAAGGTTCATTGGCTGTATGATATTTTATTCTGCTGTGTGGATTTGTTTCTGTGTTTTTATGATTTTTGATTTGTTTTCTTGCAAAAATTTTGTTTTGGGATTTGCATTTTTTATTCTTGTTCAACATTTCCTTTAATTTTTATTCATATTTCTGCCCCTAACAGTTCAGGACCTTTAGTTTATTCGAACTTGAATGAGGATTTAATTGAATTTGCATAGTATAGTTCAATTGCAAACATGTATGAATATTTTAATACATAAAGAAAGGGAAACTAATAAAATTTATTTCAACAGCTTTATAGAAAGTTTTTTTATTTTCAAAATTATATAATAAAAACGTTTTATAATCCCTTTAAATCCTTAAAATTTTTCATAAATTGAAGTTTTGAATTTGCCTTTTATCCAAAATATAGACTATTTTTAACTGCTGTGAGAAACAAATTTTCGAAGCATACTTGTAGGCTTTGAGAAATTTAGTTGTCTGTTATTTTATTCTATTTTCCAAAGGTTCAAATAAAACTCCTTGAAATTGGAGTGACATATTATGTTAAATAGCTTTTCCCCTTTCATATCCTTAAACAATATTTTCGATTTTTGCCCAACTATATGCAACAAATCGTAACTATCGTATATCAGTGAAAATCAGAAGCTTTTATCATTTAGGTTTTACCTTTTTATTAGAGGACTTATATAAGTTATGCAATTTGATTCTAAAAAGCTAAATTTTGAACAAAAAAAAACTGTTGGAATTATCCAAGATATCAGAGGTCATATCTAGAGCTTGAAGTCCGAACCAGGGACAAAATAGAAACCATTTTCAAACCATTAACAACGATATTATATATATTGCGACCGAACTTACAATAAGCAAAAAAAAGGTATTTAGGGGCGTGGGCAAAAATTTTAATGGGGGTTCTAGAATCATCAGTGAAGTATTTTTCATCCCAGCAGGTGACTGCTGCGTGAACCTTTTGGTATGGGGGACGACGCAGTCTAAGATACACTGCAGTTAAGGTGCACCATATTTTAAATTTAACCTTTCTCGATTAGCTTTAAAATAATCAAAAATATCTAAAAATCGCAATTTTCTATACAATGAAGTTTAAAATATTTAGCTTAAAAATATTTAAAATATAGATATTACAAGCATGCTTTTAGGCTGCACTTTCGAAAATGTTTTTAATTTAACACATTTTATTCCCTTTAATGAAGTAAAAAAACCCCAACGTTAGAAAACACTTTATAGAGTAAATTTAAATAAAGTTTAACCAACAAACTTTATTCTTATACAATGTTTTTCTTAGTTGTTTCTGAAGATTATGTTAATAGCTTCTTCTCTCTATAAACCTTTTTATACTTCAATGATTTACTCATGAAATGCCACTCTAAGAAACATTCATATGATAACAAGAAAAGCAAACCAAACTTATACCCAACCAATAAAAGCCAATAAAATTAATGTTTGTCGAAAAAATAACTTTTTACAATCATGTACCAAAAGCTGTTAAGAAAAAGTTATTTCCACTTCCCGAACTTGTAAGATTATAAATTTACGATTTTCTTAAATCGATTGTTTTTAGTAGTTTTACGTTTTGGTGGTATGAATCCATGGAATATTATTTTAGGAACGCAAGGGTTGTTGAGGGTTTTACAAGTCGTTTTTCTTACTTTAGTTGAAATTGTAATCGCTGCTTTAGAGCAATAACGCCTGAAAGTATGCAGTGTTATAATTTATTTAAATAAAATTGGTGTATTGATCTTTAGATAAAATATAAGTAATGAAGCATATTTTACGAGGTTTATCAAAAAACCCAGTGCATTTCTTGGTTATTATTTTGTTGCTTTTTTCGTTTCTTTGTGAGTGTTTGTCCTTGTCAGGTTTTAAATTTTTTGTAATTTTTATTTTACAATTTTTGCCGAATCATGCAATCTATTTCCTATTTCATTTAGATTTTGACATTTCGCTCCTACTATTTTGGCTCTAGTTTAAATATTTGTTCTATAGGGTGGCTCTTTTTGTGTTTTCAGACAAGTTTTTATACGCTACCAATTTGGTCTATTTTACAAGCTAAAAAAATTAAAGTATTAAGTTACATTTCTTTACTCTGTTTTAGTAGGTTTTCATAAACGTAACGTAAACTAAATTTCTTAAATAATACTCTGGGCTTTGTGGCACTAACCTTAGTTAAATTGTGTCTTTTTTAAATTTGTAGCTCAATTGATTTTTCTAGCAACCACAAACGATTTATTATTCAAGTTTTTAAATTGTTTTTGTACAATATTCCAATTGTCTGTTGTCCTTGCCATTGGCATTTAACTTCAAATACTTTTTATTTTGTTTAAGAAACAAGCAGTAGCAGCAACATACATTAATTTTAACTCTAGCATTTTATTCATGGCAATCCCTTTGCCTTGGCCTTTTTAGCCCCTTGCATAGTCTTGCAAAACTTAATTTTCAACATGGAATCAATAGCTGATATAACAGCACTTTAGTTGCCAGAAATATTGTTTCCAAATATACGTATCCTTGTCAAAGAAATAAAAGCAAAAAGTGGGTGTAAAAGTGGGAGGGTGCATGCATAAATAATTGAAAATGTCACTACAAAACTTTGTAATCAAACCACTCAAAAATAGGAGTACTAGAAGAGCGCCTAAAAGTATACTGTGAAAACTCCATTTATTTGTAATACCATCAATTATATTTATAGTTCTTTGTTTACTATACGTTTCCTTAGTTTTTTTTTTTTTTTTTAGTAAAGTTATGCCGTATTGACATGACATTTACAGCAAAAACAAAATGTCAAGAATTACAAACCACTGTTAAATTAAGCCATTAAAAGTGGTGGCGAAAGCATTTATATTTTCAATTGAGTTCTTGCACATGTGCGGCTTTAGGCCATTTTAAAAGCCCAACAACTTTGCGCAGTATTCAGTCCATGTTTTTTTTGTTAGATGTCCAGATTTTTAAAAAACCACTCGATAGCGGACTCGTCCTTCTGTCTCATTTTATTATGTAAAATTTTTCGGCGTAAAGTTATTTCAGTCTTTATGCCTGAACTTCTAAGCCTTTTCTTTTCCCTGACGAGAGACTGTATATCAGTCTCTGGCTGCAGCAAACATATTTCTAAGACTAATGCTTAGAAATAAGAGAGACCTCACGTTCATTAAACATTTTAATCACTTCATGCTTTTATTTGGGTAGGCTTTCAGATGCAATAAAAAATCTGTCGTGTAAAGTAATGATTGTAAGACTGATCAGAAGATAAGTCATAGAATGAACCAAAGTAATCAAACGTGATCAACTAACGTTTGATTACCTTCGTAACCTGGCACGCAAAAAGTATTTGTTACTTTTAAGGCAAAATAACGAACTGATCGTAAGGGGCATGTCGTTAATTGTTTGTGGTTTAGACTGGCCTGTGGCATGGTTGTATTTAAATTCTGATTACTAAGAAATCTGAAAAAAATCGATATAGGAGAATACAAGTTACACAAGTATAAGAGATTTTTGACAGGCGTAACCAAAAGTTCTTTTATGGGCTGCTGAATACGAAAATTGGTTTCTTCAAATTTCTTCTAGTTCTCGAGATATACCGTTTTTTCAACGAGGAAGATGCTTCCCGACAAATATTTTCATAACTGCAACACGGTTTGTTCTATTCAGTCAAATAAAAAATCCAAAATTCGGCGCATACAACAAAATTTGCAAGTGTCGTACTATTGTGTGCATTTGGTAATTTTATTTTCGAAAAAAAAATTGTGGCACAAGGTTTACGATATCTCTAAAACAACTGAGCAGATTAAAATGCAACATTGGTACGACTTAAAGACAATATTGTTGTCGAATTTCGGATTTCTTACTCGACAGAATAGCACAAACCGTTTTCCAATTATGTTAATATTTTTCGTGTAAAAACTTCCTTTTTGGATAGAATGTTACATCTCCAAAACTAGAACCAATTTGAAGAAACCGAGTACTTGACTTTTCGATTTTATCAGCCCAAATTCCATCACAAACAACTTTCAGTCGCTCGTATTCAAATGCTGACCTGAACTTTACGGGTATTTGCAAACAAAGAAACCATTTAGGAATCTAATAAAAATGTAAATTTTGTTTTGAAAATAAATTTTTAAGGGCACATTTATATTAATTACAATCGAAAACACCTGCTTAAATTGTTAGGAATTTATTGGAAATTAGTTGTGTTTATGTACGTGTACAGGGTGTCCGCCCGGAAGGTATACTACTTTGTTTGTTTATAATTTTTGATTAAATGAAAGAGAATGGATCGTATATTGATAAATGTTTTATTTAATGTCGGCAACAATGTATGGAATACAATATCGGATAAATGTCCGCCTCTGTTAGTCTCACGAATGCGAGCCCTTTTGAACACATTTTTCATTACATTCTCACACATTTCACGCGGTATTTCATTAATTTCGTCAGGAATATTTTGTTTGAATTGCTTCAGCGTTTCTGGCTTGTTTGCATAAACCTTCGGAGCAGTCAAATCAGGCGACCGTGGAGGCCAATCAACATCACCATTCCTTGAAATAACTTGTTGTGGAAAGACGTCTCGCAGTAATTCCGTTTAGTAATCCTGGCTGTATACGATGTGGCACCGTCTTGTTGAAACCACATATTAGTCAAGGCCAAAGCATGCAGGTGTGGCGTTAAAAAGTTTTCAATCATTTCACGATATCGCTCCCCATTGACAGTTACCGTTACGCCGGTAACTGACCGGATGACTGATGAATAATTTGAGGGTTTTTCAATGCCCAGAGCCGACTATTCTGTTTATTCACATATCCATTCAAATGAAAATGTGCCTCGTCACTCATTATGATTTTTTTATGAAAATCTAGGTTGTCATGGGCGGCGTAAATGGTCTTCTGCAAGCTCTTGCGTCAACTGAATCTTAAATGTAAACAAATGCAAATCTTTGTGCAAAATTGTGGCCAAATTTGTTCTCTGAAGGCCAAGCTCCTGAGCACGGTGTCGAATTGAGGTTGATGGATTGTTTTGAACACTTTCTTGAACAGCAGTAATGTTTTCAGCCGATCTTGCAGCACGTTGTGGTCCATGCTTGGGCCTATCAGCTACAGTCCCTCTTTCTTCGAAATCATTCACTACACGATAAATAGTGCGTCTTGTTATCACGTTGTTTCTCCCAAAAATTTCACGTAACTTTCTCATCGTCACAGTAATCGATAATTGAATTTGATAAAATGTTTTTACGATCAAAACACGTTGATTTACCGAATATTTTTCCATAATAAATTTGCCACGTCTCTACTTGACGACTGCTAAATATGAACTGTCAAGACTAATGTTTACTAAAATTGCGGCAAAACAAAGTAGTATACCTTCCCGGCGGACACACTGTATATAGGTGATCCTTAAGTTGTCAATCTGTTTATAACTCCTTTTGGGCGTGACTTAAAAAGTGGCGCGTAATTTGTTTGCATAAGTAATAGAGATGTCTATCATTATTTTTGAAGAGAATTAACACGATAATTATTATCATCATTACCATTTAGAGTTTTAATTTTTACACATGTGAAACTCATTCTCACTGTAAAACTTTTTGGGGAAAATGTGACCAACTAAAAAATGTTCAGGCTCAAGTTATTAATGGTCTTCACTGTCTGATGTATGACTTTTAACAAGCAAGGAATCATAATAGTCAAATGGAGTGCTAGCATTTTCTAAACTCAAAAGCTATTTTTTAAAGAGCTTAACCAAGGACTTTTTAAAGCACAGGGTAACTAAATCGATACTTTACAGAGTGGCACAGAAAAATATTTAATTTAACTTTTCACTAGCGTTGTGCTGGTAAAATTTTGAAGCATTTGAAGCATAAAAGAAAAATCTCTGCATTTCTCCACACAATCTTCTAACGTTTTTAAACGAGTTGGTTTATAAAATCAAAGGCCTGTCTTCGTGATTATTATTTATTCGAATTCTTTTTTCCTTTTATGTAGTTGGTTTCATTTAACAACCGATTTAAATCAGTATGACGGCTGCACGCAGCATAAATATGTAAGTGTATATGACGCAGGCAGCAAGCGGCTGATTATGCTTGCTGATGGCGTGTGGCTGGCTGGGTGTCAAAATACAGTCTTTACTGAATTGACATATCATATGACACAATGTACTTATAAAGTTCTTCCTCTTCAAATAAAAATTTATTATGCAAAAATAAACTGAACTATGAAAAACAAAATTTCTTTGCACAAAAATTATCCTGCTGTAGATAAGAGTGATGTCAACTAGATGAAAAACACAAAAAGATAGACAAAACAAATACCACTTTGGCCAACTTTAAAGTCACATGAATGTTTTATTATTTTTCTTTGAACTATACACTAAGTTGTTTAATACTTTTTAATAAAATATGGCACAACTTTTAACAAAATCAAGAATCAAAGTAAATATCCAGTAAATTATTTCAAAGCTGTTATACATAAATAAGTCAGCTGTATTCCTCCATTTTGTAAGGAACGGAAGTCTACACAATGGGACAATGTCTGCTACCTTTTGTAACGATGCTTCTCTGTTGGGGTATATTTTGCCGCTCCAGGAGGTTCTGTCAGAGAATATTTCTATTTCTGGACCCCTGATAAAGGAAACACGTTCATCGATAATTAAATGCTCTTTATTTACCGCCTCTTATAGTCCTATACTATTCTAGGTACAACGCAGCCACTCTCTTGACGTAATTGGCCACCACTACCTTCACGGAGACTTATTTGCTAGCCACTATCTAACAGAGAGCTTACTGAGCCTGTGGTACGCCACGGGGACAGTTTTGAAACCGTTGACAGCAACACGCTCTCTTACAGTAAGTATATTGCTTCTTGGAGACACCACGGAGGTAATATCTCACTCAGCGCTGACAGGATTTGGGAGGTGAACCGGTGGACGCCACCTGCACACCCTCAAACCTTACAGCGATGTCAGAGAACCTTTTCTGCCGACCGGTGTACTGAGTCAGTGGACGCCACTGACGCACTACCCCGATGTAGCGGTTGCTTAAGATAGTTGTATTGTCGCTGGGAGACACTGCGGGGACACTACACCTCTCTTAACGTTACCTAAAGCTCTCTTTAACGACGACTGATGTATTGAGTCGAGGACGCCACGGACACAATACCTCAACGTAGTTAGACGAGATGAGCTCTTACGTGATACAGAGGTATGGCACCTGGGAGACACCACGGGTTCCCTAACTTTATCTGGAATAGAGAATTTGTACAATAAGAAAAATGGTGGACGCCACTAAATTTCTTACTGAACTGAATATCGTCGGCTTTTTTGTTAATTCTGTGTGGTGAAAACGAGACACCGACTTTCATCGTCACACTTTTTACTGTGTTTCTTTTTTGTAGAAATAATTATCGAGCATTTTTCTCAGTAAATTGCATTAAATTGTTTATAATCTGACATACACACGTACGATTTTATTATAAAACTCGTAATGTTTGGCACTCATACTGCAGCAGTTGACTTATTAATCTAAATTAGTAGTCAGTCCTTTTTTTTAATTTCTTCCCAATCAATTTGATTTTGTACAATCGAAAATGCTTTCAATTTATAATGCATTTGGTTGCTTCAAACTGGCTAACGAACAGTTGCAGTTAAAGGGAGTGGAATCAAAAAGCGCTTGCTTGGCATTACTGTTGCCGGGCAATCATTTCTGAAGCGAGGGTTGGCATAGCGTTAATAATGTATTTGCTGTACTGCATATTAACTCAATTGGAAAATTACAAAATGATGTTGGCAAAAGAATAATATTACAAAAAGACTACAAGGGTATTAAGGCATTCATAAAGTCGTTTTGGAAAACGGTTTTAAAAAGGGCGAAAGAATGTAAGAAAGGGGGAAAAGAAAAAATTCTCTCTCAATATAAATAATACTAGTTCTGCCTTCAAAAACCGTAAGGAAATGTATGTGAACTTTTTCTGTCAATGAAACCATGTGAAATATTTTAAGAACTTTTTCTATCACTTAGTTTCTTTCTATAAAACTGGCTTAAACTTATGACTCAAACTTATTACGTTTCACTTAATTTATCATCAATTATTTAAGTGCAACAATAAGAAAAAAAAAACGTTTTGGAAAAGAACAGAAGATTTAGCACCTAATTACATTAAACGTTCAACGTTAACCCATTAAGCGCCAAAATTAAACCAGCAATAACACTTATGCAAAACGCAAGTTTTACTACTGCTCACAAAGTAAATAAGCATGTAGAGCGACTACAAACGCCATTCAGCTGCCTAAATATTCAGTAAAGTTTGCCATTTCTTTACTTAATCCTTCACGTCTGCCCAGCATGAGGAAATGATTAAAAATTATTATTAATATTCCAGCTCAATTTTAAAGGCGAAACAAGAATTTTATTGTGAGATCGGTCGCCAGCATGCCATAAGTGCGTAAGCAATTCGTCGCACTGGGGAAAAGTTTGGGCGTGAGCACACACTTTTTGACCTTAAGCGACCAAGCGGACATAGATTGATGCGAAGTGAATAAAATATATTCGCCGTTGCGGTCAGGATGGAAGAACGTCCTGAAATGTCGATCTGCCGAAAATCATCGAAATTGCGTATCACCAGAGAATCAACCAGGCTTATTTTGCGGTTGATCTGAAGTCTGACAACCATAGACATGGGATTGAGTTTGCTAATTGGACATTGGAAATGTTGGCGGAAGAATCATTTCATTTTGAAGCACTAGCAGCGTATTCGAGCCGGCCGTTTGCATGATGTGCTATTCCATGCATAATGACCTAAATGTAGCTCCCAAGTAAAGCCACAATCAATTTGATATCTCACGTTGTTGTTGTTTTTATTGAATTTTTTTCTCCATCGTTCTCATCTGGACACCGTATAAAAGTAGAAAGCCAGGGTAAGAATGGATTATACTCCCAACGAGGAGGAAACAAGCGATTGAACACAAGGGCGTATTATTATTTATATTTTAACACAATTCCAGCTTTGCTGGCGAACTCCGACACCTAGAGCTCATACTATAGACTAGGATTAGAGTCTACTTCCTGATAGTTGTCTTAGTATACTTAACAATTTTTTTAACCGCTCTTTTTCACTTATTTAATTGAGAGGGAAATACCCCTGAAACTTTTGAAATTGTATATCTACTATTTATAGTCTTGATGTGCCCAATTAGACACAGAGATGCCGAATGGGTTAAAAAGACTTTAATAGCGTTTTTATAAAGAACTTTTGGAAATAGGAAGTTGTCTGAAAATTTTACAAAGCTTCAAAATGTGTAATTTAAAAAAAAAAGGCAATCAAAAGTTTTTTCCCAATAGTTTTTAATCATTATTCATTTGATGATGACTTAAGAATTATTTAAAAAAAAGTTTTATTTGTGTGGTTCGTTGTATATTCCGCGTAAAGTTTCATAAAGCGCAACAGAATGCAGGAAATAAAACAAAAGGTCATGGCTGTGTATCTTGATGCTCGGGCATTTATGTGTCCTTGCACACAGTACACAACGGTTCATCTACAATTGGGACGCACCAAGTTTTCTAGAGTTTTTAAATGAGAAGATCCAACTATTGGTTATATAAGAGAAATTTAAAAGTCCTTTCATATAAATGTTTTAAAATATTTCTCTCTCTCTCTCTCTCTCTCTCGGAATTAATACTGATTAAACAACCCCCTGTTTGGAGGTGATTTTTTTTTACTTCAACTTATTAATTTCTTTTAATTTCATTTAAACTTAAACTTCATTATATTTATCTTCAATTTTCTTCTATACGCATGTCAAACGTGCAATTACAATTCGTTAGTTGCCAAATTCATAGATGGGATTTTTAATTATACTTTTATATAACACTAGCCAAGCCCGGCGCACGTTGCTACGGCCCATAATGAGCTCAATATGTGTGCAAAGTTTCAGAAACATCGGTCCATTGCAAGTGCCTCAAAATTATAATTATTAATTAATTATAATTAATCATTATTTTTATGGGCGTGGCCCTGCCCACTTTTCTAATTACGAAATTGTATAATCATGAGAGTTCAATATGTGTGCAAAGTTTCAGAAAAATCGGTCAAGTACAAGTAGCTGAAAAATTAATATTTATTTTGTATGGGCGTTTCATTTTTATGTATATGTAGATGGGCGTAGCCCCGGCCACCTTTTTTAAAAAGCTACCACCCATAAACACTCCCTGGAATGTGTACAACAACTTGCCAAAGTCCGATCGGCTTTATGGTTCCGGATTCTATAGCTAACACGCACACAGACAGAGTTTCACTTTTATGTATATAGATTAATTCTTGCAATTATAATTTATAACACAATTTTTTATTAATCCGATTGTTCTGCCGAAACAAATCTTTCGTAACTTTTTATTGGTGGAAGTTCTGAACAAATTTGTGGATTGAGGATCCTTTGTGTGTTATACAAATTATTATCCTCCATCAATTCCCAAAAGTCTGCAGGGACCTGTGATATTTAATAAATGGTTTTTCTAAGCTTTAAGGAATATCACGAGCATCTCTATTGGAAACTATTTTCTCAAGACACTTGAGGTCTCTTAATATTTTAAAAACCTACCGGCCTTACCTTTGTCATCTGAAGTTTCTGCCAAAATATTTTTTTATGAGTATCTCTTCCATAGATTATTTATGATCGATTTTTGAAACCTTTCTCCAATGGTGGAGCTGCAGTACAATGCGTATCAATTTGACATGACGCACCACCAGGGTGTACAACAAAAAAAGAATGCGATAAGCAAAACAAACAAAAAAAAAAAAAAGACGGAAGACAGATACTTGCCCTCCCAACCTGGGGCAATTTTGTTCCATTATACGTTTAGGTTAAATTATGCCCCCCTATATTCACACACACACACTTATCCCAGCGCACTAACCTCACATCTCCAACCTTACCCTTTGCATAAAAGCATTTCTGTCGCAAAAACTAAATAAATTAATTATGGTACATTGTGTTACTGTTTGCTTAAGATTTGCAATTTTATGTGTGACGGCGAGAGTGAAGTGCCCAGACATAACGTAGCCGCAGCAATAACAAAAGCACTGCTCTTGACAGTGATTAAATTTTTTTACTTCTTGTTTATGAAAAAGAAAAAATGGAAAAGTTTCCACTTTAATTTAAGGATTTATCTCATTACGTAAAACGCAAAGTTATACTTTAAAAAAGATTTTATGCACAATTTTCTATTTAATAAATATTTCAAAAAATAAAAAAAAAATAATTTAAACTAAATTTCCCAATAAAAAGGCGTTAGGCGATTCTTTCGCTTACACCTCAACAGTTGTTCGAAATTAAAAAAAAACCGAGTCCGTTAAGTTGACCTGTCCACTATGGCCGAAGAGAATATCTAAAGGCCACTCTTTTGCCACCGTTGAATATATAAAAACTACAGCACTCATAATACTGAGCGAGATCAGTTCAAAATAAATAAAGATTTTTTTGTAGAATCCTTAATATGTATTGAGGTCACCGGGCACCTAAATAATTGACCTAGAAGCCAAGGCTCGAGCACGTTAAATTCTAGGAAAAATATTATTGTTTTAATGTAGGTTTTTGGAACAAATTTCCGTCATCTCTTGTCAAGGTTGGCTTGGAGACAAACCAAACTTGATGTGAGACAAACCGGTTTTTTGTTGGGGTTGAAAGAAGTCAGTGATTATTGGATTATGAATGTGTTTATTATTTTTGTAATGTGTTTTTATTGTTTTTAGTGTATCTTGTTCGTTATTTTTGTTGTGTGTTTTGTACATTAATTTTAGAGGCTCGAATATAACGTCTGAATCGGAGTTTGTTTGTTCGTTTATGATGCGTCCGTCAAATGTCTTATGTTTGTATATTTCCATGTTTTCTAGGATGTTTAGTCGTCGTCCTTTGCGCTGTGTGTGTAGTGGTTGTACCGTTTTTCTAATATTTGTTCTTGAATATGTGGTTCGTGGAGTTAGATTCTGGTGTCGAGCCGGGATTATGCATCTTCTTGTTGTAGTCGCTTATATGTTCACGAAATCTTGTTTTTATTGTGCGTCCTGTTTGTCCTATGTAGCTGTGATGACAGGTGCACGTCAGTTTGTAAACCCCCTGCTGGTCGTCCTTGTTTGTGTTGGTTTGTAATATTCATCCTGGGTTGTTTCTTGTTTTAAATGCTAGTATTGTTTTAATTTAATTTTCGACCTCCTTCTTTCCTAGAATTGATTTTAGGCAACGGAGTTATAACTTACTTTCATGTGGTCTCGTGTTAACACTAGCCTGTACTCCGCCTCACGGAATCTCTTGCTGGACCTTTACACATGATTGGCACTATTACCTGAGCCTCCTCATTAAATATCATGTTCTTCGATTTTCATCTTTGCCAGTTGAAACTTGAAGTTTTCATGACCTGTCACTAGCGCAGTAATCCAACTTAAGTACCCCTATACCCTTGTCTTTACTATAGACTACTTTTTTCCCGCTTACTTGATGAAGCATTTTCTATATATTTTAGTAACGCTTTAAATCGATTTTTGAATCCTTTTTTCCTTTTAAGACTGATATCAGAGAGCCTGCCATAGTATGTCGTTTCGCTATAAAAATCTAGTATCAAGTAGAGTTATCTTTCAAATAAAAAAGCAATAACTAAATAAATTAATTATGGCGTTTGCGATTGCATTTGTCGTGGTGAGAGTACTACAGTGCACAAACATAATGTGGCCACAGCCACAATAAAAATGGCGCTCTCAAAAGTGATTAAATTTGTTTATTCTTTCTTCATAAAAAAGAAAAAAAAATTAAAAATTGCCACTTTAATTTAAGGATCTATTTTTAAATTTGACCTGATTGCATTGGCTTCTAAATTCCAAAGTATAAAACAAAATCAATTAATTTTAAGGGAGTGTTAAAAAATGTTTTCTAAATTGCAGTTCTGGTCTGGTGGAATTACTTTATCGGCAGCAAGTCATGACTTCAATCTTACGATTTCTCACTCTTCAGTCGAATCACATTTTATTGATTTTGTTTTTCCTTTATGTGCAAAAATTGTTTTTGTTTTATTTTAATTTTTTCTGCATCAGCTGTTGTTGTTTGTTTACCTTGCTGCCATAAAATATGCTATTATACGAAAAATTTGCTAAACATTTATTGTTTTTATTCACAGCATAAGAACAGGGGCATTTCTTTAAACTTCGTTTTGTTGAAAGTTCGCCCCCCTTTGTTGGTGTAAATGTTTAGATGGAGAGAATATTGTTTGTTTACTTACGATATTTTATGTTATACGATTTTGCATATGAAATGTTTTACACAGGTTAAAAACATAAAATACTGGAGGTATGCGATACTTAATGTGTGTGAGGGGGTGAATATTATTTTCTTGTGTGTAGCAGAGTGGGCTGCTGGGTGCTTATGTTTACGTGTAATGAATACCAATACTTGTATTCTATCACATAAATATGTGCGGTAAATTGTAATAATATGTGTGTTATAGGACTAAGGGTGGCCTGTTCTCAAAGAAATAGGTGGAAGTACGTTAAAATGTTTTTAATTTAACTTTATTTTTCAAGGCGATAATTTCGGAAAATATTTTTAAGCAAATTATGTTAAAGAAATTATGTTGAGTGTTTCTAACGTGCTTTTGGTCATTGTAATTGAGCAGAACAAAATATTGCATTCTTTGTTATCTATTAACCTTCACTTTCGTTAGGTTTCCCATTTTCAGGCATAATGTAACCTGATCATGCGGAATATTTTACACCACGATATTGATTTCAAAGCGTATGAAATATAGCAGTCTCTGGAACTGAGGCTAGACCACCTGTCTCGTCGCACATGTGTTCCATGACAGAGCTTATTTCTAGCTGATTTGCCATAGGCGAACGGGCAATTTATCCAGAAAAATTTGAACGATAGAAACCGCCATACACAGCCTACCGAACAAAGTTCGAAAAGGCATTGATTGGTAAAGAAACAGGGCTCTCTTCATCGGCTTTTTGGTAATGCTAGTTTCAGGTCTATTGTGGAGGGGACGATCAGGAAAGGAATGCACCGGCTGGTCGTAACCTGGTCTCCCAACATGTTGAAAATAGATGATAACGTTCGTTTTGGATTTATTTTTTAAAAATAGGGCATAACATTCTTTAATTGTTAGTTCAAGCATAACTGAAGCTCTTTTTATTCTCACTCTACTTCACCACCTGCCTTCTATTGTTCTAACCCTCTCCACAGGGACAAAAATATTTAGGCGTGAGTGTTAAATTCTTACACAAATACCAAAGCATGCCCTTAAAACGGCGTTATATCACTAATTCGGCGGTTACTGGTCATCGACGAATTTTACAAAACTCTCGATAATCTCGGATATGAAGTTCGGGGCTGTGAAGTGATTAGAAACCAATTAACCGATCGAATGAAACTAGCTCTAGACATCACGCATGACTGGTGCCAAAAGAAGAATGAAGCTAAGCCGGTGGGTGCTGGGTCACAGACTTAACACTATCTGAGGTTATGAAACTCACGGTTATTGTACGCGGTTGGGTCCAAGGTAGAAGATGGCAGTGCTGAGGCGGGAAGTGTAGTGCCACATTTCCGAAAAGTTGCTGCAATGGGAAAATCAGGAGTTTCACGCTCTGTGCTACAGAATGGCTAATTAGGGGCGTTCGATGTACGAAAATATCCCTTCTTTCGGACAGTCAGGCAGCCTTCAAATCATTAGCCAGCTACTCGTTTAAAGTTCTAAGAGTTGCCCTAAACCTGCTAGATACCCTACCACCGAAGAATTCAGTTACTCTAAAGTGGGTGCCGAGACATGACGCAGACACCTTTCATGGGTCCAGAACACTTTAGTGTTCACAAATAACTTAATACGCGAAGGCGACAAACGAGCTCTAATCGATTATTGGAGAACCTAAACAGACGTGCGTCAGCTGAAAAACTTCATTGCCCCTGAAAAATTAAGGTAGAAGCTATTCTAAATCCCAGAAAGGTTTAAAACTTTATACTGAACTGCTAACAGGACAATGTAGATTTAACTATCACATAAATATAAGTGTGCTAGGAAATCACTCCTGCTGACTTTGTCAAGAAAATCAGGAAATATTAGAACATGTTTTATGCTATTGCCTGTGGTGGCAAAACACAAACTTAATAACGTATGCAGTAGGATACGGGTTCCAATCAACCTAGTTAAAATAAAAGACCACAATGATTACGAGATTTAAAAAAAGAGACTACGAGGCTCCTAAAAGTTGTAGATAATTAGTTTTCATCACGGCAGCACTTAATGCCACATACTACTGTGGGCAAAAAATAGGAAGACTTTGTTGTTTTAAATTTCTTTATTTATTCTGTCAAATCTATTTCGTCCCCCTTAAAGTAACCCCCCCTGCTGCAATACACTTATGCCAACGTTTTAACGTTTTTTTCGAATCCTCGTTAAAGTAAATTTCCGGAATAGCCTTCAATGCGCGTAGCGATTCACGTTTAATGTCTTCAATTGACTCCAAACGGTTTCCCCGGAGCGGTCGCTTGAGTTTGTTGAACAGCCAGAAGTCATACGGAGTTAAATCAGGCGAATACGGTGGTTGTGGAAGGATGTTGATTGAATATTTGGCGAAAAACTCACAAAGAATCAATGCGGTATGCGACGGTGCATTATCGTGGTGCAAAAACCAAGAGCTGTCGGCGCATAATTCCGGCTTGTTTTTACGAATAGCTTTGCGCAAACGACACATAAAACTCAAATAGTATTCCTTGTTGACAGTTTGGCCGGTCGGAAGGAATGTGGAGTGCACCACACCTCGATGATCGAAGAAAACGGTCAACAAGACCTTGATTTTTGACTTGCTTTGACGTGATTTTTTCGGCTTCGGATCACCTTTGGCACGATATTCGGCTGATTGATCGTCTGTTTCCGGGTCGCAAGCGTAGATCCAAGACCCGTCGCCAGTTATAATACATTTAGTGACATCATGGTAATCGGAAAACATTGTTTGACAGACGTCAACGCGACGCTGTTTTTCAAGAAAATTTAGTGATTTTGGAACCAATAGTGATTTTACTTTCCTTAGGCCCAAATGATCTTTTAAAATGGTTTTCACTGATCCCTCCGATATTCCAACGATATCAGTAAGGTCTCTGACTGTTAATCGTCGATTCTCGAACACCAATTCCTTGATTTTTTTGACGTGTTGATCATCAGTTGATGTTGATGGCCGTCCTGGACGTGGTTTGTCTTCAACGCGTTCTCGACCCTCTTTGAATAATTTGTACCAATCAAAAACACTTGCTCGCGACATACAAATATCACCGAAGGCCTTTTGCATCATTCTGAACGTTTCGGCACCAGAAATTTCATTCCGCATACAAAATTTAATCGAACTTCTTTGTTGAATAATTTCACTCATTATAAAAATCGCCGAATGCACTTGTTGTACTTCAGAAAGACAAGCGTATACTAAACACTAATGATTACTTTGTTGTGATATTTGACATAGATGTCACTGACAGTCATACCAACGTAGAAATTAAAATTAAAAAATCTTACTATTTTTTGCCCACAGTAGTAAAACCTGATTTGGGACAACAAATTATTTATCTTACGCTTAGTAGCAGCGAGTAGGCGACAGCAATTGTAAAGTTCTACCCGTGATTGCAAAGCGTTTCATTAGTGAAATGCTGAGCGATATGCCCGAACAATTTTTCGCTTCTCATGTATCGCTAATTGTAAACATTTTGTTTTATATTTCAGTCTATTGAAACAATGAATTCTATTAATTCAATAAATGTTGTTTAAGAAGTTTTTTATTGATTCGAATAAAACGAACTGATGCTTATAAATATTTTTAATTAATCAGCGCTTAATAAAGTCAATTGCATCTTTTTGCAAAATCTTGTTTTTTAATATTTTAACTAAAAAGAAAAGTGTTTATTAAACCAATTTATATATTTATTTCAAAAACATGTTTGTATCTATTTTGTGACAATTCTTTTATTTTGTCAATGCAAATGAATTGCAATTAATTTGTTTTTCAAAGTTATTTAAAACCAAAACTCGTTAAAAAAATGTAACCCAAAAGCCATTAACAGTTTTAAAATTCCTTTGTGCATTCACTAACACATTTAAAATAAAAAAATGTTCGCTCTGGCCAGATTTTCCCCTGCTTTCCATCGTTAGTGACACGAGCCAATTTAAATAAATATTGCAACAATTTTACAGACAAACACCTCTCGCTTCAGCCAAAATAAAATCAAAATAAAAAATATAAAAGAGAAAGTTTAAATACGACACCAAAGTGCTCTTCTCGTCCTGCTTTGTAAGTGTTTTTGTACGTGTGTTTGTCACTTTCGCGAGATATTCACACACATACCAGACCGTTAAGCTGCTAATAAAATGCATGTAAATCCTGTGAAAAACGCATAAATTGCGGTGTTTACCACCGCAAACCCTGGTTAAGTTATATTTTGTTAAAAAAATTTTAAATTCAACTATTTTTTTTTTTGCTGAGCGTTTCTAGCTTCAAAGGCGGGCATGGGAGACGGAGGGCGAGAAACTAACCTTTTATTTTGTAGATTGGATTCACACAATTTATATTGGAGAAAGGGATTATTCAGTGTGTTAATTTCAATAATTTAAAAAAGGAGAGACAGGCAAAACCGTTTTAGCAATACGATTTGTCCATTTAAATTTCCTGGATTTGCTGAAAAAATGGTTATGTCGGTTTACATGTTTCGATTCAAAATTGCTTTGAATGTTTTATTTATCAATATCAAAACTGAGCGTGTGGTATTTGTACGGTTTTAATGCATTGCAAACGCAAGTTTAGTATGTCAACTTTACTCTCCAAAATGAATGGTCGTGTGTAGTTGGGGCAAACAAACCTCGGAAAATATTGGCGGCTGTGAATATAGAGAAATTCTCATGAGCCGGTAGCTAACCGAATTGTTCAACCAAAAGTAAAGTATGGGGACGGTGGCATGATGATGTGGTGATCTATACGGATGTATGCAGGCAGGGAGATGAAGAGTGCGCCAGAATATCTGAACGAATGAATGTTAATCAATACGTTGATATTCTTCAACAAGGTCTCCACAAGATTCTTGATTTCATATTCCGACAAGTTGATGTGATATAGACCGAATTTCCGTCATTCCTTGTCATGTTTGGTTTGAAGACAAACCGGAATGTATGTCTTTGGTTCTGGGCTTGTTTAAAGCAAATTCCTTCAAAACTTCTTGTCGATTGGCGGGGTCTGGGAACTCACATCCGGCCTACGGTTCCTTGGCGAAAATTTCGCAATTTGATATCAAATTGTAAGATAAATTTTTTAGTTTAAGGTTAGTTTATCGGTTATTATGCCTAAAAAAAGACCACAGTAAAACCTTGATCAACACAACACTTGCCTAACAGCAGCTCACAAAGTTCACATTGTTGACTTTGTCGATTTAAAACAAGGCTTTAATAATTATCAGTATGTGTAGTTGCCCCCAAGCAAATTTTTGACTCGGTTTTCGCAAAAAACTCGATTTTTGCAACTGCCCAAATTTATACAAGTTTCGTTAAGCGATGTTCCACTGTACTTGACAGGCTAGTAGGGTAAAAATACCATTTCCCATGACTCTTATGGCAGCCTTTTCAACAGACGCAAATAGAGATTCCACCAGGCAAATTAAATCTAAAAACAAAATTAACAAATACAACTTGCTTTCTATTGGACTTTCGTTCCATTCCATGCCATTTCTATTAGCTCTCAATAGAGATAAAATCAAATAACGGTAATTTTCTCTCTCTTTCTCTCTTTCTTTTTCTAGAAGGAAAAAGCAAAAAAAGGAAACAAAGTGAAACATTAATAGAAAACCGGTTTTTGTATTAGTTCCGTTTTCTTTCTGGCGTTGACAGGTTGTTAGGCCGGAAATATTAACCGGGAAATTGCGCACATTAGCTTAATAAACGTAAAGCATTTTAACTGCGAAAGGAAGTAGTTAAAGAAATAATTATGAAATAATAAAAAGGAAACGGAAATCATACAACAAGAAGTAAATAATTAATTGCAATTTAAAGAATAGTGAAAATGAGAGTGCAAGATTTTTAAAAAAATATTATCTCAAATTTGTTATAGAAAATTGTAAAAAAGAAGGAGTCAAAGAAGTTGTGATAATAATAAATCAAATGCAACGCATTAAATTAAAAAGAAAATTAATGATGAATAAAAACCAATTATTTATAAAATTCCTTTAAGTTATTGAAAGGTTCCTTGAATTAGTAAAAATATTGCATGCCACTTGCTAATAAGCCCCTCAAGGCCAGTGAAGTAAGGAAACAACCCTATTTTTAAACAAAAGACCCATCACACAACGATGCAATGATTAAAACCATCGAGATAGTGGCAGTAAAAGCGGATACAAACAACGACAAACATGTTGCTAACTGCCTTTTTGAATTAATGGCTTTTTAATAGCATTTTGTAATAACAAAAAATTATCTACTACTTGTAAAGTTTTTCTCGCCCCGTGTTTTATTTTAAATATGTTTTACACGGAAATTAACAAAAGTGCAACTTCCATTCCAGTCATCTATTGCGTCCTGCACAAAAAGTGATTTATGGCCATAAATGAGAATATTTACAATAGCGTATATGTGTGAGTGTGTGTGTGTTAAGCTGTTTTCACTCATATGTGTTATTTAACAGTGGGTGGTGTTTGTGCAACAAGCGTATTATTGCAAGTTGTAAATCGTTTTGTTATACTCGTATTATTCGTTTTATGGTTCCATTATCAGTGACAACGTTTAATTAAAGTATTTTACAGCCAACACTTTACTGGATTAGTAGAGAATATTTTTACATAAAGGATATAAAAAGCTTGGAAATATTCTCAATATAATGGAATTATAATTAATTGTCTGAAAAGGATACACTTTGAAGAAGTTAAGGTAAGTTAAAAGTTTTTATAAAATTGAAACTTTTTCTTCTAACTCTTTAAGCAAAGAAAAGTATGTTTGTTGTAAAAAAGAAATACTTGCTATATTTAGTTCCCAAAATAATATGGTTGAGGTAACGATAAACCCAAAACAACATATTATAATTGAATAACAATATGGTCCTCTCTTATGGTGATTGCCAGTGGCTGAGATACGAACACAGTTGACTCGTAAACATCGAACGGTTAATAGTAAAGCCGTTAAATACTTGAGCCACAGCACCCTTATAATTGATGTAATGTCTGTTAAGAATATTATATTATTTTTACATAGTTAAAATATTTTTTTTCTGTTTCTAATTTAAGGCAAAATTGTATTATTCAAATCAACTATGTTGAAATTTTTGTGAATGAAAATCATTTAATAATTTTATGGAAACAATAATTTGTTTATCGCAACTAAAATAATGTTTAAAAAAATTATCAAATAGCTATTATATGTTTACCACAACAATATATTGTTGTAGAGAAATGGTTGTCGTGACCAACCGAGAGCCATGTTATTTCTTCAGTCACCAATTAATATGGCATTCAAAGGATTAACCCTACTTAGTAGTGATTTTTCAGGGTATTAGAAAAAACGAAAAATAATTCTTTCACCTTTCCAATTACATAAAAATTCCTCTACACTCTAGCGTTATTCAATTATAAATTTTCTTACACAAATTTTTGGACACATAATGTCGAAAGATGTTTGAAACTTATAATCAACTGCTAAAAACGACTGTAATTCAATCCTTTGAAACTTGATTTAACACCCACAGGATGTTAATTAAAAAAATGGAAAGAAAACAACCACCCACCACATGAAGATTTTCTTGAAATTCAATGCAACCTTCATATACCCAGACACTCTCTGCTATAGAACAAAGAATAATAAAAATAATAAAGAATTTATTATCCTTTTGGGTCTACTATAAAGGGTGTATCTGGAAGACGTATGGATTTTAGAATGAACTACAACACAGAAGAAATTGTTAGCTAATTAATTCTATTTGAAAGGTGATTTTAATTACGCTACAGGAAGAAAGCTGTCTTAATGGTAGTTCAAGTGGGAGTTTAAATTTTCGATCCCTTCGTGTAGCACTTGGGGCCCTTCGTTGTTAGTAGACTATCGCTCTCAAAATATAGCGTTCAAAATACCACCACATTAAAAAAATCCATCGTTATGAACTCGCAAATACTAAATGGCGAATTCAATTAAATTTTTGTTTGGACTGAGGCCTGCAAGCGTAGTGTCGACAGTTTTTTTTTATTATTTCTGAAAGTCAAGAATACTCTTCACATTTTGCCTAAAAATTGTGTCTCGAACGACAATTGGTAAGAAACTTATGAGTATTGGCCGTTGTAGAATTTTTTATAGACCCAATTTTTTTTTTGCTACATTAAATAAAAACAAATAATGATTTTATCAGAAAATACACGAGAATAATTGTGTTTTTATTCTATAATGCATAATTTGGTTTGAGCTGCAAGTATCAAATTTCATATGTGGGAAGAACAATAATTTTGTCAATATGACTCATCTTTTTGGTAGAGTCCAAAAAGTGGTCATAAACATCAAAAAGACAAAACAAAAGTGAATGGAAATAAAATGAATCATTGTGCACAGACTCCTTATAAACGTATGCTGCAGTATTAAGTCCTTCATCCTCTACTGGCCCTCAAATGATTTTTGAATAAGAAATTTTTTATAAGCAAAAATAAGATTTCCGCCAAAGAACAGACTTTATGTCCAAAGTTACTTTTTGTGAATACGAATTTTATTTATTTAAAACAAAAAGTACTTCTTGTTAAATGGGACATTTAGTTCTTTTTGCTAAAGAAATTTTTTTCAAGGTGGGACTTTATAATGAAGCGCTTTTTGAGAAAGAAACTTTTTTGCTGCCAAAAAGGGCTTTATGTGAATAAGGACTTTTTTGTAAAAAACGGCTTTATGCTCAAGGACCTTTGGTAAAAAAAAGATTTGTAGTGAAAAAAAGTTTTTCTTGAAGTAGATTTTTGAAAAGAATTTCCGTCATCCCTTGCCATCTTCGGCACATAGCCGGTTTGTCTCCAAACCAAACTTCACAAGGGATGACGGAAAATCGTTCCCAAAATCCATATCAAAGCACTCTGTCAGAATATCAAATCAAGAATTTATTGATTTTTAGTTTTACTTTTTACTTCTATAGTACTTTTTGAGAAAATGGACTGAAAAACTACTTTTTGCGCAATATAAATTCTTGTGCAGAGACCTTTTTGAAAATCGTGGCTTTGTGAAAAAAATATTTCTTTCAGAGCAAGCTTTATGCTCAAAATCGACTTCTGGTACAACAAAGGATTTTTGGTAAAAAAAATTTAAAAAAATATTTGTAAAAACGAGTTTTAGTTACTAAAACAATACTTATGTGAAGGGGTACTTTTAGTTATTAAAATAGTACTTCTTATAAAAAGGAAATTCATGAAATAATACTTTTTTTGCAAAAGAATAATTTTGTAAAATTTTACCACTTTTTGGGAAAAAGAATTTTTTTTATTCAAAATGGAACTTTATGTGAAAAAGGACTTTTTATTAAAAACTGTTTATTTGCAAAGTGGTGAGAAAAGTAATTGTTAATTTATTCTTTAAAGTTATTATTTGTAAAGAGCATCATTGTTAGTTACCACATAGCACATTTTTTTTTGAAAACATACTTTTAGTTATTAAAAGAGCACGTTTTTAGAAAGTGGACTTTGTGAAAAAATACTTATTTGGCAAAAGATTTTCTTGTGCAAAAAAGAACTTTCACAACTGAGCACCTGTTTTGACAAGGACAGGGACTTTTACTGAAAAAAGGACTTTTAATGAAAAGAGGTCTATTAAAAAATTATTTGCAAACCAAGTCCTGTCAGTGTAATGCTCTAAACACATAGACCACAGCAGACTACACAGCTTCATGGCTACAAATGAAGTTGGCTCCATATGTCGCCGTGTAGGTAGCTACTTCATTGTTTTGAAGGCGGCAGCTACGTCATAAACAGCTGATAGGAAGATTGGCGTTGCATTATTAGTATTTTGGTCTTAACGCGAAATCACTCATTTAAGAAACTGAAACAGAGAAGAAATTGAATATGGCCAAAACGAATATCAAATAAATAAAAAAAAAATATTTTAACAGGGGGGTTACTGTGTAACTCGATTCGAAAAGAAAATCATACATTGTATTTCGAAAATGTTTTCTTTCGAATCGAAATACAGAGTAGACCCCCAGGTCTGGCCTAAAAATACTTTTTTCACACCTTCCATGTGGTATTTCCGGGTAAATAACTCGTTTTTAAATGTCTATAAATATAATTCATTCCATATAGTCAAGTTGATTTTTTCTACGCGTTCTTTGTAAATTGTCGTCACTAAAAATAGAAATTAGTTTAAATTGGCGACAGCGACAATCGTAGTATAGTAGTCATGTAGCTGAGATGCCTCCAAAAAAATCGCCTTCATATGAACGTGTGTATTTTGCTTTAGACATATTGTAGTCTGTAGCTCGCTGTGGTCTATGTGTTTAGAGCATAAACAATGTATTTGAAAAAAAATAACATCACATTGGTATTTCATCATAAAGGTTGCTTCAGCTGTTATACTGGAACTAAAATATATAACCGTTTCCAGAATAGGTTGCAAATCTTTTTACACTAAAGAAAGTAGACTTGACATATATTACTTGGAAGCAGAGAATGTGAGATGTTGCGGAATTTCATTATTTCATTAGGGTAGAGTTAAAGTAGTTTATAATAAAAAATTCATATTGACCTTTTGTTGTTTATAAATTAAAAATAAATTTTCCTTTTCTTTAAAGCATATGCTTCAACTATTTCAATTCCATTTTGTCCCCCTGATGGAATTTCGAAACTTATAACTTGAATTCATGCAACTTTAACTTGATTCTTTTGGTACTTCTTTAAAAGAGGATGTTATCAATGAGAGTGTGTTTGTATGAAATAAATCCATATAAAATATTTTTGTCTATCATATGTTGCAGGGGGATAACAAGTGTGGGTTGAATTGCATACGACTTTAAAAAGGTTGTCTGCCAATGTGTTTCGTTTTGGTGTCTGTCTTCTTTGGATTATTCACAAATTTTATATTTTTGCACGTGTTTTGTCTGCTTCTTGTTGAACAGGAAAGAGCAAAAAATAACTCATAAAAACCTATTTACCCCCAAGTGTTTTGGTATTTTTTACGTCCCATATAAAAGCGTAATATAATTTTTTATTTTTGTTGAGGTGTTGTCACGAGTACTACGAGTATTTCTCCTCATTGTCATGACGTTTGTGTTACGTTTGAAGGATAAAGAAATTTGATAACAATGTTAGAGAGTAATAAATTTGTAAAGTTTGTGTAAAAATGTCTTTAAGTAGGAGTTCAAGAATATTTCTGCATCCTTCGAACATGCTTGCGAGTTCGTTAGTGTTCGTAATTGGCGGGAGTTTTACACTGACATATGACCTAATGTATTTTTTTATGAGCGGCATTAATCAGAACAAACACACACATACATACGAGTATTTTCTATTAAAAAACACGTTATTGCGTTATTTGTTTTTTGTGCTGTCTTTAAGTGCGACGATAAATAATTTAAGAGTTTAGTGAACAAAATATTTAAAATAAAAAAATGTTAAGAACAAATCTTGATTTATGCAAGTTCGACTATTATATATAAGACTGACACTGTTTTTACGTTAATAAAATTTTCATCTAGAGCCTTTTGAGCAATAGGCTTTTCTTACAAAATAGTGGAACTCAAAAAAAAAAAAAACGAGCAGGTACCAATTTGTATTAAAAGGAACTTTTCTTTAAAACCACTTCTTGTAGCTGCAAATATTCAGTTTAAGAGTATCGTGTTTCAAAAGGATTGGTAAGGAAGAGTTGTGCACGCCACTGAAGAAAAATGTAAAAAAAATATTGCCACCATTTTAAGGGGTTACAGATTTTATACTCAATTTATTACAAAATAAAATTTTATATGAAACATGAATAAACTTTTTATCTCCTTAATACTTCATTAAAATACCAAACTTATTGCCCAACCACTTAAAAAGCCCAACTATTTCAACTCATCTTAAAAATTGTTCTTCCTTCCTATTTTGGCTAAAGGAAAATGTCTATTTGGCTGATCATTCGTACACGAAATATAATCAAAAGATTTTTGAACATCCTACAGAGCACAAGACAACAACTACAAATGTTTGTATTATTTTCCAAATAGAACATAAACGTCAATTTATAACAATTGCCAAAATCCTCTTATCCAAACTAGCACTCGGGTATACTGGCTGCTTTCAAAAGAAATCCTTTAGAAACTTTATATTCAACTTCAAAATTATCAATATTTAAATTAAGTTGCCTCCTTTTTTATTGATGTCACTAAAGTGGAGAATTTATTCTATAAATGAAAACACTCTATGAGATTTTCTTAATCTTTTCATTACAAATACAATTGGTCTAAAGTCTAGACTAAATAGCAGGGAATTCTTAAACTAAATGAGGAAAAAATAAAGCAACAAAAGTTGGAAAAGTTTTTTATCTTTAATCAAGAATCGTAACTATTTCACGAATATTAACTTTTTCCAAAAAATATTCAATTAGATATAAGAAGTCACATTTTTCCCACAAACTCACTATTAACCAAAAATACATTTCTTTCACAATGTCATTTTTTTATAAAAAGTGTAACGACGTGTTTTCACGATTAGCTGGAGTAGAGCTCGCGGCTCCCAGGTTTCGTTACAAAAATATTTGTTTGTTTCCAAGAGAGAGAGATACGAAACAGTTAATATAAATATTTTCAACAATGTTATAAACTTTATTCATCAACTTAATTAATAAATAGAGCGCGACACGAAATACGATGGACCTTTGACACATTCGCTGGTACTCTCCTCAGCTTCTCACGCCATCTGACGCTTACAGAAGATATCGCCACTATTTGTTGCGAGTGCACATAAGCCGATTCTCTCTTCGGGGCGAATAATATTCTGGCCCGATGATAAGAGAGTACTTCCTTTTCTGGCCTCTCTTGTCAGGGCGAATAATATTCTGGCCAAACTCGACAGTACTAGAAGCTCTGTGCCTCTCACTCAGATGGACTCTCTTCGTCTGGCTGCTGCTCTGGGCGACGGGACAAGGATTGACTCTCTTGTCGGGGCGAATATAATTCTGGCCCGAAGCTAAGAGATGTCTACTCTGCGCACTCAACTCTGATCGCACTTATTATGATCCTGTTGAACATTACCTTGTTTGGGACCTTGTGATGCTGCTTATGATGGTCATTATTTAAAATATTTGTTTTTATCTTTTCTTTTGACAATAGTTTCAAGTAGAAGAGAACTTTAAAAGAAATTGTTTTCAAGTGTGGAAATCATGTGATTGAAGGTGATTGGTCATGCTTGTGTGGCACTTTGAGCCAAATTTAGTAACTGAGTAATGTGGACTGTTGAAAATTTAATGGTCAAACAAAAAGTTTTATCTAAAGTTAAAAAAAGTTTTCTTGAGTTTTTTTTATTAATATGTTGCGAACAAGAATGAACTTTCCTTAAGAGAAGACGTAGCTTACATATTAAAGTTACAAACAGCTTGGAAATACACTTAGTCTTATATATAACATCACGGCTTCTTTAATCATGGGTTTGAACTTAGAAACATTCTGCTTTATCTATTTTTTTTAATTCTTAAAATTTATTTTTTGTATTTCTCTCATATCGTTTAATTTAGGACAAGCGCCTCTTTCCTCCTCTTTTCAACAAATGAAAATTTCTTTAACTAAATCACGGATCTTATTTTCACCATTACCCATCCGCAACGTTTATTCTATTGGCCTGATTAAAAAAAATTGTTTCTAAACGTCAGTCAAATTTTGTGCGTTCAAAGTTTCATTCCTTAAAAGCTTTTGGTAAACAAGTATCACAGTATTCTCAAGCCATATTAGCCTAAAGAAATCATGCCTTAATGGCTGACATTATAATAGAAGACGTCATTAAAGCCTCATCAACCTCAAATCAGTTGACATTTTCTTTGACAATTCAAAATATAATTTTCGAAAACTAAAACATAACACGCCTCCTATTAATTTCTCTAAGAAAACAAATTACACTCAAAGTGATGGAATGTCTAAAGTATGAGAACTATGATGAGGTTATTAAGAAATTACTACAGGAGCACGGATGATGTCCTTTATAACTTTTGGCCTTTGTGAATAGCATTAGCGATAGTTAGTGTGTGTCTAAACGGAGTGCGTTGTGTTAGTATTGGTCTCATTAAGTAGACATTTGAAAGCACAACCAAAAGTCAACATCAGTCATTATAAACATTTTTCTTTTGTTCCAAATATATATATGTGTGTTTGTGACCATGTTAATAAATGCCAAGTGTTGTTGAAATGAACTTCGTACGCAACTGAAGTCTATGTGTGCATTTATGTAGATGGCAACATTTTACCACTAAACAATAACTGAAACATGGGAAGTTGTTCTAACGTTGTAGTTGTTAAGTTTTATAACAGAATTTTACTTTTCAGAAGATTACAAGGAATTATTTCATTTATGGTTGTAAAAAAATCAGCCTTGTGACAAGTTTAGTATACGAAAGTACTTTTTTAAAAGTACCTTTGGGCTTAAAGTACCATTTTGTAAAAGTAGTATTATGAAAATAGTTATTTTTTATAAACAAGAAGCATTTTTTGTTTGTTTTTAAAATAATTAATCCTTCTTAAAATAGCGAATTTTTGATCAGTACCTTAAAAAATTCTTATTTAAAGTGTACGCTCTTATTAAAAGTATAATAGTACCACTTTGTAAAAAGTACTTCTTTTCTGAAGACTACCTTTTTTTTAAGCACTACGTTTTCTGTGAGAAGTTCTTCTTCGGTAAAGTAAAACAACAACTTTGTTGTTGGTGGTTTTTTTTGAAACGTTAACAAATTGGCTTCAATTTCTTTGACCTTCTCATTTGGTTTGAACGAAATCAAGCATAAGACATTTCTTGTATTTATAAAAATGTTGACTAAAAATTTCAACACAACCTGCAAAATGCGCAGAGAGGCTAGCTTATCAACCGCCCCGTAACAAGCAAATTGTAAATTTATTTGGTAAAAGAATTGGGAGAAAAGTTATTTTTAAAAAACCTTTTTTCAATATTACCTTTTCAACAGTCGTTTTTTTTTAAACGTAACTTTTCTTACAAGTATAGAAGTTGTTTGTCATTTGAGAAAAGTATATTTTTGTAAAAAGTACTATTTTGCAAAAAAGTACCATTCAGCAAAACGGTTTTATTTTTTGTACAAGTACCTCTTCCAAATGCACCAGTTCTTAATATTACATTAAAAAAAGATCTATTTCATTCTTCTTGTAAGTAGTAATAAAGCACTATTTTACACAAAAACCTTTTTTGTAAACAATAAAGTACTATTGCACGTTTAAAAAAAGTAAACGAATTTAAGTTTTTTTAGAATTAAAAACCCACTTATATTTCTCAAAACAAAATTTTTATTTTTAATAATTTAAAGACTTTGTTCTTTAACAGTTCTGTATTTTATCGTATGTAAAATCTTAATGTAACACTGGAGTAGTTGCTGATGCTTTATTATTTTACAAGTTCTATTTGAAGTTTCAGAAACAACAACATCTTGTGTTAATTATTCAAACACAACATAAACTTTTAATGGGAGTAACTGCCTCCTTAGGTGGTTAAGCAGGACGTGTTTAGGAATGTTGGAGCGCAAAACTATTCAAAGGATATGAAATTATTGCCACAACCACAACTATGATGTAAATGACACTTATGTTGGGTTACTCCTCGTAACATTATTTTTCTTGTTGTACTTAAAAAAGACAAGTTTTCTTATAAGTTTTATTTACATTCAAGGTTGAGGTTTTTCTCGAGTTTATTTACGAAATTTTTTATTACTTTTTGTGCGATTGTAAATTATTCTTGTTGTTGCCTTTATGGCAACATAACGAGAAATGTGGGTTGGTTCATCGCGATTATACTCTTTTACAAATAAAATATTAGATGGCCAACAACAGCAGAATAGGTTTTAGGTATCTTTCCAGTTATTTTCGTTATTGTTACACACTTGTCCTAAATGAAACATAATTGACTTACCATAGATCACAAAAGGTCAAAAAATTAGTCAATAGTACCTGCTTTGTCCATTTCATGCCTGTTGTAAAGTAAATTTAGTCCTTGCACTACAAAGATGATTTAAGGACCAGAAGTTGGAGTCAAGAATCATTTCCGTTTTTCTAGGTCTTAAAAAAATCAATAAACTTTCCCGAAAATTTAAAGCTTTACGGTAAATATATGAGAGCTACTGGTGATTCTACATTCAAGAACTGTAGGGTACTGTCACGTTTGTGAATCATATATGTTTGTAATCATATATGACCTGTTTGTGTAGTGAAATGTTGTAAAATCTTCTTATTTTTATTACATTAAGTTTGCAATACCAAATTATATTTTGTAAACTTGTGTCTAGGAATTTGTTCTCGCATTTTAGTTTACGTAGAAAAATAATGTTATTTTTGAGGTTTGTTTACTCACAATAATGGGTAGCATATGTAGAGATGCGTATAAATGTGATTAAGTGTTGTAGCAAATGAATTTATGAGTCTGAGTCGCAACCTAATTTATGCGGTTTTAATTTTATGTTAAAGTAAATATTTCATAGTTTTTAAACAACATTAAAACTTCATAGGAAATTATAGGAGTTGAAAATGGTGAGCAGGATTTTCAAAATGCATTATTTTTTTGGTAAAAAAAAAAATAAATATTGTGCAATATTTTCAATTCAAATATTATTCGAAAGGTACCATTTTTGAAATGCAACTTTTTATAAAATATTCAGATTTTTTGGTAAATTGTGCTTTTCGCTAAAAGTTCCTTTTCGCAACGAGGTTTTTTTTTAAATCCTCTTCTTAAAAAATAGTTCCAAGAAAAGTTTCAATAAGATTGGAAAGGAGAAAACAGCCGATTTACAAAAACACGTCTTTTTGTTCAATAATGAGGTAAAGTACTATTGTTTAATACATATCTCTATGTAAGAAGTACCACGTAGTATGAAGTTGAACACAAAAAATATCGAATTTTTTGAAAAATAAACATTTTATAAAAAGTACTATTTGGAAAAAGTACTTTTATGTAAAAAGTACCTTTTATTAAAAACTTTAAGACAGTATATGTTAGTATTAAATTTTGTTAAAAATAAACTTTTTGTAAAAAATACTCTGTTGGACAAGTACCGCTATGTAAAAAGTACCACTCATTAAAACTGAGAAATTAAGGTTTAGAAAATTGCTAGATTAAAATTCTTATTGCTGTTGCTATAAAGCTTCTGTTAAAAATTTAACAGTACCAGCCATAGCAAAAGATTAAATATGGCAGCAGGCCCGGCAAATATTAAGCAAATCCAGTATACCTATGTGTGTATTTTGGCTGGGCATAAATTCTTATAAGGTAGGGGATGATTTTTTTAACTACTTGAATACTTAGAAAAGAAAACTAAATTCCATATTAGTGCAGTTGCCATATTATTTCGCCAGTATCTTCACCAGTACGACCGTAGCTATAGCATAAATAAATTAACAACATAAATAGCACAGTAACAGCTAAATCATTGTTAATAACACTTGTCAAATTTATAGTATAGCAAGATTTTTAAACACAGGTAAAAATAATATATTTTTATATAAATAGATTCATATATGTAAACAGTACATTTTAATAAAAGTTTAACTAGTTTAGCTGTATAAAAAGTACTTCTTAATATACTGAAATTTAGGTGCCTTCTTGTGAAAAAATTAGTGCTCTTTGATAATTTTTTTGTTGATTTATGGTAAAATTTCCACCTAAATCAACAAGTGCTGACAAATTATATTTTATACTTAAAGTAGCTGCGTGATATATAAAATTATAGGGATTCTTGGCCCAGGGCTTAATGAGCCACAGAACAAATAAATATACAAATATTTATGAATTCTATTTACAAAATGGAAATGTAAGCAATGTAGCAATACTTTTAAGTCGAGAAACTCCTTTACTTGCAGGATAGCATTTTATTGTGGTTGCTTTCACATTAGAACATTAAAGTTTTCGGCATTAGGATTTCATTATTGTTTAAATCACTGCGGTGCCATAATAAAAGCAATAAAATGTTTGAAAAGCTTTTTTTTACTACAATTCAAAGTAGACGTACCAAAACTTATTAGTTTATTTTTGGTCCATTAATTCGACTTGTTTTATGGCAGAGTGAAGTAGGTTTAATACGAGTAGTTCTATTGATGCCTTTAAGGTGTCTAATAACAGAGTTGTCCTTTCTAAAGGTTTTAATGTTTTCATTGTGGAAATGTATTTTTTTTATTAATTACTTACAAATTGTCCTTCAGGCTAAAACATTTTAAGTGACTGAGTTATTATTAATTTTAGTTTGAGTAGATCTTTTGAATTTCATCAAATTTAATCCGTCTTAAGAACTCTTCGTTTTTAGTGCAATTTATATAATGAGATTAAAATGAAATGCTTTGAAGATTGAAAGGAAGGTTGTAAATAACTAAATTATAAGGGCAAAAGTTGTCCTAATTAATCCTTCCACAAAATGTTCTTTCCTCTCCCTCTCTCTCGCTGTCTTACATTTATTATAGATTTCTAATTTTGCAAAATTTCTTGCTTTTGTTTGGGCTCATTATAATTCAGCTGGTCAATTTTCAAATATTTGTTCCTTAAACAAACTGTCGTTTGTCGTTTTCTTCTCAATAAGCCTTCACATATGCAGACGCACAACTACTCTTTCTGTATTTATTTTCATCGTCTAATTTCATATGTTTGTATTTGTTCAGTTAACATGCATAATAAATATCTCAATAGCAAAGAAAAAACCTTAACAGACAGACAAGTTTTTGTTGTAAATAATTTGACCTGCCATCCCCAACACCCCTCAAAATTACCCTTAAATAAAAATAGTGAAACAAAACAAACCCTGCATCATTTTGCAATTTGCACTTTTACAACTGAAAGGAGTGGAGTGATGATACGATTACTATTTAGTCGGGCGGCATTATAACACAAACTTATCCTTCAAACAGGATTTTTTGTTTTCCTTTTATATGCCACTCCACCACAATCACCTTATTACTATGTACGATATCTGTTGCCGGTATTCGTTATCGCCATCCCCTCTGCTACACAATAAAATTTATTTTATTATTATCACACACACACACACACACAAGCATTTATTTACTTTTTGTTTTATGGCTGTTGGCTAAATTATGTTACAAAATATACCAATTCCTAAATTGGGCAGACATATCTATGTTCATGTTGAAATATAGAAAAAAAAAATATACACTAAAATCTGGTAATACAATTTTATAACTGGGCCCATGGCTTAAAATGGACATTATAGCAAAAATTAATTTTAAAAATAAATTGCTGTACTGTTATAATAAAAAGGGATTTTTGTAGTAATATTATTTCTTAACAAGACGCTTCCAAAACGTACTTTTTTACATAATTTATATAAATAGGTACTTATTACATAAAGTGCTATTAACAAAGAAGTCCTTTTTTAAATTGGAATAATTTTAATAAGAAATAAAAAAAAAATCGAAAAAGGTTATTTTTTAAGAAGGAAATGTTTTACAACAAGGAAATAAATGAAATAAATTTTTAACACAACAAAACTTTTTCTAAAACTTGAACTCTTTTAATTATTTCTTACCAGAAAGTTACTTTTTAGCAAAATTAAAAAAAAAAACTTTCTATAAAAGGTACTTTTTCACAGAAAAAGTTTCCTTTTTTTAGAACTGTACCGTTTCACAAAAAGTTGCGTTTTTTAAAAAAAGAATGGAACTTTGTTACAAAAACGGACTTTATTTAAAATAAATTTAATTTTCATAATCACGACTATTTAACATAAAGATACATTAAAAAAAAGACGGGTAGATTTATCAAAAATTTTCTCTCCTACAAAACTTACTTTTTAGCAAATATTTAATATAAAAAAAATACCTTTTTACCGAGCTACTTTTTCACAAAAAGTTTTTTTTCAGAAAGTTTCTTTTGCAAAAACAGAATTTGTTTTTTTTTTATTTTACACAAAGCTACATTTATTTATTTTTTTGAGGAAAGAAAGGTACTTTCGCCAAGGTTTTTCCCAAAGAGGTAATTTTTATTAAAAAGGTGTCTTTTACAGGTCCTTAGTAATCAGCTCACCTTCAATTCAATGCACTTTACCATATAAACCTTTTATTTACAACGACGCCACTTGCTAACAGAATTATATTTTTATACGCCGAATCTAAATAAATGGTGCTTGAATTTGTCATTGTATTTTTTGCCTCTGTATTTGTCTGCCGTCAGATATCCCATCTGCCTGCTGCTATGTGTATCGTCAGATTACCAGTCCAATTTTCAATTGAAAAATTATATTTGTTTTTTTCAAGTTTTTCAAGGTTTGCAAAAAGTGATTCTGTTTTTGTGTGTAGTGGTGCTAAAAAATGGGGTTTCTGCATTGTCGTGTACATGTGTGTTGGGTACACCAGTACCAGTGGATGGTTTTGTTCAATGGATGTAAAGCAATAGCATTGTACACACTTGTGTTTATTATGTCATTAAGTAGGGGTTTTTGTGATTTTTTCATCAAGTCAATATTGAACAGTGGTACGAATGCGGTGTATGTATATACATATGGAACAAACAGAAAAGCATTTTTTTATTAAAAAAGTTACTTTTAGTCAAAAGTACTTTTTCTTAAAAAATAATTTTAGAAAAAATAAGTTTTGAAAATGGTAATTTTTTTTATAACGTACCTTTTTGTGAAGTACTTTTTTAAAAAAAGTTAATTTTTCGCAAAAAAGTTTTTTCGGAATAATTAGTTTGAGGTTAAAAGTACTTTTCATAAGAAAAGAAAGAAAAGTACTTTTCATAAGAAAAGTACTTTTCTTAAGAAAAGTACTTTTCTTAAGAAAAGTATCTTATTTTATTAAATTATCAATATTGAAATGTATACGGTTTTACAAATATTTTCTCACCTTCAAACTACTGTTTAATCAAATGATGCGAATATTTTGTTAAAAGAATTTTCACACTCACTTTCAAAACCAAATTTACACATACTCAGGCAAAGAAATGCATGTGAGAAGAGAGTGTAAGAAATACACAATGATAAAATATTAAATAGTCTTCTCCCCTAGCCAATACACAGCATGTTATTAATACAATTTGACATGCACATGAATGTTGGGTAACACTGGTTAGATGGACCAACATCACGCATCAAAAACGTGTTGTAGCATGTAGACAATAGACGTAAGGCTGGGGATATATTGGCACCAACCATTCACATGTAAAATAGTAGACTGTAAAGAAAAGGAGCAGTAAACAAACAAATACATTCCCCCACAAATTTGCTTTAAGAGAAAAAGAAGGAAATTTGGGGTATGAGTTTTAAGGTTTCCTATAACTCTCTATTCAAGTGCTCAATAGAACACAGATCAATTTCGGTTTAAATAAACATATGTTAAGGAATAAAGAAAACCCCAAAAAACAAAACAGAATGTTTTATAAAAGAAATGAAGGTTAAGAAGAGTCTTTGGCTACTTGCACGTGCCTTTGTTTTTCTTCAACGTCTTTAAAAGAAAAAAAATAGGTGAAAAATTCTATTTATGTCTAATAATGACAATCAGCTGATTTTTCTGCCAAGTGTCAATAAGTTAAAAATTAATAATAGATCATTCTCTCTTTCATTGGATTGCAAAAGTAAAACACTTGACATGAATAATGATTTTCATGCCGGAGATGAGACTTAAGTGAAAAATGTTTTTTCCAATAAATAGTTGGAGAATCTAAAGGAAATATTTTAAGGTTCGTGTTTAATATATTGGCTTTCATATTTAATTGCATTTAATTTGTGGCTAAAACGTGTGACCAAAGCACGTGTCCAAAATGAACAGGGAAAGAATTTATTTCGTATTATTTAACTAAAGAAAAGTTATATATTAGCAATGACTATGGAATTGTAGTTTGCAATTAAAACTAATTAGTTTTGATTAATTTATACAGCCAAGCTAATCTATCAAGAAGGCAACTATCAGTTCAGAGGATTTTTATTACAATTTTCTTTTTTCTGTGACTGAATCTTTGGGACAAGCAATAAACGTTACTTTACTCACTTAATTATGTTCGAATTGGAATTGTTGTCAGTTTCATTATATTTCAGAAGGGTTTAATGGTTGTCTGAAAAGAAATAGTTCCATTATTAAACAAAGTACTTTTGCAAGCAGTTGTTCAGCGCCTTAAAGTAGGCAAACTATTTGTGCAATCAATGTTTTCTTAAGATATATTTAGATACATATTTCCTCCTCGTATCAAGACTAATTGATTCCTTTAATTACAACTTGGCATTCATTTTCTTAATATAATTAAGTATTTAGTTGTGTTTTTGAAAATGTTTCAACTATTTAAATTTTTGCCTGCAGCTGCCGGCTCTAATTCAACGCGCAAACTACACAAACGTTTCTATAATTGTTTTCAACATTTATTTTTAATTACTTTAAATGACTGGGGTGGGTGGCCTGCTTTAGAAACTTTATAAAACTTATTTTAATTTTTATCTCTGTTTGTGTTCTTTTCAGCACCAGCAACATTCCTTCACTTTTACCCCTTTCACTTTTTGTTGCTGCTTTTGTTGGTTCTGTTGCTGCAATAATGTCATTAAATATGTCTGCTCTTTATTTAGTAGGTTTTTAGCAAAATCGGTTTACTGCTTTGAAAAAAAAGGAGTGATTTCTTTAAATAGATTTTACAGTCATTGTGGCTTTTACAAATACTTGAAGAATGTATGCTCTGCAGCCAGACTTGTAAACCCAATTAAACTGACATATTAAGGACCTATTAAGCCGTCTGCAGACACTGTACCTCTTTCAATATCATTAGCAAGTTTGATGCACTGCCTGCTAGCTTGAGCGAGAATATAAATTATCTACCAGCTTCGTTTGCTCTTGCATTTAACAATATTGCCGGCTATATGCTACCAGTTTGGTTGGCAGGTTTGAATAGTTTTATGTTTGATCAGTCCTTTGTTGCTTCCGCGTGACATACTCATTTTGTCAACCAAATATTTATATAGTTCCAGTACACAAACGTCTTACAGCCAGCGCTGCGTCTACAGACACAGTTGAAAGTACCGACAAGCTATCCATAGAGCAGACAGTAAGGCTTAAATTCATTCATCGACTCAGTTGCGGCCATTATACGTTGTTTGCATTTTGGCTCTAATTACAGTCGCGATAGCCGTTGTACAGCGCTCTTCAGACACACCTCGCGCTAGATTCCAGTTTTAAATAAAAATTATTATTTTAGACGAAGTCACCAGAAATACATTATTTTTAAAATACAAAACTTATCCCTTAAATTCCTTTAAAGCTCTGGCCTTTTGTAGGTTCTTAAAGCAGGAAGTGAAACCAAGACAATCCGTCCTCTTACCTCTCCAGCCCTACACTTAAGCCACCCACTACAGTTTCATGTTTTTGCTATTTACAAAATTGTGTTTAAACAACTGTTGTTGATGATGCTGATATGCTGCTGCTTGTTTTATTAGTTTGTTGTTGTTGTCGTGGTTATTTCTGCTGACGTTGTTCATTCTTGTGCGATTGTGTGATGTTTTGCCGCCATCTAAACGTTTAGTTTCCTTCCGTTTACTTACTGCTTACTTTATAGTACTTAAATTCCTAAAACTTGTTGTATTTGTATGTGTCCGTGTGTTTTCATTGGCAATTTAAACACTAGAAAAATAAAGTACTTTGTTCTACACCCACAACTCATTCTGAACATTTAGCAGGATTAAACTAGTAGGTGGTTGGGTAATGTCTAACGATGCTTTTCTATTGAAAGAGTTTTTTTGTTGTCATAAGTTGGGTTTTTTTATGTCTGATTGTTGCTTCAATCCCGTATTTTCATAATAAAATTTTGTGGATTTCTATATTTTGAAATCTGTTCACGTTTCTGATATTGTGTCATTTATGTTTGTTGTTGCTCTTATGATTAAGACCCTTTTTTTGGAAATAAGAAATTTTATTAAAACAAAAAAATAATGTTCGAAATATGAAATAGCGAAAGACATTAAAACAAAATAAAAGAAAGAGAAATATAAAAAATTTATTAAGAGAAACATTTAAGTTATTTCTTACGCACAACTTTATTTATAGAAAAAATCCCTTTAAAATAAAAAAAAATTTCTAGAGTAAAATTTGAAAGAAGCAAGTGATTATTACCAAAGAGTACCTTTGAAGCAAAAAGTACCTTAAAGCGCCAATGTGTATTTCAAAGCAAATTATTATTTATAGCCCAGAAAGTAGACGAAAGTTGAATATTTCGATCTCGCCCTCTCCTAAAAGTCTTGAAGCAATATATGGCAGGTCGGTCCAACATAAAGGACGGTAGGTTCTTTTGGGGCCTACTAAATTACTAATAGCCAGAGAGAGGGACATCATTAATACGATTTCATTTCGTATAATGAATTAACAAAAGATTTGAATTAATTAGAAAACACTGTTTGTAGTCTTGAGATAATAATTTTTTTTTGTGAAATTTTTGGAAGAGAATCCAAAGGAAGGACCTAGCAAATAAATTTGTAAATTAAATAAATAGTTAGCAAATTTACATGTACAGCCTGTCGATAATATGTTCCCAATTAACCACTTTCACTCCCACTAAATGAATTGACTGAATCTCCAATACATTTTTGAAAATAATTTTATGCAAATATTTCGTTCCTTTGCGTTCTTTCTTTTGAAAATAAACTAACGCAAAATGCATTTGAAGTTTGGTACTTTATCTTCGTGCAAGGACTTAACGTCAATATTACGTTAATCTTCAGTTACGTGCCTGGACTAAATTTATTACTTGTAATGACCCTGAGGGTTTCTTGTCACGGCATTTGTTTTCATTTGCAATAAACGAAACTTTTCATCTTCATCTACGTTTTTCCAGTTCCTGTTCTAGTCTTCACTTGGAAGTTAATGCTTTGCACTGTATCCTTGTTGTCCCTCTCATTGATATATTTGTTTATTTGTTGCTTGATGTTCTCTTGCATTTTAAATAAAGTACACACTGTTTTCCTTAATCAAGATATTGTCATAAAATTAAATGAAACTAAGGAGAATTTTTTGAGCGAGTAAAGATGTTTGTGCGTGCGTATGTGTGCTAATATAGATGTCATAATAAGGATGTCATGTCTTTATCAAAACAGCATGACGCTGGAGCAATTGGATTTTCTAATAAAATTCATTTGTGTAAAATTGAAATGATAATTGCGAAAACTAAACACAAATAGATCACGTTTGAGAAGAATTATAAACTTATGAATAGAACGGAAGTTTATGAAGAGCATATAGGCCTCGGCCTTTAAATTTAGACCCACTACACTTTATGTTTGGCAAAATTTTAATACAGCGAGACTTTTATCATACTTTTCTGCCTATGGGTTGCATCTGAAAAACTGCAGGCCCACATTCAAGAGCTAGAGGACTGGTTAAATAAGTGGAGATTTAAGGTAAATCCTTCGAAATATGCTCACGTAACGTTTTCCTTTAGGAAGCAGAATTGTCCCCCAAAAACGATAACAAATACCACTGATCCAGCGGAAACACAAGTTAAATATTTAGGTATTCACCTAGATAGACGCCTAGCTTGGTCCCGCCCTATTGAGGCGAAAATTGCGGCCATAAAACTCAGTACAACTCAACTACACTGGTTCATAGGATCTCACTGAACCTTGGCTTTGGAATACAATGTCCTCTTATACAAAACAATTATAAAACCAATATGGACTTATGGCTTTCACCTGTGGGCTACTGCTTGTGCAACAAATATCCAGAAGCTACAAAGAAGACAGTCTAGGATTTTAGGTCTTTTCGTATGCGCTCCTTGGAATTTAAGAAATGAAAATATCCATAGAGAGCTAGAAGTTCCCACTATCCAAGAAAAAACAAAAACATGCTCGTCCAATTACGTAAAAGAATTTGTGGTTCATCCCAACACCCTAGCGCTCGATTTATTGCAATTTCATGGCACTCTCTACCACAATAGTAGATACTTATTAGAATTTGAATACAGTGAATTAGTTATTACATTGGTAATAAGTAATAAGTAATATTTTAGATATAAGATTTGAATACTTATTGTAAATTTTCCCTTAAAATAAAAGATTCAATAAAATAAAAATTAAATTAAAAAAAAAAATACTTTTCCGCCTTGTTGCCTAAGGCATCTCATTATGTTCAAGTTAAACATAGACATTCTAATGTTCAAAAACACTACAACCCATGTCCAGTCCGCTTATCTGAAGCGTAAGTTAGCTCATTTTCCGGTTCAACAAACGCACATGTTTATGTAAGTAGCTGGTGCTACCTATCGTTACTTTCCCTGCCACTACAACTAATGACACATTCTACTACATGCATAATAATTTCGTATTATAATGTTTAACATAAAATCCATGTGTCCACCTAGTGAGCCAATGTGTTCCTGTAAAGCATAGCAACAGGAATAAAAGGAAAAAGTTTTCAAGAAAAGAATAGAAGAAGTTGTAAAACCATGACTTGACTTTGAGAAATAAACAGGTCATAGACTTTATCTTGAAAACACACACATAAACAAACTTATACCCACAAGCAAAACAGCCCTGCAGTTCGGAGGGCTGCAGCAAAATTAAAGTCGAATGAATATTATAAATTTTTGTATTTTTATTTTTTATAATGCCTTATAATTATTTGTTTTCATAATAGTTCTACTTTCTTTCGAAAGCAATCGATAAGAGAAGATAGGTAGAAAAATTGAGGAAATAGCTTCAGTCTATACAACCCTGCAATTGCGCGCTATGTTTATTTTTTAAAACAGTGTCGGAACGCCTCTGGTGTTAATTAGGCGCATTATTTAAAACTAGTAAGCCATTCGGTTATTTATTTTACTTCGCCAACGATTTTGTGCGATAGAGTAATATCGAGGAAAGAGTCTAAATAATCAATTGCCACAGGATAAATTATGAACGGCTTGACCAGCATAGTAATGGCTAAATCAGCTAAATTTTTCAAGAGTCTCATCACAAGGAGTCCGGGTAAATTCAAAATGAAGTTAGCAGCTGTTGCAAAAGAATTTTGTTTAACAAACATGTTACGTTATGCTTCAAGTTCTATGTATAAACAAAACAAGGTTGTAAAACTTAAGTAGAGTATACTTTTTGGCGCATTGACGACAAACATTTTTAACATTAAATTTAAAAAAAAAATCATATATACATAATTCCTTCCAAATAAAAATTAATACCAAAACAACACATTGAGCCGAAAGTTTAAAATGGCACCGAACATCATCAGAATGGAAAATTCAAAAAATTAGGTAAGAAAAAAATTTAAAAACTTTACCCCCCATTTGATATTTCTCAATGCCCTGCATTTTTGATGCATCTACAAATTTCCTTTGTTGCGCTACAGCCTTAAAAAAAAGAACTTTTGCTTGTACACGTAGTTACTTAATTGTGTAAATACATGACGAGCACCACGCTGACTGATTGCTTTATATTATTATTATTATTTGTCTGAAAAATTTCATTTTATTTTTCCAGTTCAATTACATTATTTTAGCCCCCTGAGCCGAACACATGCCCTTGCATGGGGTTTATACACACAATTCCTAATACCCAACATTGACTGACCAGAATACTTAATGTGTTTTGTTCATTGAAATATTTCACTTGATCCTTGTCGTATTTAGTCTGGGTATTAGTTTTGCTTTCCTTTGCGATTTGCCAACGATTTCATAATCACGTGACTTTCTTCGTCTTCGAGTTTAATGATTAGTTAGTTGTTTGTTGCATCAAAATAAAAGTTTCTTTGTGATTACAGCTGGCTAATTGCTAAAGTTATTTGAAATCGTTTTATATCAGCATTAAATATCATTAAGAGAATGGCAAAAAAAAATCAATACTTGTGAAAAATTACGATAATAAGTCCTTTTCCATGTTATAAAGAAATAAAACAGAACAGGCAACTAGTATGCAGGAGTATTAAAAGGATAATATTTATTGTGTTCAAAGAAAAGAACAATTTTTTTCATTCACCAAAAAACCCTTTTTATTACCAAAAATTGTATCATTTTTTCACCAAATATCCAGTTTTCAATCCAAGTAACTTTTTTATTACAAAAAAATCACTGTTTTCAAATTAAGACACTTTTTCAACAAAAAGACACTTTTTCAACAAAAAGACACTTTTTCACCAAAAAGTAATTTTTTTCACAAAAACTCACTTTTTCACCAAAAAGTCACTTTGTTCACAAGAAGTCACTTTTTCACCAAAAAGTCACTTTGTTCACAAAAAGTCACTTTTTCACCAAAAGTCACTTTGTTCACAAGAAGTCACTTTTTCACCAAAAAGTCACTTTTTCACCAAAAAGTCACTTTTTCACCAAAAAGTCACTTTTTTCACAAAAAGTCACTTTTTCACCAAAAAGACACTTTTTTCACAAAAAGACACTTTTTCACCAAAAAGACACTTTTTCACCAAAAAGTCACTTTTTTCACAAAAAGATACTTTTTTCAACAAAAAGTCACTTTTTCACCAAAAAGTCACTTTTTTCAACAAAATGACACTTTTCACCAAAAAGTCACTTTTTCACCATAAAGTCACTTTTTTCACAAAAAGACACTTTTTCACCATAAAGTCACTTTTTTCACAAAAAGACACTTTTTCACCAAAAAGTCACTTTTTTCACAAAAAGACACTTTACCACAAAAAAGTCACTGTTTTCACAAAAAGTCACTTTTTTCACAAAGAAGGCACTTTTTTTACAAAAAACAGTTTTCTGCCAAAAAGTCACTTTTTCACAAAAATACACTTTTTCACAAAAAGGCACTTTTTCACCAAAAAGTCACATTTACAAAAAAAGACACTTTTTCACCAAAAAGTCACTTTTTTCACAAAAAGAGACTTCTTTTACAAAAAGGCACTTTTCCACCATAATGTCACTTTCTTCACAAAACGACACTTTTTCCACAAAAAGGCACTTTTTCCACAAAAGACACTTTTTCACCAAAAAGTCACTTTTTTCTCAAAAAAATCTCTTTTTCACCAGAACGTCACAAAATTTGATGGGCACACATGATTAATATCCCATATCTTAATGTAAAAACTAAATAAAGTGTTGTTTAAAAAAACAAGTTCGCAGAATTGAAGCAAATAAGAATAATAATATAATCCAACTTAAAATAATTTGATTTTTGAAAATCTATTGGACAAAGTGGTATTGTGTCATAAGACATACAATAGGCAAACAAAAAAAAGAACAAGAAAATCCCCACGTTGACAGCTTTCTCAAGGGCCTTTGTGTGTCTCCAAATGTAATAAATTTATAGCCATGACATTTAAGTTGTTCTTACGCAACAAGAAAGAAAAAGCAATCAAATATGAGAATAACAAAAACTCGAAAGGATTTATTTTAAAAACAAACAAGGATATTAATTTAAACTCAATAAAGGTTTTCTCTTTCTCCATTTCAGAATTATATAAAGCTGGCAGGCAATATGAACTTAAAACAAAATAGATAACAAACAGAAATTTTTATAATTTCGTTTTAATTTTTGTTTGTGAATAAAACAAGTTCCTGAATCTTTTCCCTACCCCTTGAATCAACATGCCGAATTTACACTATGTCGACTATAATCGCAAGTATACGGCCCAGGAAACAATACAGGTAAGTGTTTGTTGATTTTAGTCAAGCCTTTGAAGTGTTGCTAACAATTATTTTTTATAGTTTCCGGTTAATTTAGGCAACGTGTTATTTTCTAAATGACTGTTTGCTGACCGCCCATCAAAAAATACAATGTTTATTTTTGTCAATTTTTTTCTTGTATTTTTAAGACAAGTAGAACTAGAACCTTGCCTTGTGTATTACTTGAGAACATTTATTTTATTTATTTAAAGGTCATTAATATAAAAATTTTATTAACCGCAATTATTTAAGAAATTAAAGGGTAAACGTGATAAAATGAGTGAAATTATTGGGTGGGAAAAAAGTATCTTTAAAATTTGAGTGAGAATAATGAAAAACTTAAACCAACTTTTTAAAATCAAAAAAATTCAATAATCAGAAAAAAGTTAAGAAGTTGAATAAAGCGTTGGTTTTATTGAAATTTACTTAAGTTAAAATGTAAGACCTAAACAGAAAGTATATTTTCAAAGTTCTTATATTTATACAAAAAATATACAGGGTGTCCGCCAGGAAGGTATACTACTTTGTTTGTTTTTAATTTTTGATTAAATGAAAGAGAATAGATCGTATATTGATAAATGTTTTATTTAATGTCGGCAACTATGTATGGAATACAATATCAGATAAATGTCAGATAAATTTAACGCGGTATTTCATTAATTTCATCACGAATATTTTGTTCGAGTTGCTCCAGCGTTTCTGGTTTGTTTGCACAAACCTTGCTCTTTAGATATCCCCATAAAAAGAAGCCCGGAGCAGTCAGATCAGGTGACCGTGGAGGCCAATCAACATCACCATTCCTTGAAATAACTTGTTATGGAAAGAGGTCTCGCAGTAATTCCATTGTAATCCTGGCTGTATGCGATGTGGCACCGTCTTGTTGAAACCACATGTGAGTCAAGCCCAAATCATGCAGTTGTGGCGTTAAAAAGTTTTCAATCATAACACGATATCGCTCCCCAATCGACAGTTACCGTTATGCCGTTTTCAGTTTCAAAGAAGTAAGGCCCCATGATACCTCCTGACCAAATTGCACACCAGACTGTCACTTTTAATGGATGAAAAGGTGACTGATAAATAATTTGAGAGTTTTCCATTGCCCAGAACCGACTATTCTGTTTATTCACATTCAAACGAAAATGTGTCTCGTCACTCATTATGAGTTTTTCATGTAAATCGGGGTTGTCATGAGCGAGCTGTAGCATCCTATTGGCATATGTACGGCGGCGTAAATGGTCTTCTGGAAGAAGCTATTGTGTCAACTGAATCTTAAATGGAAACAAATGCAAATCTTTGTGCAAAATTGTGGCCAAAGTTGTTTTTTGAAGACCAAGCTCCTGAGCACAGTGTCGAATTGAGGTTGATGGATTGTTTTGAACACTTTCTTGAACAGCAGTAATGTTTTCAACCGATCTTGCAGTACGTTGTGGTCCATGCTTGGGCCTATTAGCTACAGTCCTTCTTTCTTCGAAATCATTCACTACACGATAAATAGTGCGTCTTGTTGGCACGTTGTTTCTCCCAAAAATTTCTCGTAACTCTCTCATCGTCACAGTAATCGATGATTGAATTTGATAAAATGTTTTAAAGATAAAAACACGTTCGTTTACCGAATATTTTTCCATAAAAAATTTGCCACGTCTTTACTTCACGACTGCCAAATATGAACGTCAAGACTAATGTTTACCAAAATGGCGGCAAAATAAAGTAGTATACCTTCCCGGCGGACAGCCTGTATTTTTAAATGTAACTATTTCTGAAATCGAGAAATAAAATGAATATCCCAAAGAAAGTTCAAGTCCCACAAAAATGACCAGTAGTAGTAGGTCGAGTGCTTTATAAGGCCGTTAAACAACTTCTAAAGCGAATATTACCAAAAAAAATTACTTATTGCAACCAATCAAAAATTGCCAAAACCAGAAATGTCCCCCAGGTTTGCACAGTCAGCAAAGCTTATGTGCTCAATTGGTGCTTTAGTTTTACATATCCTAGGCTGGTTATTTGCTCTGCCATCCTGACTAACAAATTAAAAAAATTACTTTCCTTAAAACACAACACAGTGCATTTACTTATTATTCCAAGAGTGCTACGTTTTTCTTGTAAGAATTGTAGCATGCACGTAGATTCAGTTGCCTCTCAGTTCATACGCTGAGTTGCGTATCTATTCTCTGTGACTTCGGCAAGAATTGTAGTTTTTTTTTAGTTAAACTCGTTGGGTTTAATTAAGTCTCTATATTAAGGGACCACGTGTCCGCTCAAGATATCATTTAGCCAACTATCGAAAAGGCCTCTTTTTCCATATTTTTTCATATTTTGTTAGTATAATAATGAATTTTAATTGTCAGAGTCAATTCTCATTGCCACCAATAAGGATGATAAATAAAAATGACACAACATACGCACATCGACGAAAGCCATTACCACTCTGATACTATGTAGAATGTGTGCAGGTTGCCATATCCTTTATTTCTTTTTTCAACCAGATTTTGAATAGACACTAGTCTCAGGATTATTTGACATTTTCCAAAATCCGCTTCTCCAATAGTTCAAATGTTTAAAATTTTTAAGAAACCGGTTTTTAATTTTAAAATCCGAAAACCCCTAGTTAACCCGTTAAAATACATTCAACATTCGTTTATATATATTTTAACGAAATAATATTCGAAGATGTGTGAAACGACCTATTGTACAAATACGCAATATTATAAACATAAAGGAAAAAACAAATGCATAGCGGAAATTCCACAAACCGCGATTCAATGTAGAAACAAAAACAACTTCCACAGAAAGAGAAAGTAAACAAAGGATACACACACACACAAACACAAATACAAGAGTACTAAGCCAGCAAATGAAATAAATAATGGGCAATTTCGTGTATGTTCGGGACATTTCAAGCAGCGGCCGTGATCTGTATATAAAGACGCCGTCCACCGCAGAAGGCATAGTTGACTTTGAGATTTCATACAGTGAACAGCGGTGTGTATATAGGAGTGTTAAGTTTACAGTGTAAATTAGTACTAAAGAGTTGTATATAAGCGTCGTAACTGCCGAATAAAGTTGTGAACTGATAAAATCATAAAGGACTCTGTATTTTAATTCTTGCAATTCAACGAACTAACGTTTATTGCGGTAATAAACGTAACAATATTTATTGTGATCCAGATTCTTAAAATTTTCTAATCGCTCTTCAAATGTTTTCCGATTGTATTAAAACTGATCGCCCAGCTTTAAGTCTACTGTTTTGCGATTAGGTAGATTCGCGTAGCAGAAACCCTCCAAGTGGCAGCACAATTTGCAATAAATACTGAAAGCGCTATAATTCAATAAATAGTCCCAAAAAGCTAAAAATAACGAATAGAAAACAATTCAGAATAATCGCTAAATTTCAGCTTAAGAAGCCATCTATGTCTATAAATTTTTATAATAAAATATACGATTTGTGAAAATGGCTTCAGCAGAAAAAGTAACGTTTCAGAATGTAAAAACAGCACATATCATTTAACTGCTATAACTTAAACTTTCTTGAAATTATTCAATATTTATAAAAAGTGCTTTGGTTAAAATTTATTTTCTCGATTTTATTTAAAACAAAAAATAATTTTCCACACTAATTAAGTATCCAGTACTTTCACTGCCACTATAAGAATTAACAAATGAACAAAATTGCTTGATTTAACCCTTCTTATCAAGAACTAATTAAGAAACTTAACAAATAAAAAAAGGGTTATAAATATCTTCTCTTACCAACACACAAGTCACAAAAGTATGAAAAATTTGCTTTCAATACCGGGGAAACAAAATCTCTACAAATAAATAAGGACAAATTTCAGTCACTTAGAATTCTTAAACATAAACACTTCATGGGGAATGTCAACGATTTCAACACTTTCTGCTAGACAACATAAAGAAACAAAAACAGTTGTAGCTGGAGGCAAAGGATAATAAGGATGAAAAAACCCTTTTTACCCCACTCTGAAACAAAAACAAAAACCACCCAAATGCCACTCAATCAACACCAAGTACCAAACCAACACACACACACCTCAATAAGGACAGCAGTTTCCCAAACTCTTTGTCAGATGCTTCTAAGCAGTTTTTCATTTCTAGGTAACGTGAAAATAATACTCTGTATCTCAAGGAGAATTTTTTCTTCATCATAACAAATATAGACAGTTATTATCCTTTACATCACTGTCTAGCGTTAAGAGAAGGAAGGAGTAAGATTCAGAGCTGCTCAAGTGTTTAAAAATATTACGCAGATTTCGTATCCTTCAACACTTTTTGCTAAAGTGAAACAAAGACAAACATCGTATAGAATGAAATTTAAATCGTAACCAAATGTAGCAGCATAATAAAATAATTTTCTTAAGTCAAAACTATCGAAACAAAAGATCACAAATTAGTTACGAATTTCTTCAAGACGTCTTACTAACAAGAGTTAGAGTCTGGATGAGGGATAAAAGTCGTTAGAACCACAAAGTTTTTGGCGAATTTGCGCTATTTATTTTGTTTGATATTATTAACTTGAAACAATTTTTTTTCTTCAACAACTTTGCCTAGACCAATGCCCACAAATTTGTCATAGGAAATTCGCCACGTTAATATCACTTAAATTCCACAGCTAATGTTAATGCTGGGATACCCTGTATTTATACAAAAATAAATCAAATAAATTGAAATCAAAAATCTCAACAAAAACACTCATTTTCTCCTACCAAAAAAAAAAAATAAATACTACAAAAATTTACCGATTAAAAAACAGTTGAAACAGAAAAACTGCTAAAAAATTTTAAATACGCTGAAATTGACAAATGTTCACAAACGAATAAAGTAACACTGGGTAAATCGCAAAAAAAAAAGATATTAATAAATAAAATATTAATTAAAACACAATTGATAATAATATTTATATTATTTATACCTCTAACTAGAGCGCACCTTGAGCATATCTGCTGTGACCCGAAAGATGGTGAACGAAAACAACAACTGTGAAAATAAGAAAATCGCTTAAATTATATTTCGATAGAAAATCGCTAATATCAAAAAAAAAATCAAGTTCCACAAAATTAATTAATGAAACCAAAAGGGACGAAAATCGTTTATAACACAAAAAATGTATCTTTAAAAATATAAAATATTTAAAAATGCTCTGCATTCTCTTTCCAAAACTTTAAAATCTGATTAGAAAAAGTTTTTTTTCCATTAGAAATTAAAGCAACCGACAAGAGTTAGTTGTGTTACAAGGAATACGGCCAGAAAATGCTGTGGCTTGGCACTCAAAAACATATTTACCTTTCCAATTTGTACAATTAGTTTTTATGTTTGTTATAAAAAATACCTCCTTAAGCCACTGGAAAATTGCAACAACTAAAAAGTTACTGTAAAAACAAATTACGCAACTCTAAACTCTTAGAAATAATAAACTCACTTGCTCCTGTCTACCCTCCAGCTTAAAGTTTGTCAACAATTTTATGTCAAATATGATTTGACCTTTTGATAAAGTTTTGTAAAGAGTGGAATGTAACAATTTTTAAACAAAAGTTTTGTTTACATTTTGTTTCAATGCCAAATTGTTCCCTCAGAGAAAATAGCACATGCGCTCTGTAGCAGTTGTTTCTGAGAGAAAAATTCACCTGCACTGGGGATTTAATTTGCTCTTCTTTTTTTTAACTTTTTCACGTTTTTGAAATCATCATTCAAATCGGCACGTGTTTTGATAATGAAATTAGTTTTTTGCTTTTAATTCGTGTTTTTTTTAACTTCAATTGTTGTTTTCTTCATTTTACGGCCATATGTGATGAAATGAAAATTTGTTATAACCTTCAAAGGAAGAGAGCAAAGAATTGAAAAAGAAAACATTTCAAATTGCAGCAATTTTCTTCTGAAAACATTCAAGTTTAACATAATGCAATAAAGCGTATTTCCGGTAGTGGCTTTAGACACAAACAACATGTCCTAGACTTTATATACTTATTATGTGCCAGGTTGTTGGCTACAAAGGACAACATGACATAAACAGGACACTTTATGACATAAACTTTATAGCAGTTTTTTTCGTTTTCATTACAAAAAAGAACAGCAAAGTTTTAACAAACAGATAGCATAAAATTAAAAGTCATTTATTTTTAACCATTTGAAAGGCGAATCAGGTTGAAGTTATTGCCATAAAGTCATACCTCGGAAAATCTAGCGTATATTTTAATTGCAGGATGTCTAAAATATCAAAAATAATTAAAATTTTATGAAAATTATTATGAACATCTTATGAACATTTGAAAGATTTTTTAATTAAACCTTAAAGTTGCTGGTCCCAGTAACGAATTTTATAATAGAAATGTTCGTTTTGTAATTTAAATTGCAGTTTAGGTTGTTTTCCACAGGGGAATGATTGCTTTCAAATCATCAATTATCTCTGGTACAGTCAGGTACAGACCAACGAAGCTACGCACATCCACAGAATTAAATCCGATAGTAACAAATCAGAAATTGTTTGATTCCGGAAATTAAATGGAAATAAAAATGCTAGAAAATTGAAACAATCGAGATATATCCGCTTCACATGCACCTTAATTGCGCAATTAAAAAGTTTAGGCAGTTAAGCATTTAATTGAGCTTAATTTTCCATACAAGAACGCAATTAATAAATTGAGCAAGTAGTGTTTGATTCCTGAAGAGATTGCCTAAATAACTAACGAAGTGGGCGTAGAGACTATTAAAATAAAAAAGCAATTAATTTTTGTTAAATGAGTAGTTTAACAAATTGATAATTTTGATTTATTTGAATTTTAAAAATAAGTTGAGTGAGACCTTATTAAGACATTTTAAGATCTTAAATCGTCTCTTAAATAGAGAATTCTTTATTATTTCTGTTTAAAGAAATTAAAATTGAAAATAATCGCAAATATTGCAAAATAACGCAAGAACTTAATATGCAAAACCTATCGATAAAATATCGATAATTGATCCAAAAATCCTTACGATCGCTAAAATTATCAAAATTTGTTAAGATATAAGAAAATGGCGAACTAAAGAAAAATGCAAATTTCCGAAATTTCAAACTAAAAATAAAATCAATATTTGGTATTGCCTTTTTAGGGTTAACTACCCTTAACCTTAATTTTGTTAACATTATGTTTGATTTCATTTTCTATATGCTGCAAAAAACCAAATATTGTTGTTTTAACAGGCTGAAGTCCGCAGCAGACATTTACCTTCAGGCTACATAAAAACGCCCCCCCCCCCCCCTTTTCGTCCTGCCGTAATTTTAAAAGAAAGTATAAAAGGTCCTTCCTATTATTTGTTAGTTTCTTCCATATTTAATGACACAAAACAAATGACTTTGTCTTAGTTGAGTTGTCGTCCTCGTTGCGTTACAGTTCTAGTTAAATAGTAAACTTTGCCGTTTATGCTAAAATATTGGATAAATTATGTCCACTTCAATTTGTTGTTTTAGTCCTGGCAATTATTATTGTTTCCTTTATGTTACTCGGTGTTGTAGTGTATTTTTTTTTACGCAAAAAGTAAAGTGGCTTTTAACAGGTTCGTATTCGTTCAAGACAGTCAAGTTAGTCAGGAGTTAAAAGCGGCGAGAAGGCAAAAAGAAGTCAATTTATGTTTTTTTACATGTCAAGTGCGGGAACGTTAACAACTGGAGTCTTTGTAGCAAGTTCAAAACCGTTACTGCCGTTGTGACCATGGCATTGTGTGTCTGTGTTTATTTAAAAAATTATACTCCTTTATGCGTTTTTAGCCTTAAGGTTCATTGGCTGTATGATATTTTATTCTGCTGTGTGGATTTGTTTCTGTGTTTTTATGTTTTTGGATTTGTTTTTTTCTTGCAAAAATTTTGTTTTGGTATTTGCATTTTTTATTCTTGTTCAACATTTCCTTTAATTTTTATTCATATTTCTGCCCCTAACAGTTCAGGACCTTTAGTTTATTCGAACTTGAATGAGGATTTAATTGAATTTGCATAGTCCAGTTCAATTGCAAATATGTATGAATATTTTAATACACAAATAAAATGAAACTGATGAATTTTTTGATAGAAAGTTTTTTCTATATATAATAAAAGCGCTTCATAATCCCTTTTAATCCTCAAAATTTCTCATAAATTGAAGATTTGATTTTGGCTTTTTTGCTAAGAAATAGCCTACTTTTAATTCCGGCGAGAAATAAATTTTCTTAGCATACTTCTAGGATTTAATAAGTTTAGGTTATTTTTATTTTATTTTATTCCTCAAATGTTAAAGTAGAAACTCTTAAAAGTGAGGTAACACATATAGCTTTTTCCCTTCCATACCCTTTAAGTAGCACTTAACAATATTTTCGATTTTTGCCTAACTATATGCAATAAATTGTAACTTTCTTATTTTTAGGCAGTCATCAGTGAAAATCAAAGGGTTTTCAAGAATCTTACATTTAGTTTTTGCTTTGTTATGAGAAGAGTTATGCCAGTTATATAGTTTGTCACTGTGGCCAGGGTACACCATAGTGAAACACGGTGGGGAAAAGTAATAATAATGCAACTTAAATTTAAACCATATCGATCAGCTTTAAGATTAAAAAAAATATCTAAAAAACAAAATGAAGCTTAATTGTAAATAGTTAAAAATATAAATATTTAAAGCATACTTTTAGGCTGCAAATTAAAAAACGATTTATATTTAACACATTCCATTACTTTTAATGAAGTAAAAAACCACAAAAAACACTTCAAAACTTTTTTCAATAGTAGTAAATTCAGATAAAGTTTATCCAATAAAATTTATTATTTTACACGCTTTTACCCGATAAACCTTTTTATACTTCAGCAATTTACTCAAGAAATATGGCTATGAGAAACATACAAATGAAAAGAAGAACGCCAAAGCAAATTTAACCTCAACCAATAAAAGCCAATAAAATTTATGTTTGATTAAAAAAGTACTTTTTACACTCATGTGATAAAAACTGTTCAGAAAAAGTAATTTTTTCTTTCCAAATTTGTAAGATTTAAAATAAAATCGATGGTTTTTTGTAGTTTTACATTTTGTGGTTTGAATAGATGGAAAACAAATTTTGTGCGGGAAGGGGTTGTTGACGCTGAGTTTTTTTTAACTTTAATCACCATCTTCAGCCTAAAAGTATGCAGTGCCATAATTTATGATTCCAATTTTAATGTGATTCTTTTTAGCGCATATAATAGAAGTAATGAAGCATATCTTACGGCGTTTATCCTAAATAAAAACGAAATATAATTGTTGGACGCAATTTTTTTCTCTTTTCGGGAATTTATCGTGTGTTGAAGATTTTTTCCATTTCTCACAATTTGTCGGCACTTTTTCTCTTTTTTTTTTCATTAAAATTTTGGTATTTTTTTCGTACCGCCTCTAGTCGAAATATATTTTTTCTACTGTTTCTTGATTTGTTATTCCCACAGGGTGTTTGATGTCTGGTTTGGTTGGGAGATAAACCGGTTTCGGCTATGTGCCATCTTTAGTGTCATTTTTCGTTCTCTAGGGTGTTTCTTTTTGTGTTTTCCGCGAAGTTTTTATACGCGACACATTTTTTATCAGCAGCGATTAAATTGCTAGTTGCGAAATAGCAATAGCACAGCAAAAGTAATGAACTATGCTATAATTTTTACAAGTATTTTAACAATAATTTACTGTTACTGTATTGTTGAAAATTAATACTGTTAAGTAATAGCAAAGCAAAAATCCGAAACATCTGCTGTCACAAAATAGCACAACTTTCTGGTTCATTTACTTATACTTTTGCTATGCTGGTACTATTAAAAATACGGTAGCAACGAAAAGAGCGCCAGCACAAATATGTAGGTAAAAAAAATTAACCCTTACACCTGTAGATATACTGGATTTGTTTAAGATTATCTATTATAGCCTGGAAAAATGGAGTAGTAGCAAGAACACAAAAAGTGACAGCAAACATTGATATGGATGTGCTGTTTTCTTTGTTCAACAGCAGAGTATCCGCTAAAGCAGTACCGGAATTATATTGCTTTTGTTGCTGCTGTTTATAAATAAATGTTTGTATTTTTTAAGTTGCTTTTATCGTGCTGTTAAGAAATGCTTGCAGCATAGCAATAGCGCAATTTTTTTTGCTTTTTTTTTTGCTATTGCTGTTGTACTTTTAATAGAAGCAATCTTAATCTAGCATTACATATACTTTAGCTAAAAAAGTTTAAGTATTACATTACATGCATTTTCATTGTTTTTGCTGATTGCTTGGTAAATTCCAAAAGTAATATTGCAGACTTTCAGACACTTAAAATCAATGTCGGTTATTTTGTGCTTTTCTTTTATTTATTTTCTAAAAATTTAATTTCAAAACAATTGATTTTGCTAACAACCACAAACAATTTATAATTCAAGTTTTTAAATTGTTTCTGTACAATATTCCAACTGCAATCCAAGCAGTTTATTATTGTCTGTTGTCCTTGCCATTGGCATTTAACTTCCAAAACTTTTTTTGTTTTGTTTAAGAAACAAGCAGTAGCAGCAACATACGTTCAAACATTCGTTTTATATCTGGTATTTTATGCATAGAAATCCCTTTGTGTTGGCCTTTTTAACCCGTTGTATAGTCTTGCACAATTTCGTTTTCGACATTGACTCGATAGCTAAAATTTGTTTCCAAACACATGTATCGTTGCTACAGATATAAATGCAAAAACTGGGTGTAAAAGTGGGAGGGCGTGTAAAAATAAAATAATTGAATTGAATAGTCACTAGAAAATATTGTATTCAAAATAGGAGCACTAGAAAAGCGAAACATTTATTTTACAAACATACGGCGCCTAAAAGTATACTATGAAAATGACATCAAATATATTTATAAATTTTTGTTTACTATACTTTTGCAAAGGTTTTTAGTAAATTTATGCTGTATTGACATGACATTTATTGAAAAACAAAACGTCAAGCATTAAAAAAATCTGTTAAATTGAATATTGCGGTCTTCAAACAAAAACTATCCCAACACAACCAAAAAGTCGGGGCATTTAAAAGTATGCTTCACTAATCAAAAGAAAATTCAACAACATAACAATTTTGATGGTACATGTAACAAGAATAAAAGAAGAAAATTGTGATATCAGACCAGGTTAAATATAAAAGTTTACATAAATTAGCCGCAAACCTATGTAACCTTTAAGGATATCGCCCGGATAATGGAATAATATTCCAAATATTGTAATCAATTCTTTGCCACAAACAATTTCTCTGGGGTATTTTGCTGTTTTTTAAATACGTTTGTTTAAAATTTCTTTAGATTTTAATATTTTTATTTGAAATTTTAAAGAGTGTGCTTTATGGTCTGTTATGTGTTAAGGCACATTTAAACAGCAGGCAGGCAAGAAAAACAGTCCTAACCAAGTCTAAACATTCAAAACAACATCAGCATTCATCGTAATAAAAGAAACTCAACACATTTGTGTAGAAGGTGATTAAAAAAATACTAGAAACACTTTAGCAATTCGTGTTACTTTGTGTAACTTTTCGTTCATTCAAGATTGCATGTGCTGTTAGAGCGCCTTAAAGTAGGCTTATGTTAAAAAAGTGTCTCATTCAAATTGAAATTGTAGATAAAATTTCACGTTTGTATCTTCTTTTCAACATCGTTTCTACTTTGGTTTAGCGTTGTGGTTGTTATTGTTTTTGTGCATGATGATTTTAATGTGTTTTGAAACAAAACTAAGATTTGCTTTTGTTGTTGCTGCTATTATTTTATTACGCTTTTTAGGTGTTACTTGCCGTTTAAAAACACTTTCATGGCAGATTTTATTTGTTCCGTATATTTCATATTTTATGGTTGAGTGTATTCTTTGGTGCTGTGTAAGATTTTAATGACTTTTTTTATTGCCTGTAAATTCTAACATTTATCTCAAATAGCTTTTTTGAAAACAGGCAGGATTGAAAAATTTTTCTCATAAAAATTACAATTTCCAAACGCTTGTATTTTTAGAGAATTACAGCTATGAAAATTCTATTCTACAGAAACAAATTTAAATTTTTTTTTTATAAAAATTATATTGTGCCTAATTTGTTCTATAAAAATGCAATTATTTCCTAAAGAAACACATTTGTGACAAATTATTTCCTAAAGAAACACATTTGTGACAAATTATTTCCTAAAGAAACACATTTGTGACAAATTATTTCCTAAAGAAACACATTTGTGACAAATTATTTCCTAAAGAAACACATTTGTGACAAATTATTTCCTAAAGAAACACATTTGTGACAAATTATTTCCTAAAGAAACACATTTGTGACAAATTATTTCCTAAAGAAACACATTTGTGACAAATTATTTCCTAAAGAAACACATTTGTGACAAATTATTTCCTAAAGAAACACATTTGTGACAAATTATTTCCTAAAGAAACACATTTGTGACAAATTATTTCCTAAAGAAACACATTTGTGACAAATTATTTCCTAAAGAAAGACATTTGTGACAAATTATTTTCTAAAGAAACACATTTGTGGCAAATTTTTTTTCTAAAGCAACACACTTGTGTCAAATTATTGTCTAAACAAACACAATTGTGACAATTATTTTCTAAAGAAACACATTTGTGACAAATTATTTTCTAAAGAAAGACATTTTTTAAAAAAAAATTTTCTATAGAAAAAAGGTTTTCAGAAAAGTTAATATGCTACGTATAAATGAAACAGCCGGTTTTGTGTATCTACATTATTTACTAGGTGGAACTTTTAGCGATAAATGGCAAAATTTATTAACTTTCATATATCTTTTTCAAATCTTACTGATACAAAATGAAATCGCCACCACGACCTAATTGATCATTCGGGGTTTTTTCACTAACATGTCAAAAACCTATTTTAAAATGAGATCAACTATTTGCTCATTAGTACGTATTTGTTGCTGGATTGTTTTCTTAAATGTAACTAGAATAAAGTTTTGTAATCTATACCTTTATTATAAAAACATAAACAAAAATAATAGGGACGATTGTCCGTTTTTATTTCATCCAATGGGTTTACAAAACGGTAAATTCACAGCTGAAATAATTTGAAGGGAAAATACCGAAAGTACAATCACTGTTTACGCTTTAAAACTCCTCAATTCTAGACACACACCTCATACTTACATTCACAATAGCAATACCGGTAATAACCTAAGACAAATACCGTTGCAAGTAATTAACTTCGAGTTATTGGAAATGAAATTTTATCCTTAACTTAGTTCGAAAGGTTTTCGAACAAACGAAAATATATATATCTTTTAAAGTACTTTCGAACAAGGATATTTGAAAATTTTTCGAAATAGCATTGAGTACTATAAATGTTAAAAAAAACCAATTTTTCTATTGTGGATATTATTTTTGTGCAAGTTCAGGCAATTACAATTTTAAGACAAACTTTTCGAACAGTATATTATTATTTTTATACCATACTTTATAAGGACATTAAATTCAGTCTTACCAACTTTTGTTTCGCTTACGTGCGTGCTTCTTGCATAAATGTAAAATGTTACAACTGCTTTAATAGCAGTTGTATAACTTTACGTGGTTGTAAACATTTCCTGTCCAATATAAATCTGTCCAATGCCAATAAATTCAACTTTCTGACAAAACTAAACAACCTAGCATCTTGAATTTCGGACCACTTGATCAGTGAGATTAGCGACTTTTCACTCTTTAAAATGACGCATATACAAAGGTCTGCAGGTCATTTTTTGGTATTTTCTTTCTTGCGGGAAAAGGCTTATTTACGCACAAGCCCACAAAATTACCACATTCTAAATCCTTATCAAATTTGCCATATAGTCCCCATATAGAAATTGTCCTCCAGAGCCTTCAGAAAACCTATGGACTGAATTTCCAAATTTAAAACCTTAAATTTTCAAAACTCGACAAAGAGAAACGAATTCTACAAAAAACCGAAATTTCACAAGAAAATTTTAATAAATTAGAAATTTTGCAAAATTTTAAATTTACCACAAATTCACAGAAAACCCGAAATTCTACAAAAAAAAAAAAAAAAACTACCAAATTTTTGATATCCGCCACAAAAATTTTAATTTTACCACAACTTTGTAATTTCGCCGAAAAGCATAAAAAACTAATATTTCATGCAAAATGTCGGAATTTTAACAAAATCGATGTTTAACAAACATAAAAAGAGAAATTAAAAATTCACCATAGGTGGTGAATTCCAAAGAAAAAAATTCACTAAAATATTTAAAAATCATAAAAATTATAAATTTTGTCAACAATCGAAATTAATCTAAAAAATTTAAAAAACCGATATTTTACCATCATTTGGGAATTCACCAAAGTGCGAAAATTCCTCACGAAACCAAACTATAGTTAAAAAATGTTTAATCACAAAATGTCATAATAATCCAAATAACTAATTATAAATAATTAATTTTATTTTTTGAAATAAAATAATAAAATCCCAAAAACTTTTCCTATGATGAGTATGCAATAGCTTGTGCAAACATTGGCAACACTTGCTATTTTTGCTCTTTTACCTAAAGCAAATCATAGCATAGTGTTGTTTTTAATTATTTTTAGCGGCTTACAGCTACCTTAAGAGTTGGCAAACAACCAACCAAACGTAGTATAGAACAACATAATAACAATTTTTTGTCATGGGGGTTTTGTTAAAACTCGAATGTTTTTGACTTGATTTTTCTTTGGATTTCTCATTTACGTTTTCTTTCAAGTTGGGTAAAAGTTTCTTGAAGATCTGGCCTCAGCAACCTGCCTAATGCGTATAGAGACTAGCTTATACACCTTCAACAATAAATTGCATTATTTTGTAATAAAATGCGTTGGGATTAAAAAAAATAGCTAAAAATAATTGATTTTATTTTGGAAATATATAATTTCGATGATTTTTAAATATTTTATGAATTTCTAATTTTTTTAGTGCATTCTCAAATTTGGTTGTTAATTCATTTTGGTTGTTTACTTTTGTTTTTTTTTATATAATTGTTAAACATTGATTTTGTTATAATTACGACGTTTCTCATAAAATATAGATTTCTTGCGATTTTTATGGTTTTTGGTGAAATTACAAAATTCTGGTGAAATTTTAATTTTTGTGGTGAATATTCAAAATTTGGTGAATTTTGTCTTTCTTGTTTTTTTGTTTTGTTGTAAAATTTGGGTTTTCTATTGAGTGTTTAATTTTTGAATAACAATTCAAGTTTTCCGAATTTGTGGTGAATTTTTTCCAATTTCTTTGTGAAACTATTTTTTTTTGGAGGATTTTGTTTTTTTTTTAAATTTAAAATTTGGTCCAATAGTTAGGTGCGTAGGTAATCTGGGGGCCTCGGAATGATAATTATTTTAGAGGGTCTTTACAGGAAATTTGATAAGAATTCAGAATAAGCGAATTTTTATAAACTTGTGTATAAGAGTTTTCCGGCAAGAAAAGCCAGAACAGTGGTTTTTGGCCCATATCTCGAGAATTTTGGGCTGAAATGTCTGATTTTAAATAGCGAAAATTCGACGGTTGGGGTGAATGTTCTAAGTTTCAAGTTACTATGTTGCCTAGTGCCGGCTGAAAAATGATTTCAACATTGGACACACGAATAAACAGACAGATGGTTTGGCGGTCATCTTTAATTGCACTTCCCTACCTATAAGGATCCACTTTTGCTTGGGTCGAACATGAATATTGTAGAAATTACAAGCGGATTGGTTTGTCAAGAGTTCTCTTTCATACATAAACTTTTATAAACATCGTTACTTAAAAACATTTAGTTTAAGGATTTTTTGAAGACCTAAAGAGCAAACGTTAAGGGAAAATGAAGCTAGCCGTACTGTGTCTTAAGGAAATTTGCAACCCTGCAGTTCCTTAAATTTTAAAACAGCAAAAATTTTCTGTAGAACTGTGTTTTAGATATTTCCGCTTTGCTCTTGTGGTTTTTTTTGTCCTGCTTTAGTAGACAAATTTCGGTTATCAAGATTTTCAACAAATTAAATCCTTTCCTTCATATGTAAATCAAACTCTTTGGCACATTTAAATGTTATCAAAAGAAGATGAAACAAAACTCATTTAAATCCTTGACAATGAGGATTTAGTTACAATTCTGGCATATAAAAACAAAATGTAATTATTTTTTATATTTCGACCAAATCACAACACTTTCAAACCAAACGTCATTACTTAGTTTGATAAAAACAACTACAGGCGAGACTGACTACTATGCTGTCACAAAAGCCAACAAATGAAAAGTGTGCTGTAATGTGTTTCTACTTTTTTTCTTTTTTTTTGACTCAACACAAACCCAAATATTTTTGTTACACACAATGCAATTTTTGTGACACTCGACAATCGCACAATGGAACAGGCAACGAAACAAACATTTAAAAAAGAAAATTAAGCAAAAACAAAGATATTTTGCATAAATTATCAGGCAAACACACACTCACACTCACACACATACTTCTATAGTTTATAGAGTACAAACTGTTTATAATTTGAACCCTTTTCTCATCCTTTTAGCAGTTGAGTGTTGAGCAGTTATGTTCGTATGTGTATGTGTGTGTGTGTGTGTGTATTAAGTAAGTGTGTCTGCATTTTGATATGACTCGTGTTTCATTCATGACATTTACATGTGTTGAATGGATGGATAAATCGCTTGGCTGGTTGTTTGGCTGTTTGGTTGTTATGACGGTTTGTACAGACTTGGTGTCTTTTTTCTTCTTGCTGGCTTCCTTGTTTGTTTATTTGTTTGTTTGTCTGCTGTTCCATTTGGTCCCTTATGCAGTGTTAAAAGTCCATGTGAATATGCATATTGAGATTATTTAAAATAGATAAGTGTCCTTTTTTGTTGACATTTTTCACTACAATATTGGGTGTTGAGCATAATGATGACGATCATCCTCAAATAAAAATGTTTTTTTTTTGGGGTTTAAATTTTTAAATGAGTTTACATTTATTTAGTTTAATTTAAAGTTTTTACATGTGTTTAAGTCTTAATAAAAATTTTAGATTCTCTTTTTTGGGTTTTTTTCAACATTTTATTTAGAAAAAGGTCTTTTGTCTTGCACATGGAAATTTCAGTTTGAATCGACTAACAGAATAAAACATGTTGTTCGTATGAATATTAACCCTCCAATATTCAGACAACACACGCATAGTTGGCAAATTAACAAGAAATAAAATTAAGAAAATGACAAACAGATATTTTTGCTTGACTATTTAATTTGAAAAGGCAAAAAATGCGATTAAAAAAGATAATGTATGGAAGAAAAGAACATAAGTTGGGGTATATAAAACTGTATTTCCCTACACTTCTACTTCTGTAGTTCGGAATTTTCCAAAAAAGTTCGTCGCCAGTTAATAAATAAATTCATTCGCAAGCAAAAAAAAAAATAGTCCTGACGAAACGTGCCTCTAGTTTAAGATTTCGTAAAAAACCTTGCAAAGGCTCAACGTTATTTTTTCTTCTTAGAGTTGTGTGATTTAAATTTCTTAGCTAATATTTTTGTTAAATATCTCTCTCCGAAATAGCAATAGTTCAAACATAACAGCACGCTAAAAGCAAATTAAAAAATATAAAGATTTATTTCTAAACGGTAGCAGCCAAAGTAAAATATTTACAATATTGCTTTTGTGCTGTAGAAAAGAGAATGTTTGCTGTCATCATTTTTTTTTGTAGGCGGGATATCGAAGCAGACCCCTAACTTTATGGATCTATTTTCGACCCCCTTATTTCTTCGAATTGATTTCAGACAACCGATTTACGATTACCTTACTCTCAATCAAGTCTCGTGATACCATTTCCCTTCACTATCGACTATACTGATTTCAGACGGTCGACTGGAGACTATCGACTGGAGACTATCGACTGGAGTCTATCGACTGGAGACTATCGACTCGGGACTGTCGACTGGAGACTATCGACTGGAGGCTGTCGACTATAGACTGGAAACTGTCGACTGGAGACTATCGACTGGAGATTGTCGACTGGATACTATCGACTGAAGACTGTCGACTGGAGACTATCGACTGGAGACTTCGACTATCGACTGGAGACTGTCGACTGGAGACTGGAGACTGTCGACTGTTGACTGGAGACTGTCGACTAGAGGCTATAGACTGGAGACTGTCGAGTGGAGACTATCGACTGGAGACTGTCGACTGGAGACTATCAACTGGAGACTGTCGACTATCAACTGGAGACTGTCGACTATCGACTGGAGACTATCGACCTTCTTCTTCATCACGTAGTCTATTGTAATTGCTAGCATTTGTTTGAAGCTTAGGTCTACCATAGCATTTCCACTTAACAAGTGTCTGCCCGTGGTTCTAAGTCTTATGCTAGCGAGTACTGGACATTCACATACAATGTGTGCTACCGTCTCAGCTTCTTTCTCGGGAGTATCTTTAGAAGCTGTCGCGTCCACCCCTTGCGAAGTTTTCTTGCCCAACTCTTCAGAATTCCTTCATTGGCCAATAAACTATGGAGTTCCTACAGAGATTCACCTCTCCACCCCGTGCGAGGCTTCATTGCCCATCCATGTCCGAATCTCACGGTCTAACGCCTTAAAAGTATCGTTAAATATTGTATGTATGTATGTACATGTTGAGTTAATCACAATTGGTTTGATACTAAAAATAGAATTAATCAAGATATAAATACAATGCTTTCATTGCTGACAGATATTTGGCTGAATGAGAAATGCATAGGATAACAAAGAATGCAATAACAAAAAATTAGAGTGGTGCGAATTTCGTTCTAACCCAAGGAAAATGTCAATAATATGAAATTTGAAAAATATTAATATTCTATTTTTCTTGAGTATTGGATTAAATAGATGATGTTTACAGTGGACACGAAATTAGTATAAAGACACAAAGAATGTTAAAAACGTGCGTAAAGGAATAGAAAATTCATTTTATTCTGCTAGTTTAATTTTAACTTTTACTGTATTCAAAGTTATCATATAAGACGAATTTTCTTTCTTAATAAATCACGAACTCAAGCCCGACAATTAAATTACTTAATACTAATAATAATTATTGATAACTGAGGCAAATTCTTAATTTTAAAAAGTTCTGGAGAAAACTATACCAATCTTGATTTATTGCCTTACAAGCTAATGTGTAATACTTTCCAAAAAAAAATTACATTTCCTAAATGTCCTTATAAACAAACATGTCCTTTCATATATTTATAAAATATAAAATCTGTCATATCAAACAAATAACTTCCTTTATAACAATGTGTTTTTTTTTTGTGCAAATTATAAAAGAGATAAAACATAAATGCAAAAGTGTGGTTGACCAACCTAACCGCTTCCCCTCCTCTCTCAGTTCTAACTTTTTGGAAATATACTTAACCATAAAATTCATTTTCCTGCTTAAAAAATTTCCTTGTACAATTTCCCCTCTTTTTTCTCCTTTATTGGAATGACTTCTTGGTTTGTAGAAACCTAACACATTTCTGACGTCATTGTTATTGAAAAGCAACCTGTTAGTCAAAGCATGTGTTATTTTTATACCCAACATAACGGAAACATCTTGCTTGCCATTTTCGAATTTACTTAACAACCCCAAAAATAAGTTTAACGAACTCTTCGTCTCTGGGATAAACGAAGGCTAAGGTCAGCTGAAGACTGCTGAAATGTTTACTTGTGTAGGCGTAAAGGGGAAACAATAACAGAGAGGCTGTTGGAATTATAAACACAGAGAGCGAGAGCGAGAACGAAGAGAACGAAGTTAGGGGAAAAAGCATAAGATATAAATTTCCATAGAAATATTTTGCAATTTGGGGACACTTTTTGAAAGGATGTTTCAGTTGCCGGTTGTCTTTGAAGGATTTTATACATAACGCACAGAAATAAAGAAGTTTAAATTTTTGTTTAGAAAATAACGACAACTAACAAACAAAACTTAAGAAAGAAAAAATTTAAGCGCGTGTTTTGAATTAAAAGAAAAAAAAATAAATATTTCAAAAATAAATTATATTTCAAGTGTAAGAAAGTCCTATCGAAAGGCAAATATATTTCAGCTTGGTGAAAGCCCAATTCATAATTATAAAAGCCCAAGTTAAGGCTTCTAATTACATAAATGTTATTTTTTATTATAAAAACCCCCTTAAGTTATGAAATCTAAACGAGATCTTAATATTTTACATTAGTTTATTTTACAAATGTTGTCTACAATTGTCCTTGGTGTGCTACAAGAAAAGTGTGTGTTAAAAATAAAACATACCTTAAGGCTTTTGCATAAACACACAAAGTGCATTAATGTCGAAAAAAGGGGTTCTTTTGATTAAGAACGAAGTTTTTTTTTTTGTAAATGAATATAAATAAATAAACAATGATAAATTAAATTCAAAATCAAATGTAACAAATATTATTAAATCGCCTACATTTAGGCGTTTTAAAAATAAAAAGTATCCCACAAAAAAAAAGAATAATTTGCAGCAAATTTACCTGTAACCCAAATGAGTTAAATTTACAAATTTAAAGCTTATATTAAAAATCTAAATCACAAAATAAATCTACAATTCAACCAACTTTAAATATAAAGCATACTTTAGCTTGTTTTCTGGCAGATCTTATAAAGCATAGTTTTGTGCGGGTTTATTTAATTTACTTTGTTTTATTGTTTTCTTTAGCAATGCAGTGTTGATTGACTTAAAATTAGTACGAAATTGCTATAAAATTTTTTCTAATTAGTTTGACACGAAGCTTCAATTTATAACAAGTTAAACAAGACGATTGCACTTGACAGTTCAGTAATTGAAAATAATTTATATAATTGTGTGTTCGTTCTATCTATGATAAAGTGTCTTAAATTGCAAGCAAATTGCTCAAAACTATCACAAACTGTCAGTGAAATTAAAGAGATTGGAGGAAGCTACATAGCAAATATAGAGGTTTTATTTAAAAAAAGTTGTTCGAAGTTATAAATTTTCTATTGATAATATTTTATCACAACAAAAAAATATTGATAGTTCTTCCATGAAAATTATCACTATGAAAATTATAATATTATCACATAGTAATTGATTTAAAAAAATGTCACAGTGAAAATTTCATGACAGTGATAAATCTCGAAAGAACAAATTAATTACAGTAATATTAAAAATAAAATTCTGTGATAAATTTTCCATGGAAAAACTTCACCACAGTGCTACATTTTTTAAGGAAAACTTTCACCACAGGGTTTAATTTTCTACCAAAATATTTCAATACAGAATAAAGTTTTTGGACAACAAATTTCAGCGCAGTGAAAATGTTCTACATTTTAGAACAGTGATAATTTTACTATGATGGTAGTGCTAGAGTATTAATTTGTGCTAATAATATAATTTTCATGACAAAAATCTTTCATTACAATGATTATTACGGTATGGAAAACTACAGTGATATATTTCTTCTTTATAAAAGTTCTGATTCCATCTTGGTGATAAATTCCTCTGTGAGAACAATTTCATCAGCACCAAATATTCTAGAGAGATAATTTTTTTATGTAATGGCAATTTTCAAAGTCAGAGATATTCAATGCTAATAATTCATCATTGTAATAAATTTTCTATTGACAAAATTGCATCATAGTAAAAAAAAAATTAATAGTTTTTCCATGAAAATTATCACTATGAAAATTATAATATTATCACATATTATTAAGTTTCAAGGAAACATTATTCACAGTGAAAATTATTTGGCAGTGACAAATTTCGCTTGAAGAAATGAATTACAGTGATGTAGTTTTTATTAATCACAGTGATTAATTTTTAATGAAAAAATTTCATGACAATGATACTTTTTCTACGAATAAATTTTTCAACAATTATAATTTTTCTGCCACAACATTTTACACCGGAATATATTTTATGTCCAAATATACAATCGCAGTGATAATTTTCTAGCAATACTTTCATCACAGTGATACATTTTTTTTACGAAAGTTTTTTTCTCACCGTTAAATATTTTCCATGGCAATAATTCATTGTAGTGATAAATTTTCCATTGATGAAATTTCATCACAGCGTAAAAACTATAGTTAGTTCTTTCGTGCAAATAATCACTTTGAAAGTTTAACTATTATCGCACAGTGATAGATTTTGTCATAAACAAATTAATTAAAATCTTATTTATAAATTTTTTAAAAAAAATTGTCCTCATGGATAAATTTCTACTGAAAAATTCCACACGAGAATAATTTTTTATCCTAAAAATGTTACTATAGTGATAATTTTCTGGGGATAATTGTTAAAATAATAAATTTCCCTTAAAATACATTGTAGGAGAGTGAGAATTTTGATATGATAATAGTGCTTTAGAATGCTTTCAGCATAGTGGTAAATTTTGTAATGATAAAATTTCATCACAGCAATAAATTTGATGTAGAAAAATATTTAGTGTAGTGATAAATTTTGAATAAAAGCATTTGTTTTATAGAATAGTTACCAGTAAAATTTGTAGGTTTCCTGTAAAATATCTCCCGTTTTCTAAGGATATTTTATGGGCAATGCAAAACTATTGGATGCCACATTTCAGCACAGCAGTGATATATTTTCAATAGAAATTTATTTAATCATAAATTATAGTTTTAAATTCGTGTTATTGAGCAAATGACGAAGATTATCATTAAGTACATGCACAATAAACTATGTTGTAAAATATAAATTATATTTCTCTTACATTCATATTTGATTACTTAAAATACTGATTACGTGCATGAGGAAAAATTGCACAAGAATATTAAAATAAGCTGTTAAGCAAATAAAACATAAAATGCTTTTGTAAATCTACCCGTCATGAAAAACGCACTTAAACATAAGCAAAAAGAGCAAACATAAAATGTATAAACACCTTAACATATGCTATGAAATTTTTAACACACAGTTAAGTACAAAATAAAGTGGTTTTTAAAGTAAACAAAAAATAAAATACAGAAATATGAAAAAGAGGAAACAAAGTGAAACAAAAAGTAAAATGAGCTCAAAGTAATGTGTCTGAATAACGAGTTCGTTAAAAATAAACCAAATAGCTTAACTGAAAGCAGCCACATATTTTAACTATACTGTGCGCCATAATAATCGTCATAATAATCAACATGCTTGGCGTATCATAAATGCAAAGCAAGAGACATAACAATGTCTGGTGACGCCATAAAATATGCTTTACAAAAAGGAAAACTGAAAGAAAAACGACTTGTATTTCCCGTTTCCGTTCGAAAACGGTTTTATTTCTTGTAAAGAACAAAAAATATATATTACGAAAAAAAGAAAACAAATAAAAAAACAAACATAAATAAAAAGAAACCCGTAAACAATTTGAATCACTAAAATGTGTGCATAGAACTGTGTTTTAAGAAAAAAAAGGCCTTCCAGAAACATATTTTGTTTTTCATAAAAAGAAGACTTTTCGTGTTGTTTGTTCCTTAGAAATAAAAGTGGCATTGAAATTCTTTGGCGGCCATTATCAGCAAGCAAAACCAAATGTTTTGCTGGTTTGTTTTTTTCAAACCCCAAGAAAAAATCTAAAAGCAAACAAACAGCACATACAATGTCTTTGTAACCCTAATAAGCTGGAAAGTATAATAAAAAATAGTGTCACAGCCCCTATCATATGAGTATTATTACTCGCATACGTACAAAATGGACTACGGTATAAATTATTGCAGTGTTAAAATATCTCTACCGAAAGTCTAAAACAAACTTTTAAAATTAATGCTTTTTCTTTAAGTGTATTTCTTTAAAAAAGCTGATAGTTAATAATGGCATTAAGAAGTCGTGCTCTTTTCACACTATAGATCCTTAAAAAGGAGAAAGTAAATAAAAATAACATAAGTAAAAACAAAATCCGAATGGTGTATGCGTGTTTTAACAATTCTACAAAATACTCCACATAAACTATTATTATTGTTAATAAACAACAGGGAAAAGTATGCAATGGTTTTTGAGGAATAACGTATTTTTAAAATATTTATATTATCTAAAGAAAATATTTTCTTTAAGCGATAAATGTTTTTTAATTTTTATATTTTTTAATATTGATCTTAAATAGGAAGTGTGATCATTTTATAGAAAGTTGTTAAATTTACTAGGGACGATTTATTCATTGTAGTGATATAGCTTCTATTATTTCATTACGATGGCAAGTTTTTTAAAGAAAATTATTTAATCATGGTGTTGATTTTTTTGCGTAAATTTTTCATCACTGTATACATTTGTGACGACCAAAAATCCTTCCACCCATTTTTGGGTCACATATAATTATGTCTTTTGCTTCTCTAACTAAATTCATAGTTTTTATTAATAATAACTTAGTTTTAAGATTAATGGAAATATTTAGGCAACACCGCCACATAACGGTAGCACTGTTTTATTACAACTCTACCATGCCTGACAAATGATCAGCTGGTATGGATCGTACAATGGTGTGCGTATACGTGAGACTCAGCCAAACAAGCATAATAGTAATGCGTATACAGTAGAAGAGTTAGTCAGCCTGTGGCTAGCAAGGCGGTAAGATCTTCTTAATAATTTTAGAATTTTATTCAACTTTATTATTTAAGTCTTTGGCAGACAAAAAATAGTTGGGCCAGAATTTTATTCGACTCAACTACTTGTAGTTTAATTATTTTAGAGTTTTACTCAACTTAATTAAGCTAGTCTCTCGCACTGGTAGCGAAACTACTGGTGTTTTCGTGTCAGGCCAGAATATTATTCGCCCTGACCTGGGCCAGAATATTATTCGGCCCAATTTCTATAGGCGAGTAGTGGATAGCCACTCCCCAGGCGGTAAAAGGTTGGGCTAGAATTTTATTCGCCCCAACCGAGTGCGGTCAGAGTTGAGTGCGCAGAGGAGACATCTCTTAGCTTCGGGCCAGAATTATATTCGCCCCGACAAGAAAGTCAATTCTTGTCCCGTCACCCAGAGCAGCAGCCAGACGAAGAGAGTCCATCTGAATGAGAGGCACAGAGGTTCTAGTACTGTCGAGTCAGGCCAGAATATTATTCGCCCTGACAAGAGAGGCCAGAAAAGGAAGTACTCTCTTACCATCGGGCCAGAATTTTATTGGCCCCGAAGAGAGAATCGGCTTATGTGCACTCGGAACAAATAGTGGCGATATCTTCTGTCAGCGTCAGATGATGTGAGAAGCTGAGGAGAGTACCAGCGAATGTGTCAATGTCCGCCGAAGGTCCATCGTATTTTGTGTCGCGCTGTATTTATTAATTAGGTTGATTAATAAAGTTTATAACGTTGTTGAAAACATTTATATTAACTGTCTCGTCTCTCTCTCTCTCTTGGAAACAAATAAATATTTTTGTAACGAACCCTGGGAGCCGCAAGCTCTACTCCAGCTAATCGTGAAAACACGTCGTTACACATTTTCTATAGAAAATTCTTTCATCAGAGTAATACATTTTTCTATAGAAAAGTTTTATATCACGGTGATAAATTTTCTTGAAGAAAATTTTTATATCCAAGTGGTATAATTTATGTGGAAAATTTTTATACTACAGTGATATATTTTGTATAGAAAATTTTCACATCACAGTGATATATTATCTACAAAAAACTGTATCATTACAGCGATATATTTTCTATATAATAAGTTCTTATAACAGTGATATATATTTCATAGAATCCTTTTTTCGCGCAGCGCTAAATTTTCTGCAAAGAAATACGTTTTCTACTGAGAATTATTTCAACACAGTAATACATTTTTCTATAGAAAATGTTTTATCACAGTGATACATTTTCTACAGAAAATTCCTGTATCAAAGTGATATATTTTCTACAGATATTGATCTCACCAATTGTCTGTGGAATATTTTTTCATCATAGTGATGAATTATATAAGGCAAATTTTTTCCTCACAGTAATAAGTTTTCTATAAAAAACTTTTTCATCACAGTGATACATTTTATATGTAACATTTTTTCATCAGAGTCCTCAAAATTTTATAAAATACTTCCTCCTTATTGTGATACATTTTCCACATGTACTTTTTTTATCACAAAATTGTCTAACAGAGCGATAAATTTTTCTTACGAATTTGTTCATTCATAGCAATAGATTTTCTCTAGTGATAAATTTTTAGCACAGTCATAATTTTTCTCTCAAAAAATTTTCTCAAACCTTCTCATAACCACAATATTCCTGACAATCCTGAGTCTGGTCTCGGCTGCGATCGAGCTTAATATTGGTGGTGTCTCCCCTTTAGAAAGTTGTTACCAAGACCGAGTGGAAATTTGGAAGATAAGAAATTTAGTGGCGTCCAGCATTTTTCTTATTGTACAAATTCTCTATTCCAGATAAAGGTTGGATACCCGTGGCGTCTCCCAGGGACAATACAACTATCTTAAGCTACCGCTACATCGGGGTAGTGCATCAGTGGCGTCTACTGACTCAGTACACCGGTCGGCTGAGCAGTTTCTCTGACATCGCTGTAAGGTGTGGTAGTTTGCAGGTGGAGTCCCCCGGTTCACCTCCTCAATCCTGTCAACACTGAGTGAGATATTGCATCCGTGGTGTGGTGTCTCCCAGAAGCAATATACTCACTGTAACAGAGCGTGTTTCTGTCAACGGTTTCGAAACTGTCCTCGTGGCGTACCACTGGCTCAGTTAAGCTCTCTGTCAGATAGTGGCGAGCAAATAAATCTCCGTGAAGCTAGTGGTGGCCAATTACGTCAAGAGAGTGGCTGAGTTGTACCTAGCATAGTATAGGACTATAAGAGGCGGTAAATAAAGAGCGATTTATTATCGAAGAACGCGTTTCCTTTATCAAGGGTCCAGAAATAGAAACATTCTGTGACAGAACCTTCTGGAGCGGCGAGTTATACCCCAGCAGAGAAGCATCGTTAGAGTATTTACAGTGATTATAAGCATTATCATATTTTTTTATTAGGCTTAAACAACCTTAATTTAAATTAAAAACTAATAATTATGATGAACTATATTTAGAGTAAACCTTATTATAGTTTATTAAGGGTGTTCTAATGTTTGTTTTTAACCCGTCATATTTTTTTTTTAAATTATAAAATTAAGTTTCGTTTTTGCGGATAGAATTAAAAGGCCTTTGCTGTGCGAATATTAAATAATGGGTGATTTTTGAAGAGCTTGATAACTTTTTTTTAAAAAAAAAACGCATAAAATTTGCAAAATCTCATCGGTTCTTTATTTGAAACGTTAGATTGGTCCATGACATTTACTTTTTGAAGATAATTTCATTTAAATGTTGACCGCGGCTGCGTCTTAGGGGGTCCATTCGGAAAGTCCAATTTTGGGCAACTTTTTCGAGCATTTCGGCCGGAATAGCCCGAATTTCTTCGGAAATGTTGTCTTCCAAAGTTGGAATAGTTGCTGGCTTATTTCTGTAGACTTTAGACTTGACGTAGCCCCACAAAAAATAGTCTAAAGGCGTCAAATCGCATGATCTTGGTGGCCAACTTACCGGTCCATTTCTTGAGATGAATTGTTCTCCGAAGTTTTCCCTCAAAATGGCCATAGAATCGCGAGCTGTGTGGCATGTAGCGCCATCTTGTTGAAACCACATGTCAACCAAGTTCAGTTCTTCCATTTTTGGCAACAAAAAGTTTGTTAGCATCGAACGATAGCGATCGCCATTCACCGTAACGTTGCGTCCAACAGCATCTTTGAAAAAATACGGTCCAATGATTCCACCAGCGTACAAACCACACCAAACAGTGCATTTTTCGGGATGCATGGGCAGTTCTTGAACGGCTTCTGGTTGCTCTTCACTCCAAATGCGGCAATTTTGTTTATTTACGTAGCCATTCAACCAGAAATGAGCCTCATCGCTGAACAAAATCTGTCGATAAAAAAACGGATTTTCTGCCAACTTTTCTAGGGCCCATTCACTGAAAATTCGACGTTGTGGCAGATCGTTTGGCTTCAGTTCTTGCACGAGCTGTATTTTATACGGTTTTACACCAAGATCTTTGCGTAAAATCTTCCATGTGGTCGAATAACACAAACCCAATTGCTGCGAACGGCGACGAATCGACATTTCACGGTCTTCAGCAACACTCTCAGAAACAGACGCAATATTCTCTTCTGTACGCACTGTACGCATTCGTGTGGTTGGTTTAATGTCCAATAAAGTAAACTGAGTGCGAAACTTGGTCACAATCGCATTAATTGTTTGCTCACTTGGTCGATTATGTAGACCATAAATCGGACGTAAAGCGCGAAACACATTTCGAACCGAACACTGATTTTGGTAATAAAATTCAATGATTTGCAAGCGTTGCTCGTTAGTAAGTCTATTCATGATGAAATGTCAAAGCATACTGAGCATCTTTCTCTTTGACACCATGTCTGAAATCCCACGTGATCTGTCAAATACTAATGCATGAAAATCCTAACCTCAAAAAAATCACTCGTTATATGAAAATAATTAAATAATTTAGATTTGCCCTTAGCAATTTATTCTTGAAATTGTTTTTATATTTCTAGTTTGTTTACTTTGCTTTATAGAAAATTACGTGCCTGCTTTTAGGCTTACGGTGGACAGTTTGTGCTAAGTGCGCTGGCGAATTACGTGCTGATTTGCTATGATTTCTTTCGCTCGTAATAAATTTTACTTTTCTTTGTTATAATAAATGATCACGTTTATTTGACTTGTTAAAATTTTAGTAGTTGCCTAATTTAGGGTTTTTGTGGCACGATTTTAAGTAAAGGCACGGCAAAAAATTATGTGATTTTTTTGTTTTTGTTTTGTTATTAGTTCCTAAATGTCGGGCGGGCTACGTGCTGGTTTTAATTTGACAATATTTCCGTTTAGTCAGGTGATTCGGAAAGTTTTTTTTTTTTGAAAACAAAAGGAAGTTATAGAAGTTGCTGCTTGTGTTCGCTAATAAAGGCAAATGAAAACATGCTAAAATTACTGTAGGCCAACTTTAATAATTGCATGAAGAAGGCTTAAAGTTTAGTTTGTTTTTATAAGCAGCAACTAAACGAAGGCCCAGGTTTAATATACAATTGTGAGAGGACACAGACTTGAAAAAAAATCTAATAAAGCCATCAGATATTACATTGGGAATAATTAATAGAAAATATTTTAGAAAAAAGATTTTAGAGAAAAAATTTTAATTTTCTTTTCCTTTAGAAAGATTTAATCAAATAAAATTAAAGGTTAAAAAATTAAGACAAAAGTATAATTTGTAGCCAGTTTGTTAGTTTAAGAAAATATTAGAAAGTATTGATTGATAATGCGTGATAAGGAACATCATAATAATTAGCTCCGTCGCCAACAGCCCTAACAAGGCCCTGATGTACAAGCTTATGTCATGATGGTATTGTCTATTGTTTTTTTTTTTAATTTTAATTTGAAATAATCAGAAACATATAAGCATTTGGCTCCCTAAAAGCAGCAAGAAAGTTTACATCTTTAACCGTTCTCCCTAGAGAAAAACGACAAAATAATAAAGCATACTCTATGGAGTTGAACCCCAAGATAAGAAGCGTATTTAAATGCAATAAGTTTAAAATTGATCTCAAACTGGTATGAGTTTAACACCGGAAATTACTGTTGCAAAGATGAGTATATCAAAGGCTGGTTAAAAAGTGTTTGAAGGAAAGTAAATTTTAAATTGAAACTAACATTATGAGTCCTAGTAAAACATGTCTAATTTCTACGTTAACATTCATCAACTAAGGAAAATATGTTTAAAAAAAATACATTGACGTATTCTCCTTTTACCACATGTTACTAGAGTTATAGTTTTAAAGAAATTAAATTGCTACTTCCCCTTCTACAGTCCAGCCAAGTCGTAAATTAAAACAATTGCATACTACTAGGCTGCTATTCTCATACATTTTCGCAAACACTTCATTCACATTCATGCACGTTTTTCTTTTCGTGTTCATATAGTGAAAAGTCATTTTTTAAACTGACACTCTTCCTCTGAGAAACCATTAACTAAACCCAGACATTGTAGCAAATATTTTTAGCCATAACTCTTTTTCTCTGCAATACATTCCCCTGCTGCAAATGTTTGTCAAGTTGTTTGATTGCTAGAGTCATGGTCACGCACGTAACGCATAATTCTCTTAACATGCTACGAATATTTCGCCTTTTTTTCCTGTTTTCATTATAGCATGCATGTGTGACAAAATCTAAAATATTAATCTAAAAAAAATTTCATATATGAAGATTAAGAAAATCTTAATTTATTTTAAACAAGTGTTAAGGGATTTAAAGACGCAGTTAAGCAGGCTCTGCAGAGGCATTTAGCGCATATTAACAGATACGAAACTGCTTTAAAATATTAAGTAAAATTTAGAAAAAACATAGAGAAGTACTTGGAAAAAATACTGCGGAAAAGTAAGTACTTTCAAAGGCAATCTCTTAAGAAGGGAAATGTGTAAAGTACCTTTTAAAAAAGTACCTTTATGGAATGTAGTTTTAACAGAAGCATGTTTTGGAAAAGTACTTTCTAGAGAATAACATATCTAAAATTAACAAAAAACCGGGTTTTGTTTTTAAAATTATAAAATAACCGGTTAACCGGTTTTGAAGACAGAACATGTTTAATGTACTTTTAAGTAGGGTACCTCTTACAAGACCAAGGTTTGGCAAAGTACAATTTAGAAAATTACCATCAAAACATAGCTGTTTAACAGGTATCTAAAGGGTGATCGATTATTCGACATTTTCCAAAAACCGGTTCAAATATTTTAAATTTCGTTAATACCGTTTTTGAAAAATCCAGTTAACCGATTGGTTATCACAGGCAAACAAGCAGGTACTGTACTCTTGACCTACAAAGGTGGAGGGAGGCTACTACATGTAGACAGGCTCGAATGGTGCTCAACGAGCCCTTCGACAGGAGGCCCAGTTAAATGTTTAGATATAAGAGGCCTACCTTAACACGTTGAGTGCCGCGCGGTTTTATAGCGACTTCCCCGTCAGGCCGCGCGCGCAGGTATCGTAGTACAGCAATGCGAAGCGCAATACTGGCAAATTACTACTTACTCGATGGAAATTTTAAAACGTGTTAGGGCCATTGTTTTTTAGTATAGTGGAAGGTATTTATGTTCAACACGTTAGACCCCTCGCCTGTTTGGTTTATAGTTTGTCCAGCTCGAGATAAGATTACATTGAACTCCACTTCGGGCCGGGGCTCTGCTTAGCCTACGACAAAGTATTATGAACACCGTAGAAATGTCTTACGGGGGCCAACCATTTTTATGTTTACCTTGTTTCAATAAAATCCATTAAAATTTTCTCAAAAAATGTTAAATTTTTACCTCTATTAGCATATTTTATACTGACAGTCATCGGTAACTGACGCGGCCTAAACGGAAAGGTCGGTATCAGTTACCGGTGACTGGCGTGGTACTCAACGTGTTAAGCTATATCTCTGCGTTATGGACATTTAAGCACCATCTGGCCAAGATGAAAATAGTGGAACTTGACACGGTGGCGAACATTTTGTGTGAATGTCCAGCACTGGCTGGCATAAGGCTAAGGACCACGGGCAGACACATGTTAAATGTGTATGCCATGGGAAAGCTAAGCCTTAGACAAATACTAGCCATTACAAGAGACTTCATGATGAGAAGGAGTGTCGACTGTTACCAACTGATAGTCTGAAATCTCTAGAGTGATGAGTAAAGATTAGGGTTAGCACGAGACGCAATGAAAATAAGGTAGTTGTGAATTACAAATCTGTTGCCTGAAATCCATTTGGGAGCAAGAAAAGTAAGATGTCTGCTTCGATATCCCCCCCTACGTTATTAAAAAAATCCCTATACAAATCGGTAATACATCATTCTACAGGTTATATTGGTGGCATTGTGAATATTTTGCTAACTCTGTCAATTAAAATTCATTAAATTAAGTAAAAAAATTACAAATAAAAATCTAAAACCGGGTTTTTCCAAACCAAAAAACCGGGTTATTCGAAATTTCGAAAAATTTACCGCTCTAACCATGATAAAACTGGTCGAATAACAGGTGGAATAGCTTCATTGATCACCCTAGTACCTATTAAAAGTACCTTTTAACAAAAGTACATTTTTAAATAGTACCTTTTAAGGATGTGCCCTTTCGAAACGGCCTGGTAAAATACATAGATAGTCCTTTAAGAAAGCAACTTTCATAAAAGTACCTCTGTTTATTTAAAAAGTAGTAAGTTTTAGAAAAGTATCTTTTAGAAAAGAAAGTTTAAAAATTGGGCCTCTGAAAAGCACCTTTTACAAGTAAATGGCGGTTAAAAACAGTTTTAGAAAAGTACCTTTTAAAACTGTTTGTTTTTTGTTTGCCTTATAAAAACTGCCTTAATGAAAAAGTACTGTTTAGAAAAAGGAACCAATCAACATTTTACGTAATAACGTAGAATATTAAAGTCATTAATATTAACAGTGCCTTAAAGTATGCTTAGCAAATATACATATGTCTATGAGTGATTGCCTTCAAAGAGACACCCGTGGTGTATTTTGTTTGTAAATCCTTGATGACTTAACGTTCTAAGGACAAATAAAAGTATGCGCAAGAGCAAGCAAAACATCAATTTCAAGAAATAAAACACACAGGAAGACAAAGTAAATAAATATCCTGTTGATGAAAAGAAAAATTAAATTCCACAGAACAACAAACAAATGTTGAATTGTACGACGTTGTGGATTTTAAATGTTATTTGATATTGCGTAAAATACAACAACAAAAAATCTCTTCTACAACAATGTTTATTCGCTTATTTTGCTGATGAACTTTTATAAATTTTAAGTTTTTTGTAGGGGTATTTGTGAGCAGCAAATACTTTATGATTTTACAAAATAAGTGTAACGTCATATTTTAGCAGGGCGTTGTATCTGTGTAAGAAATCTTGTGGCGTGTGTCTTAATTTCCTCTTTACTATCGGCCATTTCAATTCATCTATTTCATTTGTTTGTCTTTCCTGGTTTTGTTTGTTTTACAATTCTTGTGCAAATTTTATTCTTTCAACAGTTTTTTTATTGTGAATTTTATGGAACGAGAGAAAGAGAATATTACAAACTTAGCTTAGTGTTATATGTCCATGGTTTTAATTGATATTTTAGGGAACTTTGTTGCAAAAATTTCTTTATTTTACTAAAAATTTTTTCTGGCAAGAAATTTCCTTTCCTAGTAAAAATATAAAAATCCAGCGGAAATAAAAACCCCAAAAAAAGCAGATGAAAATTTAATTAAAAGCTTAGATGTTATTAAGAACCATAAACCAATGCATTATGTATGATACAAAGATAATACGAGTACTTGTTGACATAATAAACTGTTTGGAGTAAATGCAGTTCAACTTCAATTAAATCCGCCACTAGATATTTAGACTGTTGCAAAAAGCGAGACAAGCTTTCGATGCCTATTTTTCTGTTTCTATAAATCGACTCTCAGCTACGACTTTTTTTGCGGGCTTTCCACCATAATTTTAAGAAGCCTGGTACCGTGGCGCATCTTCAAATTCGCAAGCCAGCTGTTTCATGCATTACACCCTCCAGGCTCGTTCGCGATTTTTCAAACTCTCGGCCGCGACTGGCGCGTATGTTTTAGTTTCTTTTATAAAACATTTGTATCCAGCTTTTTGCATTTCGGGACATTCAGAGTCTTAAAAGATCAACACGTTTTGATATTTCTAGAATAGTGATCGACTTAAGAACTAGTTCTGACTAAAGTTATCTTCGTCACGAACTAGTTCGTCTAATTAAAAGATTTGTTCAGAAAGTTGTTAGCAACTTTACACCGATCAGTCAACAATTAGTTTTAAATTTTTGTGTATGATACATGTGTTGTTTTTGTAATCGTTGTAAAATTGCTACCAGCTTTCTCAAGTAAAGTCACAATTGAGCGAATTAGTTCGTGAACGACGAGACTCTTTTTTGTGCTTAAAACATTTGTGGCTTTAAAATCAAACACGAAAAATTAAATTTAAAAAACCGAACGCAGTTTGTACAGTTGCGTGAATTGAGGTTTTATTCTTTTTTAAAGTGGCGTTAATAAAATTCCCAATGTTAAGAAATTGGTCGTTGCAGTTATTAAGGATATGTGCCATCTTCAGTGTCATTTTTCATTCTGAACGAAGATGGCACATAGCCGACACCGGTTTGTCTCCAAACCAAACTTGACAAACCAGACTTGACGGAAATTCGTTCCAAAAATCTACATCAAAACACCCTGTCGAAATATCAAATCAAGAATATTTTGTAAAAGGTACAATTCGAAGAGTACTTTTTGAAAATGGTATTTCTTAAAAGAATGCGTGCTTTAGGTAATTAGTTATTTTTTAAAAGTTTGGTTTTAAAAGGTAATTTTTCACAATGGTACTTATTTTAAATTGTATTTATTTAAGAGGCACTTTCTGAGATGTTAAAAGGGTACTATTTGTTTAAAAAAATACTATAGAAAATTGTTTATAATTTATTCTCTAAAAAAATTATTAGTGATAATTTGTTTAAAATTATTGTAGGAGAAAGTAATTTTAATTTACAATTTGGTACCCTCTTTAAGTTCTATTCAACAGCTGTATTTAAACATCTCTAATCATAGCATACTTTTGGGTGCTATTAAAATAAATACTCTAAAGTTGCCGGCCTTAATGTACGACTAAGTAAAGTTTAAATATCTGTTGTTTTCTTTATTTCCAAGACACGACTGTTTCATACAGAAAGTTTCTTACCAACATTATAGCTACATTAAAGCACATGTAAAGTTTTCCAAACACGCGCTCTTTCTCTACCTCTTTCTCTGTCGCTCTTTTCTAAAAACTTAGCCTAACTTGAACTGAAAAAGGAAAATAAATAAAACACATTGAACTTTCCATTTGCCACTTGAATGGAACTTTAAATAAAGTTAAAATATGAACAAATGTAATACAAAGAATTGACAAACAACTTGTCATTGACATGATTATGAACAAAAAGAAAAAGTTAGAACGAGAATGAGTCGATCGGAGAAAACTCCATAAGGACAACTTAAACTAACGACTACAAATAGCAAAATGTATAGCAAGTATACAAGACCAACAACAACAATATGTTTGCAATGAAAAAATTAGAACAAAAAAAACCAACTTCAATTGTAAAACTCTTGTCTGACACGAAACCACTTTTAAGTGATAGAAGTGGCAAAATCTCACACACATACACTTGTATTTAGGAAGGAATCAAAAAACCAAATCACTAGCAAATCTATGTAGGAAATAAAACAAAAAAACAAAACTCCTCTGCGTATGTGGCATTTGCTTGAAATACTAAAGCAAACAAGTAAAGAATTTTAAAGTTGTTTGCTTTTAAGCAGCATAAGGACACAAAAAAGAAAATCTCAGCTTTGAAAACTATTTTTCAAAGTTTTTTCGTCTCTTCAAAAAATGTTAGATAAAAGAATGTTAAAAAAATCTGGCCATATACATATAAGTGGGTTTTGTTAAGAATTTTTCCAATTCATCAAGACTTTTATAAAGTTTTAAAAATTCATCTGTTGGTGAATGTAATAAAGAGTTTAAAAACCACAAAATATTTTAAAATTAAAAACACAGAAGACATTAGGAATGTACAAGTGCAGTTGACAATTAAGTTTATAGCTTTTAAATATCTATTGAATTGCATTAGAAATAATATAAAAAAGTCAGTAGCTTTATTCAAAATTGGTTTTAGGTTGCCGGTAAGTATGCTTCACTTTTTGTAGTTAAGTTTTTAATGTTCGTTTGCATATTGTAGGACACATAGTGAAAAAGAAGAGTTATGTTTTATTATTTTTAGTTTGTGTTAAAAGCTAAATCCCATATTTTTACTCTTCACATGTTTTAAAACTTTTCAAACAACTGGATTATTAGGTTAAGTGAATATGCAGCCTAAAAGTGTGCCAAATATAAGTTGTGCATTTGTAGTGCAAATTGTATATAGAAATAAAAGCTTTTTACTTTTTTAAATTAATTTTAAAGTAGGCTTTCATAAATCGTTACTTAAGCAAAAACGTGCTTGAAGTCTTCAACTACAATAAAATACTTTAAATTTCCAACTACACGTTGGTAGGTATCCATTGAATAAATTAAATTGAAAAGAAAATCAATACTTAGTTCATTGTATTCAAAATTAAAAAAGTCATATATATCCATTTAGCATTAATGCATGCTTTAATTGTATTACTAATACTATTATAGCGTTTGCTTCCTATAATCTATTAAAAGTTGTGTTGCCCCTAAATCTATACTGTGATATATTGAACCTTGTTTCAGTTAAAAATTTCCAGCGACTAATACATATTGCTGAACTACTTAAATGAAATTTTCCATAAAAATATTATTTTACAGCTTGCTGTGCGATTATTGCTAACAAACACCTCAAGCGGTGTCAATCAAAATTTCGCAAACAAATGAAGCCTCAATGTATGCAAAAAATTTTAGTATTTTGTGGCACACACAAAACAAGAGCAAATATGTTTAAATGCAAACGTTTAGTTGGGTATGTGAGTGAAATGAACATGCATGTGTGTGCTGACACGTATAAATAGTTTTTAGAGGTTTTAGCAAAATTTAATAAAGTTTTGTTTGCATATTTTTTCTGCTTGATGGACTTTTGTTAAATGTTGACAGAGCAAACATAATTTTATGTAGAGTTTATTAAGTATTATTAATTTGGAATATTAAAAATTTATAGAACTAATATTTTATATAAATTAATTAGGTTTCAATTAGGGTTTTCAAAGCATAGTTTTAGGTTTTTTTTTTAATTGAAATGAAGCAATGATTTTAGAGCTTATATTTTTTTATAATTAATATTTCAGAAACTGTTTGTTAAGCCCTTATTAATAAACTTTGAAGTTATTTCCTTTTTGAATTGAACGCTTTAATTCGAGACTTTTTTATACACCTTAAGGTATGCAATAAGTTTCAAATTGTGAAATTTTTCTTGTTTAGCAAACCATCTTTAGTTTTAATCAGTAGTTGAAGTAAAAGTTTTTCATTATGTGTCAGATTTGCTTGGGATTTTAACTTAAGTACAATTTGCAAGTGTTTAACAGGATTTTAGCCGTTTTCTGCTTCTTCCTCTGTTCATCTTTTTTATAGTTAAAGGGGTTCCCAATAAGGACCGTGATATTTTTGCGGCGCCTGTTTGTTATTTTTTCACTTACGCTTACTCTCTGGAATCCATGCAACATGTCAGCCGGCGCCGAAATTCATATTACTCAAACAATGCCCCACTTAAAAAAATAATTTAACTTCTACCTGCTCTCGTGGGTAATTCCTTTATATATGCAGGGTGTCCGCCGGGAAGGTATACTACTTTGTTTGTTTATAATTTTCGATTAAAAGGAAGAGAATGGATCGTATATTGATAAATGTTGTATTTAATGTCGGCAATTATGTATGGAATACAATATCAGATAAATGTCCGCCTCTGTTAGCCTCACAAATGCGAGCCCTTTTGAACACATTTTTCATTACATTCTCTCTCTGTTTGAGTTGTTCAGCGTTTCTGGTTTGTTTGCATAAACCTTGCTTTTCAGATATCCCCACAAAAAGAAGTCCGGAGCAGTCAAATCAGGAGACCGGGGGATGCCAATCAACATCACCATTCCTTGAAATAACTTGTTGTGGAAAGAGGTCTCGCAGTAATTCTATTGTAATCCTGGCTGTATGCGATGTGGCACCGTTGTGGTGTTAAAAAGTTTTCAATCATATCACGATATCGCTCCCCATTGACAGTTACCGTTTTCAGTTTCAAAGAAGTAAGGTTCAATGATTCCTCCTGACCAAATTGCACAGCAGACTGTCACTTTTAATGGATGCAATGGTGACTGATGAATAATTTGAGGGTTTTTCATTGCCCAGAACCGACTTTTCTGTTTATTCACATATCCCTTCAAATGGAAATGTGCCTCGTCACTCATTATGATTTTTTCATGAAAATCGGAATTGTCATGGGCGAACTGTAGCATCCTATTCGCATATGTACGGCGGCGTAAATGGTCTTCTGGAAGAAGCTATTGTGTCAACTGAATCTTAAATGGAAACAAATGCAAATCTTTGTGCAAAATTGTGGCCAAAGTTGTTTTTTGAAGACCAAGCTCCTGAGCACGGTGTCGAATTGAGGTTGATGGATTGTTTTGAACACTTCCTTGAACAGCAGTAATGTTTTCAGCCGATCTTGCAGTACGTTGTGGTCCATGCTTGGGCCTATCAGCTACAGTCCCTCTTTCTTCGAAATCATTCACTACACGATAAATAGTGCGTCTTGTTGGCACGTTGTTTCTCCCAAAAACTTCACGTAACTTTCTCATCGTCACAGTAATCGATGATTGATTTTGATAAAATATTTTAACTGTCAAGACTAATGTTTACCAAAATGGCGGCAAAACAAAGTAGTATACCTTCCTAGCGGACAGCCTGTACATTTTCACACTTATTTAAATATTGAAATGAAAAAAAGAAGTTATTTTAACCTCTTTGTAAGATACAGTTTTTCTTTACCTTTTTTTTATGTGCTTGAGTGTTGAATTCAATTAATTATTATTCTTTGTGTTAATTATTTAAAACTTTTCCACCCACAGTTTGCCTTCTTCTTTATGTTTTAGTTACATTAAAATTAAAGTATTCTTTTAGGAGTTTTTATGTTTTCTTTACATCCAAGTTTTTTAGTTTGTTTAAATGAAGTTATTAGTAGGTATTTCTACTTTTTTAACATAATTTAAAAAGTTTTACAGTTTTTTTTTGCATTGTCTAAAACTGAAATTATGCAAATAATTTGATATGAATGTTTTAATCTCATTTCTACTCATTGAAAAGTTCTCTTTATTATTTCCTTTTTTAGGTTTTCTACTTTTGTTAGAAGGCAAAGTAATTGAGTAATTAAAAGTGGGTCATGAAAACAAATTCAAAATAATAATGGGCTAAAGAGTACTTATAAAAAGAAAGCAGAATGAAACATAAGGTCTCTATTAATTATAGGCAAACAAGGAATAGAATAATAGGGGAAATCATAAATATAGTAAAATAAAACTGAGTTTGTTTAAACACTTACAAGGCTTTGAAATTATTAAACTAATCGCACATGACTAAAATTTATTTAACCAGGAAAAAAGTGAATTCCTAATATGATTTAAAAAATTCCCATCTGGGGAAATTTTTTAATCTAGGGAAGTTTTTTAAAATTCTAAATATATGAGAAAATTAAAAAAAATATATAATATGGAAAAATGAAATTCCTAATGTGATTAAAAAAAATTCCAATCTGGGGAAGTATCTTAATTGGAATAATTCTTTTGAAATAAATGAAAAAATTAAGAAAAAAAGGGATTTCCTAATTTATTTAAAAAAAATTCCATCTGGAGAAGTCTTTCGAATCTGGGGAAGTCTTATAAATTTCAAATATAAAAGAAAATATTAAAATTAATTGATATAATGAGATAAATGGTGAATTCCTAATTTTATTTAACAAATTTCTCTCGGGGATAGACTTTCGAATGGGAAGTGTTTCGAAATTATAAATATAAAAGGAAATACAAAAATAAAATCCCAAACTTCGCAAAATCAATATTTTTGACAAAAATTAGTGATTTATATTTTTCGGCCCCAGTTAGGAAGTACTGGGGAAGTATAAAATACCCCAATTTAGCAAAATTTTTTTGAAATATTTTTTATCTTTTTAGTATAAAACTAATCATAATTTCATTTAAAAATAAGTGAATTAATTTATGGTAAATTCTTAAGCAAAAAATTAAAATTGTTTATTAGTGCGTTTGCGGAATAATAATATCCAGCAAGGAAACTGCAAGCAATTTCGGAAACATCTTTTATCACTGAACTAGTTTTAAGATTTAGGAAGAGAAAACATCTCTAAAAGTAAAAGAAAACCTTTTCTATCTATCGCGACCTCTTCATTTCGATTTTATCCTTACACGCTTTGTATAATAATTTTGCATTCGAGTTAATACTACATTCTTGAAAATAGTCGACATCCTGCCGCGTGAATTTGTTATTTTTCGAAAATATGGTCATGTTTTATTGTGCTTATGAATCGATAAGAAATTTTTAAATTGTAGTTTTTATATATTTAATGTTTGAACTACAATTGCTGTCTTTGATGACTACTAAACAAAAACTGAAAGATAAGCAATTCCTACTAAAAGCAATCCCTAAAGTTTTAATTTGAAAAATCGTAGTAATGGCTTATTCTCATAAGGAATCTTAGGAATTCCCAATCACCTTCTAATATAAAAAAGATAAATGAATTTAACTCTTTATTTGATTTCCAAACGTGATTCAAAAAATTATTAGCTTTGCTTTCTCTTTTGTTTACTTTTTTTTAAAAAAGAAAAGTCAATATTTTGATTCCCAAACGAGTTTGGAAAGATACCCAATAAAGCCAGCTATTTGCCTTAAAATTATTTTTTTCAACGTAAGGCGCATTCTTAAAATAGAGATTTTTCATGGGGAAAAAGTTTCCGAATTCCCAAAGTGGGATTAAAAAAATACCCAATAACTCTTTATGTGTGAATTATTCCTACAGTATTTGTCAATTTCAAGAAGCAATTTCAGGAATTCCCAATAAGCTTGTAACTTTAAAGTTTTCTTTAAAATATATCTGTTACTCTGAAATAAACAAAGACTTGAAATCTTTTTTAATTCCCAAAGGAGATTCAAAAATTTCTAATACTTGCCTCCTTTAAATAAATATCTTGTTCACACTGATGAACCCACTATAGTCGGATATTTACTAAAAATTATTTTGTTCTTTAAAAAATAGTTTCTGATAATTCCTAGAATGGGATTAAAAAGTACCCAATTCTACTGTTTGCTAGACTTTTTATGTAAATTTTTTTTTGCATGTTTCAATTTCCCCTAATATAAATTAAAAATAGCCATCGTAAGTTTTATTTTAAATGGAAATTTTCAAAAAAATAATGCAGTTTTTGCTACACTCTACCATAAACCATTGCATACTTTTAGGAGTTGTTATATATATATATTTAAAAATTTTGTTAAAAAAACAATTAAATATATTTAAACTAATAGAAATGTACACCAACGGAAATTCTAACCGTAACTTAATTTAAAATTGCCAAGTGAAATCCAAAATTACTTTTAAAACACACAATATCTTTCCATAAGTGAAAGGCACAAAATTAAAAAATAAAACAAATTTGCTGGTCAACTGCAAAAAGGATTCAACACTTTTAATGAAGAAATGTATGGAAATAATGCAAAAGTCTTTACAGTGAAAAAAGCCATAAAGACAAACTATGAAACGATGGACGGAAAAAGTCATTAATTTTTTAAACTCATAACTGCTGCCAAAGTAAATACTCGTACTTTTTGTAATTCATTTTTCTTGCCCTTTAGATGAGATTTTTCTTCCACCGAAACAGATGAAGATTAATGGAAACAATTAATTTAATGAAAGGAGTTTGAAAGAACAGCAGACGACTGAAAAAATAAAACTTTTTAAAGTGTTTCGTTTCTTGATTTTTGTAGCATAAAAAATATTTAAATCAAATCGTTCAAATTTTAACTGGTAAAATCATTTAAATTTAGAAATTTGTACAAATTTAAAGAGTTCCATTTATATAAAATGTATGTGTTAAAAATTGTACAACAAAAATGTGTGATAAGCACAACAATGAGCCTGTAACAGAAATAGAAAATAATAATTTCAAAACAAAAGCCTCTAATGTCAACCAACAACTAGTGCAAGTCGTCCAACAGCAGTCGCTGGATAACTCATTGAAAGTCTCCATTTACGATTGGGATTCACCGAGTTCGTCTACAGGCACCGTTAAAAGGAGACCACATACCATTGCCAACTTTGAGTGCAGCCATACGAACAGAAAAGCCGCTGCCAACCAAAACAATCAAACGGTAGAAATTGCCACCAACAATAATGTTGCAAGTGAATCTCAAAGCGAAGGCAAACAAAGCCAACAGCAAACATCAGGTCATGTAAGGCGTCAAAGTGTTCATCACGTAATAGCAAACAAACAATCATCACCATCATCCATATCAGTTAACAGCAAAGATTCTGTTTCCAGTATGCAAAATTCTGCACGTTCTAATTGCACTAATAAAGAGAAGCCGCAGAAGTTGCGTTTAAACAAAACACCAGATCGTAATGCCAACTCTACCTCAAACTCACCCTCCCATAACAATCACCACAGCTCAACTGTCGCTGGTTCTTCAGCTGAGGCACAAGGTGGCACTATACGCAAGTCTGCCCATAAGAGATCTAAATATAGCTCCATTGACAGCAGTCATGTAGGAGTTTCCTTGTATCACGATGAAAACTATACGGAGTTTGAGTTCTTCGAAAGAGAAATACCCAATCGACAAATGCCCCAATTCACCGAACTGTTTAGAGATTTTCCCGTGAGCTATGAGACCACTACCTTGGCCTTACAATCCTCTACACTGCCCGCCAAGCCACCGCCCTATACTGAACCACCACCACCTACGCCGCCTCCATTGTCACAGCTACCATCCCGAAATTTGCGAAATAATGAAAATACACAGTCCTGCCCCTCAACGCCATTTCGTGGTAAAGTGGTTTTAAGTAAGAAAGAACGTAAGGAATTAAGTAAACTCAACAAGCTACAGGATACAAACTGTTCCAACTCCACCTCTAACATAAGAGGCTTTGAATCGTCTGAATCCCCAGCAACAAGCGTACAATCAAGTCCCTATAGAGGCCGAGTTACGGAATTGAAAAACTGTATAGCACGCATAAACTCTAGGGGATTGTTTGCCTCTTTGCACAGAAGTTCCCAAAAATCTTTAAATAATCAAACAAAAACTCCAGAAGATCAAAGAACTTCCTCGCCTAATGAAATTTCACCACCACCACCGGCGCCCGATAGTAGTCCTCCCGGGTCGAATGCCTCCAATAACAATGATGCCGACTATACAGAGAAACTGAAAAATTTGCCGGTAAGACAAAGAAAAGGTCACACCTCACACATGGACAATTATTGTCTGTTCGATCCCACGGACTTTGTAAATGAAAAGGCATTGAGAAGAAGAACTCATGAGTCTTTAAACATGGACTTACCTTTGCCGCAGCAACAGCAAGGCTTACGAGATCCTCTATTCAGTTCACGGCAAAATTTGGATTTTAGCGAAGAGGAACTAGTACCGGAGGTTATCTATGATGAGCAAAACGAAAGGCAAAATGAACAATTGGAGGTGGAGGTGAAAGTTGAAGTTCATCAACGTAATTTTGATCACCACAATTACTTTGTTATCGATCCCGACGATTTTGAAATAGAACCCGAAGTAGACATAGGCATACCAAATCCCTACACCAATGAACAATTAGTGCAGGCAAATCTCACCGCCCATACACAACATACATATGCTAATAATCCTGTCGAATTTAAGGACTCTGAAGCATTGGAAGAATTGCTGGATAATCTTGAAACTGCACGCTCTATGACCAACAGCCAGGAGAGTAAGGATACTACCACTACTACTTCCACTGCTTTAGTCGAATCTTCGTCCTCCACAAATTCCAATACTTCCTCCACCTCTAATACGTCATCGCAAACCACTTTGCAGAGAACGAAGAAAAGACTAACATTTCTGAATCTGTCACCTTTTCGTTCTAACAAAACTGATAAAGAAAAGTCTTCAGCTCAAAGCTCACAACCCAAACACGAACGCGCCATGTCGGAATTGGTCACCTCTGAGCATATGTTTCACTTGCAACGTATGCTGTTGAGTGCGGACAACGTTTTAAATGATACGCATCCTGTTAATGAAAATGTCGAATTGAATTATGTTTTATTTAATCCGGGGCCGGTACCTAGTCGAAATATTCAATATAAAATACGTAAACCACGACCATTGTCGAGCCATAGCGACGCAGATAGCGGTTTCTTGAGTCCTTGTTCACCGGATGAGTTTGCAGCATTGAAATTTAATCCCGCTTTGTTAGTACTGCAGCAATGTGACAGTGTTCAAGGATATATTGAGGTGAGTTTTCATAGCTTCTTTTTAAATTAATCTTAAGATCGCAAAATATTTGGTAAAATTTTTCTTTAATGTTTGTTGAAAGTTTTTCTTCTCAATAGTTGAGAAAAACTCTTTTATCAAGAAAATGTTTTACCAATAGCTTAGACTAGGTTAACAAGGCCGCTGAGACGCAGGCCCACTTGGATCCGCTAATCCCTTTGTGCTACCTGAGAAGAAAGTAAAAAAGGTTAAATAAAATTCGTCGACTGGAGAGTGAAGGGGACCAGTATTCCAACCTCTGATATCTCGGAGAGGTTTACTATGGTCTTCCGCTCGAGTAGAGTGTGGCGTAGGGCCTCTATTGCTAGAGAAAGGCAGAGGAGATGAACTACCGTTTCCTTCATTGGGCCAACGTCTACAATGGTTATTGCAAGGTAACCAGATTAAATATTGGTCCCATGTCCACGCACCGATTTTAAGGTCCATAAAACATTCAATAGTCTCGCCATTCGCTTTAAAGATATCTGGGGCGATTTTGATGTCGAAAACACACGTGTCAGGGACCTAATTGCGGCTCGACTGTCGGTGAAGTTACAAATATCCCTGTTGAATATTCTATAGTACCACAGCCAGTTAGTCACCTTTAATGTCACCGATATTTCAACCCGTAGGGCTTTGCATTTATTTGGAATTCTGAAGGACATGTTAACCTACTTCTTTCTTATGTAGACACTTTCGTTTACTCCGTTATTCGATTTGGATCCACCTGAATCCAGATAGTCTAAATGGGGTTCCGTGGCCTCCGATAGCCCAGTGTTTTCCCAGACTGAGAAGTCGAAACCCCTCGTGAAGTTTTCGAAGTAGTGTATTCTATAAGGCCGGGGAGATTTAATTCGGTCTCAATAATACTGGAATATCCCACATAGTCTCTGGTTCCATTAATTGGTCGCGATATATCGAACCGCTGTAATTAGTGCCAGTAGTCTGGCCGGCAGATCCAACGGCAATGAGTTCAGCATTGCAACTAATGCCATTGGCTCCCGTAATTAACATCGCCCTACTGCCCAAAACTTTCAAAATAAGTTTTGTTGAAAATAAAGTGCACATCCTTGTGGATAATCGCAGGATTACCCAACCTAGATGAAAAACCAAATAGAATTTTAGCAGTTTGCCTTGCCTTCCACTAGATAAATATTAAACGTATCAAAGAACACATTTAGCCAACAATTTTCAAGTCTTATTAAACAAACTAATTCAATGGAGCTAAATTTTCTGAAGGGATGGGAGTGGAAGAAACTTCAGCACAAAATTACAGACTTAGGGCACTAAAATAGTCAGGAAGTTTAAAGTACATTTAATTTTTTGTTGGTGCTTCTTTTACTTAATTTAATTACTTTTCCCACGAATTGGTTTCTGACAATCGACTTGTAATTTACGACAACATTATTTTCATTGTGTCGCTTTCTAGCTCTAGCCGTTACTCTTAACTGTAGTGATTTCAGACTGTCGACTGATATATGTCGGCCTTCTTCCTTATCACGGAGTCTCTTGTAATTGCTAGTGTTTGTCAAAGACTTAGGTCGCCCATGGCATTCGTAATTAACAAGTGTCTGGCCGTGTTGCTAAATCTAGTTTACGAACAATGTGCGTTACCATCTCGGTCTTTTTCTCAGGAGTGGCTTTAGACATTGAGTCCAATCCTCGCTAGGCATTCTTGTCCGTCTCTTCCGGATAAAGCCTTTGGGAGAGAGTGTTAATTTTCCTCTGCTGGACTTATTTAGCCAGACTCCTAACAGAGACAGTGAACTATTACCGGCCACCACCACGAGGAGGTATAAATCAGAACTTCTGGCAGTGCGCTCAGTTCCGGCCATACCTTTATGCTGGTCAGCTGATGACCCATTTACGACTATGATTTCACCAGAAATATCGTTGCTGTAAACGAAGAGAGCAGAATTCTTTAAAAAAGAATCAATCAATGAATATTGCTTGAACTGAGACCGATTCTTTTGATTTAAAAAGTATGGCCGTTGGAAATATAAAATAACATGGTTTTAAGGTCACGAACTTAGCTTTATCTTACAATAGTTAGATGGCCTAGTTCTAGCACTGCTCTAGGGTGTGTTGTTATATTTCATATTTGCGTTAAGCCCTCTTCATACTAAAAAACAATAACGAGGGTCACTTTGAAGTTTATGTTAAAAAAATCGTCATAAAGTTTTTATCTCTAGTCCCTGGTGGCTTAAAAATAAGAAAAACTTTCAAGTAAATATCCTTTATGACCCATCACTACAATCTTAATGGCTCAAAGACAAAATAAAAAATTAAAAAGAAAATGGAGAAGGGCAAATATCCACACCACATAAGCCACATAAACACTACAGTATGCATAGGAGTATAAATCCAAAGGAAATATGTTACCAAGCATTAGAAGATTATGGAAAAAACATCTTGTTACCCAAACTAATCAGCTTATGTAACAATACTCTCATAAGTAACTACTCCTTTACAATGCACAACACTTTAAAGGCGCATCAGTCCTCTTACGAGGACGTCTATTATTAATCTTTTTATCAATAAATTATTATAACCCATGAAAATTGCTGTTTAGTAGCATTTAGGATAAAGATAAAAAATAATATTTTCCAAATGTTTATTTTCAATGAAAATTATACAACAACTACAACATCCCAACTTCAAATAGGACTCGAGTGATTAAGGGCTGGGAAAAGAACACCATGTGTTTTACATTTTACATGCTGACTAGTTTTGCGTTGCCAAAAACGGGGTGGGGTGGTGGTGATTTGCTGATGATTGCATAAATTTTCAAACTGACGGTATTGTAGGTTTTTCTTTTTCAAGCCAATAAATGACACACAAAGTTGCATTAACACCCTTTTGTGCTCCCAAGCATCAGTAAAAGTAAATACTTGGAATTGTCCTTATTTTGTTGATGTTGTCTCTCCACTGCTAGTGTAAATTGTAATTGTGCATTGTTTCTTTTCTGTTCCTTTTGTTTTTGTTTCATTCTTTTTCTTTTTTACAAGGCGAGTTGTGTATCTTTTTCTCCAGGGAGCAATCAATTCTTGTTTTCCTTGTGTAACGTAAAACAAACCTTTTTAACACTTGTTCTCACATACATACAAGTTCGCGAGAAAAGAACATACCTACATGCGCTCAATTGCTTATTTCATTTATAGACACAGTTGCACTGCAAGTTAAACAGTGTAATTAAACACTCAGCGGAAAATGTTAGTAAAATTAAAAGAAAGAAAAAAAACACTCTCGCTTGTAAATAAATTTGTTTAATGAAGTAATAAATTTTTGTGAGAATTACGTGCGAATTGTGTAAAACGTAAGATCTTTCATTAAAACATTTAACTTTCAAATAAAAAGAAAAATTACACCTCGTGAGTGAAAATTGCCTTTTCGGGAACAATTTCTTTGAGCCAATTGGGCTGCAAGTGGTGGTTGAGAAATTTATTTTACACTTAACATTTTCAAAGTGGTACTCTTGTAAAAAGGCACTTTTTTGTAAAGGTACTTTTTGTAATGGTACTTTTTTGTAAAGGTACTTTTGTAAAGGTACTTTTGTAAAATTTACCTTTCGAAAAGGTGCGTTTTTAATAGCCACCCATTTTGAAAGTTGTTTACTTAAAAAGTACTTTTTTAAAATAAACTGTAGGTCTTTGTACTTTTAAAAATGTTTTTTTATTTTAAATTAGTATTTTAAAAAATCTAGTGTTTGTGAAAAAATTCCATTTGACAGTTTTTTTAAAGAGACATTTTCAAGGAAATCTGTATTAACTACTAGCGTGTAAAAGGTACTTTTCTAAACATGCTTTTTAAGGCGTAAATTAGGCTTTTTGCTCTTATACGTTTGGTAAAGACGCTAACGTTTCTGTTCAATTTTCGCAAAATAAGTTTACCTCATTGAAGAAAATCTCAATTTAGCACTTTTTGCGAATAATTTACCTTTTAGAGACAAAAGTAATCGTGAAGTGGAAAGAGCTGTGTGAAAAACCCTAAAGTTTTTAGAGAAAACATTTAATTTTTCCAGACAAATTTATACTTTTGGGAGAACATTTTTGCACTGTATTAGTATGGCCAACCAAGCGCGCGACATAAATGAAGGTTAGCGGCAAGGATGCTGATTTTGGTATAAAAAAGCTCTTTTTGGAAAAACACCACAACAAAGTCACCTTTCGAGAAAAAATTGCACTTTTGGCGGTAACATTGCGCTTTGTGGGGGCACTTCACAATGAAAGTGTTGAATTGATCCCTGACCAATATTAATTGACTTTATGTAAAAAAAATGTAAAATTTTTGTAAATTAATTGCACTAAACCCTAAACTTTTACGAAAAGATTTAATTTTTGAAAAAAATTTAAACCTTTGGGGTTTTCGGCAAATTTGGTGAAAAATTATTGTGGTCCACAAGTTTTATTAAAATTCAAGATAAAAGGTTCGTGTGAAATTTGTTTAATTCAAAACATTTTCTATTCGTTGAATAAGTAACATTTTTTCTACGAGTGTTTTTCAATTTATCTAAACAACGTGCTTCATTAGATTGTTGAAATTTCAGAAAATCTTCCCTGCGTTTCTTGAAGTTGATGAAGTGTTTTTCTAGTATTTGACAAAACAAACAAAAGGAAAGCAGAAGGAGACATTTGCTTTTTACACCCAGTAGAACAAATGCACGTTTTCTCTACTTAGTTCACACATTATAGTGGCACATGTGAAGTCCCGAGAGTATTTACCGAAAGAGAACATGAATGAAAGCTCTACTCAATAAATTAACGCCGATGTACTGTGTTCCTTCTCTTTGTTTTTTTGTTAACAACAAACGCCCGTTTAAAATATAATTTTTTCTTTGCCTTTTTTGCCAACGCACAACACAATCACTTACAGTGTGGATCAAAGCGTTTTAAAGCAAAAAGCTTTTAAAAAGGAATATTCTTTTGTTGGCAGCTGATGCTCTTACTGCTGATGTTGGCGCTGCTCTTTTGCTATTTTTGTGTTTTATTACTGAAAGAAAATTGCTGATGACATGTTACTGAAGCCACTCCTCAATACTCGTTTATGTTCCCTGTTTGTTTGTGTATTTGTGACAATAATGTCGCAAAGCTTAAGTGGCAGTAGTGGGTGTCTGATGCAATTGACATAAATGTTTAGTATTATGTTACCAAAGTGTTAATGATACTTAGATCTTTATTTAACATAGAGTGAGATGAAAGGAATTCTTCTTTAATGCGTTTTTTGCCTCAAAAATGGTGTCAAAGTATCAAATATTTCTTTTCTTTCAAGCGTTCTTTACAAAGCTCCTTCACCTCTACGTTTTAAAATTTGTTAGTTGGCAAAATATGATGAAATACTAATTCACAGCTTAGGTACTAAATATTAACCAAAACATTTTCCTCTTGACACTTTTGGAATATTTCTTAATCATATTTTTAGTTATTGCTTATTGTTCCTACTTCGTTGCCTAATTTGAGGCTTAAATAAGATATTTCATTCAGGGTTTAAAAAAATGCTGTATTAAAATTCTTATTGCTGTTGCTCTGAAGCTTGTATTAAAATACAATAGCAATAGCAAAAGTTTAAATATAGCATCAAACACTTCGCTGTTCTATGCTGCAAACATTTTTTAACATCATGCTGAAGTCATAATAAAAAATATAAAAATTCATTTCTTAACAGCAGCAGCCAACAATAGCAAACTATTTACGTTATTACTTTTGCTGTTTTTGTGCTGTTGAAAAAGGAAAAGAGCACAGCAACATTATGAGTTTGATGTCACCTTTCTACCCTTTTTACTTCTTCATTTCTTCAGGCTATAAGGGAAAATTTTTGGACAAATCCAGCATACCTACACACATATGTATTTTATCTTGTCATAAGTTCTTATAAGCACTTGAGTACTAAGAAAAGAAAACTAAACGATCAACAAAAATTAGAATGGAATTCCCGGTACTTGAAAATGAATAAATAAAATTATGTGTACCATTAAACAGTGCTGACATTGAGGTTGCTGTCATATTTTTGGTGGTTCTCTTTTCATTGCTGTCCTATTTTCAATAGTACGGACATGGCAATAGCATTAAGAAATTAACAAGGAAGAAAGGCGGTTTTCTGATAGCAAATGTTTTTGATCTTTGCTTTTAACATTGCCGGACTGTATTAACTTTTGACAGCACAGTAAAATCATTGTTAATAAAACTTGTAGAAGTTTTAGCATATAGCAGTATTAATTCTCTGCTATTGCTATGCCGCAGCTGGGGTTTTAACCACTGACTTTTATAAATAAATTTCCCCTTAATGTGAGTGTATTTTAAAGTAATGAGATAAATGTTTCAAATATCGGTTACAACATAAATTGTTATGGTAACTCGGTTTGATGGTATTTTTTTGCTTAGTAAAATAAATGAAAAATTTAATTAATTATATAGCTACGTATAATGCTATGGAAATGCTTTGACTTTTGCAGAGATTGAAATGTTTTTTGTAAAAAAAGAAACTAACTCTTATAACCGAGAGTATAACCCAATATGTGGGTGGAATTTTTGGATCGCTGAAATCAGTTTTATTTTAAAAGCCAAAATTTGACCCAAAAAATATATTAAATTTTTTAATAGAAAATGTCAAATTAAATTTTTTTTTTATGGTAGTGCGTTTCTTCTAAACAAATATCTTTTCGCCAGAAGTTAAAAATTTTCCAACTAAAAACATATTTTTTTTCGCAAAAGGAAATCTTTCTTTAGAAAAGTGATTTTTTTACAAAAAATTCAATATTTTGCACTTTAAGTGCAAAATATTCGTTAAAGGTGCAAAATTTTGCTTCAGTTTTTTCAGAAAGTCTTCAACTTAGTTTACATAATGTGTAAATTTCCTCGTAAAATACAGTTTAATCATACGGTATGCAATTTCTTCATCTAAAGTGCAAAATTTTCACAAATGGTGCAAATTAATATTTTAGAAAAGCCTACAACTTATTTTAAATAATTTTAAAGCTTTCAACAAAAAGTGACATTTTTCCACATAAAACACAGTTTGATCACACGGGAAGCAAAAAAAAAAAAAAAATATAATTTTATCATAAAACTAAATTATTTTGCTCAAAAAAGTGTAATTATACCACAAAAGTGCAAGTAATGGTGTTTTCGTTTCCAAAAAAAATTTAATTTTTTTCAGATTTTAAAAAATCCCAAATAATAAGAGTGTATTAGCCATACGTATAGGGCAACATTGTATTTAAGAAACGAAAGCGCCATTACTTACACAAAGTGCAGTTTCTATACGCACCCCTAAAGTGACTGATTTTTACAAAATAAAAAAAAATTATCGCAAAAGTGCGAGTTTTTTCCTTTTTAAAAAATTTGAATTTCTTCTAAATATTTTTTTTACACAATTTTTATTTTGCAAAAAGCAAAATTCTCTTCTAAAGACGATAATTTTATAACAAAAATTTTGAAAAAAATTTTTTGTAAAAAGGGGAACTTCTTTTGCACACGAATAACTTTTTTTTCGCAAGAGCGGTTTTTTTTACAAAAGTAACTTCTAACAAATGTGAAGACAAAGTATTGCTTTATTAACTGCCGGTCGAAGCTGTATTTGAATTCCATAACGCATTAAGTGAGGCTTTTCAAAACTTCCATTAAATTTGTAGCGCACATTTTTAGTTCATGCCAGCATATTTGCATTACATTAAAAAACAACTCAGATTACCAAAATTAAAAATCCATCAGAAATATTAAATTAAATCTGCCTGTAGGGAAAAATAATCATATTGAATGGACATCTTTCATGCAGGATAATGAAAAACAATGACTTTATTAAATGGCAAAAAAAGTTAATAAAAAAAAAAAAATACTGATATGCGATACTCGCTGAACAGGAAAATAGAGACGGTAAAAACAGAAACATGAATGTAATTAATGCTGAAAGATAATTTTAATATAATGAGTTTATAAACTGCAAACTATAATGAACATAAGGCAAAAAATGCATAAAACTTGTAAAAGTAGTAGTAAAATGGAGGCCTACTTTAAGGCTGTTAAACATAATTATAAAAACAAAAGCATCACGCAGTGATAAAAAAAAAAAATATGACATAAATATTAATATTGAAATCTGGGTGCAACGATATTTTACTATTAAACGGTGGAGAGAAAACTTAGTTTTAATTAAGGATGAGTGATAATATTTCTTTAGAACAGTATAAAGCAATGAAATAAGAAATTTACAATAAGAATTTTGCATCCTAAAATGACGATAATGAAGTAGAAAGAATTTTTTTGCCTAATAAGCTGCAGTTATGTAGTTAAAAAATCAAGAGTATTATTATTAATGTATGGGGGGATATCGAAGCAGACCACTTACTTTCTGGGTCCCTTTTCGACCCCCACTTCGCTCCTCAAATTGATTTAAGGGAACCGATCAGTAATCACAACCACCTTACTTTCAATTGCGTCTCTTGCTAGCTCTAGCCTTTACTCTTGACTAAAGTGATTTCAGACTGTCGACTGGTAACTGTCGACACTCTTCCTCATCACGGAGTCTTTTTAATTGCCAGCATTTGTCTAAGGCTTAGTTCCCCCATGGCATTCACATCTAACAAGTGTCTGCCCGTGGTCTTAAGCCTTATGCTAGCCAGTGCTGGACATTCACACACAATGTGCGCTACCGTCTCAGCCTCTTCCGGGCATAGTCTGCAAGTATCATCTTCTACGACTTTCATCTTAGCCAGATGGTACTTGAAGTTTCCATGTCCTGTCACTAACGCAGTGATCCAGCTTAAAGTAGCCCTATTATATCCGAGCACCTTGCTGGCCTTCCTGCCGAGGGGCTCTTTGAGCACCATTCTAGCCTGTCTACATGTGGTATTCTCCCTCCACCTATTCAGATGTAATGAGTTTACCCATTGAAGAACTTTAGCTCGCACTAGGCCATTCCCCAGGGCAACCCTGGGTTCTAACCACAGATATCCACATCAGATCCCCTTTTTGCTAGTTCGTCTGCTGCTTCATTCCCAGCTGTGCCTATGTGTCCCTTAACCCACATCAACGTCACCTCATTCAACGAGGCACATCTGTTCAGTTTCAGAACACATTCCAGCACCAGTTTGGAATATACGTTCACTTGCCTCATGCGAAATCAAGAGTATACTTTGAGGCGAAATTCGTTTAAAGTTTTATAAAATACAGCGAATGTTTTAGGATTCAATAGGAATATTCCTAACGCTGTTTGCATTTCCGCTATTGTTGTTATTACTGGCGTTATGCAACCAACAAACAAGTGCAAAAAGTTGTCAGCCAAACATTTTAGGGGTTGTATTTTATGCCTCTCATTTCATAACAGCAGTAAAATGTTTCTTTTAATTTTGAAAAATGTTTATGACAATTGCGCTGTTGGGAAAATTGCATTAAAAGTAATTTTATGCCTGGCACCCTTAAAACAAGTAAATGACACACGAGTTCACTTTAAGGTCCTTAATTTATATGTTTTGTTTCTATTTGTGGGCGCAGAGTTAGTAACTCAGCTCAGCTGGATTTTATATAAATGCCAGTGTAACAACAAAAATCTCATCCCTTTTTTCAAACAGCAAAAATAAAATCGGTCTCATTAGCTTTTTATGGCAGACAAACAATTTTCTTTTCACATTTTTAAGCTACAGATTTGAATCCTTAAAGAATTCAAAAAGTTTGTGCGTGTTTCATACGACTGTGACATACGCTAATCCCGGTGATTATTGTCGTGTGACATTATGATTTATGAATCTAATGAAATGTTGCTACATTGTACTGTGGCCTGTTGTGTTTTTTAATTTCCTTTCGCTTGTTTTTATTCTGCTGTACTTCAAAACATAGATGTTTTATGGGTCATTGCACAATTTCTAAGAATTACTTTTGTCGGTAATGAGTGCTAAGCATGATATGGCCAGTTGACTAGTGGCTTAAACTACATATATTATGTAAATAAACACTAAATTAGCCTTAGAGGATTTTATTGGCTCTAACAAAATTTTTTTTTTGTTATCAAGTGGTCACAGCGACCACTCTACAACAATATATTGTTTTCATAAACACATAATGGTTATTTGAAAATATAGTAAACAATACTTTAGTTGCCATAACGAAGTTATTAATAACTTTTAATTATTAAATAATTACCATCGATTTAAATATTTTAAAAATTAATTTTCAACTCTACTTTTTTTAAAAAGTACTTTTTCAATTTCACCAAGGTACTTTTCAAAAAATCATTTCCTAGGAAGCTATTTGTTTATATCGGGTAATTTTTTAACCGTTTGGGTTTTGAAAATTGATAAATGAATGCCTATCGTTTACTTTTTAAAGATTATTTTATGTGTAATGTTGCCTACGACGTAGGTAGTCCATCCGTGAGCTAAAATTTTGGCAGACATTTGCCAGCGTTTCGCCGGGAATACCACTAACGGCAGCTGTAATGTTGCCTTCCAGGACTGGGTTTGCGGCCGGCTTATCCCCGTACACGAGAGACTTCACGTATTCCCTCAATAAGTAGGGTCAAATTGCTCGAACTTGGCGACTAATGGACTGCTTAAAAACGCGAGATTAATAGCTCACCAAAGTCGCCTTTCAATAGGTTCATGATATAGCGTGCCGTGTGGCACCGTCTTCTTGATACCATATGTCAACCAAGTCCAATTCTTCCATTTTGGGCAAAAAATGTTCGGTAATCATCACACGGTAGAGTCCAATGTTGCCGCCGGCCCACAAATCGCACCAAACAGTGCATCTTTCAGGGTGCATTGGAAGTTCTTGAACTAAAAAGTTGGGTAAATTGTTTCCTGTTTAGTCAGCAAGCAGCGAAATGCGCATAGAGACTAGCTTATAGCTTATATTGCATTATGTATAACAAATTGAGAGTTGTGATTAAAAGATTATCTAAAAACAATTTTTTTAAACACAGGGTGTCCGCCGGGAAGGTATACTACTTTCTTTGTTTATAATTTTTGCTTAAATGAAAGAGAATGGATCGTATATTGATAAATGTTTTTTTTAATGTCGGGAATTAGGTATGGAATACAATATCAGATAACTGTCCGCCTCTGTTAGCCTCACAAATGCGAGCCCTTTTGAACACATTTTTCATTACATTCTCACACATTTCACGCGGTATTTCATTAGTTTTATCACGAATATTTTGTTTGAGTTGCCCCAGCGTTTCTGGTTTGTTTGCATAAACCTTGCTTCTCATATATCACCACAAAAAGAAGTCCGGAGCAGTCAAATCAGGCGACCGTGGAGGCCAATCAACATCACCATTCCTTGAAATAACTTGTTGTCAAAAGGTCTCGCAGTAATTCCATTGTCATCCTGGCTGTATGCGATGTGGCACCGTCTTGTTGAAACGACATGTTAGTCAAGCCCAAATCATGCAGTTTTAGCGTTAAGAAGTTTTCAATCATATCACGATATCTGTCCCCACTGACAGCTACCGTTACGCCGTTTTTAGTTTCAAAGAAGTAAGGCCTTATGATACCTCCTGACCAAATTGCATACCAGATTGAATTTGATAAAATGTTTTAACGATTAAAACACGTCGGTTTACCGAATATTTTTCCATAATAAATTTGCCACTTCTCTACTTTACGGCTGCGAAATATGAACTGTCAAGACTAACCTTCCCGGCGGACACCCTGCAAAACGAGGAGTTTAACTTTATAAAAGTCACTGCACAACTTCTGGGTTTATTCACAATTAAGGGAAGGTATTTCGTTTCGACAAAAGTTACCGTAATTAACTTCATTGTGATTAAAATTGATTTTAATGAAAAAAGACTCCTTCAGTTTGGAACAGATGTCACTTGTTTCTAGTAAAAAAAAGAAACCGATATTTGGAATTTTTTTAAAATATAAATTTTGTTCTCATAAGTTCATTGATATTTTTGAAGCTACTAAGTAGCTTCAAAAACTAAGTTGGCTTGGAGATACAATTGTTGTCGAATTTCGGATTTTCTATGGAAAATCATAGGACGAACTGTTCTCAGGTATGTTAACATTTTCCGTGCAACGAGAAGCAATTTACAGAAGCCGAAGTGCGAATTCAGCAGCCTAAGTAACACAAGAAATTTTTTTTTTGTTGCAAAGAAACGCAATTTTTCATAAATAAAAACTTATAGAAATAAATATTAATGCTCTTTTGCTCTCTTCCAAGAAGTGCTACTTTTCAAAAAGTCACACAAGTATTTTTTTTAGCTTTTAGCCAGCAAAACACTGAAAATTAAAATATGAAAACAAATAAATAGAATTTAGGCTACCCTCTCGTACAAAAATTTTCAACAAAAAATTATTAAACAAATATGAAAAGTAAACTAAACAAATACAATCAACCTGCAAAACAAGCAGGATAACACAAAAACAAAACTATTGTGTGCAAACCGACATGTTATCCCAGGACAACCCAATTTTACTGGCACGTGCAGGGAAGCAAAAAAATATGCTTGAAACTGGGTTTATAGGTTCGAAAGGTTGGTTTTCCCTCTTTTTTTTGCATAACTCTATAAATATTACAATGGGAAATTTTTAATTTGGGTGGGTGAAAACAAGTTAGAAAAAATGTTGAATTCCTGACTTGATTGGTTTAGAGTTTGTCTATTTTTTTTGTTTTACCGCAACTAAAAATGTTGGCAAAAAACCACCACATTCACACATTCGGTAAAGTTCCCATAATATTTGGTGTCAAACAAAACGTGTTGATACCACACAACTTGTAGTTTTGTGAATAGTGGTGGGAATTGAAGCAATAATTGGCCATATGTGAAGCAGAGGGAAGAGTAATAAGTATGAACGAGGTGCGTTTAAAAAGAATAATGTGAATTTTTACATTTCTCATGAAACACAAATACGATTACAAGAAATTTGTATCCTTATGTGGATATACTTGCTGCGACCTAAAAATTGTGGCTATTTTTTCTAAGCTTTATTGAGTCGTAGAGTAGATTTATTTGATACTACATCCCTGAAGTGTCTGAAGGCGTTTATTATGGGCAAACAAATGGAAATTAAGAAACTTCCCGTAATTTCTAGATCGCAGCTCGTAGACACTTTTAAATAGTTTTAAAATCTTTACTTTATTTGTAGTTATTAATCTTATGCAAAAGAACAAAATTACTTTTCACGCCCCTTAAAATATACTACCAAATTTTCTTTTTCGCTTCACCTGAAACTCTACTATCTTCATAACGTTCTTATATTTTCAACTAGCTAACTATTGAAACTTTAAATAAAAATGCTTTACAAATATATACTTCTTTGTTCTAGTTTCTTTTCCATTTACTTGCGCTTGCCTTAAAATATGCTTCAACTAAAAGATGTAAAAAAAAAAAAGTGCAGAAAATAAATGCACTTTATAGCTGTCATGTTAAATATTAAAAGTTTCTTGCATTAAACTGTCACTATGGGTGCATATAAGTTGCCGGAATATAAGGGAAAATTTGTCTTCTTCACTGTAGAAGCGCATGCACAAGGAAAACTAGCATCAAGTAATCATTTTAAATGTAAATGCTAACGAAGCGTAAATAGAAACTTGAGTAATTTAAAATTGTTCATTCTATTCTATTTATGGCATTCGCTTACTCAACTCGTTCATTCATGTTATTTGTTTAAAATTACGCACTTTGTAGGGGAAAAATAACAAAAAAATGTTTAAAAAGGGGTGGGGTGATTTTTTGAAAAGGATATATAATTTAAAAGTAAATAGAATTTAAATTTGAATGTTAAATAAAAATTGACGGCTCTGGAAACATTTTTTTTAGCAACTATCTTGATGAAAAGTTTAATTTTACGATGTGTTTTTAGGAAAAATATGCCATTTTTTGCCTGTTTTATACAATAATGCAATTCAGTGTTCGTTTCTAAATATATTTTATATCTCTCTAAAGGGCGGTTACGACAGGCATGGAACGTTATGCGTCCTGGCGTTTTGTTCACATTTTCTGTAAGAAAATTAGTATCTAAACTTTATGAAGAATGGAGTATATTTGCATCCTGAAGCTGCGCCTTCTTTTCTGGCACTTATTTTACACTAAGCACAATTTTATGTTATTTTCTAAAAAAAAAGTGTGACAGCGTCAATAAAGAATATGTTCTTTTCTATATATATTGCATAAAGTAGTGTAAAATATGTTACACGTTTCCCACGATTTTTAAAGAATTGCTCTAGTAGTTGTTTGTTGTTGAAGGCATACATATTTTGTTCTATTGTGATCACAAAAGTGTACCACCCTTCTGGAAATGTGGGCATAGTCAAGAAAGTGTTACTTAATTCCATGTTGTGTTTTTATATAGAATAGAAAACGCGATATGATGTATATGAATCTGTATTTAAAAATAAAATTATAGTAAGAGCTAATGATGCAATATATTCTTATAAGGTGTTTATCGTCACATAAAGTTGCTTTTTTCATGATTTCGATTCGGTTGTCGTCAAATAATCAGTAACGTTATCACACATTATTACAGCGTACGCTAAGCATTTCAATCGAGCACCCTTTAATATTTTACTTAGAAAATGGAAACGTGTAACATAGAAGTAAAATAGTATTAAGGCGCATGGTAGTACGCGAGGCCAAGTTCAGGCCTAATGCACACCGTGTGTATATTGCACGAAACCATTGTTGAGTTGAAGTTTGGTTTACAAATGGGTCTTCGGGATCAAGTAATGAGAAAAATCTTAAAAAGGGCGCTTTTGATGTATGGAGGACTAGGGTGCCCTGTTATATAAGGGCTTTTCCATTATTGGTAGAGAGCTGTACAATACGATCTAAGTTTTTGCCAGCTTAGCAATATTTATTTAACCAACCCAGTAATAATATATGATACAACTCTGAGTTGATTCAAGTTTAAGTAGGTTGGGTTAGAGTAGGGGGCAGTTCATATCAGGAAAAAAACACAAAGTTTGAATCTCGAAATCATATTTACATAATGGAAGAGCCATCTAATTTTAAGGAAGTGGAATACTGCGATATAGTTCAGGTCGTACCAATACATACTCACAGGGGCTTCGGCTCTCTGTTCTCACTGTGATCTCAGCAAACTGTTCTCATAGCGGCTTCGGCTGAGTGTTCTCACAGCGGTTTCCGCTGAATCTTCTCACAGCAACTTGGTATGACTTGTTCTCACAGCGGCTTCTGCTGACTCTTTACGTATGCGCCTTCGGTTGACTGTTCTCGCAGCGTTTTCTGTTGACTGTTTCCACACCGGCTTCTGCTGATAGTTCTGACGGCGACTTCGGTTAACTGTTCTCATAGTGGCTTCGGTTGACTGGTCTCACAGCGGCTTCAGCTGACTGTTTCTTAGACTAAGCTGCGATTGTAATAGTTTAAAAGCAGAACGAAAAATGACACTGAAGATGGCACATAACCGAAACCGGTTTATCTCCAAACCAAACTTGACAAGGGATGACGAAAATTCATTTCAAATATCTACATCAAAACACCCTGTCAGAATATCAAATCAAGAATCAGTTAAAAAGTAGCTTTAGATATTTTATGGCGAAATACCAGAAACTATGAAGCGCCGATCCTGAATCCTCATTAATTGAATGACCGAGCCTGATACACAAACCAATGCGTAAACCGATTTATATTACCCGAATTAGTTGTCACCAGACCTGCTACAGCTAATATCAATCCAACAAGCTCCAGTTATCGGAGCTATTCTTTCGTAAGATTTTTAAAAATTTTCATGCGAGTTAAATAGAATTCAACAAACCGACTATTGCTTATACCCCAGATAGTGTAAATAAAGTTTGTGGATCCGTACGTAAAATCCTGGACACGACAGAAATACCTCAGCTGACGACACAACTAAGTTAAAAATGCTTTTTAGGCAAACTGTTGCTGTTTTAACTCTAATATCTTTTTTACATAAAATTAAATTTTTTGCAAAATTATTTTTTCTAACGTTCACAAATATAAATTTTTTTCCAAAAAACTAGTGTGCACGTTTTTTTGCAGCGCACTGCACTTCTTTGTGCGGAGCTGAGTTCTTCGCAAAAACTTTCTTCTTATAGCCAAAAGTAGCACTTGTTCATGAAAAGTGTAAATATTTTACAAAAACTTGCACTTTTTCCAAAAAATTTTGCACTTTTTGTCACCTAAATGCAGTTTTTTTTTCTTAAAAAATTTCCATCTTATGCGAAAGGTATGTGTATGCAAGAGAGAATGTTAGGGTGTAAATTTATTTCAGTAGTGAACATTGTTTTGCTCCCAGCATCATATGTATGATTTTCTCAAAACTGCCTCTTTTTGTTTTGTCTAATAAATAAAAATACTTTGTTGCATAATTCATGTTTATTTCTGTTACGACTTTCAAGTGTGAGAAATTAAAAGTTTGATTGTTTTGGGAAAAATTTGTGTTTGTTTTAAAAGTGTTTATTTTTAAACAAAAGAACGTGATAACAAAGATTGAAGATTAACAGAGATGAGCTTTAAACAGTTTAATTATTAATTAGTTTAGTGCTAAAAGGAAAGTTTTATAAATTTCTACACATTTGGGGAATTAGACGTTAAGGTAACTTTAGAAAACATTTTCGTAATGAAAGCTGCATACTTTTGGGGTTAACTTTTAGCTTGACTGCTACAGTTAGTTCAAAGGATTGGGCCAATTAAAGCTGAGTGTTAGTTTTGTCTAAATCACTTTACTAAGATAAATAGTGAAGAATAAATATCATGAATAGAGCAAAGCATTGCATACTTTTAGGGCCAAAAATGAAGCTGCTGAGATTTGCCAAGGATTTATCTAACATTTCATTTCATTAATTCAAATTATCTGCTGACTTATTTAAGCATTAGTAAGTTTTAAGCAAGAATTTGTTTTTACTATTTAAGAGCAAGTTATTGCTCTATAATGGAAAATTTTTTATGAAATAATGCATATAAATACTAGTACTCACCTGTAAACTGCTTTTATCTGTGTAGTCCTAAACAAACACCATTTGTCTGCAACAACAACAACAAAGTAACAGTAAATTGGTTTTCCAAAAAATATTTTATGAACGGCACGGATGTAATCTGCAGCATATTCAAATTAAACAACAATAGTGAAATGGAAGAAGATTAAAAACTCATCTTGATAAAAGAACAAACATGAAAAATTATAAAACTACTGACACACAGTGGGGCGGAAAATTTCAATATACGTCTGGGTCATAACAACCAAATGAAAACGACAACTTTTAGTAAATGAGATATTGTTTTTAATATCATTATTATAAGGCAGTTCGTAAAAACAACATTTTATAAAAAGTACTTTTTACAAAAGGTTTTTTTAAAAAGGTACTTTTTACAAAAGATACTTTTTACAAAAGACTCTTTTAGCAAGCTAATATTTTAAAAAGTAATTTTCAATTCTACTTTTTTTAAAAAGTACCTTCCAATTCTACCAAGGTACTTTTTAAAAAATCATTTCCTAGAAAGCTATTTGTTTATATCGGGTAATTTTTTAACCGTTTGGGTTTTGAAAATTGATAAATTAATTGCCTATCGTTTACTTTTTAAAGATTATTTCATGTGTAATGTTGCCTACGACGTAGGTGGTCCATCCGTGAGCTAAAATTGTGACCTACCTTTTCCAACATTTCGGCGGGAATCCCATCATGTTTAATGTTGCCTTCCAGGACTGGGATTGCGGCCGGCTTATCCCCGTACACGAGAGACTTCACGTATTCCCTCAATAAGTAGGGTCAAATCGCTCGAACTTGGCGACTAATGGACTGCTTAAAAACGCGAGATTAATAGCTCACCAAAGTCGCCTTTCAATAGGTTCATGATATAGCGTGCCGTGTGGCACCGTCTTCTGGATACCATATTTCAACCAAGTCCAATTCTTTCATTTTGGGCAAAAAATGTTCGGTAATCACCACATGCTACCTTACTCCATTGACTGTACCGTTGCGATTTTCATTGTGCTTGAAGAAGTACGGTCCAATGTTGCCGGCGGCCCACAAATCACACCAAACAGTGCATCCTTTAGGATGCATTGGAAGTTCTTGAACTATCTCTGGCTGCTGTTCACACCAAATGCGGCAGTTCTGTTTCTTGACGTATCCACTGAGACAAATAAGAGCTTCGTTGCGCGGATTTCGATCATAAAATTCAATGATTTGTAAGCGTTATTCGTTTATTAGTCTATTCATGGTTAAATAGCAAGCCTTACTGAGCATTTTGGGCATTCATCACCCGATATTTTTTTTTTTAATATTATTTTGAAACCTGAGTTTTTTAAAAGGTACAATTTCAAGAACTTTCAAGTACGTTTCAAGGTACTTTAAAAAACTATTTTTTAGACCTTTTTGAAAAGAGTATTTCAGACTTTTTTCTTTCCAAAAATATATTTTTAAAAATACTTAATATTTGTTAACATGAACTTTTTTAAAAGCTACAATTTCAAAAGGTATTTTTTAAGTTTTTCTTTAATTAATTTTTGTAGTAGAAACGGTAATTAAAAGGTAATTTCATCAGACCCAATTGATTTTAAAGGTACTTTTTTAAAATGTACTTTTTCATATTTTATTAAATATCCCTTTTAAACTGTTCTTATGTAACTTACTTATGTGACTTACTCCTTTGAAGACGCACTTTGTGAAAAAGGTTTAACTCATACATTTTCAAAGTACTTCTTCAATAGGGTTTTTAAGAAGGTACTTTTTCAACACATACTGTTTTAAAGCGGTTAAGAAAATAAATGCCTTTCAGGTTCTTTTTTGTGGTACTAACTAAATAATTTTCAAATGTGTTTTTTAAAATGCTTTTGCACTTTTTTTACCACATCAACTTTTCAAAGTATGTTTTAAAAAGGTACTTTTTTAGAAGTACATTTTTGGAACAATTTTGTTGGAAGGTAATCTTTCTAAATGAACATTTATTTTAAAAGAAATACTATTCTTAAAGACACCTATTCCGAAGCTTCCATTCTTCAGTGATTTTTTTATATAAAATGTACTTTTTCGAAAGGTACATTTTGAAAAGGTACTTTTTGCAAAGGTACTTTTTTAAAGGAAAATGACACTCAGAAAATTAGGGCCTACTAATTATTTTTTTAATATATTTGCTTACTTTCTTTGTATAAGAATATATTAGAGAAGACAGGTAGTAACTCTGTAATTGCGAAGTTATGATTATTTTTGAACAGTGTTGCAGCGTCTCTGCTGTTATCTGGACACATTATGTGAATGATATTGTAGCTAATATATATTATTTTACTTCACCGGCGATTTAGTACTAATAGAGTCGAACCAACGAAGAAGCTAGACATATCAGAAAATTTATGTTATTGACTGACAGCGGCTGGGATTCGAACGCAGTCATCTAAAAGCCATTGAATGTTTAATAGTCAACGCGCTAAGTGCTTAATTTACAGCTTTTTAAAACTGTTCTTTTTAAAAAGTACTTTTTTAAGACGGTATTTTTATGATATTTTTTTCCAAAACTACTTTTTTATAACTTTTCATTTTCTAATGCACACTTTTAAAACATACTTTCTTAAAAAGTATTTTGTAAGAGGTACTTTTTTTCAGCAGTTGCTTGTTTTAAGGAATACTTTTTAACTTTTATATTTTGCTACCAGTCCCACTGTTTGCTAGGCAAATAAACAGCATCCCTTGATTTTTCATAACATAAACGTCACTGTTGTTTTGTGCTTATATCGTTAAGAGGACTGCGGAATAATTACTTGAGCTAAGAACTGTCTGTGTGAATAAAAGCAAAGAAGGTGGAAGGAAATTGTATTTAAAAAAAAAAAATATTTAATTTAAATATGATTTTCTGTAAGTGAAACGTGTCGAATAACTGTAAGAGTCATATTATACCCCCAAGGCAATTACTTATATTCACACATACAAAACTGACATTAACAAAGCCGGCAAACTATCAGGGTATTAGATGTTACCTTCTACGTTGCCCTCCTTTTGCCGTAAGCAACCAGTGGATTTTAATATTTTCACTCATTTAAAGGATAAATTTTGATCCCTTTTAAAATGTTCGCATGATTTTTGTTTTATTTGCATTTTTACATGACAAACATTTGCCTAAATTTCCACACTTACGAGAACGTTAAAGGAATGTCAAAAATAGGGTGGTTATTGAAACATAACCCAGCAATCAGGAGCAATAAAAGAAAACTAAAAAGGTTGCTTTTAACAAAAAACAACTTATATAAAATGTACGAGTATATTGTGTTTTATCAGAAGTTATTTTTATTGCCAAATTGTTTGCTGGGTTATGTTGGCAAGTGTAAAAATATGATTTTCATTGCTCGGATTTTATGCTATTAGTGCATATTTGCTTGTTTTCTTCTTGTTAATGTGCTAGAATCTACTACAGTGTTGATATTGAATCTTAGTTAGTTGAGTGCTGGTGATGTTTTCACTGGTCTAACTGCCAAAGACGATGATGATGATGATTTTTGCTATCGAAGCTGTATATAGCAACCAAATGAAAAAATACAAAAATCTGCCACAACTTTGTAAATTTCTATTACTTCTATTCTACATTTATGCAATCGTTGTTTCGTAGTCTATTTGTTTAGTTGATGGATTTTTGTAAATGATGTTTTCTTTTTCCCCGTTCCGTTGTATTCGCTTCCATCTCCCAGTACTTTGTTTGGAATTTTTAATTTGATTTCACTCAACGGAAAGCAATTTTTAAAATGTGTCTGTAACAAAAACACAAGTGGTTTGCTAGCAATTTGTGTTTGCCAACTTTCTGGTCTGCTACCGTCTCTGCCCCTCCCCTACCTTAAGCAATGTTTTAAACACCCTTTTGATATTAATAGTATCTCCAATTTATTTCACTTGTAGTCATAATACCATAAATGTTGTATTATTAATGTTAAAAATAGACAAATTTGTTTTGTTAAAGTAAAAATTTGCCAAAAGTTTTTTTTTAAATTTAAATTAGTTCTTTTGAAGCTTAGCATACATTTGGGGGCTATTCAATCTCAACAAATTATTGCATATATTTTATACCGACATAAAAGTTTGTTCAACTTTTTTATTATAAATGAATATAGTTTTAATAGTTTTAACATACAGTTTAAAGCTCAGAGACAATCAAGAGCTTATAAATACAACTAGGGGATAAAAATAGAAAATTTTTTCAGAATTAAGCTCTTTAGGAAAATATTCTACAACTTAAAAAATTAAATTTATCAATGAAATAAATATAATTTCTTAGAGTCACTTAAAACTAAATACCAAAATATGTTGGTATTAGTTGTCAAATTTAGGCCATTTAACAAACTTTAAACGCTTAAGATTTTTACATTTCCCTCTCTGTATTTTAAATGTTGCTTATTTTTCATTTTAAAATTTAAAAAATTGCTTTCATTTAATATTCCTGCACAAAAGCAACATCCTGCTCAAAAAAAAAAAGAGACAAATGTGTCGACAAGTGTGCTTGTCTTTATGAATAAGCTTGCCGCCTGGTTGCTATTTTTTCCGTTTGCTTCCATAACTTTGAAAGTTTACAAAACGAAAAAAAAATGTAAAATCCAACAATCCAGGTAAATAATTGCAGTTATTTACAAGTCCCAAATGGCTGTCTATGTAATAACGCAATTATTTATGTTGCTAGTCTACAGGGAAATATGATGCTACTTGGCTCAGGCAAATATACTGGTAAATTTTTGAAAAAAACTCTGAACCATTAATTGCAGTTTATAAAAATGAAAATTATGAAAAAAGTATTGCACAAAATAAATATGAGTCATAGAACTTGAGAGAGACAGAGTTTTAAATGTTTACAGGAGAGCACAAAAAAAGTAGGCAACATTTTTTATATGCTCGGACAAGTTGTGACATAGAAAAACCACTTAAGGCTTGGAGGCATATACATAATTTTTCAGAGTATTTATTATTAAAGAAAGAATATTATTCATAAAATCTGTAGGAATTTTGAGTTTAAAATTTGACATCAAATCCGTCACCCTTAAACCCTATATTACTTATTACCCTAAAAACATTAATCTTTTACCAAGAAAAAAGTATAGCATACTTTTAGGGAACCATTTTTTTGTGGGTAAATCTTTTTGAATAAGTTTACAAATCATTGTTTAAAGTTTCTATTTCAAATAATACCTGCAAACAAACTTGAATCAACCACCTGCTGACAAATAACTTAACCATTTTTTGCCAACCAGACAGGCACATCAACCAGGCAGCCACCAGTTACAAAAACATTATTTTAGTAATTTTTTTTTTTGTTTTTTACCATGACAGGCAACAATCATCAATATCATGAAAAGCAACCATGTCAAATTGATATTTGATGCATGACTTTTCAAAAAACAAGACATAACATCATTCATCTTATTTAAAATAAAACAAAACCAACAAAATGAAACAAAAAAATATTTCTATTTCTTTAAAAGAAATAATGAAACAAATACAATAAAATGAAAACTGCCACGTTAAGCTTAGCAGGAATGTGTAAGTTGTTACGTGAGTAGGATCCGGAAGCAGGTGGTCATTGTTAAGGCTTTGAAAAAGCTTAATGAATGTACGAACGCATGTCAGAAAATCGAAGACACAAGATGATTGAGCCGAGTGCCTCAGGACGCACTTCTCACTCTCTAATCTAATATTGAATTTACTTTTCTTAATTTAATTTATGACTTCAACTCACATAAGAAATGTTTTGCCATTTGTATAAAAAAAAAAGAAAACTGTATTTATTAACAACAAACATAACAAGACCCTAAGGACGCTTTTGTACTGATTGGCGTAGTTTTTCATGTTCCCAAAATATATGTACTTGAGGAGGGTTGTAGGCGAAATTTTCGCTATAAACACATGACATTTTTAAATTAAAAAAGAAAACATATGATTATACATTTCTTGAAAATTACATTTGAATAAAAATAAAAAACTTGTTTATCCCTAAATTTATTAACCCCTTAAATTTTGTCAGCAAATAAATTTGTGAACAAAAATTTCACAAAACAATTTTCAACAAAATCAATTAATTCATTCATTAGTTTTTCAACAACAATTCCATGAGTTTGAAGATTATTAATTACTTCTTAAAATTTTTCTCCGCAAATAAATATGTCAAAGAAATTTTACGACAAATTTTCAACAAAAATTTTGATCAAAAATTAAATTGGGGTTTTTCCTGCAAATAAATTTTTCTAAAAAAAATTTAACAAAAAATTTGTAACAGAAATTTCATAAAAATTTGTCAACAAATATTTTAATTTATTAAAATTGTTCAAGCTTGAAGGTCTTTTTTAAAAAATTATATTTTTATTTTTCGCATTATCAGGAAATAAAAATATAATTTAAAAAAAAAAGACCTCCAAGCTCGAACAATTTTAATAAATTAAATTCAAAAAAAGGTCAAGAACAGCTGTAATTTCAAACAAATATTTTAATTACAAAATGTTCCAAAAAAAAATTTTCATAAAAAGTCATTCAACATAAATTAAAAACTTTTCAACAAAGAATTTAATCAACAAAACAACAAATTTAATTAAAAAAAATTTTACTAAAAGTGTTTCAATAGAAATTTAATTGAAAATTTTTCAACAAAAATTTTAATTAAATATTTTTCGAAAAAATGTCATAAATTTGAAATTTATTACTCCATAAATTTTTTTCCAAACAAAGAATCGTCAAAAAAATTTCATACAACAAAATTTCATACCAAAAATTTCATTCAAAAAAAGTTTGAGCTTAAGCATAAATTATAGAAAACTTTCACAACAGAAATTTATATTAAAAATGTTTCCAAAAAATCTTTTTTTAATTTTTTCAGGAAATAGATTTGTCGACAAAAAAAATTTTGACCACAAAAAAAAATTAACAGAAATTTTCATTCTAAGCTTTTCAACAAAAATTTCATATAAATTTTTTTAAAAGAAATTGTAATTAAAATTGTTCAAGCAAAATTTCTAATTAAACATTTAAAAAAAAATGTAATTTAAATGATTTTCAACGAAAATTTTAATCAAACACTTTTCAACAAAATGCTTAACCAAAAATTAGGCAACAAAAATTATAATTAAAAAATCGTTTACCAAACAAACATGTTTGTTTAAAATGTTTCAAATTTAAATTTATTTACAAATTTTTTAAAATAAAAAAATTTCATAAAAATTTGTCAACAAAAATTTTAATTACTAATATTTTCACATAAATTCAAAAAATATATTTTTCAACACTTTCTCAACCTAAATTTTATACAAATTTTTCACCAGAAATTTAAAAATTTTTCTACAAATATTTTCATTTAAAAATTTTCTCACAAAAATTTTAGTTCATTATTTTTCACAAAATTTTTAATTGAAAATTGTTGAACAAAAATAGTGATTACACATTTTTCGAAAGAAACTTGAAAAATTTCAAATAAATTAATTCACAATTTTTTTTCCACCTAAAAAATTTGCCCACAAAAATTTTAATAAAAATTTACAACGAAAAGTTCATTAAAAATTTTGCTACAAATTTTTAAACAAAAATTTTTAACAGAAAATTTTCAATAAAATTTTCTTACATTTTTTCAGCAGAGTTTTCAATAGAAATTTTTTTTTAACAATTTTGTATAAAAAATTTTAAAAAATTATTTGCAATAGAGTTTTGCATTAAACATTTTTTAATTACAATTTTAATTAAACATTTTTTAACAAAAATTTTATTTAATGTTAATTAACAATTTTCAGCGACAATTTTAAATAATTATTTTTGAAAACAAAATTTTAATTGAAACTTTGTTAGCAAAAACTTTATTTTATTTTATAGTTTTTAATTTTTAAACAGACAGCAACAAAAATTTTATTTAAATTTAATTTCAATAAAAATTTACTAAAATTTTTCAGCAGGAGTTTAATTGAAAAAACTTTATCCCAAAAAATTTTTGGTAAAAACAATTTTCATAAGAAATTCTTAATTTCTTAATTTAACACACAACATAAGGATTCTTTTATTAGTTAACCATCAAACCTTTATCCACTGATTTACAAAGTTTTTATTTTGCTTTTAAAAATTCCATAAAATGTATCTTTTGATGCATTTGGTTCCACTCTCACTTACCACCCTCGTTTTTTTGGACCCCTTAATATGGAGCCTCTTTTCAAAGTCACGTTCGTGTTTTTCGTTCCGACCAAATTATTGTTTGTATTTTTGCAACATTATGCTGTAGTGATTTTTCGTTACTACTTTTTGCTCAGTAATTTCTGTGATTTTGTTTTTAGTTTTATTTTTTCTGCAACTTTCTTGTTTATTCTAGACGTTGGAATTTTTTCTTATGATTTGTCAAGTCAGCGGAAATCATGCAAAACACAGACACATATAAATATAAATTTATAATTTTTTTCCGTGCCACCATATCCCGGCTAACACACAGGCAAGAAGAAATTTTTTGCATGGCACGCAAGAGCCAAAAAAAAAAAATTGAAAAATTGCCTTTGCATGTTGTGTCACCAGAAGTCATTCGAAACGAATAGAAAAAGGAGTTTAGGTGGCGTATAAATATTTATACACATACACACACACGCGCACACACAAAGAATGGGATCAAAAAAATTCCTTTAACATTTGAGTAGAAGCATGTCATAAAAATATGTACATATGTATGTTTAATGTATTTTATGCGGTTATAAGAATTATTACTGTTGTTGTTGAGGTTCTTCAAGGGTTCTATTCTGATTGAATAAGTAGAAAAACATTCATCATGAAAATGCTGAAAATGTTAAAAATGTTGTAACCACAAATGATACTAACGTTTGGTTTCTGTGCAACTAAACAACTGAAACAAAACCTGCCTAAATAAATGTTTAAATAAGTAGTTTATATTATAGACGCCCTAAATTATGCAGTAGTAATATGTTGCTGCAAGCAGCCCAAGTTTACAATGATAAAAAATAATATTAAACATGCAAAAGTATTTAAAATATTTTATATTTCTAAATTAAAAAAAAGGAGCCAATAAAGCGCAAAAATTTTAAGCGTAAAATAGGCAACATTTAAAGCAGATAATGGGACCTAAAACGAGCATAAAATAAAATTCGGAAAGACTAGCAATCCAGCAGAAAAATAAGCTGCAATTGGACTTTAATGAAAAACAACAACATCACAATTTAAGTCGTAAAACAAACTATGATTCGATTAGGACTCGAAAAAGATCTTAAACGAAACTATAATTAGAGCTTAAGCTAAACAAATAAAATGAACTACCATTTTTCCACGGCACCCACCGTTATACTCGTGTTTCGTATATTTAGGCTCCTATTTTAAACATAATACTGCAGTATTCTCATTAGCACATGGAACATGGTTGCTGCATGGTCATGTGAACCATATTATGTTCTCTACAACAATATATTGTTATAGCAAACATACTAAGGTTATTTGACAATATTTTAAACAATACTTTAGTTCCGATAAACAAGTGATTAGTTACATTTAATGACTAATCCACTTCCATCCTTAAAAATTGCACCTTGGTTAAAAATATATCAACTCTAACCATAAAATGTTCTTAAGAAACATAATACATGTGTAACATTCTGCTGCTGTTTAATCAAAGCCTTACGTCGCTGTGGCTGAAATGGTTAGAGCGTTGACTATTAAGCATTCGATGACTTTAGTCGCATGTGTTCGTACCTCCGCCGCTTACAATCAATAACACAGATTTTTTGTGTTTCTATCGTTCTACAATAGTATAATACAATTCAATTATAATCTCTTGTTGCTTTTATATTATGGTTAGGACCAGGAACTTTCACAATTTCTCGATAATTTCAGAGACGAAGTTCAGGGGTTTGCGGACGTTTTGGTTAAATTAGTCCTGAGGCAAAAACTCTGCAATGACCGATAGAATCCAACTAGCTCTTGACTGATATATGAATCAAACTAGCTCTCTGTAAATCCGAACACCAAAGAAAGGATGCTAAGTCTGGGGGCCCTGAGATTAAGAGACACAGATTTAATACTAACTGAGGATATTAAATATTTGGAAGTATTTCTAGATAAACCTGTTACTTGTAAAAACACTTCATAAATGACAAATGAAGCCTTAACAGCAACTTATGCGCATCAAAGGCTGTTTAGTGAAATCAAATCTCTAGCATGCTGGCCAAAGGTAGAACAATTATAGGCCCAGATAGTCCTCCCAAAGGTGCAAGTGAGAGCATTCGAGATGGTAACGGGAGCTACAAGAACGAGTCCCACACCAGCCTTAGGAATGATCACTAGACTCTCTCCCTTGCATCTCATAGTTAAAAGAACAACAGCTAGTGCACTACCAAATCTGGTTTGTCTTAAGTAAGACACTCTTACTGGGCATGCAAAGATTGTGGACGCTGTCTGGAACTCTATATGTCCCGTTGTCTCCGATACAATGAATAGAACACTAAACTTTCCCAAGCACTTTAAAGTGATCATCAGAGAACGCGAAGCTTGGGGGGAGGTGATAGTATAACAGGGCTCACAGTTGTGCGGATGGGTTCAAGATGAAAGACGACAGTGCTGTGACGGGACTAGTAGAATCACTTTTCCGAAAGTCATTTAAAGTGGAGAAAACAGCTTTAACATTTCAAGGAGACGTACATGCCATAGTCCTTGAGAATCTCTATGTAGGAGCACTCGTGATACCAAGATGTGCATTATTAATTCGCCAACTACTCATTCCAAACAAATTTGGTCTAGACTAGTACTTTAAACTTGAAGATACCCTTGCAGTAAGGAATTCGGTTACTTAAGAGTTGCTACCAAGACATAAGATCAAGTAGGCAATATTTGGCCTAAAAGGACGCAGACACTCCACTCCTTTTATAGCTTTACAAATAACCAAATAAGCGAGTGGACAAACAAGGTCTACTGGAAAGCCCAAGCAAAAATGCGCAACTCGAAAAGACTCATTTACTACGAAAATATTAAGGTGCAGGCTATTCTAATCTCAGCAGAAATTATATAAAACTAATATAATATGGAAGTGACTCCTGTAGCCTGTGTCAGGACTAGAAAGCGTTAGAACGAGTTCTATGCGATTGCCCTGGGGTGGCAAGACGTATACCTAGGCAGTAGGATACTAGTCCAGGACAACCTAGTTAAAACAAAGTCTGCAATTATTACGAGATTTTAAAGAAAAATCTAGAATTGTTCTAGTAGCGCACGAGGCTGCACAATGGGCCAGGGTGTTATTAGGGTCTATAAGTACTACTAATCCTCCTTACCTCAACCATGTTTTTTTGTTAGGGGTAAGTGCAGACTTTACTGGAAATCAGTGCTACTGAACCATGACATTTTATACAAAATAATTTAAACCTTACTTTTCGTTTCAAATGAGAAACAAAATCAATTTCCAAACTTAACGAACCAACAAATTTGCTATTTTCCTTTCGTAATTTTTCTTCCTGCGTTTTTATCCCCTGTATTTGCAAATGAATAACTCTGGACTTAAAACAAAACTTAAGTGCAAATCTTGTGTTAAGTTTCGCCCCTTCGTTTTCAGCTTTCATTTGCTACTACCAACAAAAAAGGTTATAATCTATTTGGCTACAAAAACAAAAAATGTTTCTCTTTATTTCAAAAGTGGTGAAGACAAAATGATAAATGAATTCTGGTTTTTGCCATATGATTTTCCACAAAAAAAATGAATTATTATTCATAAAATTAGAAAGAAATCACAAACAAAAAAAACTCATAGCTTGTTAATAGGAAGATGACATAAGGAAAACTAACAAAATAAATGATTTGCCGGAAATAGGAAATGAAAAAAAGAGAAAATTTAAACTGGAGATAAACCAGCAAAGAAAAGTTATTTTAAAAGATCAGAAATATAGAAAAAGAATTGAGACATATGATATTTAAGGTAAATAACGGAGACAGCCAAAATTTATTAAATTCTTTTAAGGAAAATGTTTTTTCTAAACAAATAAAACCCTGGCTAAACGCCTCTCTTTCTTTGCTTAAGTACTTTCGAATTGTTACAGTTTTCATTTAATTTGTTTTTCTTTTTCTTCATCTAGTGCCGGTTTTAAAATGCTTTTGCGTGTTTTATTAAACTACCACCATAAAAGTGCAATTGTTATGTGAACCCACGTGTCTTTTGTTGAAAAACAAAATTGTTTGCCTATGCAAAGGGGCGAGACATTCACCCTTTATTTGCTTAGTTAACGAAAAAACCCGTCTCAATAGCAGATTTTTATTCTAAAAAAGGGGGTGTTCAATGTATTTGATGGAGTATTATAATTACAAATTGATGATAAATTGATGATGGGAGAGAGTGTTTGTGTTTGCTGAGTGTTTTATTTAAATTTTTAATAAACCTAAAAGTAGGCAAAGAAATTTTGTTGTTAATTTTTTTATTTTTATTTTTATTCCTCCAACACAATCAATTTATATTTACTACAAGTTATTTAATATTTAAATTCCTTCACACGCCAGTTTCTCAAGGTGTTTAGGGTCAAACACCACCTTCAAAACTGCAGCTACATCTTTATATTTAAAAGCAGCTCAAGTCCTAAATAAATAGAATCTCTTTTAAATTAAGCAACAATTTGTTAATGCTAAAATTTGTAATATACAGTCCTTTGTTTAATTTCCCCAACGCCCCCTAAAGTATGCTAACTACTTTGTTCTGAAACAAAATAAAATAAAAAAACCTGCTAATTAAACCGCTCTATGGCAAAGTTGAAAGTTTTTATGCCATCAACCTTTTCTATTTTTATACTTTTGTAGTTTTAAGCTAAAAATTTCATAATCTCTCTTAAATGAGCCACACAATTTTGTGGCATAATTTTAGGTGTCTAAAGAAATTAAGCCACAATATCTAGTTTAAACTTTATTTCAGCACACAGTGTTAAAAACTCAACTCAAAAGTTGTAACATTAAAATGAAACTTTAACGACGAGTTTTTGTAATTATAAGCTTAACTCTTGACAAATAAGGCAAACAAGAAGAAAGAGTAGGGCAAATTGTAAATTTTGAACAAGAAATTAAACAGAAACGATAGGAAGAAAGGCATTAGAAGTTTTCTGTAGCTTGTTATAAATTTATAATCTAGTTTAATTTGTAAAAAAAAATAAAGATTAAAAATTCTAATTTTTTTTAATCATAAAAATGTTTAATACTTTGCTAAAGTTGTCAACATTTTTGTTTAGCATAAAAGCATAATAAATTTTCATTATTTTTAGGGGGAAAACAGAACGATTTTATTCATATGAGTTGAAACAAAAATTAAATTATGGCTTTAATCCCTTTGGGGCTTTCACAGACATCTAAATGTGCGTTTTGTGCGTGTTAGTATGTGTAAGTGTGTGTGCGTGTGTGTATTATAGCCACTCTCCCTTGGAGAAGAATGTAATGGGTGTAAAAGAGCTAATTTCAAACATTTTTCTGCTTCACATGGCTCCCAGAAACAGTTGGGGCCAAAATATTTGCAGCTGAGATGCCACCTAGGGCTCACATATTTTTATTTCCTTTTAGTCACACTTTGCAACAAATATTTTACTTCCTTCCGAACTTTAAAGAAATATGTAAGAAAGTAGTCAAGACTTATGCTACTTTTTTATACTAGGCCCCCAAAAGACTTACGGACATAAATTTTGGATAGCATTAAACAATTAAAAAAAAAAAACCTCAAAATTTTGAAAATTAATAAAGAAAATCCGACTGCTTTCAAAACCCAAAGTTTCACTAAAAACTGTTTGCCCTAAATTCGAAAATACGCCAAAAGTTGAAAAACTCTAATAAAAAAATTTTGAAAGAATAAAGTATATCCAAAAACTAAATTCACCAATTTTTAAAAATTCACCACAACAATTTTAATTTCACCAAAATTTGATAATTTCAACAAAAAGTTGAAAAATAAAGTGAAAATAACAAACATCAATATCTTCTGTAAAAATTCGAAATTTTCATAAAATCACCACTAATGGAAAATTCACCAAAAATTCAAATTAATGTGAAAATAACAAAAAAAATTTCGCCATAATTTGAAACTTCACAAAAATTCGAAAATTCACCACAAAACCCAAAAAATTTGTAAATTCAAAAATAGTAAAATTTGTAAAAAAAATTGATGTTTTTAAGAAACCCAAAATAGCATAAAAAATGACGAAAAATTCGAAATATTCCCAAATTTAAAATTCACCACGATATTGAAAAAAAATCTAAAAATTGGAATAAAAAACCTGAATTGCCTAAAAATCAACATTTATTAAAAAAACCGAAAAAAATACCAAAAAGAAAATAGAATTATTGATTTTAAAATCTTAGCACAACCATTTTAATTTCACCAAAAGTTTATAATTTTGCCATTAATCCGAAAGTTTGCAAAAAATCAATAATTAATGCAAACGTTGGAATATTAAAAAACTCGGTGTTAAAAATAAAAATACCAAATTTCACCACAAACAGGATTTTCACCAAAAAATTCGAAAAGTTACCAAAAAATCTCAAATTCGGGAAGATTATTAATTTAACCAAAAATCTCAATTTGCACGAAAAATGCGAGATTTCACTATAATATTCACCACACAACCAAACTATAGTCAAAAAGTTATAAATATTATTAACAACAAAGTCTTCTAAAAAAAATTTGAAGTTTAAAAAATCCATTGTTGCACCAAAAAATAACGAATTTGGAATTTTTCCAAGGTTTCAAATGAACGAAATATGGCCAAAAAATCGACAACTTATCTAAAAATTTTCAGCATTCAGAGAAAATAAGGAAAGTGAAGAAATTAAGAAAAAAAACATCTCATCTCTTAACCGATCAATCGGCGCTAGCACAGGCAATAGAGGCAATGTTGGGATTGCTGCCGTTGGACTTATTTATAAGGTCAACGGCCGCAATGTCAGCTAGGCGTATGGAAAGCGATGCAAGTTGGCATAGCTTTGGGCCGAACAACAAGCATAAGAGTATCCTGGGCCTCGTTAGAAAAGAGGTTCGGGATGCTTAGATGCCGATGGAAAGCAGGAATAGAAGAAAAGTAGTCGTAAGGCTGCATTTGACAGGCGTTATCCACAATTATTGTGTGGAAAATGACATCAACATTTTTACTGTTGATTCTCTTATATATGACAGGGGAGGAGCAGGTATCTTCTCAGCTGAGCTGAACTTGGCCTGTAGTCTGCGTCGGAGTGCAAGGGAGAAAGGTTCTTATAGCACTAGACAATCAGACGATATTAAAACGTATGAGGCAAGTGAAGGAGTATTCCAAACTAGTGCTGGACCGTGTTCTGAAACTAAACAGGTATGTCTTGTTGAAAGAGGTAACGTTAAGGGACACTTAGGTACAACTGGGGACGAAGTAGCAGATGTGGATTTCAGTGGACCAGAACCCAAGGTTTCACTGGGGAATGGCCTAGTGCGAGCTAAAGTCCTTCAATGGGTAAACTCATTACAACTGAAAAGGTGGAGGGAGGCTACCACATGTCGACTGGCTCAAAGGGTGCTCAAAGAGAGCTCCTTGGCAGGAAGGCCAGCAAGATGCTCAGATATAATAGGGCTACCTTAAGCTGGATTACTGCGTTAGTGACAGATCATGGAAACGGATGAAAATCGTAGAAGATGATACTTGCAGACTGTGTTTGGAAGAGGCTGAGACGGTAGTGGACATTGTGTGTGCATGTCCAGCACTGGCTAGCATAAGGCTTAGGACCACGCGCAGACACTTGTTAAATGTGAATGCCATGGGAAAGCCAAGCCTTAGACAAATGCTAGCCACTTCATGATGAGGAGTATCGACAGTTACCAGGCGACAGTCTGAAATCACTAGAGTCCATAGTAAAGCTTAGGGCTAGCACGACACTCACTTGAAAGTAATATAGTCGTCATTACAAATCGGTTGCCTGAAATCGAGTAGTGGACCGAAGAGGGTCAAAAGGGGACCCAAAAAGTAAGTGGTCTGCTCTGTATACCCTTATATTAAAATAACCAATCTTAGAATGAAAGGGGAGTTTAAATGTAAAGTAAGATGACCAAAACCGGAACACCAAACTAAAAATCGTAAAGAATCCTGTACCCTGGGAAAAATTTGTAGTATTATTTTAAAAGAACATATTATGTTCACATGTTTCGACCACTACTGTATATAGTGTTAACATTTTGTGTAGGCTTTTGGTTTTTTCCTTTTTTTAAGGATAATTGCCTCGCTTTGTGCTACAAAGCATAATTTTTTTTTTGTGTTAAATTAATTTTTAGGGTTTTACGAGTCTACTGCTAAATCGAAATTATGAATATTTTTCTATTTGTAAAACTACTCGTATTTGCCAGTATTTCCTGTTTCAAATATGATGAATTTCATTTTATCCTAATGTTGCTGTCTGTTGACTACCCAAATGGGGATTAATTTGTATTCGAATTTTTTTCTTTCTAATGTTTGGGATTCAGTTTGAGTGCTTTGAGTGTGGGTGTGTGTTAGAAACATCATGAATTAAGGGGCATGTAAAATAGTAAAAAGGTGGCTGTTGCTTGGGAGAGGTTGGCTTTTCTCAACTGTGAAAATCCAATATGGGGTTGTTTGCCATATTAGCTGTAGTCATGGTGTTTAATTAATATGGTTTTTCCGACTTGTGAGACTTCTTTGGGGTTTTTTAATGGAAAATATATATTTAAAGTAGTAGTTGGGAAGCAATTAATTTGTTTGAAAGTGAAATCCTAAATTAGAAGTAGAAAAGTTATTTATTTATTTTCAAAAAAACATATTTTAGCAGCTCATTAAACATTTTTATTTATTAGCACAAAATTTATTTGAGTTGCAACTTTTATTAATTTTATCTTCTCTTCCTTTGCAGGTAACATAAAAATTGTTCTTGTCTTAAAAGCAGTAAGTAATTTTATTTACAATTTTATTTTGAAAACCCTTTCAAACTGTCAGCGGCAAAACCAATACACATACACACGTGTTGTACAAAACTCATTCAAATCTGTTTTAGGCATGAAATTAAGAAGGTTGTGTTGATATTTGTTAACTAATTTGTATTTAATAAAAAAAAATTGGGTTTGTTAAACAGCCCAGCGGGAATCCTGCCAGTTGTTCATAGACCCTTCAAGGGCACTTGGTTTTTTTCTATAAGATTCAAGTCTCTTCTATTCGGCCTTTTTTAAGAAACACTTTCGAACTGGCTTTAACTCGTGATTCTTAAACTTAAGCTGTACATCTAGAATCCCATAATATTTTAAGACCCCTTTTAAAACTTTTTTTAACCAGTAAAGAGCCGGGAAAGGCCTTCCCGCAGGGGCTTAAAAATTAATGGTTAACAAATAAAGAAAATTTAGTTTTATTTTAAGAAGGTAATAAAATACAGGGTGTCCGCCGGGAAGGTATACTACTTTGTTTTGCCGCCATTTTGGTAAACATTAGTCTTGACAGTTCATATTTGGCAGTCGTGAAGTAGAGATGTGGCAAATTTATTATGGAAAAATATTCGGTAAACCAACGTGTTTTGATCGTTAAAATATTTTATCAAAATCAATCATCGATTACTGTGACGATGAGAAAGTTACGTGAAATTTTTGGGAGAAACAACGTGCCAACAAGACGCACTATTTATCGTGTAGTGAATGATTTCGAAGAAAGAGGGACTGTAGCTAATAGGCCCAAGCATGGACCACAACGTACTGCAAGATCGGCTGAAAACATTACTGCTGTTCAAGAAAGTGTTCAAAACAATCCATCAACCTCAATTCGACACCGTGCTCAGGAGCTTGGTCTTCAGAGAACAACTTTGGCCAAAGATTTGCATTCGTTTCCATTTAATATTCAGTTGACATAAGAGCTTCTTCCAGAAGACCATTTACGCCGCCGTACATATGCCAATAGGATGCTACAGCTCGCCCATGACAACCCCGATTTTCATGGAAAAATCATAATGAGTGACGAGGCACATTTTCATTTGAATGGATATATGAATAAACAGAATAGTCGGTTCTGCGCAATGGAAAACCCTCAAATTCAAGGAATCATTGGACCTTACTTCTTTGAAACTGAAAACGGCGTAACGGTAACTGTCAATGGGGAGCGATATCGTGATATGATTGAAAACTTTTTAACGCCACAACTGCATGGTTTGGGCTTGAATAACATGTGGTTTCAACAAGACGGTGCCATATCGCATACAGCCAGGATTACAATGGCATTACTGCGAGACCTCTTTCCATAACAAGTTATTTAAAGCAAAGGTGATGTTGATTGGTCTCCCCGGTCTCCTGATTTGACTGCTCCGGACATCTTTTTTTTGGGGATATCTGATATGCAAACAAACCAGAAACGCTGGAGCAACTCAAACAAAATATTCGTGATGAAATTAATGAAGGGTTCACAGTTGCGAGGCTAACAGAGGCGGACATTTATCTGATATTGTATTCCATACATAGATGCCTGCATTAAATAAAACATTTATCATTCCATCTTCCATTCTCTTTCATTTAATCAAAAATTATATATATAATGGGAAACGTTACAGTGAAGCAAACTTCGCTCTAACCCAACAGAAAAGTGATCGAAAATATGAAGTATATAGGAAGATTCTCACATTAAATTTTGTCATTCGCTGGGTTATATAGATGAAAGTATAACGGCATAAACAATGCTACTGACTTGTGTAGCGGCACAGAAATTAAAGTGTTCCATTCAGCTAGTAACGCCTTGTGACTTCTCTTTTTCAGCATCCTAAAGAAATTATTGTATTAAAAACATTTTTTTCTCAACCAAAAGAATATAAACGAACTTAACCTGAACAAAATTATTTATAAATTTAAAAGACATCAATATGTATTTTTTTATTTTTTTTTTTCAATAAACATTTTTTAACAATAGCTGTATTCACTGTTTGGTGTAAACGGACTTGCAAAAGTGCAAATGCAACTTATTGTAGCTTTTTTGTTAAATACAACACAAATATTAGAATCTTGTTGTTGGATTTCTCTAAAAAAAAAACTACGATATTTGGCATTTGCATTTTTAGCAGACGGTTTGTACCAAATACTGAATGACCCTAATGTTTTCTTAGAGATACATAGACTATATTAACGTAATGAAATTTTTCATGAAATCAGTGCCATGATATATTTGTTTGTTGACAATATTTTAATCCTCTTGTATAGAAACAAAAATTTCATGCAATAATATTTATCACAAAATTTGTCTCTAAATAATTCGGGTAAATAATATTTGAGCAAATTTATTTTAACAGAAAAATATTTGGCCAAAAATTTTTCACTCAAAAATATTCCGCCAAAATGTTTCACTAATAAATTCACTATTCGAAACTATTTTTTCTTTAAATGTTCTTAAAATGGGTTTTATATTAAAGAAATTTGCTTTAAAAAAATTTAGTTGCACCTACAAATCATTTTTCATTTAAATCTTTTGCTCTATATTTAATCCTTGAATTTACTAGTAACATATGTTGCTTTAACTATTACAAAAAATAAAACTCTTATTATATATCGCTCTCTATCTCGCATTTCATACATTCTATACTCTATACAAATTCAGAATTTAAGCCAATGGCGAAAATAATCTTTGTGATTCCTTTTCTTTGTGCCAAAAATATTATTATAAGTATTAGCATACTACAGAGAAAAGTATAATATCCTATTGTAAAAAAGCAGAAGAAAATAAGACTTACAAAACGAAATGTATGTTTTAAGGCTAAAATGGAGTAAAACAAAATTTTTTTGGAAAAGAAATGAAGGAAGCTTACAAAGAGATTGTAAAGGAGATGCTAGGAAAAATACACAAATTGCATAACATTGCTTTTAAATGTTTAAAAGGGCGATATTGAAAAATGCAGCATACTTAAGGGAGCTTAATAATGCTTTAACATTAATAATTTAAATGTTTAAGAAAGGTTTCCAGGTCTCCGACTAAGGCTTCAAAACAAAGTAAAGTTTTGAAAAATTTGCACTTGCTTGGACTGTAGGTTTGAAACTTTCTAATAGAGGCAAAACTTTTCACTTTACTTTCTTCTTGTTATACTCCCATGTCTGCATATTATTTAGTATTGTTTTAATGAAAACTTAAACACATATTTTGCAAAGTTATGGTTAGTTGCTAAGCTATTGCAAGCGAAAGATAAACATAAGTTTTCCCTTTAAACAAAACTTGTCCATCATAATCTGCAATTGTGCTTAAATGTAATTTCCCTAGATAATTGTTTTGTTTGTTGAGAAACAACAGCAGCAGCTAAAACAAGCAGCTAAACTAACACAAGAATATAAACTTTTTTGTTTGGCATATTCTACTGCATCTTGCGGGTAAGAATTAATAACACTGCCTAGAAATATGCTACACAAATATTGCTCAATTTCGGCACAATACTGAAAAGTGTCTGGAAATGTAATGAAAACAACAAATTAGACTAGTAAAAGTTTTTTGAAATTAAAAGAAAGCCGCAAGCAACAGCCACAGCAGTATTTATTTCATTAGTCCTTCAATGTTAAAGATGTTATTGCCACAACCATTATATGTTCGCCTTAAATTACGCAGTCCTTTTCTGCATCTTGCCTATAGTGAAGAATGTTAGGGGAAGTTTTTAAGGACCTGTACAAGAATAAATATTAAAAGTTGTAGGGTTAACCAATGTAGGAAGGATCCCAATTCCATTCATTGGGCAGGGAAATATTTCTCTAAGGCGTAAAATATAATTTCAAGAACATTTTCCACCAGAAATGATTTTCATATTTCTTTTTTAGAAATTCTCACAATAAAAAAATCATTCGACAATATTTTCTGCAGAAACTTAAGGTCACAATGTTCTCATTAAAAATATTGTTTAGTAAATTTTTTTCATTAAAATCCAGCACTACAAGTTAAATTCTCACTCACTCTTAATCACTCATTGAAACATGACATAGAACAAGTGCTTTAAGTCAACCGTTTTGGTTTTTTTCTCCAGAGTTAATTATTTGTTGACAATCTGAGGCTTTTGAAAAGAAAATTGTAAAAGTAATAACAACAACACAAACAAATATTGAATACAAAACAAACACAGACAATATGTTGTTTCTTAAAAAAAAAGTTTTACTTTTACTCTTACAATCCGGATACTTAAAATACAAACACAAGTGTTTTTAATAGCAAATAAAAATGCCTTGCCCACACACACACACAAACATTTATAAAAACACAGCTAAAAAAACAACAACAAAATAAGCTTAAAAATAAATACACCCAAAGCTAACAGAAAGAATATTAAAATGTTTTTTTTTCTCTTTACGTTTTGCAATTCATGCAGTAATATTCTCACTACCCCTAAAAATATGCTTTATTTGTTTTAATATGTTGTTTTTTTTCAAAATAAATATTTATATTGTTATTGTATCATTTTGGGTTACAGTTGTTGTTGGTTTTTGTAATTGAAAAGTATTTGCTGTAACAAATATCAGCAGTTTTTGTTGTTGCTGTTTTAATTAAATAAACAAACGAGATGTTAAAGTTGGAAGGAAGTTGGAAATAATTTGAAACATGAGTGTTTAATTAAAAAAAAAAATAGTTAATAGACTTTTAAGCCTTTATACGTGCTTGCTCATATAAAAGCAGCTTATGGATTTTAACGTTAAACAGAAAGTAACACAGAAGCTGAAGTATGTGATCTTAAAGGGAGGAGAAAATGAAAAAAATAATTTTAATATGAAAAATTTTGTACAAGACAACATTTGTTAACAAATTGTATAACGGCAACGTTTCTATACAAAGTAATGCAGGCGGTCCCTGAATTGCTGAAAAGAAGATAATGCCGGCAATGTCCGCCTCTGTCAGCCTCACAAATGCGAGCCCTTTTGAACACATTTTTCACATTACATTCTTACACATTTCACGAGGTATTTTATTAATTTCATCACGAATATTTTGTTTAAGTTGCTCCAGCGTTTCTGGTTTGTTTGCATAAACCTTGCTTTTCAGATATCTCCACACAAAGTCCGGAGCAGTCAAATCAGGAGACCGGGGGATGCCAATCAACATCAATATTCCTTTAAATAACTTGTTGTGAAAAGAGGTCTCGCAGTAATTCCATTGTAATTCTGGCTGTATGCGATGTGGCACCGTCTTGTTGAAACCACATGTTAGTCAAACCCAAAGCATGCAGTTGTGGTGTTAAAAAGTTTTCAATCATATCACGATATCGCTCCCCATTGACGGTTACCGTTATGCCGTTTTCAGTTGCAAAGAAGTAAAGTCCAATGATTCATCCTGACCGAATTGCACACCAGACTGTTACCCTTAACGGATGCAATGGTGACTGATGAATAATTTGAGGGTTTTTCATTGCCCAGAACCGACAATTCTGTTTATTCACATATCCATTCAAATGAAAATGTGCCTCGTCACTCATTATGATTTTTTCATGAAAATCGGGGATGTCATGGGCGACCTGTAACATCCTATTGGCATATGTACGGCGGCGTAAATAGTCTTCTAGAAGAAGCCCTGTGTCAACTGAATCTTAAATGCAAATCTTTTTGCAAAATTGTGGCCAAAGTTGTTCTTTGAAGGCCAAGCTCCTGAGGACGGTGTCGCATCGAGGTTGATGGATTGTTTTGAACACTTTCTTGAACAGCAGTAATGTTTTCAGCCGATCTTGCAGTACATTGCGGTCCATGCCTGAGCCTATCAGCTACAGTCCCTCTTTCTTCGAAATCATTCACTACACGATAAATAGTGCGTCTTGTTGACATGTTGTTTCTCCCAAAACTTTCACGTAACTTTTCTCATCGTCACAGTAATCGATGATTGATTTTAATAAAATGTTTTAACGATTAAAACACCGAATATTTTTCCATAATAAAGTTGTCACGTCTCTACTTCACGACTGCCAAATATGAAGTGTCAAGACTAATGTTTATCAAAATGGCGGCAAAACAAAGTAATATACCTTCCCGGCGGACATCCTGTAGTTTCATAATAAGAATAGATTTTTGACATGAAATGCTGATTAGCTTAATTTTAAAATTTATGTAACAAAATTTTTTGGTAATATCAAAAGCCAATCAACAGACCAACTGCTAGACCACTCAAAATTGTTAATGTATACCTTATGAATTTAAATAAATAAGTTCTTCTAGTCGCCATGTTGAATTATATCATTAAAATGATGCTGCTATGCTCTTTCATGGGATACCCATCGCGATAGATATGGATAAATTGTATGTTTTGCTCTCTGACTTTCTGTCATCCAAATGCCGGCATTTTAAATTCAAAATAAATCTATATAGTCAGTATTGGCGGGACCGCAATAACGAATCGGTCAACTCTCCATTTATTAAAATCGAACGAATAATTAGGCGCTATGTTAAATGATACGTAAATATACATATATATGCAGTATCGTCACGCCCACCTAAACAAGAAAGCATGGTTCCGAAAATCATCGAGCTAGCTCTACACGTCTTTAAGATACACCCTTTAGTCCTTCTGAATTATACAAATCTGTCCCTGTGCTCTGTATGGAATGTACATTCGTCTCAGCTGTAATGTGGTTTCATTATTAATTTTATTAGACTCAATAAACGTTAGTTGGTAGGGTTCCTTTAATTGAAAGAATTAAAATACACAATCCTTAATGATTTTATCAATACACAATTTTATTCGGCAATTACTACTTTTATTTACAACTCTTCAGTACTAATTTACACTGTACACTTAACACTCTTTTATACACACAGATATTTTCGCTATGAAATCTCAAAGTCAAATCTACACTCTGCGGTGGACGGCGCCTTTATATAGAGATCACGGCCGCTTCTTGAAAAGTCCCGACCATACGTGAAATTGCGCATCGTTTACTTCGTTTGATGGCTTAGTAGTCTCGTATATGTGTTCTTGTGTGTATCTTTTGTTTACTTTTTCTTTCTGTAGAATTTGTTTTGTTTCTACGTTGAATTGCGGTTCGGGGAATTTTCGCTACGCAATTGTTTTTATTTTATGTTCAAGACAATGCGTATTTGTACAATAGGTCGTTTCACACATCTTCGATTATTACTTCGTAACAATATTATATATCGAAACACTTGGCAGTCGAGTTTTTCACCGACCGAGTTTGCCACAAAAAAAATCGAATTTACAAACCCATTTTTCAATTACTTTTATTAAAACAATGTTTAGCAACAAATGTTTTACACAAAAGTTATATCTCCCAAAGATGTTAACTATAAAAAATTTCCGAAAAACAATTTGTTCACCAAAACTGTTTAAATAAAAATCTTTTTGATTTAACATTTTATTAAAGAAACATATTTCTTTAAAATTTAGTTCTCATTTTTTTTTAAAGTTTGTTATCTTTTATGCCCACCAGAGAAATATTGTAGCTCGCCAAACTCTCAGCTGAGGCTTTTGACTAGCAGCATGTTGTACAACCATACCTCCGTAACCTGAATCTGGTCAGAGGGAGTATCGTAACATATTTTATTGTTAACAAAAGACAAAAAGGTTTCTTAAAAAAAATTTGCCTAAAAGTAGGCAATAAAATAAAAAATCATTTTTTTACCCTTTTTTATTTTCTTCAAAAATTTATCAAATCAAATTCTTTTACCCAACTTTTTGATTAGACATACCTGTCACTAAGGAAATCAAAAGAAAAAAATCTAATTTAAACTAAAAATCACATACTGGCCTCCCAAATAATTCGATAAGCCTTTAAATATGCCAAGAATTTCAATAAAAACATATCAAAATCTTATAACATAAAAATAACTTAAAGAACAAAAAAAAAAAACAAAAAAGGAAAAATCCAATAAGAATCTCATTTACATGAAGGATCTAAAAAATTCAATAAAGTTGGGGCACAGGGAAAAAGGATATTAGCCGAAAATCACACCAACAGGCACAAACATGCGTAAAACAAAATAGGACACCTTTGCTTGTTTACTTCAGGCAAAGCACAAGAAATTGAAAGCCTTGACAACCACTTGCAAATGTCGGGTCAAGTTTATATAAGGATAACAGGCAAAAAAAGGAACTGTACAAATAAAACATGTTAAGCAGAGAGATTGGTGAATTTTGTATAAGAAAAATAAAATAAAAATTTCAAGAAAAGTTTGCTAATCATTTCAAAAGAATTGTTTTCTTATTGTTCAACTAATTTTTCTAGCAATCCAAAGTTTATTTAACTTGTCTCAAATCCTAACTAAATTAAAGAATCCTAAAACAATGTGTTTGACCCTTAAGGTATACTCCTATATTTTATTTTTTAATTTTTATCTCTGTCATTTTATTTATTCCTTTTGCTGAATTTCCGTAATATATACTTTTCAATTAGCTTGAAATATTTTGTAAAATTTCATTTGTTCAAATCTAGTACAACATTCCATTGCAAATTTATTTTCTTTTATCTTATATAAATTACTGGAATTCTTATTTTGCATATTTTTAGGTTTATTGTATTCACTGGTGCTTGCTTTAGCTCTACTGCCAATTCACTTTCGTCCAACTATTTTTCTAAGTCTCATTTGCTTGTGGTATTTTTTTGGGGTAGAAATATGTTTGTGCAAATAACTTTGTTAAATTTAACAATGAGCAAATGCCACAATGAAAGCATAACACCACAAAAGTATGCAACATTTTATGAAATGCACAGCAATATTAATGGAAAAGGTAAACAAAGCGATAGTAAAACAAAATATAAAATAAAATGTTAAAAATATACAAGCAAAGTTACAAAAAAAAATTAATACCTTGTAACTATTTTAACGATTATTTTGTTTAAACTTCTCTTCTATGGAATGGTTTTGCTGTTCGGTGCGCTATTCTAAGCAAAATTTCTCTCTTACAGTAGGATTTTTGTTAACTAAAAAAAAAAAAATAACCCGCAAAACCCTCAAAACAATTATAACAACTGTGTAAATTAAGAGTTGTATGGTAACGGCCGTGTGCGAATGTAACAAGTTTGATTGTTTGTAAATGGTTGCAAGAACTCTGGTGATTTTTTGTTTTATTTCTTTTTTTTAATTTTTGGTAAAAATTGTTTATGAAAAACAAATAAGGGAAACAAAAAACCGAGAAATTTCTTCTTTTTAAGTTTAAACCGCGGAAGGTTATAAATTAGTTTAAGCAATTTATTTTGAGCTATTTGCAACTTTTCCAAGTGGCAGTTTGCACTAGTCGACCAAACAGGCGCTGCATAATAGATAACTGTGTGAAAAATATTCTTTAATATTAATTTTTTATTCTCAATAACTAGCAAAGATTTGCTATTTATAAAGGGATACAGTATCCTGGTTAGTATATTTAATTTATTTATAATATATGATATGTGATCCTTGAACTTCATCTTTGGGTCTAAAATAACTCCTAGGTACTTAACTTTTTGTTCCCATTGTATACAGATAGTAGAGATTAGGATACAAGCAAGAGCCCTGTGGGCACCCAGCCACTACACTAAGGTGAGACGAAAACGGACCAATATGGACTCTAAATGAACGCTGTGAAATAAAACTTTGAATTATTTTTATGAGATACATAGGGAACCCATACATTATCAATTTATAAATATGTCGTTCATGCCACACAGTATCAAATGCAGCCTTGACATTCAACAAAATCACGCCAGTTGATTTCTGGATATTAAAGTTTTCCGTGATTAATTTTTTTATTCTAATCAGTGGATGGGCAGTATTGTAAGCTCTGCGAAAACCAAATTGATGTGGGGGTATTATGTTTCTTACTTCTATAATATTGACTAACTTAGCTTTAATTATGTACCTTCTCCAAAATTTTACCAATCGATGACAGTAAGCTAATGGGTCTTCTTTTGTTTTCTTATGGGAATAATTTTAGCTTCCTAAAATTCACTTGGAAAATAAGATTGTCTGAGACAAGCATTAATAATAATTGTAAGTAGATTTAAGGCTTTATTAGAAAGAGCTTTTTTGAGAAATTTATGGTTAAAACTTTTTGATTGAAAAATATTTCTTTTGTAAACATTTTTTTATTTGAACATTTTTTTTTAAATATTCACCCCTATCGTGAATAACATGTGAAATATTTTTCCCCATGCGATTTTTATTTCCCTCGAAGTGAAAAATGCTACCCTGAATCTTCCATGAAATTTTTATAAGCTATCAGTTCACATTGATTATAAACAAGAAGAACAAGCTGAGTGTGAAAAAATAAAAAAATCCAGTGAATTGGAGCAATATTGTTACTGCAGGAGCAGGAAAATAGGCAACAACGAATTGTTCGCCGACCTTTGAACGATTCATAAAACCCCTTGCCCTGTAAGTGAAAAATTTAATAAATAAAGTTAATTTAAATTAATTTTTGTATTAGATTTAAACAACATTATAGAGTTAAATAAGATGCGTTTTCTTTATTACTGGATGTAATCAATAACTCTCTGACGACTCCTAAAAAATCATTTGGTATTCCAACGATAGTGAAACTAAGTGCCTGCTTGAGATTTTTACCAGAGGGAGGATACCAAAAGGGAGTATCAAGAGATTATGAAGTTGGTATAGCACAAACAACATTCTGTGCAGTGCTCTCACAAATATTGAATGCTTTAGAGGAAAGTATTTGTCACCAGTGAATAACTTATCCGTCCGAAGAAGAACGTCGACTTACAGCCCAAGAATTTTATAGTAAATTTGGAATAAATTTTTATAAAAGTTTAAGATGTAATACTAGTTAAAATAGATAAAAACTTACATGATGCTATAATTTCCCAAACAAAAATGAAGTGACAAATTATTAGGGAAAAGTGAAAAAATTTCATGGCAAAAAACTATTCACGATAAGAGGGAATTTTTTTGAAGTAACCATTTTTTCATGTTATCATTCTCAACTGAATTACTTAAAAAAAATATTTTTTATGGGAGTTATTCATGATTTCAAATATGTGAAATGGGAAAAAATTAAGAGGGGAACATTATTCACGAATTTTTTGGTACAAATTTTGTATTGAAAGTATTTTTCTTAATAGAAACTTTTTTATTATATTGAAATAAAAAGTTATAAAAAAGAGTTTCAGTGATTTTTGAATAAGCATTTTTATTGTTTTTAATCATTTTTAAATTCTCTTTTATAGAACTCCATTTTTGGTAACAATATTTTTCATGAAAATAATATTGGAGAAACTCTTTTTTAGGAACATTTATTTGCTAAACATTTTTTTATTTCAGGTTTTTTTAATTATAATTGAAAAAATTTTAGAGAAATATTTTTTAGAAAAAATTTGGGGAAAATTTTATTTATTAAATTATGGGTGAAAACTTCTTTACTGAAAAATTTCTTTTTTTTTTAAATATATTTTATTCCAAAAATGTTTTAGGTTTCTTTTTGGAAATAATGTGGGGTCATTTTTTGTTATTTTTTGGTGAAAAAAATTTTTTTTAATGACTTGAAAAAATTTTAGATGTAAAATTTAACATAATGTTGGTCATTATTTGCTGGTTATCATTTTAATTTCAAAAAATGTTTGGTAACCTTTTTTTGTAAACAGAAAAATATGAAAAATAAATTTTTTTGGGTTTCATTAAAAGAAATTTTTTTTTTGGTGAAAATTGGTTTATTCACCCCTATCGTGAATAGCAAGTGGAATTTTTGTTCACGTGAAATTTTCATTCCACTCGAAGGGAAAAATGGTATCGTGAATCTTCCGTGAAGAACTATTCCCGCTATCGATTCTCAGTGAATGTAAAAAAGGGAAGAAGCTGAAAACAACATACAAAATTAAAGAAATTTATTACATGTGTTAACTTAAAAAAAGATTGACAACAAAAGTGGCCATAATGTTCGACATTGGAGCAGCATTATTATTGCAAGAGGAGGAAAGCAAGCACCAGCGAATTGCGCGTCGACTTTTACGAGATGCATCCAACGGTTATGGTCAAATGTTGTCTAGGTGGTGTCATCTATTCCGGCAAGACGGTGGCGTTACTATCCACCATTTCTTCATCATGAACAATTTTTTTCTGCATCTGTATATCCTTTTGGTTTTCACTAGCGGTTGAGCACTCTGGTAATCCAAAACTTAAGGAGTTACCCAAACCCTCTACGGACTCCTTCATGCCGACCAACTCGTATATAAATTGTTCACTTGCTGAACGGCATTTGTTTTTATTTGGGCCACCTCCTGTCGCTTTTAGATTTTTTAGGTTCGCTGCAGCTTTTGAGCATAGAACCAAACGTAAAAAATATACAATCGGTTTACAAAACAAAATACTACATTCTTCCATTCCGTTACGTTTTTGATGGGAGGGTCAGCACTGTTCAGGTCTTCTGCAAGGCAATTTCAAAAATCTGCCACTACGTCTTTTGAAAGCTTTGCATTTTTTGGAGCATAATGTCAGTTAGTGCCTTATTTACAGATCTTGCCCTTAAAATAAAATTTGCAAAGTTAAATATTCAAGTAATAATAAAAACTACTTACATTTTCGTTCTGTTCACCACCAAAGCCAAAGCGAATAAATTAAAGGGAAAAGGGAAATAATTCGCGGGAAAAAAGTCATTCATGATAAGGGGAATTTTATGTTAGCATGAAATCATTCACGGGGAATGTCTTCACGATTCCAAATTTAGAGAACAGGGAAAAGTTCCGAGGGAAAAAGTATTCATGATAGGGGTGATTAAAAATCTGGCGAACATGTTTTTTTATTTTAACAAAATTTTTTTGAAAGATAAGACAAATGCGCTCGAATCGCTTTTTTGCGTTAAGTTGAGTACTAGTAGTTTTAGCCAGTTTGGTAATGTCAAGTTGGTCCCTTAAAAAAAGTGGTCGTGAACCATGTGCTGCGTTGCAGGGAGACTGCCCAGGCTTCCACGTGTATTATATTGTCTTAAAAGTAAAACAAAAGCCTTTGCTGCACCACACTTAATGCTATTTAAATTATATTTAATCATATTTTAGATAAATCTTAGCAATTAAAAGAGAGGAAGAAGACCGATAGCTACTATTCGACAGTCTGCAATCTCTACAGTCGGGAGTAAAGGCTAGTGGTAGCCCTAGACTTGAATTAATGTAAGGTAGTCGTTAATTACAAATCCGTTGCCTAAAATTAATTCGAGGAAAGATGGCGGTGGAAAAGGGACCCATAAATTATACCCATAAAGATGCAGCTTTACAATTTCCAAGAAAGTTTTGATAATAAGTCAATACTTGAATTGCAGGAATTTAAATTCTCTAAGAGTTAGGAAACCTGAATTATCAAACCAATAAAATTAATGCCAAGATATTACACTAATTAATCTTCTGTAATCATTCCAACATTTTCCTTATTAAATACTGATTTATAATCGAGTTGAAATCCCCCTTTGCTTAACAAAAAAAAAACAATCTTGCATTTTAATGGTCCACATGACACTTGGAGTATAAATTACAAAGTACTTGAACAAGCATTTAATTTATTCTTAGCGCTTTCTGACGTTCAAGTTATTTTTTCCAGCTCATTTGCTGAGTTAATATTTTCATACTCTTTCAATTTCTTCTTTAGAGGTTTTATTAATATTTAATTGGTTTTGTTTACAACAGCAACCACGTAACCATTAAACCTTGTTTCAGTCAACACACGAGCATTGCAAACGAGTCTGTGTAATAAAAAACTGGAATTTTTTTTAAAGAACTGCCACATGATGTACGACTGTATCATGACCTCGTCAACAAGAAACTCATAATTAGTGTCTGCATAAAGAGATTAAAAAACCCGGCCATTGCGAACTACAATTTTGTGGGAGTAAATCCCTTCATTGAACTCCCTCGGTGAGTTTAGTTTTGTTTTAGTAACGTTAGGAGGAGTAAGACGTAGCAAAAGAAAAAAAAATGATGTTCTTGTTCAAAACAAGAGAACAAAAGAGGAGTTATTTATATTTTATGGAGTAAAAAAATATGTGTATTAACGCGAGTACACTGTCAACACTTGGTTGGTTTGCGCTTAACATTAGGGACAATCACAGTCGAGCTAAGATAACTTTTTAAGTAAAAAGCAGACTTATTACAGAAAGCTCAAATTACTACCAAAGCTAAATCCCTGCAGTTTTCAGCCTTTTTGGTACTTTCCTAAGTTTTGTTACTACTTTTAGTACTTAAATCGTTTCGTACAACACATACCTCACTAAATAGTTTTGCACTAAATGTTTTAATTATCTAGAAATTTAGTTTTTCAATATTTAGTACTACGAGTTCTAAAACGTTTTAGTACTTTTGTAATGTTAAATGTTAAATACTATAAGTACTACATTCTTTAGGCATTAGAGATATTGGCATTATAATTATAATTATTTTTGAGTACGGTTTCAGTTCTTAGCATCTTTAGTACGCTTTTAGTACCTATTATTATTTAGAAACTAAACGTACTTAACACTTTGGTTAACAAAAAATTCGAATACTGACAGTAATTCTACATTTTAACAACTTACTTTTTAAGTTTTATTAAGTATTATATATTTTAGTACTAAAAACTTTCATCTCTTGCCATATTTATTGTTTAACATATGTAGTACTAATTGTTTTTTTAAAATACGCTAACTACTTTGTTGCTTTAGTACTAATTTTTTTCACTAAATAGTTTCGTGCTAAATATTTTGAGTATTTAGAGTTCTAGTTTGTTAAATAATTAGTACTAAATTTTTCAAGATTTTAGTACAAAAAGATTTTAGTGCTAAATGTTGGTAATAATTAATTCTTTGTGTACTAACTTCGAATCCAATTATTTTTAGTACCTAAGGCTTTTGATAATAAATTTTAATTCTCTATTTATGTAACACAATTTTTTTGTTTTATATTGAGTATAAATTCCTTAGACCAAGCACCCGTCTGTACTTCAGCAAGAGGAAGTTATATTAAATGCAAGTGCTCTTCTTTATTTAAGTACTATATAAATTTAGTACCAAAGTTTGTAATTTTGTATTATTTTTTAATATTTAACATCTTTGCCGTTAAATGTGAATCCGAACGAGACTAATGTTGTTCCCTTCTCGAGAAGATAAAACCAAAGTCTGGGAGCCCTGAGGTAGGAAGACAGTGTCCTAACACTATCTAGTGATATAAAATAAATAGCATTGGCTCTAGATAAAACACTCACTTGAAAAAAACGACCTATCAATAGAACAACTAAAACCGTAAGAGCATCTTAAGCATATTAAAAAGTGTATTGTAAAACATGCTGCCTACGATCGAAAACGATGGCTTGGTCATATAGTTAGTCTGGAAGTGCTTTAAACGCTGGCAGCGACGGATTCAGTTACTCTAATCTGGGTATCGGCATTTGAGGGGCATGTAGGTAATGAAATAACATACTATCTCACGAAAACGAGGCGCAGACTTCTCTTTTCGTGAGGTAACCAATAGCTTCCCAAATAACCTAATACTCGATTAGTTGAGAGCCGAAACAGGCATGCGGCAGCCGAAGAAACTTATTGACTCGGAAGGGGGAAGGGAACAGGACACTGTAGACTTAACTATCATATAAATAAAATAGCTGTGGTGGAAAGAGAATTCTGCAGACTATGCCAATAGGGAATAGAAAGCATTAGAATATGTTTTATAAGAATTTCGTGCGGTGAACAGGGCGCCATAGGGTACTACTTTCGGACAACCTAGTTAAAATAAAAGCACTCAATAATTACGATATTTATAAAAAGTCTAGAATTATTTTAGGCTTTGACTAGTAATAATAACTAAACTTTTTTAGTATTCTATACCTCCTGCACTTAATACATTTATTACTAAATATTTTTAGTACTTAATAATTCTGGTAGTTGAAGTACTAAAACCAAGTGTTTTGTAATATTTGAAATTTAAAGTACAGAATCACTCTTTCTACTTTAAATCTTAGGTACCAAATACTATTAAAACTAATTATCTTAGTAAATTTTTAATCTATGAGTACAATTATAAAAAAGATCCTCCTAACAAGGATTTTTTTTCTCTCGCTGATTTTTGTACTAAAAATTTAATATTTGGAATTCTTTAATTACTCAAATATTTTCAAAAAATTTTGTTTAATTCGTCTAATTATTGTCTTTGGTTTAAGACTTAAAGTTACCACTTCCCGAGACTACCCCTAATATTTAGTTGTGTTGTGTTAAAAATAACGTTGACATTTTCGTTTAAATAAAAATATGTTTGCTTCCGTATGTGATCAGTCAATTTAGTTGATGTTTCAGAAATTTTTAACACACTCATTAATATTTTTCCAGGCTTTATATTGTAGCGGAAAAAGTGGGCAGGGGCGTCGGTTCCACAGCAAGTAATTAATTAAGAAAATACAAAATTGTTTTTTTTGTACAGCAAAAATTTAAGGGGATGCTGCGGCTGTAATTCAGGGAACAGTGCATTTGCTGGAGCAAGTTTTTTTCTTTGCTCTATTTTTGTTGCATAAATTCTGTGATGACTTTGAACTTGACGTAATTTATGATCACGAGGCATCGTTAAAATTGTAACTAAAAATTGTATTTAAATAAAGGAATACCTCACATGTAGGACATGTAGAAAACTTTAAAACATTTATGTTTGAAATTAGTTTTTCCTCTAGCAGCTCTCATTATTAATAGTTCTTTGAACTCGTTTCTTAAAGTGAAATAATTTGTGTTGTAGTTTGTTTCAATTGTTTGAAAATTCTGACGCTTTACACAATTGACCCCTTGTCTGATAATTTGTTGTTGTCTTTTTCTATATTTTTTCTTTTCCCTCTTGTTTTGTACTAAATTTAGACTGTCAGTGCATTTAATTTACTTGACATTTGAAAATGATTCACTGGGTGTTTTGTTTTAGTCGTAGTTGTGTTTGACTGCACTTAAACACTGACAGCTACTTGAGGTAAATGTAGCATTTATAAACACATTATTCCATAAATACTAAAAATATATATCTATTTTTTTTTCTAAATACTTTTGGTAAACAACTTTTTTTATTGTTGTAAACCGTCATCTGCCACAATTTCTCGCATCAATCTTTAGGTTTCCCTCTGGTGTTTGATGTTAAATTATCATCATCGTTTAGCTTAATATTTAATTTATATAATGCCCTTCTTAACCAACTTATCATAAACACTTAAATTTAAATATGTTTAAATGTACAAAACCAAACACACTTGTCTATAAACATTTTTCGTTTTCCTCGATTTGCAGGCAACTTTCAAGTGAGTTGCTTGGCTCTTGCCCTCTCCTCTCTCTCCCTCGGTTTTCTAAATAACGTCTCTTTATGAAGTGCTCCCTATTCGAAATTGTTAAAAATAAAATGGAAGAAAATCAAAAACAAAAATTGAGTAAAAGAACCGAGAGAAAAAATAAAATTTTCACAAATAAATAAACAAATCGAGGCCCTTGTTAACGGCGAAAGATATGAAAGCGTATTAATATGATACTAATGAACTGAAATTAATTTAGTGGGTAAACTGAAAAGAATCTTCTACATCACCAAAAAAATCTTCTAATAAGGCTACTAATAGAAAAAAATTTTAGTTCAAAAAAAGTAATAAAATCGTTGCTTCCACAAGAAATAAATAAAAAATCGCCAATATAAAAAAAACGTCTAATATGAAAAACTGTGAATATTATTATCAATAATGCAGGGGAGATATCGAAGCCGACCGCTTAGTTAATGGGTACCTTTTCGACCCCCTTCATTCCTCGAATTGGTTTCAGGCAACCGATTTGTAATTTATCACCACCCTACTCTCATTCGAGTCTCGCGCTACTCCTAGCCTATACTCTTGACTGTATGCCTCCTTCCTCATCACGGAGTTTGTTGTAATTGCTAGTATTTGTCTAAGACTTAGTCCACCTTATCACTAATATTAACCAAGTGTTTTACCGTGGTCCTAAGACCTATGTCAGCTAGTGCTGTCCAGACACACAATGAGCGCTACCATCTCAGCGTTTTCCGCAAGAGTATCTTTAGAGACTGACCCGTCCACCCCGTTCCAGAATGTCTTGTCTATCTCTTCAGAAATCATGCATTGGTTGATAAACACCAGAATTCCTACAGAGGTTAACTTCCCCACGTCTTGCATGGCTTCATTGGCAACGCCTTAGAAGTACATTTAAAGACTGGCCCGTGCACACGCCACGAGTAATTTTTAACCATCTCTTCCGGATTCGTCCCTTGGCCAATAGAAACTGGAGTTTCTTCTTTTACCGAGGTAAGAGTGTTAAAATCCAGACTTCGCATACCCCGAGTGGCTATAAGTCAGATCTTCTGAGAGTTCACTCAGTTACGGCAAGCCATATATTTGTGCCTGCCAGCCGCTGGCCAATCGCACATATAAAAAACAGAAAAAACGATGAATTCGAGAAATTTTTTGTTGAAGTCATAAAGAAAACTGAGAAAATCGGAAATTTTTCTCGAATTAATAATAAAAACAAACCTAAAAACCGAACAAATTCATTCCAGAAAGATTTAAACTTATTGTTGGCCTATTTCAGAAAAGTTCGTTAATTTCCAAAAAATTCGATAATTTCTCGAAAATATTTTTATATTTCGCAATTTGATAAAAGTTTGATAAAAGTCGCCAAACTAGTTTAGGACAGCACCAAGTTTCACAATAACATAAATGCTTAAAACGAAAGACAAAAATTTCGAAATTGGAGGAAATTATAAGTTTAGAAAAACCGCGGACTTAAGGAAAACACGCGTAATTTCGACACAAAACATATTCTGCAAACCATTATGCCGAGGCCTCAGTGTATTAGATTTTCCCTTAACTGTAGTCTTTCCTCTCCTTTTGGCGTTTGTTTTTTCTGGCTTGTGGCAAAAATTAAGTTAAAAACAGAAGTGTGTTCAATGCTATTTCTAGCTGCACACACCAAATAGTACTTGTCAACTTGTCAACTAAGTAGAAAATTTTGTTGTTGCGTTTTTTTTTTTGTTGCTCAAAGCCTTCAATAAACCCCACTAAAAGAAAGAAAACGAATTCTGGTAAAAATTTTAGAGGAAAATTATCATAAACTATCAACCATTTAAGCAGCCCTCAGACGAAACGTGGTGAAGAATAAAAACAATTTTTTTTACCCAAACTTGGCTACAAAACCATCAACTGGTTTAGCTGTTTGCGAGGTCCTTTTGAATTCGGTTAGTTTCACACCTTTTTAAATTCAAGGAAATGTTGTTTATATTATTCTTCCTTTCTCTTTGGTTTGGTGATTTAATTTTTCTTTAACTTTTCAGCTTTGACTTTTTTGTGGTTGCTTTAATTTTATTTTAGACTGTGGCCAGGTTAAAACAGTTTTTGTTAGGAAATGGAAATTTGTTGGCAATTGCAAACAGCGTTAATGAAAACAAGCTCTAAACAAACATTAACCAGCCAAGTCTGCAAAGTTGTAGTGGGTGCATATGATCCGGAAGAAAGAACTTATATGTTCATATGCTTGACTTAAATAAAAAACCAAAATAAATGTAATAAATTTGCTTAAAAGAGGCAAGAGGAATGGTACTTTTTTATAGGACTACTTATTTAGGAATTGTTGTCAAGACTTGTCTTAAATAAAAAAGAATTTGTTGGATAAAAATACTTTCATTTAAAATATAAATGTTTAGAAAAGGACCGGTCCTAAAATACATATTTTACAAAAAGTACCATTTGCTAAAAGTACCTTTTCGAGATAAATTTTCCCAAAAATTTACTTCTACAAAAACTACTACTCAGTATATTTCGCAATAAGGTTCATTTAAATTAGTACCTAAAAAGTACTTTTCACAAAAAGTACCTTTAGCAAAAACAACTTTTTCTTAAGGAGTGCACTTTACAAATTTACACTTACAAGACAAAAAGCACTATTTGCAAAAAGTAACAAAACACGTTTGACCAAAGACTCTTTTTAAGCCGCTTTCCAAATGTTCAAGGAAGACTGACTGAGTAATGCGAAATATTTTTTTTTTTACAAAAAATACCGTTAGCAAAAATGACTTTTTTTCGTCAAAAGCCTTTTACCAAAAGTACTTCTAAATAAATTTGTGCGTAAAGTACCATTATATAAAGAACAAAAAAGTACGTTTTACAAAATGTACCTTTCGGTAAAAAGTAACTATTTTTACATAGTACTTTTTAAAGATTGATTTTTACGCAACAAGAAGTACCTTTCACAAAAAGTACTATTAAAGATGTACATTTGAAAAAATATGTTTAAGAATCAACATTTTTGCTTTTTGTCTTCTCGTGCTATTTCAAGGAAGACTGGGTAATACTAAATATAGATTCTACAAAAAGTACCACTTTAATAAGAACGAAAAAGTACGTTTTAATAAATCACACTTCGATAAAAAACAAACTATTTTACGATATACGATTTACTCTTATACAACAAAAAGTACCTTAAAGAAAAAGTACTATTAAAGATGTACATTTTAAAAAATAACTTTATAAATCACTATTTTGGCCTTTTGCCTTCTCGTTCCATTTTACGAAAGACCGGGTAATACTAAATATATATTTTGCAAGAAGTACAGTTTGCATAAAAATTTTTTACAAAAAGTACTTTTAGGATAAATTTGGCTAAAGTAGCATTTTAACACGAACAAAAAATATTACCTTTCACTAAAAGGAAAGGTGCCCTTTACAAATTTGCTTATACAAGAAAAACCTTTCGCAAAAAGTACCATTAAAAAGTATATTAAGAAAAATTGCTTTTTAAAAGTTATCCTTTCCAAAAAATATCTTACTATTTGTAGTGCTCTGAAATACCACTTTAAATATATTTAGAATTAATTTTGTTATTGAAAAGTCTCCCCGAGTGTTGTACTTCGAAATTCCTTTCTAATTTAATTTTTATTGTTTCATTGGTTCTACACTGTTCTGTTGCAAATTGTATCCATTTGTTTCAAATAAGTTTGTATTGTTAATGTTGGGATTTAATTAAATTTTTTTTTTAAGAAATTTGGAAATGAAGTTTCTTTTAAATTATTTCAAACGAACATATTTTAAGGGGTTTTTTGTCCTTTCATCCAATTTCAGGGAGTACTGGGTAATTGGAAACTACACTTCAATTAATGGGAATAAAAAATAATCTTCAAGAAATCAAATAGAAAATCAAATAACTTTTTTTCAAATAAGTATTTTTAAATATTCTTTCTTCTCAGAACGAAAAGTGACACTGAAGATGGCCCATGGCTGAAACCCGTTGGTCTCCAAATCAAATTCGACAAGGGGTTGCAAGAATATACATCTTTTAAAAATCCCTTCAATTTTAGAATACTATGCAAAACGAAACACCTTTAAGCCATTATTATTATTTATTAATGTATGGGGGGATATCTAAGCAGACCACTTACTTTCTGGGTCCCTTTTCGACCCCCATTTCGCTCCTCAAATTGATTTCAGGGAACCGATCCGTAATCACAGTCAGCTTACTTTCAATTGAGTCTCGTGCTAGCCGTAGCCTTTACTCTTGACTAAAGTGATTTCAGACTGTCGACACTCTTCCTCATCACGGAGTCTTTTTAATTGCCAGCATTTGTCTAAGGCTTAGTTCCCCCATGGCATTCACATCTAACAAGTGTCTGCCCGTGGTCTTAAGCCTTATGCTAGCCAGTGCTGGACATTCACACACAATGTGCGCTACCGTCTCAGCCTCTTCCGGGCATAGTCTGCAAGTATCATCTTCTACGACTTTCATCTTAGGCAGATGGTACTTGAAGTTTCCATGTCCTGTCACTAACGCAGTGATCCAGCTTAAAGTAGCCCTATTATACCCGAGTACCTTGCTGGCCTTCCTGCCGAGGGACCTTTAAGCCGTACTTAGGGTTAATGCTTTGGCCCTCGTTGTACTCAAATGACGTGACCTAAATAAAATTGACTAGTATTATTTTTACTCTTCTAACCCAGCATGAAGTAAAAAATTACTTAAATTCGAGCCAAATAAAAAAGTCAATTTATCGCACTTTGGTTTTAACCTTAACCCTTGACTGCCCCTTTAAATATTGCCCCTACAGTTTGCTAAGCATAAATCTTTTTTCACACATTTTCTTTTTTTATAGGGATCATGTACCTTAACTATAAATTATGACCCACTAACATGGCACATGTTATTTGTCTTCAAGTTTAATTTAAAAATAAATCTGAGATTTATTAAGAATTTCGTAAAAAAAAATTCAATTTATTTGATTAAAAAAAATTGTAATTTTATGACTCTTAAATCTATAAATTCTGTTTTTGATCTCCAACATTTTGTTTTGGTGTCAAATGTGAAAGAAAAATTAAAAATAACTTAAAGGGAGGGAGCCTTTCGCAAGTTTTTAAAAATTTACTCTGTATCAACGCTCTGTATTCTAAAATGCACCTTCTCTGGCTGTTGAAGAAGAAGGCTGAATGTGGCTGCGTTTAGTGTAAAGAAAATTGGCTTTTAGTCTGTAAATGATCGCTAAAGAGTAATAAACTTTCGGCGGGAATTTTATATTTTTTCGAAGTTTATTTTATTTTTGTTTAAATTTTCCACTTTTCCGTTTGTAAACAAAAACAAAAGAAAAATAATTAAAAATTATGTAGTATCTTAACGGTACGGAAATTAAAGTTCATTTAGTTTTTGGTGTTTTTATATTCTGGCTTTAATGAATTAATTGCTTTTGGCAGCCGCGGCGGCGGTAGCTGCTACTGCAGTTGATTTTCCAACCCAATGTGCGTGTATTCGGTCTAAAAATATTTATGAAAAAAAAACTCCCAACAGTATAGTAAAATTTAATTGAAACCGTGTGTTTTTATTTTAAAATAATAAAAATTTTCCTAGTTGGCGTGCGTGTGTTTTAATTAAATGGGAAAGTGTTCTATAATTAAAAAGTATTAAAGCGGGTTGTAACAACCCAATTAAAAGAAAATTCTAAATAAAGCAAAAAAAAAATTGAAATAGAGATTCATAAAAGAAAGAATTGGGGTTAATAAATAAAGAATCTATTTGAAAGTTAAAGTTAATTTATTGGTTCATCCAAAACGCAAAGATTAAACAAAATAAACATAAATAAAATTAATTCATTGATAAAATCCCCTAATGTCGTACAACTAAAAAAAACCCCTGAATAAAAAAATAAATAAATAAAAATGAACTATAATAAACAAAAAGTTCTAAAATTATCTGCACTACCATTAAAACCACTTAAAAGTGAAAAACAAAAGAAACAACACTATGGGTTGGGGTTTTTTTGGGCATTTTATAATAATTCCCTCTGGCCAGCTTCAATTGAATAGACAAACAAGGCTGCACATTTTTTACTTGCTAGAAACTTCATTTACATTTTTATAAACCTAATGAGACCTAGATATTGCCGTACCTTTCTTTACACTTTTGTCCTAAAAGTACTAAAATCGAAAGGATCAATTTTCATTTAAAATAAAAACCCTTTATTCAGCAAACGTGGGTTATGCCTGTGATGATGAAAACGTTTAATATTTCTTATGTCTCTTTCTCAGACTAGTGAGAAAATTGAATTTACACTAAGAGTAACTTTAATGGAAAGTACCTTTTAAAAAAGTACGTTTTGCAAAAAGTCCCTTATATTAAACAATAAATACCTCTAACGTATTTGAAATAAAAAGTTTTTTTTTTTGCAAAATGTACTTCTTTAAAAAAGCAACACTTGCAAAAGCAAAGTCCCACATAAAATAGCTTTTAAAAAAGTACTTTTAAAAAATTATCTTTGTGAAAAAATCCTTTGAAGAGGCAACTATGGAAAAATATAATTTTCAGCATAATGCCCCTTAAAAGAGCACCTATTATTTATTATTATGATTTTTTTAAAAAGCAATCTTTTGCATAAAAAATTAATTTAAAAAATAGTAACTTTCAGAAAGTGGAGCTTTTTTTCGCAAGTATCTTTACAAAAAAGTATCTCTGATGTATGTTTATAAAAAGTACCTTTCCATGATGTAACTCTCATAAAAAGTACCTATTACAAAAAAACCGTTCACATAAAAAGAATTGCAAAAATAATAAATTTAAAAAACAGGTTTTACCCAAAGACTCTTTTTCAAAAAGTACCTACGATGTATGTTTAAAAAAGTACTTTTCACACGATGTACTATAATAAAAAGAACCTATTACAAAAGTGCTCACTGAAAGAAAGTAACTGTTGAAAAAAATATATATTAGCAAAAGTACCTTTGCAAAAGTACTATTTTCAAAAAATTCCTTAAACAAAAAGAACCTTTCAAAAAAATTACTGCAAAAATAAGATTTCAAAAAAATTTTTTTACCAAAAGTATCTTTGCTTCTAAAGTGTCTAACAACAACTGCTCAAAATATTAACTTTCTTAAAAAGTACCTGTTGCAAAAAAATAGTCTGTATTAGAAAAACTTAATAAAGTATTACAAAAACAGTGTTCCACAAAAAGTACCTAATACAAAAAGTACTTTTTATATAAAGTACTCTTGGCAAATAGTACCGTTTATAAACCACACTTTCTCAAACACAATGGTCTAATGATTATCTTGCAAAATATATTTTTTTATAAAATATTACTTTTTACTAGTACTTTTCCAGAAAGTATTTTTCACAAAAAGTAGCTTAGATAAAACTGCCTATTTTTTTCGCTTAACTAATTGCCCGTTTATTTATGCGTCTGCGGCAGTTTTATTACACATGCCATGAATTTTACTTCAAAACCTCCCCTAAAATTTTTAAAACTACAAGTGGTACGACATTTCAACACCAACTCTCCTAATTAATAACAACTCTAATGACTGTCTTTCCTTGTCATTTTCCTTCATACATGAACGTATGTGTATTTCGCCTGCTGTTTTTAATGGTAAACGCCTTGTAACAGATGGTTTCTCTACAACATTTCAATTTTTACATGTGACCAATATGTAGACTATGTCATGGGTCGCAACACTGTGTTTGTGTTTGCTAGATTTTCGATGTACAAAAAAATTAGAAAAAACTATCAACTACCAACCCATCAACATCATCCTTGTTATCATCATTTTCACGGTTCATTGAATACTGCTGCAGTGATTTCTTGTCTCAGTTTTTCGATTTAAGGATGATGTGTTTTCATTTCTGAACAGATGTGATCAATTTCTTAAATAAATTATATGATAATTTGATTCTTAGTGGTCAAGTTGGTTGGAGAGAAAAAAAATTAAAGAAGTCAAATGCTAAGTAGGGCCGAAAATAGCCAGACAAGTTATGTAAATGGGTAATTTTCTACTTCAGGTCTAATAATAGATTTAATAGGGTTTATATTTAGGGTACAAGTTTGGGACACGGTTTTTTTTCTTATTTTTAGAGAAAATATTTGTGTTCGCCTTAAAGTATGCAACAAAATTATTAGTTTGTTTTTTTGTGAAATCATATTATTATATTTTATTTGTAAGCTTAAAGTAACCCCAATTAACTTTTTCTTCAACTGACAAATATATTTGTCAACAAATACTTAGCATAACTTAAGGAGCTTAAAATGAGTTTTTAGCTGGTTTTTTTATAAGTTGTTGCACTAAACACTACAAAACCAATTACTTTTGCTGCTTAGATTTCAAGAAATTCCTTAAGAACTGCCTTCTTTTATCTTGTATGTATCCTCCTAATATAATTAAAAGCTTTTAAAATTATTAAAATTCACTAAACCTAAAAGTATGCAACACAATTTATAACACTAAAAAACAATACATATTTTGTGACAGCAACAATTTTGATTTAGGACAACAGCAATGAATTAAGGAAGTCAGTTAAGCTCATGGAGACACCCTTGTTATTTTTTTTTTGTATTCATATTTATAAACAACATTAAATTAATTAGTCTGTCTAACTTTTAGTTAGTTAAAAGGGGGAGAAAATTTTTCTTTAATTTCTATTTTTGTTATTGTTTTGTTTGGAACATGTTCCGGCAATTGCTTAAAAGGCTTGTTTGTTATTATTCCTGCTATGACTTAAGGCTGTTTTCCTAGAAAAACACTGACATACAACAGCTGTTAATGGGTTTTCACTTACAAGCCCAGTTTTTAATCTAAAAGAACTTCGTACTACTCTTCTGAACCACAATTCTTTATATGAAGAACAGTTAAGTTCGCCAAAAGGCTGATTTGTTTTTTTGTCCTCCACCTAAATATGTTGCTGTGTGCGTGCTTAATTAATTATAATATTTTTCTTTTTCCAAGTAAAGAAAACCCATTTTAGAAATTTTTTTCTTTCCTTGTTTTTCCTGCCATCAGAAACATTCAGAAAAATTATATGAAGCAGCAAAGAAAACGTTAGAGCCTAGGGGTTATAAGTTATTAAAGTCCTGGCACACTTCTGGAGTAGGTTTAATTACAATAGCAAATAATGAAATCACAACAAAGAGGAGAAAATTAAAATTTTTGTTTGCTTAAAGTTTGTTTTTAAAGTTTGTTTGTTGGAAATAAGTTGTTTCATAAATAATTTAAAATTTTTTTCGTGTTTGTTGGGGATCAATATCTTGTGAGTTTTGTGAGGCAGAAAATGAAGGCTTACTTGCTTGCTTTTGGGTTAATGAAAAATATTCTTAATAACTAAAAAAATTTGGAGTTAGAAAAAAAGTTTGCATACTTGTGGGCTAATAAATAATATTTTTTTTAATTAAAAAAAATTGTAAACAAGCATTTAATGTCGAATTTATAACAATATTATTAGAAAATGTTAGTTACTGCTGTGTTACTAATTCTTTCAAATATACTTTAGATCCTGAAAGTATGCTAAGGAAAGTTAAATTATTTTACAGTGTTATAATTAAAGTCCGTAGTAGCTCCCTATAATTTTTAAATGCGGAAAGCTTTTATGTATTTATATGTTTAAGATTTTGTTCATTTAAATAACCGTAGCATACTTTTAGGCCAAGTGTAATAAAACCTGAAAGCCTGCTACACAATTTATTAAATGTTTGAGAGCAAAAAGAGTTTTCTCCAATTAATTCCCTACAAATCATTTCTTGTTAAATGCAATTTAAAGTTCTTTTTAATTTTTCCAAAAAATATATTATTTTCTTTTCACCTTGAAGAACATACTTGCCACATTACACACTAGCCAGCAATGTATTATTTAATTATCAAACCTGTCAAATGTGTTTAAAACACTTGTAAACTACGAAAACTAATCAATTAGAAATGAAAGAATAAAGCAGCAGGCGGCAATTGAGAAGAAATTACAAAGACTTTTGGAGTTGAGGGGGAAATTACAAAATATTCGTGTTGTAGCAGGAGAGCAGTTGAAGTGTTCTTTGATTAACTTTTATACTATTGTTGTATTACGAAAAAGAAAACCGAAAATTGAGAAATAAGAAAACAACAAGATAAAGAAAACGAAAGGCCAAAAATACATACACAGACCCAGAAGCATACAACTTCAATTAGATTTTTTTAAGATAAAAAAAAGTTACACAAATATATTTGTTTTCAAGGCTTTAAGAAATAATGAAAGTTAGTGTACGTGTTTTGTATTCAAATATTTTTTATGATATCTCATCAAAAATAAATGTGACCTACTTGTGACATCAAAAGTTGGTTGGCAGCAACACAGCAATTTAAAAGTGATGTTGAAATCATTAGCAAAATGGGAAATAGACGATATTTGCTTAAAAGAAAATTATTGCAATAAAAACTTCATATCAATTTATTTTCATCTAGTACCAGCAACATTTCATTGATGCCAATATATTGTTGATAAGATGGAAATAAAAGACCATACTCTACACTTGCCATGTCTTTACAATAGAAAAAGCAACAAATTTTATAGGTATTTGATATTCCAGAGAGTATTTTGTACACACACAAATTTATATTTACATTTACAAATGTTTGCCTGACAGTCTACAAAGTAAAGCTATCAAAATTGACTACCGTCATGTTTTGAAATGAGTTGCCAAAATATGGCACAACACAACCTTATTTCATATCTCTGTCAAGAGTAATAGGAAGAAAGACAAATCGACAGACAAATCGACAGACAAATACAAAACGTTATTACACGTCAAAACTGTTGCAAAGTATATGCACCTTTTAAGCAAATTGATTTTGGCAGGCACTTAGAATTCCAAAAAAAAGTCATTCATGCATGAAATATTGAAATTTTTATATTTCAAAGGAAGTAAGAGAATAAAATATTAGAAAGAAATATTTTAAATAAACCGAAATGAAGATGAGCACATGAGATGAAGTATTTTTAACAAATTTTTTTCCAAGTCTTTAGAGAAAAGCTTTCCCCTGTCTACAAAAATGTATAAGATATAAAAACGAAATAGTGTTATTTTACCTTATTAAGGCGAAAATAAAGCTTCTGTATAACACGTTGCCTAGCAAACCTGCAGCTAGTTTTAGCACTTTTTTCAATCGTATACCGTTTTTTGAGATCGCCGGGGTGCTAGAGTATACTTTCGCCTTATAAGTCAAGCAAATCCATACCTTATGCTCTAAGATCTAATAGTCTTGAAGAGATGGTCAACAGTTCAAAACCATCTTCGTTTTCATGTGCGAGCTAAGTAAATTTTCACTGTAGATGTCGGGACGACATTTGTGGGCAAAAATTCTTAATAGTTATCCTTTGATGAAACTTCTGCCTGAGGTGTTTCTTGTTCTTAAAAAATATAAGAAAATTTCTAAGTCTAAGTTCCAAAAAAAGAACATAAAAAAATTTCTAAAAAATATTACAAATTATAAAAAGAATTATTTGCAGAAAAATATTAATTAATTTTCAAGAAAATATTTTCTAAAAAAGTTAAGTTTTTAAAGACATTTTATTCAGTAAAAAATTTATAAATAAAAGTTTTCTAAGAATAATTTTCGGAAAAGAATTTGAAATTTTCATAGAAAAATTTCCTAAAAAATTTCCAACAAAATTGTTGGAAAAAATTTTAAAAGTTCTTAATGAAAAATTATAGAAATTAAAAATTGTCAAGATTACTTTTTTCAAATATAATTATAAATTTTCTAAGACACATTTTTCTAAAACAATAATTTAAATATTCCAAAAAACATTTCTATTTTTGCAAAGACTTGTTCAGCTAAAATTTTTCTGACAAAAATTTCAACATAAAACTGTTTCCAACAAAAATATTAAAAAATTTTAAGTTTTCCAGGAGCAGGGGTTTTTTAAGAAAAAATTTAAAGTAAGATTTTCTTAAAAAAAATCTAAGAAAAATATAAATTAACAAATTAGGGACTTTATACGAAGAAAAATTATAAATTTTCCAAGGAAACAGGTTTCCAAAAAAAAAAAATACATCAAGAAAAATTTTTTCACAAAAAAATGTTCAACAAAAATGTTTCCACCAATAAAGAATAAATGTTAATAATAACATAATAATTTTCTAAAAAAAAAATCATAAGAAACATTTTAAATTAACACGTTGAGTGCCTCGTCAGTCACCGGTGACTTAAAAATTTTTAAAAGAAATATTAAAACCTTTCTTCCAAGATAAATTTTTCAGAAAAAAAAATATATTTCACAACAAATTGTGAAGCAAAAACTTTTCCACCTAAAATTATGCAGCAAAAATTTTTCTAATAAAAATTTTCCCAAGAAAAATTATAATAAAAAAATTAAACAATTTTTAATTTTATACCAAAATTTGTTTAACACAAATATATTATTTCCAGGAAAAGTGTTTTAAATATCAGAAAATGAATGAAAAATTGTTCAGTAATCATTTGTCCATTAACTACATTCAAATACATAATTATAAAATAGAAAATTAATTAATTCTTTTCTTTCTTTTACTTACTTAAAATACGCTCTATATTTTTTCCAATCAAATACCTTCAATAACCATAAATCTAGCTTTTTTCAACTTGTGCCAAAAAGGCAACCGGCAATAACTATAAAAATAATAATAATTTGAACTCCTATCTTTCTTCAAAAGCTACCAAATAAATATAATTTACATAAATAAAAACCATAAAACTGTATCATCCAGCTATCTGTAGTCAACAGGCGTACAACAGACATGACTAACGCAATAAAAATAAAATTTGATGCCTAAACATTATACTTTTCCTAAACACCTAGAAGTATGCCAAAAGCATTAAAGATTTTATTTTATCAATCTTCCTGAAAAATGTAACAAACAACCTTTCCTACACTTAATATTTATAATGGCAGAAGGAGGGAGAACAACCCTTTTCCTTAAGAAACACGGACTTTAAAGAAGTGGTAGGCAAGACATTTTGCCAACACATACTTTAAGGCGTAAACCTAGAACGCCTGTCAAGCTAATTTAAAATACGCAATTTTGTCTAACACTCATACAAGCAAGAAAAGCTCAGGAGGGTGCTGTTTTCCTTTTAGTTTATTTAGATGACCAAAGCTTTTTGCATAATTGTTTAGATATTTACCCCTGTCAACAGTAAAATGTTTTAGTTTGAAAAACATTTATCAAGCATTCGGCTAAAGAAAACAAGTTGAAATAACTTCAAGTATGCTTTAGATTTCAAGAATTAATGGGAGTGGTGTCTTAACAAACAAACGCTTTTCAAAGATTGTCCTTCTTGCCTCCATTAGTGCTAAATCAGCATTAAATCTGCTTAAGTTGTTTCCTCTACTAAAATTGAAGAAATACAATGGCAGTTCAATTGTGGAACATCTTACACTAGGCTGTGATTTCTTCCATGATATAAATGACATTAAGAGGCTACTTAAAAGGTGTCTCTGCTTTATTATGAATTAATAATATTCCAAATTTGGTTTTATAAATACGCTTTTCATTAAAGGTAAAGGAACTAATGAGCAAATACATTATTTTCTCTAAGAATAAATATTATTTCACAACTACTAGCACAAACAGGGATGTCAATAAAACAATTGGGGAACAAGCTCCCCCTTAAGGATGTAATAAAAAAGTGGTATAGTTGTAGTGAGTAAAAAAAAAGAAAATTTTTGGGGGCAGATAAAAATAAATAAGTCAAAGTTCAATATTGGACAGAAGAGATATTTTACGGCTCATTTTATTTCATACCTTTTAGCATATACATAAATAATAGAAACCATATAAAACGCCTACACAGAATAACGAACTTATATCGAAATAAATCGTGTATCATGTTTTTTAAAATAAATTCACTGTAAGAAAAGCAACAAAAATGTTGTTCAAGGCTTTCCTAAATATTTTGGCGCAGTCTTCCAGATAAGCTGGTTGTTGTGATGAAAGGAAAGTTATCGACTACAGACTTTAGAGTAAGAAACAAAAACATTTTTAGTAAATATATTGTGTACGAAGTAATGATCGAAGATGTGTGAAACGACCTATTGTACAAATATGCAATGTTATAAACATAAAGGAAAAACAATTGTGTAGCGGAAATTCCCCGAACCGCGATCAAAATAGAAACAAAAACAACTATTGCAGAACGAAAAAGTATACAAAACACACACACACACACACAAACTCATATACAAGAGTACAAAGTCAGCAAAAGAAATAAATAATGCGCAATTTTGCGTATGTTCGGGAAAATTCAAGAAGCGGCCGTGATCTGTATATAAAGGCGTCGACCACCGCAGAAGGCATAGTTGACTTTGAGATTCCGTAAAGTGAATATCTGTGTGTACATAAGAGTTTTCAGTTTACAGTGTAAATTAGTACTGAAGAGTTGTAAATAGAGTCTTCATTGCCGAATAAAATTGCATACTGATGAAATCGTAAAGGCCTTTGTATTTTAATATTTGCAATTAAACGAACCCTACAAATTAACGTTTATTGTGGTAATAAACGTAATAATATCTTCAGCAAAATTTGAATTTTGCTCTTAGTTCTGTAAAAAAATTATAATTCACTAGTTTTTTTTACTTGTGTTCGATTTTGGCGTTCGTTTTTATTTAGGCGATTTTCTGATTCAAGCGATTCTTTTATTTAGTTGAATACTTTATTTTTTCTTTTCCATATATTAGAGCATATTTTTTATTTTTAAATCATTGTGCTTTTTTTTTGGTATTTGACATTTTTTTTCTGATCTAAGCGATTTTTTCTCGTCTTGTATATTGTCATTCTTTGTTACATTTTTCTTTTTTGTGATAGATATAATTTTCAATTTTCTCCAGTTTTTTAATTTAGACGTCTTTTGAGCTTGTGCGATTTTATTCAGTTAATTTAATTTTTTTGGTTTTTATATTTAGAATATTTATTTACTTTAAAACATTTTGATATCTTTTTATGCAAGCAATGTTTTCTGAGTTAACTCTTTTTTTGGCTTTAGGCGATATAACGCTACAATTATTTTTATTTATTAAATTTGTTAATTTTTTTATATTTTAGTAATTTTTTTCATTTTTAGAATATATTTTTTCAGCAAGTAATTTTTCTGGAATTTTTTCTTTGGGCCTTAGGCGATTTTTGTCAATTTCATATTTTTTTTTTAGATATAATTTTCAGTTTTGATTTGCTTCTATTTTTTAATATATATTTTCGGAATTTTTTAACTTTTAAAATATTTTTATAATTTTTATTATTCCTGTAATTTTCCTAATTATTTTTTTTTCATTTGCTTTAGGCGACCTTCAGCGTTCTTTTCTTCTTTTTTTTTGATAAATATAAATTCAGTTTATGGCGATTTCTTTGTATTAAACACTTGTGCGATTTGTTATTATTTTTTATTTTAGCAAATTTTTTGATTATTAAAACATTTTGGTAATTTTGGGTATTTCGGCAATCTATTCTGAATTTTCTTTTTTAGATTTACGCGATTTTTTTTTTTTTGGTTTTTTATATTTTTGAGAATTTTTTGATTTCCATAATATTTTGGAAATTTTATTTTTTAGATTTAGGCGGGTTGTATTGTTTTGCATTTTGCCATTCTCTGTCAATTTTTTTAGTGACAATTATACTTTTCGAATTTTATAGACTATTGTGATTTAGGCGATTTTGACGTTTTATGGAAATTTTATTAAAACATTTTTGTAATTTTTTATCCAACAGATTTTTTCAGCTGGTTTTTACTTTTGGCGATTTTTCTTTCTTTTTAGATATTTTTTTTTTGGGTGTTAATTTTTGAAATACACACGCTTACAGATTTATTATAAGCGACGTTTTTCAATATTTTTGGGGAATTTTCTTGATAAAATTGTCATTGTATAAATATTTTTACATAAAATTTTCTAATTAAATGAGTGTGACTTACCTTTAAGCTGGAAAAGTCAAAAAGAAAATAATTAAAATGGTTTATATAAAAAAAGCATATTTTAAATATTGAAAATAAAAACATTCTTAAGTGAAATATATATCACAAAAACGAATGCCAAAGTGTTTGCAAAATGCATGTAAAATAAATAATGAAAAAACCTAAAAATGCAATGTATATACAAATATGTAGCCTACGTTAAGGCTTCTCTAAGGCAACCTTAAATAAAGCCTACTTTTAAGCTTTAAACAACAAGAAAAATGTCTTGTTTATAAAAAAAAAATGGTTACAATTTCAATTTAATATTCAAAAGAAAATAACAACAAATAACTACTACCAACATGCTGGGACGCTGTGTTAGTTATCAAGGATCCTGTGACAATATAGCAGACTATGCCAAGGTTTGTTTTCAATATTTAGCATCTACAAAAATTTACTTCAATGGAATTTATGTTAAAAAATTTTATTTACTGATAAACTAACTGCACTTGGAAAGGAATTTAAATTTTCAGGCAACTAAAAAGATTATACATGAAAATATTTGAAAGATTTTTTTTTATGAAATTGATTATAAAAATCTTGTGTCCGGAGAATAGACACAAGGCTTTGCAAAACTATAGCCAGTTTATGGGTGCTTTTGATGTTCAGAAAAATCAAGTTTTCACAATGTTCTTTAAGCATTAAAAATATATATGAAAATTTCTACAAGTTTTATCTTTAAGTCGTTTTAGACTTACGCCTTAATTTATGCTTTACAATTAATTATTCAGGGTGAAAAAACAATTTGAAAGGACTTACATTTGTAACCTTTAAACTCCTACACACATACAAACAATGCAAAATATCTTACTACGAGTTCAGTAAAATCACTTGACCTGAAATAAAATGGTCGGTCAATGCCAACTTTAAGCAAAGAAAGTTCTTTTCTACTTTTAAAGCCAGTAAATAAAGTACATTAACTGGTTGCTTGCAATATAATTAAGATGTTTTCTTGCAAAAGCTACTAAAGGCCACAAAAACTAATAACTCACGCCACCCTCTGATTCTAGTAAAGACTACTGAATATCAGTAACTTGCCACCGTCAACCCAAAACTTAGCATTTTGTATTCATCTGCAAACTTATGGAAATTCTTAAAGTCTGCTGCCTCTTCGACTAATTGTTTTTTGTTTGTTGGCAACAACTATTACAACAACTTTATAAGTTTTCCTTAACATGAGTTTCGTTGCAAAATTCTTTTTTGTTTCCTAGTTTTGTTTGTCTTTAATGGATGAATATGTAAAGGCCATATTCCCCATATGATGTCTGCTACATATAAGACCTTCCTAATGAGTTTCTAATAGCTAACACATAACCAGGTAGAAAAGAACAACAAACAGGGAAAAGTTTATTTAAGTTTGTATTTGATAACACTAATGCCAAGGATCCTGAATTACTTACATGCCCTGCCCGAAGACATTTTAGATTCTAAGCAAACCAAACGAAAAAGCAATGAAATTTTATTTAAACTTAAAGCCCTTAATTAGAAAGCCCTCAAAAAATTTTATATGAAAATTTCTCTTTTCTTTTTAGATCTACACCGATTGGGCCAACTACTATTTGGAGCGCAGTAAATCGAAAAAGAAAGTTACTGACCTGTCCTCCGATTGCCGCGATGGTCTTCTACTGGCCGAGGTAATCGAGGCTGTAACCGCCTTCAAGGTGCCTGATCTACACAAAAAGCCCAAGAATCAACAACAAATGGTAAGTTGTTAGCTCTTTAATTTAAAATTTTAATTTTATTTTCTTCCTGCTACCATTAAGAACAAAGAGAAAACTTTTTGTTGTGTTTATAGCAAACCAAACACAAGGAATCAGATTAACAAAGAATCAGGCAAAGAGATTTTGAATTTAATTAAAAATCCCGTAAAGAATAAAACTTTAGCAGTGCACATATACGCACACACACCCAAGTTAAGGCAAGTCATTAATAATTTTTCAGCGAACAGCTAAAAGAAAAGTAACGTAAAAATCAACGTATAAAATTTAATAAAATTCGACAGAAAGTTTTAAAACAGCCCTATAATAGGTAAACACAGAGAATGTATTTGGTTGGACATATAATATTTAAATCTTAAATTAAAATATACATCTTTATGAAAGGACTTTAATAAAATATAAACAGACATATGAAAATTTTTATTCAGCTTAGCTGAATTTAATGATTTCATGTAATATACTTCAAAAAAATTTAGAAATAGAGTTTACGTATGGAAATCATGCAATTTAGCAAACAAAAATCGGCTCAGTTAAATATTTGGAACTCAAATGGTATCAATAATTCAATTCAGCTAGGAAAATTTTAATTCAGCAAAAGAAATATTAAATATAGGAGTTACAATTTTAGTAAATTTTAATTTTCATTAGCTGAATTACATAATTTCCTAGCTGAATTATATTTTTCATAGGTAAATTCCATTACTGAAAATACACATGTACCAAGATTTCAATTATGCTCGCCTTTTATTTAGCTGAATTGTATATATTATATATAAAAACTATACAATCTAAATTATTTTGATTATATTATATAAATGCACCGAATTCAGCTTGGCTGAATAAATATCTAATTGATACTACTGATACATTTTTGTTCTGTTGTTATGCTAATTAAATATGGCCATTTAAATTATGGATTTCCTTGGCCTTTTTTAATTAAATTTGTTAAATTTTTTAAGCTTGAAGGTATTTTTTAAAAATTCTTATTTTTCGACATTTCACTGCTCCGGATATATAAAATTTGTTGCAAAGAATATTTTCTTTCCAATTTATTAAATTAATAAAACCATATTAATATAAAATAAAGATTAATTTTTTTTAAGAAGAGTACAAATTTTCCTAAAATCCTTAGCTGAGTAAAATTTATCGCAGTTCGTTTGTAGCTAAGATGACTAAAAATAAAGGTTGTGCAATTCAGCTGAGAAAATGTATATTCAGCTCAATGATTTATAATTTGACTTGCTTTCAAATTCAACTATGTTGGGAAAAAGAATTTTTATTAAAAAAATATGTTATTCCGCACAAAAGAACCTCGCTGAATTGAATTTTTACTAAGCCAGATGAAACGTATCACTATTGAGCTTGAAGAAGTCTTTATTCCCCTAGTTTAATTAAATCAATTTGAAAAGCAGACTATGCGTAATTCAGCAAAAAACATACTTAGCTTTGTTGTAAGTTTGGATGTTACGCATCAAACCTATGACAACAATTTATTCAGCTTTGAATGATAGGATGTAATATTCATTTCGTAATTAATCTAATTGAATTGTAAAGAACGTTTTTATTAATAGAAATTAAACACTTCAGCTTAAAAAAACTTAGCTGAATTACGCTTACAAGAAATAATACAGACTGTGTTTTTACTTTACCGCACTATTTCTAATTACCAATAACTTTTGTAGCTGAATTTTAGATCTGAATTTTTTTTTTAGCTGAATAGCATATTTGAAATATAAAAACTACACGAATTAACTTATTTTGACTGTATTATATAAATACACCGAATTCAGCTGAATATATACGTATATTTAGATTTTAGATCTGTTAATATTATAATGCAATAAGACTACATGATTTATCTATTCAGCTTTGAAAAATGGATTATTAACTTGGTAATTAATTAAAACAAGTTATAAATAAAATTTATTAGAAGAAATTATATAACTCAGCTGAAAAAAACTTAGCTGAATTGTACCTTAGGAGAGAAATAAAGGCAAGTCTTTTATTTTACAGCACTATATTTATTTATTTCTAAACAAATTTGTTTGTAGCTACATTTATGATCGGTTTTGCTTAGTAATATTTCCTTTGCTCTAATTTTTTTAATTTATCAACGTTCGTCATGCCACCTTCAATTCTAGACTGTATGAAAACAAAATAGCACCCACAAAAAAAAACAATACAAAATCCCAATGAGTCAACCAGGTAAAATTTTTTTTTGCGACTAAAAACTCTTTAATTGTTTTTCTTCACACACAGGAAAAACGTATTACAAAACCCCAACATATTCACACACCCCTACCCACACATTAAAAAGAAGTATGTGACGTGAAAATATGCCTCTTTTATGGCAAACATTTTCTTTCAAACACGCGACAAAAAGTAGACGACGTCAACAGTTGATACTCGTATTCATACGTTTTTACACTCATATTCGTATATGATGGAATTTTATTTGTCATTCTGAGGATTTTCTATGCTCCCGTTTTCTTTATATATTCCAACTACTGATGATGACACTAATGACGATAATGGGCATGATGAGGTGGTTGTTGATGTTGATGATTTCATATGCTGCTGAATATGCTTCAAAGCTTTTCATGTGCCTTATAAGAAACGCATTTTTTTGTCTCTCTTTGTGCCAACTTCTTTGTTTCTATTCACTCAGCCACTTCATCAGTTGTGAAAATAATATAAAAAGTCCTTTTTTTATCCTGGTTTTAGTTGAACATAAAAATGACGTCATACAATGAAGCAAAAATAAACTAAAGCAAAACAATTGTATTGAAAATAAACCCGTACACGGGGTAGGAGCAACAACAACAGAAAAAAAGATCATCAAACAAGGTTGACAAATCTAAAGCCGGTTAAATAAATTTTGCAGTTATTTATTTCTTTTTCGACTTTATTTTCTGCTTCTGTTTGTTTGTTCTTGAAAAGTGCAAATGACTGCGGTTTCCTTGGCAGTGGGAGAACATTACATTTCTGCGGCTGACTACTTTTTATTTAAAACTTAATTGAGTAGTTGACTGTTGTAAAACATGTAACTGAAAGGTGCTTGGTTTAAATTTAAAGTAGTTTTTTTGATAATGATTTGATTAATCATTTTGAAAATACGCAATGTAAGTGAATTAGATAAGTGAAGAAATTAATTAAAATTATCAGGCCCAAAATGAACTTTACACAAACAAAAATGTTGTTGTTATTAAAACGTACCAGAATAAAACCAGTCTTGCAGGGGAAGTTATGAATTTTTTTCTCTATATCTCTTTAACTGATGATGGGAGAGGAAACTAAACTGAAGTAAGGTGGATAGAATGCACTTCTTCAAAAAGGACATTCTGTGATGGTCTTGTTATTTTGGAAATATAAATATGTTGTTAGATACAAAATCGCCTTGTCAAGCCACTCGTCTGAGCAGCACTTGTAAATGATAAAGCTTTGATTCGTGGTCTGATATGCCGGCACATAGCCAAAACCAAAGCAGCAAACTTGACAAGAGACGACCGAAATACGTTCGAAAAGTCTACATGATAAAACTTTATTGTCAAAATGAGGAAAGTCTTCTTGGTGATCCCACCTCCTTAATGCATTGCTAGCCGAAGGATATGAGGGAAAAATGTCCCGAGTTTTTTCTGGGACGTATGTTCCGCTTGGAGAGGCTCCAACAGCCGTTGGCTGTGGTTGGCTCAAAATCAGTATTGACAGCATGAAATTAGATAGCTGTGAAGCAAGAGGGACCAGGCAGTCATGATCCTAAAGTTGCTAAAGATAAAAATTCGTATTTAAATGCGTGTTCTTTAGTGCAAACTTTGCATACCTTGCGGACCTTGAAACTCGACTTAAATATTCTGAGGCCAAACTCAAGGCGTCAAGTTCGGCAAACAATCCGCGAACATACGACTACGGACACCTCCCTAAGGAGTGCAAAGATGTTCATCTTTTCCATTCATCAGAACACGGACTTTTGGCGACTTTGACTTAAGGAATTCTGTGTAGAAACAGGCCTGCACTCGTACAGGACCCAACTGATCCAGGAGTTCGCAGCTAAAAAACCAAGAGCAGCATCATTCGTTCGCTGAGTAGGTTTCGAAGCATTTTAAGAGGGCCCCAAATTTGGGCTAAGGATCTTCCTTAGCGGAAAGGCATAACAAGCCTACTTACCGCATAGCTGATGGCGCCATCACGTAAGAAATTCACTAGAATGTTACGGTTTGATGTGATTTTTGTGCGGATGGCATCACTGATTCATACTTTCTGCAAACAAAGTTAAAGAGGACATCATCATCAACCGCGAGCACTATATATAAACTGAATGACGAGGACGTTAACGACATAGGATTGCAGTAGTTCGCACTACGCTATCTGCCAAAAGCAAAGGCCATAATGGATATTTTGCCTTAATGATTTGAATATATGGCTATCCCTTGCATAGCTGGCGTGAACTCCTTAGAATTGGAGATGTAGCAACGCTAAACTTTGCCTTTGTTATTTTCTGAATTTGTATGTTACCTTAATCGACCGATGCTCTCAAAGTCAACATAAGTAAGGCATCGCTCAAATGTAGGTCCCAAATGCTTGACATGTTTGACCTAGCGGGTAGCTAACACAAGACGAAGCTACGCCACTCATTTAAACGACAAATTTGGGCCTAACACGCACTTTATTGTAATCCACTTCCACATCGATCCGCCGTTATTAGAAAGCCTTTTGTAAGCCTGCACCCTTTGCATCTCTACTCTTAATATATACAAATTTTTATTCAATCACATGACTCCATTGCACTTCCCTCATAATTAACTATTGTAATATATTGCATATTTTTAGGAAACAGGATGTATTTTATAACAAGTCCTGTTTGGTTTATTTCAATTCTCTTATGACAAATTGCTGCATATTGTAGCTATGTATCTAATATTTTGTATACTGTTCCATACAAAAAAATCATTTCCGTTTCCCTTTTCGATGTTTTTGTGGTGTTTGCTAGCAACTAGCCATCCTTGAAAACAACATTTCAATCTTTATTCCTTTTTAAGCTTAAAGTTATTCCTACTAAAAAAAAACATCTAAAATACATCCTATCTAAGTATTATGCCAGTAAAGGACAAAATAAACCCTAAAAAAAGGAAAAAAGGACATTTTTAAACCAGCAAAAATTCTTTCTAACGCTCCACTTCTTATCGATGCCTGCCATAGGAACAACAAACACAGCAACTGAAAAAAGTTGCAACTCTAGACTTAAATCAACATTTGAATAGCATGACAGTGAGCATTTTACTGTGCTCGCTTTTTTCGTCCTTTTTGCTAAACTTCAAGAGTGATTTTTTGTGTTCTCCTTTGTTTTTTTTCTTATTCCGTTTGAACAAACTAAAAGTTGACTTTGAATACTTTTACGTTTCGCTGATTTTTTCCGTTAAAATAAAACTTTATTTTTATCGCTTTCTTCAAAAGCAGGAAAAAATCGGTTGGTAGCGATAAAAAACAGGAACAATTTATATCCAGTAATTTTTTTTTTGTTCTTTTTTAAAGTGTTTAAGAGGAGTTAAAGAAGAGTTTGTGTCACTGTCGACCCATTCATGAGGAAACTGTTGCAAGTTTGTGATTGTATTCAAGTTTATTAAAAAGTTTTCGTTTTTATTTAAATATCTGTCTTTACTTGAGTTGTTATAATAAATTTTATGAAAATTTGATTTAATGGCAGATATTTAAATAAAACATCTACATAATTTAATAAATATTTTTTATTTCAACCAAAACCCACAAAACTTGGCTGAGTTACAGAACAAATAAAATTTTTGTAATGAGATTTTTGAATAAGGACAAGAAGAGCGAGATATTGAGTATTTATCACGTGGGTTTCTTTTAGAGGGTTAGAACTTTAAGTTGGCAATACTGCTTGATATGTACATGACTTTAACAGCTGTTATTTGGCAAGTGTTTACCGTTTCCTCACAAATAGACTGAAACCTTAACAAACGCTGCAAATTGTGCAGTACGAAACGAAGTTCAATGTTACATAAAAATGTGGTACTGCGATGAAGCTCAATTTTAGTTGATAATCAGCCAGAGAAACTCACTATTTAGAGCGCTTAATGGCTCGGTGGAAACATTTTTGATAGCGCAATTGGATGAGCATAATGTGGAGCGGTTGTGGCTTTAACAAAAACGTTTAACATGCCACAAACCGCGAGCCGAAATTGATTAATTGAAAAAAATATTTGGTGACTGAATAGTAAAGACGATGCGATTTAGCTACGTTGGGGTATTTTGTAGTTGGGCTATATGAAGTGTCTGGTCTACGCTGATAAGCAACAGACGCGTGTCGCCTTGAAAGACACCACTCGCCAAGTTACGATCTCCATTGCTGCAGAAATAGATCGAAAACTGCTCTTCCAAGTTGTCATATGCAGGAAATCATATTCGGATAATAATGGCAAAGAACTAATTCTTCCTAAACGCCAAGTACATGGCAGTTTACCCGTATTTTATATAAATTTAAAATTCTACACTAATGAATAATACGCCCTATATATGGAGGAAAAAGCTGTTCGCCAAAGTCTATTGTCCAAAGTGCTACATTAAGTTGTATTAGTCACTACGGAAATATTCAAAAATCACACGGTCTACTACGTAAAACTAAAGAGACTACAACAAGAAGATGCGTAGTTCATGCTCCACACCAGAATCTAACTTTGCCAACCACATAGTCAACGACAAATGTAATCCAGCGTATATTAGAAAAACGGTATAACTCCTACACACACAGCGCAAAGGACGACATTTGACAGACGCATCATAAACGTACAAACAAACTCCAATTCAGACCTTATATTCGAACCTCTGAAATTAACCTACAAAACACACAACAAAAATAACGGACAAGATACACCAAGCAACAAAACAATAAAGAAACAATACAAAAATAATAAATTTGTAATCTAATAATCACTGACCTCTTTCAACCCGAACATAAAACACTATAACCAATAAAAAAAACAACGTTTACCTGCCGCCTGAAAACACCAAGTCTGATACAATAATATAATAATCACAACCGTCTACCAATCCGTACAAAAACACCTGGCCCGGAAGGAAAAAGTGTCGATAACATTTACCGGAAACGCAATACATAGCAATAAAACAATAATCACTAACGTGTACCAATCCTTACAAAAACACCCGATCTACGAGCTTTACCAAACAACCAAATCAAACTTGGCAAGGGATAACGGAAATTCGTTCAAAGAATCCAAATTAACACTAAAGTTTTCACCAAATTCTCTTTGCCAAGCTATGCTGTAAGTAGTCTTGTTTTTTGAAGAAGTATGGAGGACTGCCACGCAAAATCGTAGTGATAGCTCTTAAACCGCAGTGGGCTACTCATCAGTTTGAACATAGACAGTTTATATATTGATGTAGATATTCAGCTAAAAATAAGCATCGCCGCTGAACAAAAAAAGTAGATCCCAAGAAAGCAAATGGAGAGAACTTTGGTGACCCGATTCTTTTCCGGTTTAATCGTGATATGCAGGCAAGTTGAGATCTCGATAGCTTGACTTACGTAGTCGACCATAATTTACTCTAAGCTTACATAGAATGCAGATTTTGGAAGCTAACCAAAGCAGCGTTAAAGTTTGCACAACACCACTCTGCCAAGAACCGCTATTGAAAGATAGTAAAACATCTTTGACTAGTGACCAATTATATTTAAGTCACAAAATTATGAATTAAGTAATGACCGCCCATTATCTAGTAATGTGTCAAATAACTGGTTGCCATTACCACAAAACCAAAAGCATTTATGGGAAATTTTTATTGGTTTTGAAACAATATTGTCGGAAATCTTAACTTGCAAAAATTTTAAAATCACAATAATTTTTTAATTTAATTTTTTTTTTAATTCAGCACAGTTTTTAGAGACTTATGCATTTAATTTCTAATTCAAAAGAAAATTAAAGAAATATTTTATTACCTCAGTTGTATTATTTTATAACCCTAATAAACGTCTTTTAAGGAATCGTATTTTTTACCACTATACCATCAAATTCAGCTTTTCTGAATTAGCCAAAATTAACTTTCTCTTCTATTTTGACATTTTGGTTTCGTTTTCAGTTTATACAGTTGCAATTCAGCTTTGCTGAATTCCACAAAAGTATTTAAAAATCAATTTTTTTTTAAAAAACTAAACGCTCTTGCTCCAAATTTTGATTGGTTAAAAAAAAATATTTCCTAAAAGCTTTATTTACAAAACATTATTCAGCGAAAAACGTTTAACTCAAATACGTTTTAGCAATAATTTTTCAAATGATCGCTTTTCTATAATCCAGCACAGCTTAATTTTTAGGACATTTTTTTATATCACACGAATTTAATTTATATTCAAAAGAACTTCAAGAGACATTTTTTTTTAGTTTAAAAAATTAACTAAATTCAGCTGAGTTGTATTATTTGTTGACTAATAAATTTTTTTCTACCACAAGAATTATTTAGCATTCTAAGCTCAAATTCAGCTTTTCTAAATTCGCCAAAACTTACTTTCTATTCTATTTTTTTTAATACTGTGATTTATTTTTTGGTGCATAAAGTAGCAATTCAGCTTCGCTGAATTCCACCAACCAATTTAAAAATCAAATTTTGTAAAAAATCAAAAAGTAGAAAAAGTTTACTCCAAAAAAACAAGAAAAAAAAATTTTATTCAGCATAATATGGAATATCGTTTTAACAATAATTTTATTTACTTTTACTTTTTGTTCTATTTTCATGAATTGATTTAATTATTGGTTCACAAATATCCAATTCAGCTTTGCTGAATTCCTCAAAAGAATTTCAAAATCAAATTTTTCTACCAATCGCTTATCTACTCATAGAGAAAATCGTATTCAGCTAAGCTGAATGGCGTAATTATAAATATAATTTCATAAATTTTTATTTCGTATTTCATTTTCCAAGTTATTGTTTTCTCTCTTTTGTCTTAACTCTTTATAATTCTATTGTTTTTCCGTTCAACTATTGTTTAAGTACTTTAAACAATGTAGAATATAGAAGAATGAAATAACTATGAAATAGTCAAAATCGTTTACAAAACGCAAAAGAGAAGAGCTTAAAAATTTCAAGAAATAATAGAGAACAAGTAATTGCAATTGTTTAATGTTACTCAAGTGCAAAAGTAAGTGAAATTGTTTAAACTTTTTTATTGTTAAAGATCTTTCCTGAATTCTCTATATATATAGCTACAAATTGTTTTAGTATAGAAGAGCAGCATTTCTTAGTATAAAAGAAGTTGATTGTTAAACAAATATTTAATTTTGTTTTCAAATTTATTTAATCACATTTAAAATGTAGTTTGTGTTTGTGTTCCAAGGGAAAATTATGAAAATAGAATTAAAAACTTTTTATTTTGTTACGTGTTGGCGTTTTATTTCTACTTCAATTTCAACACATTTTTTCTAACACTTTTCGTTGGGAAAACAATGACGACAGCTTTTGACACGTTTTTGTTTTGTTCGCACACGTAGCAGGAATTTTGTGAAAATTTTTTTGAACTACGTAAAAGTGTTGAGCACGTAGTCTTAACAAGAAAACGCAAAAAAAAAGAAAAAGCTGGGGAATAAAATGAGCTTAACATAATTTAAACACAAGTAGAACGTTAAGCGAAAAAAATTGGCAGTGATTCGAGAATTTCTGTAGTTTCTCGAACATAAGTGAAGTCTTTGGTCTTAAAGCGAAAAAGCAAGCACTGCAGAAAATATGGTGATTGCTCGCTAATAATACGAATGAAACTGTTTTACGTCATGTCATTACCGTCAATTAAACGACAGAGACAAATTCTAGAAACATAGAATCGCGCAATCTAGTCGTTAGCTTTCTACCCTCTTAATCTTTACACTATTTAATGCCTAGCGTGGATATTTTAAAACAATTTTAGCACCAAATGCAGATCTTATATTTACAAATATTAAAAAAAAAGCTGGGGACATCCACTCAATTGACTACAACCGATGCCACCGGTGACCCCCAAACCGCAGCAGCCACTTAAATTTGGTAGATAAAGCGGCAAGTCTTACTTCCAGTTATTAATAATTGTGTAGCAACGGATTCTGAATCAAACGCCTGCAGGGACCCTTTGGAAGGTCCTCCTTTTGTTAACTTAAGTGACTAGTAGTTAGTCATTGGTAATTGTTTGCCTCCCACCTTAACACTGAGTCAGCTAAGGTCCCTTTTATAATCCAGACTTGGTATGTTAATGGCTAACGTCCACAGCCATATGCCAACCAAAGAGGAACGTCTCCACACAAACAACGCTACCATCTCCGCCTAATCCATGAACAGCCCTCTTTCACAATTTTCATCTCGGTCTGAGAGGACCTTTCTCTCAGTACTCGCTCATTGGCCTGACTCAATATAATTTGAGCACCATTCGAGCTTTTTTACAAGTAGTTGTTCCCATGTATTTTTAAGCTCTAAGAGTTCTACTACTGCAGTACCTTAGCCCACAGACCTTACACAGATGGGGATAGGAGGGGTTGGAGGATTTTTATTAACCGAAAATATACTTTCAAATTTTGGATCAAAAATGGTCCCCCAAACGGAAGTTCGTGCGATTACGGAGGCTCTGAATGGGGCCAGTGGAACTGCCAGGACCATGGCCGATCAAAGATAAGAGCATTTGAATCTAATAGGATTAGATCGAGGACGATTATTAAAGGCAAATACAGCGCTAAACGACTACTGAACTCATGGTAGACTGTGCATCATTTGGGTAGCGGGTCACTATACAGTGGTAGATAATGAACGAGCCAACGGTATGTAAACGAAGGTCACGAAAGCCGAGCTAAATTGTTGAGCAAATAAATCAGTAAGACGGTGAGTACACTGACGCTTCACTTGGATTTGCGGGCATATCTACGCCGTCTAGGATGAGCGGATACTGATGAGTGGAGGAATGCGAGACGTCCTCTTATCTAAGCTCGCACACCCCCAAACCCGCTACCAGATCACATGCTGCTTCGACTTTACACGAAATGATGATGTTCTTCCCGGTTATAGCAACATGTTTACTTATCCACTCGCATTTCTGTAGTCGACGCTTCGCTCATCGTCTGTTAGTTTTGGATTAATTTGTTGGAAACTGATGTTTGTATCATTTTAGTCATTAGCTTAGAGATTAACCTGAACCGTTTTATTCTCTCACGGAAAAGAAGGAAGAAAAAGATGGAATGCGCAGGCTATTCTGCAATATAACTAAAGCTCGGTAAATATTTAGAGTCCTTTTGGTAATGCATTCTTTAGCATATGCTCTTCTTTCATAGATTTGTTAAATTGAACCTGTACAAGGAGCCAGCTTGCGATTGCTCAGTAGGCCGATTAAATCGGATTAAAGCCGAATTTGTTTTAACGTTGTGGATTTTACGTACTATGTCAAAGCAAACATGGGGTTTCATTGGAGATGCGGCTATGGCTGCAATGTTCTCAGCAAATTTTTGTTGTTTGTGGGATTTAAATTAAATTTTTCCAACACATGTAAATATCTTATGGTTTCCTTCAGCATTCAAGTAAGCTCAACTTATTTTGTATGCAACACCTTAACTTTTTCAGTTACAACTCTTACGCAAAAATGGGAAAATCCTTTTTCATCCGACATCTAATATTTAAAGTTAATTTTCTCGTATACCCTTCTAGTGCATTTCTTTAGGCGTTGTGCAGTTGTTAGACATATCATATGTATGTGTGTGGCTTGTTTTTGACAATGAACTTGAGCCTGTTTTGTTGAAAGAATAATAAAAAGTTCCACACACCGAAAATATTAAAGGGAAGTGAATATTGCTCATTTTACAAAATAATACTGGTACAAGAAAAATATAAGAAATGTTTAAAATTCTTTGCTTCGCACTGCAGTGTAGTTTGGTACGTGTTTAAATAGTTTCCAATAATGTCTACGATTCATTTGTTCCGCACGTAACAGACAAGTCTAGTCAACTATTAAACGAAACATTTTTTTTTGGCAAATACTAGAAGCAAGAAACTTCAGCCTAAAAGGATATGACTAAGCAGATTTTTATTAAATACAATTGACTAATTTAAAGTAAAAAAAAAACATCTTTTACCAGTACAACGTTAATACGGAAAAAAGAAATATGCTACGGATTAAAATTAGCTCAGCTGAATTAAAAGTAAAATTCAGTGAAACTAAAAATCGTTTAATAGAAAAAAAAACAGGCTTGAAACTAAATAGAATTGGAAACTGTGGTAATTAATTTAACAATTTAAAAAAAATTTTAGAGAAAATTTTCTATAAAGGAAAGTGTTATACCGCATGCTCTATTTGAAAAAGAGTACAGGGATATATCTCTCTTTTTCGCAGCTTTTCTAAAATTGCAGTTTTTCAAATAGGATTTTAAACAACTGTTATAACAAATTTTAGTTGCTAAGGAAAACTGTTATACAAATTAAATAATGCACAAAAATTTATTGGGCAGATAGTATTTATGATTAGTAATATTATGGCGGGAATTGTACTGAATAAAACTGTTATACAAAAAAATATAACACTAAAAACAAAGTTTTGTAAAAAGTATTCTAAATAATTAACGGTTTTATATAAAAGTATTAGAAAACCAGAAAAATTTTTAATTAAAAAAAGCTACTTCGAAAGCTGTTTCTACCGAAAATTGTAATGAAATTTCTTATTATTAAAAGATTTATAAAGAAATTGAGCAAAAAATAGCTTGAAATAATTTTTTAACAAAAACAGAAAATATATAAAAAAGAAACTGTTATAAAAAAAATCCTCTGCGAAAAACTGTTATACTGTTCTAAATATCGTTAATATACTAAAAACAAGTACTACAGAAATGTGTTATAACATGAACTCTTATAACAGAGTACTTTAGAGAAAACTGTTATACATAGTTCTTTCTAAATAAAAAGCTATTAGAAATGACTTTATTGAGGATTCAATTATATTATTAGAATGTGTAGTTAAAACAATGCGTTACAAAGTAAATAATGAATTTGGGTAGAAAACTATATATTTTTATACCGGGAATTTTACTACGAAAACTGTTATACAAAATATATAACCATGAAAACAAACTTTCGTAGAAAATTTTCTAAGGAATAAACTTGTATGTAGAATAATGCTGAACATACTACACAGAATGCAATTTTGTAAAAAAATTGTATAGATATTTCTTGTTAGTAAATCTTTATAAAGAAATTTTGGAAAAATTGGCTTAAAAAAATTTTTAAATAAAATTAAAAATTGTGACTTGAAAAATTTTCTAAAAACGAAACTGGTTAAAAAAATATTTACGTTAAAAAGTGTTATACAAAATATTTGCTGGAAAAAATTTATTAAACACAAAATTTTCCTTTGAATCTTGTACTGTTATAAAAGATTATGTTTTTATACTAAAATCCAGCAATACAATAACTTTTTTAGAATAGAATTTGAATATTTTTGGGGCTGAAAGTGTTAAAAAAAATGTTAAAAAAATGCTTTATACTACGGTTGACGGGAAGAACAAAATTATTTGTAGTGTTCAAAACGAATTGTATTAAGAGTTTTTTATATAGATCGCTTTATTGCAATAAAATACTGGAAAAGAATTATATAAAGATCATATGATATACTACAAAGTCTTATAAGAAATTTCCATAGAAAACTGTTATACACAGCAAATTCTAAGTAAAAATCCATTCAAAAGATTTTTTCTGGGGGATTTAAAAATAATACTAGAAATTGTATATAAAAAACTGTTATACAAAAGATATCTTCCATAAAGAAACTGTTATACAGAAAAGTATTCATACAAAAATGTTAATGTAAAAATTCATCTCTAAAAGAACCTAAATATTTTATTAGAAAAAGCTGTCATAAACATGATCAATGATAGAAAAATAGGTGGGCACTATATTCTCTTTAAGAGAGTATACTAAATTAAAATTTTTTCTAATATTTGTTGTTCTAAAATAATATAACAATTATTATGTGGGGAATGGACTTTAAAAAACTTTTTTATAAAAATATTTTTAAAAAATAAAAATGAGTAAAAAATTAAATTAATTAATTTAAAAAACTTGCTTTTAAAAGAGCAGTTCAAGAGCAAGTTTAAGAGAGAGGAGTATATTGAAAATCTCTTTTAATAAAAATGCATTTTTTCCTGAGAATGATGCTGCTAATTGACTTCATTGCATACTGACCTAATGACTTGCAAAACTGAATGCTTTTAATAACTAAATTATATAATTTTCAATTAAATTCTTTTCCCACTAACACATTTTATTTAATAAATTTCTTTTCATAAGCAGCTGCAGTGATTTATTGCCATAATGAAGTAACATTCGTAGTTTTTAAATCATAAATTGACAATTATATATTTGCTTTCATAATGCCGCTGGGTTGGCTAAAGGGCTGAAGTAGAGAAAAACAACATTTATTTTCTTTACCCGCTTTATGTGAAGTAAAAATGTGAAAACATTTTTCCGACTGTTATAAATTTCCACAAAATTAACCGAGGAAATTTTCTGCAATTTTTTACTTATTTTTTATTTTCCAGTACTTTTGTTTGACTCCCAGCCATCGTAATTGTCGTTATAAATGTCGAGTTTGTTTGTAGATGTTTGGGTAAAGTTGACTTTGTCAAGCGAATTAAGCCGTTTAACTGCTTATACACACGATATGAACTTGTGCGCTAGTTGCAGTTGTTATTAGTGACTTTTGTGGTGCAAAATTTACTTTTGACAATAATAAAAAAAAAACGAATATAAATCCCCAAACAATTGTTAATCGTTAGTCATTTGCTATGTATATCAAGTCAAGCCCAAAAACGTAACAAATGAAAGAGGTTACAAAGTCATATAACTCTCGGCAATAACGCAAAATTGTTTTAGAAGTTTCATAAAAACCCCCCACTGTGTGACCAGGGTAAAATAAAAAGCCTCAATCAATTTTACTAAGCCGTGACAATTGTTAGTAGAGACCTTTGCTGGCAATAAACTTGTCTGTAAGCGTTTATTCACTGTACCTTTCACTGTTACAACCGAGTACTCTCTCCCTCTCTCTCGCTCTCTATTTGTCTCTCTCTCTTACCCCTTGCCATCGTTAAGTATGCATAAATTATGCACTGGTTGGTAATTATTCTTAAATGCACTCACTACTCACTTGTGCATTCAACGGAAACGGAAATAGCTCAGTTTGTGTTTTCTGGGTGGCAGGAGTATTATTTGCCAACAAAGTTTTGTTGTTGCCGAATTTTACAGCCAATTTTTTGGCTGGTGGTACACACTCGTATAAATATAAGCGTATGTATTTAAGTGTTTATAATTTTGTTGGTTTCCAATAAAATGCAAAAGGTTGCAAAACATAAATCTTGCCAACGGAAATATTTTATGATATTTTTTTTACTACTTGCTAAATGGGATAAATAAGAAGCAGTTGTTCGGTATTTGGTTGTAAATATTGCTTTTCCATAAAATAGCAGGTGCAACTGAAGTCCTCTTAAATGGTTGTGGTATAAATTAAAAATAGTAGCAAGCCAAAAATTTTAAATTATTAAGTATTTTTGAAAATTGTTAAAACAATTTAAGCTAAACATTAAACACAGATTTTTTTTATGATTAAGTCGTAAGCTGGGAAAGAGAAAGTATGTTTTGAGTTGAGTTAAATAACAGTCTACATAACTAATTATTATGCGGAATAAAGATTCTGCAAAAAAAAAAATTTGAAGCAGTTTCTAACTCGTTTTTTATCGTTAAACGAGAATTTCACGGTGTTTTCTTTTCTGGCTAGAAGTGTAACATTTTTCGCCCTTTTGTTTTAGTCGATATATTACTACGCCCATAAAGAATGTGTTTTTTTTTAATTTTACCCTTCATAATAATGGCAGGCATTGTTCCTTATGATCCGTATAAAATCGTAAATAAGAAGGGTGTGGTAAGCATGTTCACTTTAACAGGGCAAAATTTTAATTAAATGTAATCGCGAGCATAGCAATTTTGATCTTATTAGGTGCCTCCTAGGTGTAATCTATTCATATCAAAGTTTTTATTTTATATATTTACTTAATTAGTTCCTGTACGACAAGATTTAATCTATATTTAAAGTGCAGGAACATAGTGTTATAATTTCCATTAAAAGGGCAACTATTTGTATGTGTGTGTATATATAAACTCGATTAACTGACTCAGCAGCTTAATAGCGAGCGATGTCGCGTGTATGAAGCAAGGACATTCAGGTACAAAAAGGCGATGTAGAGTTTCTCTATTAAGAATTTTATGTATTAGTAAAAGAACACTTATGTTGAGAAAATCGCCGGATGAAACGCCATAAAGATTTGTGGAAAAATGGAAAACCTAATCGATTCTTGATTTGATATTCCGACAGGGTGTTTTGTCAAGTTTTTCGAGAACGAAAAATGACACTGAAGATGGCACATAGCCGAAACCGGTTTGTCTCCAAACCAAACTTGACAAGGGATGACGGAAATTCGTTCCAAAATTCTACATGAAAACCTAATCAATTATATTTTCTGAACCCATGAATATATTAACCAGCTTGGCTAATTTTTGTAAACAAACACATACGCAAATTTTGAAATTGAATATTGATTTGTCTAGCAGGCGCTTAATCACAAACTGTGTGTAAACAAATAAAAACAATTGAAATTAAGATGAAACTTTAAATCAATAAAAAAAAACAACCCTAAATTTACAAGCAACATCAAATTGTAACATAAATAGTTCCCATAAGAAATCTATATTTCATAGAAGGAAAATCTAAAACTCGGCCAATAAGCGAAACTTTAACAAATATTAGATTCGAAATTCACCAAAAATCGAAATGTCTCCAAAAACACTAATTTTTCAATAAAAAAATCTAAATTTCACTAAATAAAAACAGGAACTGGAGGGAAACCTTAAAAAATTTAAATTTTTTTAAAGTAAAAATGTCCTCTACTTTCATTAAAATTATTTTTTAATCATATTATTTTCATAAAACAAAGAAAAAAGCTGCTCAGCAAAATTCAATTTAAAATCGTTTAGCCATAATTTCATATGTCCTGTAATTTCGCTAAAATTTGAACAAGTAATTAAAACTAAAGACACCTTAGCTTCGCTAAATGACAAATTTATTTATGCAAATGATATTTAATTATTTATTGAACAAAACTATAATCAAAAAAATAAATGCTTTTGCCCACAGCATTTGTCTAAAAACAAATGCAAAGAAACAAACAAACATATGTATGTGTGTGACTCACTAAATTGGAAAACTAAAAAATAATAACCTGTCATTTCATTCCCTTATCCCTACTTGTGGAGGGGATCGAAATGTTTAGAACGAAATTTCCATTTGGAAAATTGTGTACAATGATACAAAATAACATTTAAATGTTCTTTCCTTCTGTAACATTTTCAATTAAATATACATTTCATAAACAAACTGTTGACTCGTTGCACCTTGTTTTTGTTGTTGTTGATGATGGTTGTACAACCGTTTGGTAATGACTATAGAATACACAAGACCTCGTTTAAATTTGAAAACTTTATAAACAAATAATAATCACGCTACATAGCATTTACAACAAATACAACATAAAGCATTTGTACAAGTACAACTACAACAACAACAACTTATGCAACTTACACGTGTCATAGGTAAAACATGTACGAAACATGCAGTCGAGTAAAAATGCTTTGGGCTAAAAGTAAACACCAGCAAACATTTTCAATTAATTTAGTTGGAATAAACTCGGAAGTGATTTGGGTTTAAAGTTTCGATGCCAGAAACCCCCAAACAATTGCTGCTCCTTATGAAGGAATAGATTTCTCTTAGTACCACCGCCGAAATCTCTGTTAGGCCGACGAAGGACCTCCGTCCGCTATGCGCCCTATGGCAGGGCAGAGGCACAGAATATGATGTGTATGCAACCGTATTTTTTTTGCGCGATTGTAAAATTTGCAATGTCCAGTAATCGTTGCGACGATGCTCCTTAATTGCGTCTTCTAAATTTTTAATAGATCCCTGGTGCGAACCCTATCTAGGCTTGACCAAATTAGCCTAGTGCTCTTCACACCATCTAGCCTTGGCCATACGTGAAGCCTGTGAATTAGCTTCTTACATGAAGAGAGGAGAACGCCACAGAATGTAGCAATGTAAGAAGCCTGCACACTTGCTCCTCTCTTTGCTAGCTTTTCAGCCATAGCACTGCCCATATTGGTCCCATGTCCACGCTTCCATTCTGTATGTAAGATGATTTCCATTTAAAAAGACGCAGCTTGCTCGCAATGATGTAATAAAACAGCATCATTTTCACAATATTAAAGTTCACTTCTGAGCTGAGGGGGTAGGTTAATCAAAACAGTTAACCACACTGTTAGCACAAGTTGATAAATGAGAGTAAAAAAAGCTTCTCTGGACTTAAAATCCTTGGAATGCACACCAAAAGTCTTTAATATAATTTCGAAAAATCAACTGACTGGATGGGTTGTTTTGACTTCCTTAATATATTCCGAGGTGAAAGCTTATGTGTTCTATGAAAGCATTAGCCCAGATATTGAAGTCATAATACCAGCCTATATTGCAGCTACTTGAGCCATAGGTTAGTAGGAATATGATCGTAATATGGTCATGACAACTATATTATAAATTGTTGTGGCAAAGATATCATGATGATTTAAAAAAAAAAATTGAATATTACTTTATAATGTAGGGAGCATATTGAAGAAGACCGTTCATTCCCTGAGTCCTTCTTTTATTCCCTTCTTTCCGCGAATTAATTTCAAGCAACCAATTGCGAGTATACGACAACCTTATTTTCATTGAGTCTCGTGCTAACACTGGCCTTTACTTTTGATAGTAGTGATTTCAGGGTTTCTCTTGTAATTGTCAGCATTTGCCTAACACTTAGCGCGCCAATGGCAATCACATTTAACAAGTGTCTGCCCATGGTCGTAAGCCTTATTTTATCTACAGAGTTCCTATAGCGATTATCCTATCCATCTTTTACAAGGCTTCATTGTCTATCCCCATCGGAATCACACGGCCTAAGGCCTTAGGAGTACCTGTTCCGAATTCCTGCTTTGGATAATTAAAACTACACACAGGAGAGCCTGTATTAGAACCCGAAATCAACTGGTATCTAGAGTTCGATACACATCCCTGGCATATGCTGTTCCAGCATGGATTAGAGATTTCTATAAGAGAGTGTTAACTTCTCTCCGCTATACATATTTAGCCTGACTCCTAGCAGAGACCAGATCCTATACATCCTATACATGAGGAGGTATAAGTCAAAACTTCTGACAGTGCGCTCAATTACGGCAAGCCATACATTTTCGCTTGCCAGCTGATGGCCTTAAACATTATTTTATTTGCGATAACCAAGTTATTATTTACATTTAATCATTAAATAAAGCTTGAGTTGAACTGTGCAATTTATAGTAGCACCCTAACCACAAACAAAGTATTTTAACTACATAAAAATATATAATACATCTAATCGTAAATATGTAAAATTATTTTTGTATTTATTCAAAATATGGGAGTGCTAGCGTGGACTCAGCCTGTGCCAAGTAGTAACATCAGTATGTTGCTCTTCGATAGTTCTAAGAGAACCATATTATTATTGTGTACAATAATAGTATGATTTGTTTACAACCATATGATGTGTCTCCACGTGATTTAATCCCTGGAATAAATTTCGAAATTCTATTCTGCTAAAAAAAAATGTTGTCTGGGTTATATGTGTGTGTCGTTATCAAAAACATATTAAACTGACAAAAACATTGAAACACATTTTCACATTTGAAGGACTCAGTTTTTTCTACAAAACTACTGCCAACGAAAACACAAATAACAGCTACAAATACTTAAACAACAAACACTTATACACCCAGAGGAAGGTTAAATTAAAACAACCGAACTTACAAACATTAAAATTTTCTTTAACACAAGCTTACACATACGCACACATACATACTTAGATCAGTGTACCAATACGTGTAAGTTTATTCGCAAAATCCATATGTTTGTGAGAAAGTAAGTAAGTAATGGATTGTGTATCTTTATTTTTGTATTTTATTTATTGTCTCTACTATATCCTGCATGTTACTCATACACAGATAATTTTGGTTGGTATTTTCTAAAAGGATTTCTCCATTGTCACCGTGACTCTGTCATGTACAATATGAAAACTTCACTCATATATTTCCGGGGATTTTCATTTGTAATTAAAGCTTTAGCTGATAAACAAAATGCTGAAGCTTTTCCAGCTTCTGCCATTTTTGGTATTGTTGTTTGTCTGTCTTAACAGTTTTTTGGCAATGTTTAAAATGTTATACAAATGTATTAGTAGAAAGGATTTATACGTAACATATGTATGTGTGTAACTGTAAATGACAAGTTAAATATTTTTGCACACTGACAAAAAAAAAAAAATTTAGGGAAAAAACTTGGGATTTTTTTTATTACAAATAAATACGAACGAGCGAACAAATACAAACAGGCAAATAAATAGAAAAGAATAGAAAGCAAAAACAATATGTGCATATACTCGTCCTATGGAATAAAAAATATTTTCATTAAGATTGGAACTAGGATTGTATGGATTTTCCTAGCTATTGTTTATTTCACTTTTTGCAGGAAATAGAAAAAGCAAAACATTGAAATGCTAAAGCCTTTATATAAACACACACACACACACATACATAAAAGCGAATTAGAGGACAAAATAAATATAGCATTAAATTCAGTGAAATAAAACATTAAGATTATCAGAATTAAATAAAATGTATATTTAGCAAATGAAAATTAATTCTTGTTCGTTAAAACTCAATTCAGCTAATATTTTTTTTAAGTAATTAAATTCAGCTTAGCTGAATCAGTTTTAAAAAAATTGTATTTACTTCATACAACTTACATATTCTAACTCAGCTAAGCTGAATGAATAAAAACCTAATTAAAATACATTTTTTCAAATAAGCAAAACACTCTCTAAATCTTCGGTTCAGATAAGTGGGAATAGCAAACTAAAATCCTATCTAAAATTGTGGGAAATAACACAGCTAAAGTAATAAAAACCCAATTCAGCAAATATATTTTCAATTTCAATTGTGGTTGAATAAAATTTTTTAAACGATCACATAACCAAAACTTAGTAAGCAGATTGTTAAATTAAAGATTTTCAATATATACCAGCTGAATAATAATAAGTGTGTTAATGCAAAAAAATAGGCAAAATAATAGAATTTAGCAAAGAGCTTGCTAAATTTTATATTCAGCTAAGCTGAATTATTTTCAAGATATATTAAGCTTTAACATAATTCAAAAAACAAGTTTTATTAATTTTTTAAATTCAGATCTTAACATGTTTTAGCAAACTTCTTTTACCAAAGAAAGTCTATGAATAAAATTGTTCTACTCAGCACTGTTGAATAACTTTAAGCCATATTCAGCGAATACAGGGTGTCCGCCGGAAAGGTATACTACATTGTTTGTTTATAATTTTTATTAAATGAAAGTGAATGAATCGTATATTGATAAATGTTTTATTTAATGTCGGCAATTATGTATGGAATACAATATCGGATAAATGTCCGCCTCTGTTAGTCTCACAAATGCGAGCCCTTTTGAACACATTTTTCATTACATTCTCATACATTTCACGCGGTATTTCATTAATTTCATCACGACTATTTTGTTTGAGTTGCTCCAGCATTTCTGGTTTGTTTGCATAAACCTTGCTTTTCAGATATCCCCACAAAAAGAAGTCCGGAGCACTCAAATCAGGCGACCGTGGAGGCCAATCAACATCACCATTCCTTGAAAGAAATTGTTGTGGAAAGAGGTCTCTCAGTAATGCCATTGTAATCCTGGCTGTATGCGATATGGCACCGTCTTGTTGAAACCACATGTTATTCAAGCCCAAAGTATGCAGTTGTGGCGTTAAAAAGTTTTCAATCATATCACAATATCGCTCCCCTTTGACAGTTATCGTTACGCCGTTTTCAGTTTCAAAGAAGTAAGGTCCAATGATTCCTTGAATTTGAGGGTTTTCCATTGCCCAGAACTGACTATTCTGTTTATTCGCTTATCCTTTCAAATGAAAATATGCCTCGTCAATCATTATGTTTTTTTCATGAAAATCGGGGTTGTCATGGGCGAGCTGTAGCATCCTATTGGAAAATGTACGGCGAAGTAAATGGTCTTCTGGAAGAAGCTCTTGTGTCAACTGAATCTTAAGTGGAAACAAGTGCAAACCTTTGTGCAAAATTGTGACCAAAGTTGTTCTTTGAAGACCAAGCTCCTGAGCACGGTTTCGAGTTGAGGTTGATGGATTGTTTTGAACACTTTCCTGAACAGCAGTAATGTTTTCAGCCAATATTGCAGTACGTTGTGGTCCATGCCTGGGCCTATCAGCTACAGTCCCTCTTTCTTCGAAATTATTCACTACACGAAAAAGAGTGCGTCTTGTTATCACGTTGTTTCTCCCAAAAATTTCACGTAACTTTCTCATCGTCACAGTAATCGATGATTGATTTTGATAAAATGTTTTAACGATTAAAACACGTTAGTTTACCGAATATTTTTTCATAATAAATTTTCCAAGTCTCTACTTCACGACTGCCTAATATGAACTGTTAAGACTAATGTTTACCAAAGTGGCGGCAAAACAAAGTAGTATACCTTCTCGGCGGAAACCCTGTATATTGTTCATATTTTTAATAACTTAAAGCTTTGCTCAGTAATTATATTGTTTACAATTTCAATACTCACAACTATTTAATTTACATATCTTAGCTGTATTGATTAAAACATAATTCAGCTGACAATGTTCGGGTAAAGTCCTGTTCAGTTTAACAAACTTTACTGCAAAACTTTCTCTAGTACCTGTCTGCTTAGCTTAGCTAAAATAATTAACTTTTTAGAGCTTTAATAAAATAAATATACTCCTACATCCTCTAATTCAGCTTGGCTGAATTTTCTTAAATTTAGCTTTGAAGAATTTTTGCGGATGCAAGCAAGCCTACTATCTATCTAAGAGTGCTTGATGTGGTGTAGTGTGTTTAGTGTCAGTAATTTTTGCTCCTTTGTATGTTTTTCTACGCTCGGATTTGCGGCTGGCGAGAAGGGTTGGAACCACCTGAGGAAAAGCTAACAGCTAGACGGAACCCTCGTCAGACCAACAAAACTATTAAAACAAAAATATAATTCATTTAAAATTTTAACTAAAAAACACAATAATGGCATTATTTGTGACTCAGTTAAACTAAGACAAAATTTTTAAAGTATTGCAGTAGAAGCTGTAGATGCATCTGTAGATTTGTCAGAGAAATCTTGGTGTTTTTTTTTTTCAACAACTTAAGTCTGATTGCTATCTTCGATTGGCATTTGAACAATAAAATTCTATTTTCGATACTTTAATATTTTTATCTTTTATATTTATTAATATTTGTGTAACATTTTTTCCACTGGCCCCAGGGTCAACTGCCATCAATTTCAACCGTCATAGATCAATATCATTTGTTGTTTACTCCACCATAAAATTCAGCTAAATCACGATCTGTTTTTTTTTATGCGATTTCCTTGAAATTGATATAGAAACAGACAACAAAAAAAAAATACCCCCATCATTTTCATTTAAGGCAAAATACAAGTAACAATAGAAACTAAAAGCCATATGCTAAAAAGTGACTCTTGAATTGAGTTTGGAAAAAAAAGGAAAATTCGGACACGTTTTCTGTGTACATTTTTTTACATTGAGAAATCAATTTACCTGCTGCTAACTGCTGGGATATTTTAATATATTTAGGCTTCTCAAAAGCTTAGAGAAAAACACTACAATTTAAAACGATAAAAAGAGGTTTATTACAATTTAATTTTTATGTTAAATAATTGTCATAAATTTTGTGTAACCTATTTAAACGCAACTTGCAACAAACTATAGATACACATGCCACAAATATATCTATGCATCTTTAAATGTTCGTTAGCCTTAAATGGTCTTAATAAAGTGCACGTTTTCGCAATTAAAACTTATTTAAAAAAATACCAGGCCGTTAAGCAAACAGGCTGGCAGATATGCCGACCAGCCACTTAGAGATTTTAAGCAATGTGCGAGAGAAAGAATTAATTTGAAAAAGAGAGATAAGAAATGTATTTAAATAGATATTTGAAATTATAAATGTTAAAAAAAAGGAAAACTTATTTCACTTAAACTTTAAAATCAAAAATAAACAGACAGAACCAAATATTTTGCTGTTGTAAGTCAGGATAATCGCCCAGCAAATAGTTAAGATATGATGAAAAACACACTCCTATTTTTAACATTTTCTTTTTAGTTTCAACCTCTTTAAAGCCCCTTTCACATTATTTTACATGAGTTTCGATTATCGTTGGATTTTTTTCAGAGTGAAATCGAATAATAATCGTTCGGACCGTCAAAAAAATCAAAAGTAAAATATTCTCGTAATTCGCTTTTGTTTGATCTGTTGTTGTTTCGAGGAAGAAATATTCCTGAAGTATAAATTGTGATAGAGTATGGCCAACTATTTTAACTTAGAGTAGCTGGCCCCCCCGTGGTCCACTCCACATAAAATAAAATATTCTCACTACTTTGTTTAAACTTTCACGCTTGAAATAAAATGAAAAAGACGCATTTGTTTATTTCTTGCAAATAGCAGAGTCAGTGGCCGATTCAATAATTTTGGCGCCGATGGCTGAGCAATTTCGAATGGCTAACGGCGGCTGTTGCTCTTGAGGATATTCAGCGGCTCAAGGTTTCGATCAATTTTTTTCAGTAAGAAATTCGAAAATTAAGGAGTAAAATATTGCACACAATATTCAGCACTAGAGTGAGCAAACAACTTTGGTAGTCGACGAGCATAGCGGCCGTCTTTGTCCACTAGTTGATATGTTTAGTTTTTTAACAGCTGCTGAAATGCAACCTTGAAAATACTTCAAGTCTCAAAAAGGCCATACGACTGTGAAATTTCCATACTTATTTTTTGACAGTCAGATTACATATTGCTTTTGTACTTTTATATTATCTCGAGTCACTCTACACGCTGCTTGTAATCAAGTACTAGTTTTAAACAAAAGGCGTTCAGAAATTGATTTGAAATGTATGCAAGCATTTTTCACTAAGGTTGATATATCCTTTAAAAAGAGGATCCTTTGTCAGCTTGCCCATCTGCAAATGTTATTTTTACCCAGGGTCGCCCGCCTTTACACTGATTTATGCTTTACAAGCTTTCATAGAGAAATAAGTCATACCCAGCTTTACTTTTTCAATTGCAAGACCACTGCAAATGAGACTTAAGAAGTTTAGGATTGTTCTCACTCTTACGTCTCTAAGACATCAAACAGCGAAAAATGTAGGGCATTTGAGAGATGCTATTGCACCGCAATATTTCAGCCTTAATTCCATAATTATACTTAACATGAACCTTGTATTTTAATTTTTTTACTCATCCCACAGTGCACAACTTTTGTACAAAATTCCCTCCCTTTTAAATTTATTACCCTGTCAGGTGAAAGTGAACTTTGGCGATTTATTTATTTTTCCTTCAAAAAAACTATGTCGTAGAAACTCTTAATTCTCTATAAAAATGTCAAAGCGACATTAATTAACTTAACGCGATATAAAATATTTGTTTACAACCTTGTTTTATTTTTGTATAACATCTCAGTGATTGTAAACAAAAAATGCCAGAAATTAAAAGAATTGGTGAACAAGATATTTTGTGTTAAGTTTTGTTAAAGCGTGGGCTTTTAAAGGCCACCTTTCGAAAGATATTAAATGTTCTTTAATATCAAACTCCAAATGCTAAATACTATTGTCCAAAAAATCGAATCATAGGAACTGAAATTTTTATTTAAAATATTTATTTTAATTTTTACCAACAAAATTAAACTAAACCTAAAAAATGTTTCTGGTAAAAAATAAAACACACTTTGGCAGTCCCTCTTCCTTTCAGTTGAAATTTTTCATTAACAAACTAAATTTTCTTAAAAGCTTCAATGTAGTGACTTAACAACAGCAAATGGGAGAAACATGAAACAACTCAATTATGTTTGTCTTTTACGGTAAGAAGTGTTGCAACTTGTAAGAACTTAATTTATAGAAGTTTATTAAAAACGAATTAAGGCTATTCACAGTTTAAAGAAAGTATAAAAAGAGAACAAAGAAATAGTCAGGCTACTTACACTTTCATTTATAGCACATCTATCCTGTTTCCAAATTACGCCATTCGATAGCTAACCAAATTTACATTAACCCATTTACGGCCACTCTGACAATTTGGGAACATTTAGTAATTAACGCTGTATTAAAAAACTGTTGGAGTTTGTGAATTCGTTTATACAAAATATAGCAAAGGAAAGTGCTACGATTACATATAATATTGGATGATTCAATTTCAATTATTTGTGTGGGTTATAATAATCTATCAAACATCATCAACAAAAAAACCCCTAGAGGTAGGTTCAAGTTGGCAATAGTAATATTCGGCGTTTCCAGTTTACAGATATAATTTCTAATATAACATCAAACATAATAAAGAGCGAAACATTTGGAAGCATTTTCAGTTTCATTCACCAAATGTATAAAATCTTATGAGGCATAAAATATTGCTGTGCCAATTTGGGTACAATGGCTACAAGTATACTAAAAATCTATTGAAATTGTAAACACAGTTTGTTCTTATTTTTTTTACTAAATTTGACAGCTAGGTGTGTCCGAAGAAAAATAGCATAATGCAACCCCCTGCCACAGTAACGCCACCTGGTTGTCAATTTCCGAACAGTGAATAAAAACTATGTACATATATAGGGAAATACCCAAATAGTATCAAACAGTTGTTTGATACAGGAACCATTCGTGAAAATCGCACTAAGAAATGTCCTCTTCTAAGTTCAAAGTATATGAAGAAAAAGCCGAGAGCCGATTTCGATCAAAATAATGAGTTATTACTGGACCGGTGGAAAGACAACAGTGGTTACACGATGGCTACTAATTACGATTCCTATGAACCAATAGGAAAAGTAAAAAGATGGTGTTCAGATAAAAAACAAAAAGCTAATGTGCAGATTTATTCCAAAACTACAACACAAGTATGGGCGGAGTGAATAAAATGGACCAAGCTATATCTTTATACAGAATTGGGATCCATGGCAAAAAGATGTGGTCGATATGGCCATATCAAATTTGTGGCGCTTACATGGATAGTCCAAAGAAAATGCCATGGACCAATTAAAATTCCGCCGATCTATAGCTAGATTTTATTTGAAACAGTCTTCTAAAACCCCCTCTGCTCACGCTTCATTATCAAATATAGAAGGCTTACAGTTAGATGGCGCTAATCATGTTCCTGAAAAACTTCCAAAGCGTGTGCCTTGTATCATATGCCACAACAGATGTCGTTGGGCTGCAAGAAATGCAAAACGGCTCTTTGCATTCATAAAAATTGCTTTACAAAATTTCACTCATAAGTGGCCATTGTACCAATTTGGAAACACCCCTTTCATGTCCTGAACAACTAATTTTTTAATTTTTTTTTGTATTTTTCAATTTTTTTATAATGCTAATAATAAATATATAAACGAATTTCGAAACTTTTCCTTGTACTTTTTGTTTGGCTTTAAATGGATTAAGCTCTACCAGGTTTTACATCGAATTGAAGCATAACTTAGCTGGATATGAAGAGATTAACAAAATCCCACTATCATGGGTTTGCTTGGGCATAGAACAAAAACAGCTCGATAAGCTGGCAAACCAATGAGTACTGACACAGATTTATATACTTATGACCTCTAGATTCTTTCAAACAATTTTTAGAACAAGCGCTAAAAAATGATCACATATGTTGTTTTTTCGAAAAATGTTTAACGCTTGTTCAGTTCACAATGTAGTGTTGTATTGATTGTATTATTATATTATCATACAATACTGTGTATTTGTTATTAGTAATTTTCAGGTAATACTCTGATATTTGAATAAAACTTCATTTTTAAAATAATGTATTAACACCAGACCTGGAACTATGGTATTTGTTGGAAAAATTATTTATGGAATTTCTTTTGAAATGTAAATAATTACTTATCATCTGCTCTTCCATTAGTGACACTTTGTTACCTTTTAGTGTAATTGTTAGTAATTGCCATTAATCATACAATGCCGGCACAATAACATAAATCAAGAGCAAAGGTTTATTTTAATACACGATACAATAATACAAGGCGTTTGTGAATTGCATTAATTATTTCTCAGTTCACAACAACTTAAAATTACATGTTTGTGTTTTTAAATTCACAAGGTTGCATAGCTGTTATACGTAAACTACGTATGTGAACATAAGTTGTTTTACCTGTCCACATTTTTAGTGAACCGAAAAATTTTGTTTGTTTTTTGTCTTGGTATTGGCATTTTTATTGCCTCAAATAATCTTGCATTTACAACCCTTACAACCTCTTGTGAAGACCCTCTTGCATTTGCTTAGCAAACATAAAAATTATTACCGAACAATTTTTATAACATAAAAACTAAATTGCCTTTGTTAAGTAAACCTAACAACATAGATTGTTTATTTAATAAAATTTACATATTTTCTTTCTCTACAAACACTGGCTGGCCATATGAGAGTAAATGCACACAACATGTGGCAAGTAAAAGATTATTTACTACAACATGTAGGACTACACTGGTTGTAAAAAAAGGATACTCTAAATTGTTTTAGCATATTCTTGTACGACATCTTCTTTAAAAATCATTTAGTCAAGCATAAATTTAATTGCAAAGAAATTACTTATTCATTTAAAAAGTATTAGAAAAAAATCCTGGAGTAATTTGTATTTGTTGAGTAAATTTTCTGAGCAGAAGAGTTAAATTAATAAATAAATTTGCAGATTGAATAAATAAAGTAAAAATCGAAATAAATATATTTAAATAAACAAATTTGTTTAATTAAAAAAAAAAATACTAAAAGATTTATGTATTTGAAAGTTATTGCAGAAATGAATTTTACTTCAAAAGGGAAATGTTGGGAAAAATTACTTTTATATTTGAACCAAAATAACAGCTGGCTAGAAATTTTTAAATAGTTTCCTTAAAAAGCATATTTGCAAGCAATTTGCTTAAGTGCTTGCCTTTTAACCGGCAATAAACGCCTAAAAGCATTTATTTGCCGTCCTCAACTTTTGGCCTCCACACATATATCAACTAAGTTTTTTTCTCCACCTCATTTCCTATTCATGATTGTCTTAATTTATCTTTATCATGATTATAATTTCATATCCCTCACGCCAGTTTTCGAGGTGTAGATTAACATGACTGAAATGTTAAAAACATTTAGAATTTATCATCTTATTGTCCTAATACCAGCCCCTACCCTACGTACAGTGGAAGCTCGGTTAACACAACCAATTGTTGTGAAAGCTGGGTTTGTAGCAAAAGCCGAGCCACAAATGTATATGCCTATTTTCGGATTAAGGAGCTTCTGCACCCCCAAGTAAAAGATTTATTTAAAAAAAACAAATGTAAACTTTTAATCTTCGATTGAGTTTTTTTTCATGAAATATTTGCATAATTATTATGTCTTTCAAAGAGTTGCTATTATCCCTGGACATTTGATTTGGACCTAAAAAATGCCTCGGTCTTACTTTGTTCCAAAGTGATTCCTTCTTCAGTTTGAATGTTATGATCACTTTCAATAATTTAATTCTTCATCTGATAGTTCGGGAGTAATTTTAGGTAGATAATCACTCAATGTAGAAATGGTCAATTATTCTGCTTGCTCAGCGGCAAATCCTCTTTATCAGTTAATTCCTGATTGTAACACATCACTGCGTTTAGTATATTCTACTTTTACTGAGCACTCATTCCAACTGATTCATTTTGAAAAACTTCGTTAATAGAGTCACCGATGTTCAGATTTTGTATGTTGCGTTAATCGAAGGTTTGGGTTTATTGCGTTAAACGGGGTTCCACTGTATCTTTACGGAGGAATGTTCATAAGTGCGATATTTTATTTAAATCCACTTCAAAGCAAACAGCAACGGCCTGTAAAATCTGTTTCTTGGAGTTCCTAAGATTCCCTTCTATATAATACGAGGCAACTTGTTTATTAGGAAAAATATTTAAATAGTTTTACAATAAAGGCATTTCCATTACGTCCGAAAAAATTTTTCTCTGGACTAAAGAAACCGTTATATTTTGTGTTTCATATATAAATCGGTGGAACATTTAAAAGCACTTCTTCGGGAACTACATTTTCGCGACACTCAATAAAAAAATAGATAAATTGTAAAACAAAAATCTGAGTAAGAAATATTACGGAAACCATATTGTCACCACTTGGAACTAAAGCCCACTTTTTAACTTTAATACTAGGCAAACAAATGCCAGCCGGTTTTATTAAATTTTGTGCCAATTTACAATTTATTATATTATTTCCTAAATTAGAAAATAAATAGTAGAAATTATAAAAAAAAATCTGTACGAAAAATTAACAAAAAGCATTAAAAAATCTTTCGAGTTCCATAAAGTTTGTGCCACACACACAGCAGTAATCAAAGCTGCAACAACAGCAGCATATAACTACAACAATGCAGAACATTTCAGCATCTGTGCTCGTGTTTTCACATTTTTAACAAAACAACACAAGCACGAAACATGAATGAACAGGAACAAATTGAACAAGTTTTGTTTATAAAAAAAAAAAGAAAAATTAGCACGCACACACACACACATAGCATCAAACACCAAAAACATGCAGCCAGCAAGATTTTTTTATTCTAAAATGCTACAAAATCGAATACATCTACATACTACAACTTTAAACATCAACAATATTTTCAAGTCTGCAGTTTTAACACAATCGATTTTTTTTCTGCCTTATAAACATTTTTATTTAACATTTTCTTTTTAAAAAAATTTGTTTTTTAATAGAAAAAAATCCATAAATTTTAGATTTCTTTCGGTCTCTATATTTTTCAATTACAAAATAGTAAAAGGTGTGTTTTGTTAGCATTTCGATTAAAAACAAAAATTAGAACACGTTTCTATTATTGAGAAGTTTTCAATTTTGATGATTTGCTTATTGTTAGCTTCTGCCTCTAGTTTTCTAATTTTCCTGATAAGGAGCTGAATGAAACTGCAATTTAACCATTGTTCTTTTTTATTGTGGCGAAAGAACAAAACAGAGAAATTGTAGTAGAATTTTGATGTCTAAAACAATATGTGAAACATTTGCATTTAGAAAGGAAATGCTAAAAAGTTGCAGCATATCTTTAACTCTGGGTCCTTGTGATTTGAATTATGTGAAATCTAATAGGTTAACCTCAGTTGTAGACCACAACTGGAGCAAGTAAAAGTACCAAAAGCTAACCCTTTCTATACAGATAATGGGTAACTTAAAACGATAAAATTGCGTTATTCATCAAAGAAAATTTTTTCAAAAAGTACTTTTAAAAGACTAACTGAAAAATTAAAAGTACCTTATGAGTTTTGTTTTACAAAGAAGTTCTAAATGATAAAAAGTTATCGTAAAGTCAGAAAAGTACCCAAAAGTGCTCTTTAAATTTAAAACGTAAACATAAAAGTTGTTCAAAAGTACTAACGAAATAGTTTAGCAAATTAAATAAAAACCAAAAAAGTACCGAAAAGTACTATTGAAAATAAATTAGTATTTATAATATGAAAACAGAGAAAAATATATATTAAAACATTTTAAAGCGAAAAAGCCTATTTTTAATCATTTAAACATATCCGATACGACCAAAAAGTACTTCCTGTAACAGATTTACCAGAAGAGTACCTCAATTAATAAAATTCAGAAAGAAATAGATAGTTTAACAATTGAAAGAAAATATGTAAGTATGCAAAAGTCTTATCGAAAATAAATTTACGAATGAATTAAAACATAAAAAAATTAAATTTAAAAGAGAAAAAATATTTTAAAACGATAAAAACGTATTTCTCATAACAAAAATATACGAAAAAGTACTTTAAAAATTACCAAAGGTATTGGCTAAAAAAAATTTACCATAAAAGTACTCAAAAATCAAAAGTACATAAAAAGTTTTTTCTCCATAAAAAGTACCAACGAAATAGTCTCACAATTGAAAGATATAAAAAATTAAAGAAATTAAATAAATTTAAAAATTAATTAAAATATAGACACAGGAATAAAATATGATAAAAAATATTTTAAGATGAATAAAACGTATTTTTCATAAAAAAAAATTCGAAAAAGTACTTTCCGGAAACAATTTATATAATAGTATCCGAAAAACCAAAGTGGCTATTAAGTTTTCTTTTCAAAAAAAAAAAAAAACAAATTACTAAAGAATTAGCTAAACAATTGAAAGAAATAAAATACATAATTAAAGATAAAACAAAAAAGTACCCAAAAGTACTTTTGAAAAGAAATGTACAAATGAAATATAAAAACGGAAAAATATATTTTAAAACGATAGAAACGTATTTTTCATCAAACAAAACTCTAAAAATGAACTAGTAAAATTTTAACATAAAAATACCCCAAAAATTAAAAGTACCTAAAAATAATATTTTTACTAAAAATAGTACCAAAGAAATAGTTAGTAATTAAAAAAAAAAATTAAGTTAAATAAAAAAGTACATGAAAGTAAATGGATTTCGAAACGAAACGATTTTATATATAAGAGCAGAACAAATATTTAAACAAAATATTTTAAAAAAGCACATATTCAAGTACCAAAAAATGCTTTATAATTAAGTAGCAAATTAATGCTATTAAAGTACTAGATTGTACCTTTTTGATAAATAACAATAAAAGTTTTTATATAAACTAAAAAGAAGTTTTAACAATAAATTAATAAATCTTTTGAAACAGGCTAGAAGATGTTATGAAAAAAGGAGAGTTGTACCTATTTCGACCCTTCAATGAGATTTTTGCCATTTTAGATTTTTTATCTTTTTCGTCTTTTTTGCGATTTAAATGTATTTTTGCAGTTTGCACTTTAGAGAATTTTAGCGACTTTTTTAATCATTTTAGAGCGTTTTTTCTCGATTTTAACAATCTTCCGACTTCTAGCTCTTTTGACAATTAAAGTATTTTTTTTTCGAGTTTTGTTCTCTATTACAGTTCTTACATTTTTACCGATTTCAGCATTTATTCTTATTTGCCGTTTCACAAATAAGTTTAAAAGTACCAAAAGTTTTTTATAAAGTACCAAAAAAATTTCAGCATTTATTCTTATTTGCCGTTTCACAAATAAGTTTAAAAGTACCAAAAGTTTTTTATAAAGTACCAAAAAAATTTTTTTAAATAAAATTCCTGAGATTTACTTTTTTAATTAAATAAAAATGTGTTTTCTATTAAAGAAAACGCCATTATATTTTAGTATAAAAAGACATATTTTACAACGAAATAATAAACGACTAAAACAACTTATTAAGTACTTTTCTTATTATTCTCAGTTTTGTCAACTTAATTTGGAATTTACTGCATTTCATTGCCTTATTTGTTTTAGGGATTAATATCATTTTTGTTTTCATGTAAAGCTCAGGTGAGTTGTTGTGTAGGCCTTAGGTCTATGATCATGATGATTTAGTGAAATTTAACATTAAAACTTGATTACTCATTTACAAGAACATTTTATTAAGCTAAGAAAACGAAAAAATGTGCCTACACTGAATTGAGATATTTACAAATTGATAGGTACTTTATACGTGAAATCGAATAAACAAAATACTCAACTGACAACAAAATTTAAATCACCAAAATATTGAAAAATATGAATGAAACAACACATGGAATGATTCATCAATGTTTACTTCATACAGACAATGTTTGTATGGAATGCAGTGGCTTTCAAACTGAATACGAAGAAGCCGGTAAACGAGTTTTCAGGTTTATTCAATATAATTAGATTTCGTTTCCAACAATAGTTGCCAGACTCAACTGGCAGTAGAACGTGAAATCGCCAGAATGACTTTCACGCGGTATTTTTTAATATGATTTCTTCTGCTTTTATACACGTACATAAATTTATATGTTTTGCATATTTAATTATTTGTGTTTTTATTAAACAAGATTCGAAATTGATAAAATTCAGGACAGAAGTTAAAAAATGTCGAAAGATAATTTTAAGTCATAAAACCCGTTAAGTTGTTATTGGTCATCACAAATTGGTACAACTATATAAATTGCGTGTGTCAGGCACGAAAGATAAAAATTTTGAAGAGATACTTTTTACCAACGCAAATAGTACCAGAGAAGATTAAATATTTTTATATTAAATATTGTGAAGTATGGAAAGAAAAGAAATTCGTTATAAGCTTGCAAAAGGGTTTTATGCCTGAAGTACGTTTATTTCCGCACAAAAACATAAATGTGAAAATAATGACAAGTTTCTATCAGAAAACGTCGGCTGTTAAAAGTACCAAGTTTTTCTTGTGCAAAACTTCTGGGCAACCTGTTAGTTTGGTAAGATTTTCTTTCCTTATTAGGAAGTTAAAAAAATACTGCAAAGTAGCAGCAGGTTGCCTAGAAACTTCTCCCGTAAGACTACCCTGTAGGGTCCTCATATTTCAAGTGTCATTATGTTGTTATTAAATAAAGCAAAGTTATGAATGGTGGTGAGAACAGCGCGAATGGGGTCATGTAATACACGCACTATATGCATAGTCCTGGCGCATCGATATTGACTGTGTTTTACAGATATTAATTACATTTACACATTGGACTAAAAGAGCCAAATATATGTTTGCCGTAGTCTGAACACAAAAAATATATTTAAAACCAAAAACAAAACAGCAAGTTTTGGCCAAATAAAATTGTTTGCCAGCAAACAAAAATATTTCTATTGTGAACATAGTGTGAGCACACGCAGCAAATATTTGACTTGTTATTTGGCAAACAAATATTTGAACTCATCAAATATATGTAAGGTCAAACAGCGTTAAGCAAAAAGGATAGATATAAATGATATGAATAATTATTAAAAAATTTTGATTATAAATATAAAATTTAAATAAAATAATTTAAAAAAAAATTATAGTCTCTCAGTGATTTGCTGTAGCACGTCATAATTCGGAGATATTTTATTTTTAAGCTTTGAATGTTTTCTTGGAAAATGCAGCAGAGAGACAGGAGAGCAGGATGTATAATTTTATGGCCGCTAAAAAACAAAGTTTTTTATTGAATCTTTTTTTAAGAAATTCATAATAAGTATTCCGCTTTTACCTCTGAAATATTATTTGTTGTTTATAATCAGTGTTATAATTATTTTATATATATTACAAAAATATTTTAGGTCTAAATTTAAAATTAGCACTTGTAAGAAAACATCAAGTTCATGTGCAATAACTTTGTATAAAGTCCTTCGCCAGTCCCACTGCAAATCCACTTCCAATTCCATTGCCTTTCTCTCTTCTCCATCCCTTTATTTACCTTTATTTCAAATTCAAAATTGACACTGCTCTACAGCATAAAATGAACAAATTTATTTAATTTTTCACGAAGAGCTTCATTTATAATGTTTGCGGGAAAAAAAGTTACTTTCTTTTGACAGTTTGATCAAATAATTTTAATGTCAAATATTTTTTTAAGTGTGACCACAGGGAAAACAAATCATCACAAAATTGATTTGACTCAATTTTACAGGGGTGTGAAAAAACCATTATAGTCAAGTAAATGTGACTAGTGTTACCACAAAGCAAATTTTTTATTGCTTTGAGCAAATGTTTGGAAAATATGGGAAAACAAATTTGAGGCAAATGTTTGACTAGTAGAGCCGTAGTTTTTGGCATATTTGAAACATTATAAACCAAATATTAGAGGGAATTTTTAAGAGTTAATCGGCGATAAGCTACTTTAGTACTCTTTTTAGTACTTTTTGGCAAATAACCCAATGTCACAGTGCTTTTCTCTCATCAATATAAGCGACTAAGTAAGATTGCTTCAAAACTTATTTGTCACGATTTATATCACTCACATTACTTGGAGCATGCAAGGATATTTACCAGGATTCCCTGCAACAGCAAACCGTTCAATAAACTCACTATATAACATAATCTGTATATATAAAATTGACTCACTATATTAATTGGTGAAAACTACGATTTCAAAATTTCAACTTTCCGTACCTGAATTACATATTAAAATTTTAGGTTACTTTTTTAAGTCTTGATGTTTTTTTTTATTATAAAACAAATTTGCTAGCTCTCTTCAGGGTACTGAACGCTTAATTAAAAAAGACCAGCAAAATATTACAATTGTACTGAATTTTCCATCCCTGGCGTTGGTATTTATTTTTATGCAAGAAAAATTTTGAGAGAATCAACACTAGTGATCTTTGTTTGCGCTTAAAACAGCTGTTTTGGTATTGTGCGATAAGACAACAACAAAAAACATGTTTAACATGTTATAAGCAATGAATAAACATTTTATGTTTAGTAGTCAACCAACTGTTGACAACAAAGCGCGCTTCAAATATGTTAGGCAGGCTTGAGTCGGTCTTTTAAACGCTTAAATGAAGTTTTTAAATGTGCGAAATTACGTCTGTTTTGTGTTCTGACGAATCTTATTTATAGAAACTCGTGTTTAAAGTAGAGTTGAACTCATAAATTAAAGCAATTATAACTTGAAAAAAATCTTAATTGAATAATCACTTATTGCTGTTTCTACCAGAAAATTTAAATTGAAAGTGCAAAATTAAAATCTACATACATTCTATGAACACAATATTCTAAAAAAAAGTAATAATTCTTAATTTATCTAAGGCAACAACAACAAAAATTAAAAATAAATATAAATTTAGTAATTAAAGTATGAGTTCATTTATTTATTGTTTGATAATTTTTTTTTGTGCTCAATTATGCTAAAAATAGCAAATATTTCATATTTTTAATTGAGGCTACAGTTTTTGAAATTCTTTAATTAATAAAGAAAATATTTAAAGAATTTTATACATAAATCATTTATTCATTTAAAAGGAGTTTATACAAAATCGTTGTTCATAAATTTTAATATAATTGTTTAATTGAAATTTGTTTCATGCTTCTGTCCGTATGTGAGCAAAAATTCATTGGCATGTGAAGTGTATTTATTTGCCTTCTCGAGTGTTTGATTTAAAATAAAATTGAAGTTTTGTGTTTTTTCTGTGGTTTAAAAAAAAAGCTAAAGTGCCTAAATCTGGTAAAATTTTACAAGTAAAATCGTTTAGCGATTTTAAATACGATATCGAAGAGGAAAAATCTTGTAAGAAAAATTTAGGTCAAGTAGTAAGAAGCAGTGATGTCAAGAGGTAAATTTCAAAAGAAATATTCAAGACAAAATTTCAAAATTCTTAAATAAAAACAAAATTCCCATAAATAAATATTTGTGAAAAACATGTTTAAATTAAATTAAATGAAATAAGACTGAAATTTAATCTATATAAAATTTTATGTTTATAAGTTTGTATGTTATTGAAAACCAAACGGCTGTGCCGATCGTTGTGAAATGTTGGAACCGTTTCAGTATTGAATCGGAAATTTAATATTTTCTTTACAAAGACGGTGGGAAAGGGTACCCCCACACAGAGTAGAACTTCTTCCACACAAAACCATCAGTGTGAAAATAAGGCCAAGTTCCTATCTGAAATCTTCGGCTGTTAAAAGTACTGAGATCAAACTGAGGACCAAGTTCAATATACAATACCATTCCGTTGCAAGGCAACTTGATAATTTTTTCCTACAATTCTTTCTTGTATTAGTTCGGTTTTTAAGTCATAAGACTTTCTATTTATAGACTGTTGATTATTTTTTATTTCGTTACCTTATGAAGGACTATTTCGAATTTCGAAGTGTTGTTTGAGTTAATCGCAATTAGAGCCATAGTGCGGTAAAGACGCTTAAGCTGGGCCTAAAAACATTTTCTAAAATTCAAAGGCCATCACCTTTAAACATTAAATCTTCAAATATATTACATATACATATACTTATATACATTTATATACTGGTTTAAAATCCCACCTTAAACATCTTATATACAGAGATGGAAATGTTTCAGACAAGTTAAGGTATAAAAAGTCAAAAAGAGGTCTAGAATATAATCAAGGAATTTTTTTTATATGAACGATTTAAGTAGAAACTGTTGAGTTTGTGTTGAAAATCATTGTTTAGAGTTGCAAACACTGAGAGAAATTGTAACTATCATAGAACAAATTAGTTTTTTAACCTATTTAAAATGAGGAAGCCTTTTAACATAAGATCAGACAAGCTATACCGGCAAAAGGTCAAAAAGTCTGTCAAAAAAGCAAACAACACACAAAGAGAACAAACAAAATTTAACCAACAAAACATAAGGTGGTCGTCAAAAACTAGTCTTATTTATGTCCTGTGATATTCATTAGTATAAATAGATGTGTTTAACAGGATACAAAAACAAGCAAATACAAATACAACACCATCCTGTGGAGGTCCTGAGGTTTTGCAAAGGTATTTCTGTAAGAGTAGGTTATTCTCATTATCACTATCTTCAATGTTATTCTGCTCTATTTAAGGGCGTGTGTGTAGTAGTAGTCCTACTTATCACGTCCCTTGGAAATTCTGTGTCATTTGTTTTCCAATTTTGCCATTCATTTGTGTATTTCTTTCTTTTACAGCAAAAGAATGACAAATTATTTCAATTATGTTTTAGAAAATGTAGCTAATATTTTTAACATTTGTCAAAGCTATTGTTATCCTTGATGTCAATGCATTTTTTGGGTGTTGAAATTGACAAATATCATACTCGTTGTCATTAACGAAGAAATATTTTAGGAATCATGAGATTAAACAACACAAAAAAAACTGCTTAAAGAAATTAATAAAGTAAATGATAAATACAGAGTGTCCGGCATTTTGGTAAACATTAGTCTTGACAGTTCATATTTGGCAGTCGTGAAGTAGAGACATGGCAAATTTGTTATGGAAGAATATTCGGTAAGCGAACGTGTTTTAATCGTTAAAACATTTTATCAAAATCAAACATCGATTACTGTGACGATGAGAAAGTTACGTGAAATTTTTGGGAGAAACAACGTGTCAACAAGACGCACTATTTATTGTGTATCGAATGATGTCGAAGAAAGAGGGACTGTAGCTGATAGGCCCAAGCCTGGACCACAACGTACTGCAAGATTGGCTGCAAACATTACTGCTGTTCAAGAAAGTGTTCAAAACAATCCATCAACCTCAATTCGACACCGTGCTCAGGAGCTTGTGGTCTTCAAAGAACAACTTTGGCCACAATTTTGCACAAAGATTTGCATTTGTTTCCATTTAAGATTCAGTTGACACAAGAGCTTCTTCCAGAAGACCATTTACGCCACCGTACATATGCCAATAGGATGCTACAGCTCGCCCATGAGAACCCCGATATTGTATTCCATACATAATTGCCGACATTAAATAAAACATTTATCAATATACGATCCATTCTCTTTCATTTAATCAAAAAATTATAAACAAACAAAGTAGTAAACCTTCCCAGCGGACACCCTGTAGATACTGATTACTGAAGAACCTGATTAGTCAAGACATACCTTCACTTAATTGCGAGTAAAACCTTGATTTGTGTATCGATGTTCAAGACATTTGGCTTATTTGATTAGCAATATACCTTGTTGCTTTACGATCATTTATAAAAAATTACACTTACTGCTGTTTACATTTTTTATGAATTTTTAAAAAACAAACTTTTTTTTAATTTGCTAAAAAAAATTTGATCTTGCCACTAGTTTTCAAACCAGTCTGAAATTATTAAGCATATAAATAACAAATATTAAGAGAACTAGAAGACGGTTTTCTACCACGTCCTCTAGTGTTTTGTTTATCGAAATCGGACGATCTCTACGCGAATTATATTGCAATAAACTAGTGTAACCCACTCTTTAAGGCGGTTATGTTTGCTACGCCCATTAAAAAGAGAGCGGTTTGTTCCATTTGGCAGACTAAAAAATTCGAAAATCCATGCTAAAATAATCATTAGGTTATGCGAAATTGTCTTAAGATCTGCTCAATAGTTTCAGAGATAAAGGGGAAGCTGTTGCTACAGCAACAAAAATCTTATTCTTTTCTGCAGGGTATATAGCTATGCAAGTTTCAAACAAACCGATGAACAACTTTCGATTTTAGTCATGATACGTCTTAATTATAGAGTTAGAGGATTTAAGAAATTAAGGCCATAGTTGAGCTCGATTTACGATACAAGATTTCAATTAATAAATTAAGAAATTGTGCTTAATTGCATCATAAATTAATTCAAATTCAAAATTTTGTGAGCACAAAATTCTGTCAAATGAACACATTAAATGTAATAACCCACTAACTAGACCCGACAACTTACAACAACATTATCATCGTTATTTAAAAGGGACAACAAATCCTTTAGCTATCTATTTCATATTATGGCGGTAATTAGAAATTTTGAACATAAAAACCCATAACATAATGATTACACGCTCTTTCAAACATCATTGTCAGATCATGAAAATATGTCCATTTATTAAATGCTAATTGCGTAAGGCATGCTGCATATGTGTGAACACCAGTTTTATAAATTAATTCAAAACTTAATTGCTATAAGTTAAGCAATCGCATTTTAAATAAAGTTGCCAGATGCATACGACAGTAGGAGCATTTTATAGCTGTGTACAGAGAGCAACTTTTGTCGAAACGAGATACCTTAAATTAATTGTGAATAAAATCATATTTATGTTAATTGCTTTCAATGAAATATACGACGGTTGTTGTTTTTTTTATTTTTTATGATCTTATGACTACCTGGAAGTACTAAGCAGATTATAAAACAATGTTACCTTGGCTTGTAGGTAATTTTGTTGTCTAATTTAGAATTTGTTACTTAACAGGATACCACACGTTGTTCTCCAGTTATGCTTCCTATTCGACATTACCAGTATATCGCAAATATAGATTTGAATTCAGTACTCAAAATAAATACCTTCCTGTGCTTCAGTCCAAAAGTTGACAGGAATTTGAAAGCTTGTGTAATTTGTCTACATTTTATACTATATTCACCAAAAATATTTCTTTATTTAAAAATTTTAGTTAATTATTTCGGATATTTTTGGCCTTTTTAAATATTGGCCATTCCGAATGTTAGCGATATAAATTTTTTTTTTTTTTTTTTGAGGATTTTCACTAAAAATCGATTTTCAGCTACTTTTAGATTGAAATGATAAGATGAAATGAAAAGGTTTTTCTCGATAAAGTTTCAAATATATTTTTTAATTTCAGTATTTTGTAATTGTTGTTATAATATATTTTTTTTTTTTTTGGAATTTAGATTTTTTTGGCGACATTTCGATTTTTAAAAAAATTTTCGAGTTGTTAAAATTTAACTATTATCCGTTTTTTGGCAAAACTTAATTTTTTATAAGTCTTCTAATTCATTAGTGAAATATCGCTTTTTGGTTTAGGACTAAATTTTAGGCGAAATTAAATAGTTTTGTTAAATTAAAATTTTTTGTGAAATAAAATTTTTTGAGAAATTTTAATTAAATTTTTTGTTAATTTTCATGTTTGTTAAAAATTTTTATTTCTCTTATCCTTGCATTATTGGCATCTTTCATGATTAGGTTGTTCACAAGCGTTGATTGAGAAACTCTATAACTAGTGGATCTCACTGTAACAAGAGCTAAACAACTTGTGTTTCACTCAGGCCAACTAACGCATTTGTTCTTTATATTTAAACTATGTATTGCTTCCTTGAAACGCATTTATCTTTCTCTCTCTCTCCTGAAATCTATAATTCATTTTTTTCTTGTAGTTCCGTTCCACTTAAAACAATTTCCCGCTTGCTTTTTCTTTGCCTGCCACAAAATAATTTTCCTTCTAATACAATTAACATAATTTTATCATAATTCTTCCTCGACATTTATTATCTTGATTATCACCAATCACCATTATTATCACCATCACTACACTAAATATAATTGTATAAATTTACCATACACGACATACAACTCAAGTCTTTTTCCATCTCTCTCTAATAAAGTTGTTAAATGAATGAAGTGTTGTTTGTTTCCAGCATTAAAAGTTGTATTGTTTTTGTTGTTTATTAAACAATCAGTAGTATAATGTTTTGTTAGCTATTTTCCACTGTTATTGCTGTCACAATGACTTGGACATTATAATGTTTTTTTTTTCTTTGGTGAACCTAGAAAAACTTCAGAACAGACTGGGAGTAAGTAGAGACCAGCGAATCATGAGATTAAAGAAAATGGGTGGCATTTGTGAAGATGGAGAAGAATTTTACTAATTTAAGTTAGACTATTTTTATAGGGAAATCATCATATAATCTTCAAATTTGAGTGCTATAGTGAAAAATAATTGAACCCGCTACCCGTGCCTAATAGATTGGCAGGCTGGTAATCATTTTCATATAAATTCTATTCTGTAAAAAAATTTTGAAAACTAATCTATCAAACACTAAATTTAAAACGTTCGTATTAACTTCATCATTATTCATAAATTTAAGGAGCCACTCAAAATACTTTAATCGCTAGCTATACGAGCACTTGATTGAATATGGCTTAACATATACGAATATATACAGAGAGGTTTCCAATAAGAGCGGAATAAGACTAGCTGTGTTTAAGATATTGAAGCTACATAAATGTGAAACACGGCTTTATTCAATGACTGCTGAATGGATGAGTCTAAATTTGACCGCTAAGCCTGGGTTATATTGACTTTGGGGTCATCGGTGGATTGCGGCTTATTAGCTATTTTATGTATCTCTACAAGAATGAGTTTATCGGGGTCATATTGTACAACTTCATCAAATAGTTCATGCAGAATTCCCGTTGAGACGCAGCGATGTCCTGCCCAGCCATATTATACAATTTTGATCAAAAGAAATTGGTTACTACCGATCGCTGATGCACGTTGTGTAGGGTCACAGTAAATCTGTTATCGTTTTTAAAGAAGTTTGGGCAAATGTAGCCTTCAGAACAGAAACCACATCAAACCGCTAGGTGGATCACATTTAGAGCGATATATTCGAATATCTGGTAATTTAACCTAAACATCAGCATTAGTAACCAGTTAGCAAACACACGTCGTGCTCGCGTAATCGTGTTGCTTCATTTCCTGGATTAGTTGAATATTTTACGGATGTAGAAGCATGTTGATGTCGGCGAGATTGCTTGCCTCGACCTCTCCTTCAGACTCACCCGAACTGCGGTGTTGAGAAGATGGTTGTTGTCTAAACTAGTCGGTTCAAATTAACCCACCAATCGTTGAAAAGCTACCACTTCTGCTGTAGAAATATTTACAGAAAATATTTTATCATTTCCACGAGTTCTTGGCGAATTTCTTTATTGTTGGAGTGGAAAAAAATAAAGAAGAAAAAATAAAACAATAAATTCGCTTAGTGAACTTTTAAAATCTACCCGTCTTTGCTGAACACCCCTTTATGAAAACTGAGTTTATAAAAAAAAGTTCGATGTTACGATTAAGGCAACTTCTTGGGGAAAAAAGTCATTTCACTAAAATAAATCTTCGATTTTGGCGCCGAAGTCCGGCCTTGCAGCCAACTTGTGATTTTTCTTGCACAATATTTGTTTCCAGCCTTTTACAAATACTGATTTAAAAAAAACAATTTAGTGCTTGCGCTTGAACCAACTTCTTTTGGGGAACAAAAAAGTCATTTCACTAAAATAAATCTTTCGTTTTGTCACCAAAGTCCCGCCTTACAGCCAACATTTATTTATCTTTCACAATTTTTCCTTCCAGTCAATTGAGCTTCAAGTATTTAGTCATTTATAATGAAGATATTAAACCTTAATAACGTTTTACTATTTAGTTACGTATCCTTTTTGTTGCAGTAGCAAAAAAAAAAAAAAATCAAATAATTTGTCACTGATAAAACAGCTTGGGGCATTAGGAGATATCTGCAGCTGGAGGCAGCTTTTAACCTTTTAAAACATAATTTAGTTTCAAATTTTAACGCAATATCAAGTTTCATCAAATATTAAATTTGAAAACATTTAAACGCTTTATCACGCAAAACCACCGAACGTTACTTTTTGATAACAGGGATTATTTAGTCTAGTCTCCAGCTAAAGTCTGCAGCTTTTTCTTTTCTACATGTTTCACACAAAAATTTTGTTCATTTTCAACAGCAGCTTAGTTGTGCGGCCTTTAAGTTTTGTAAGTCAAAATATAGTCTTTATGGAAACAAATGGAAACTTCCATGCCTAAATGCCTATATTTTTATAAATGTTTATGTATGCATGTAAGTGTGTGTGTGTGTGCATGAGTTGTATGAGTACATGCGTGTGCATGTGTGACTGTGTGGATGAAGCTTTGCTGGCTGAAATGCCTTACGATTTGTGTTGACAATCATGTTGGCGTCAGTTGTTAACCATTGTTGTTGCCATTGTTGCTGTTGTTTTTCTTTCTTAAATGTTGTTATATGCTGTAGGTTTTCCTCTAGATCTTTAAGTTTACAAATGACAGCTGTTAAAAAGAGTTTTCTTTAGATACTTAGTTACCAATACTATTCTTTGAATAACAAATTCGTTTGGCAATTGTATTTCTATGTTTATGCGTGTATTAACTTGGGTGTTTGTGTTAAATTTTGCTCCCCCAAAAGAGGCATAAAATATTATTTGTAAAAAAAATAATAAAATAAAACAAATAATTACATTAATTGCATGGAAATTTCAAAGAATTCAATTAGAGTTAGACATGTGTGGTTTTTTTTTCAAAATGCTTGTAAAGCCATTCAATTTATTTATTTCTAATTGAATTAGAAATATAATTGAAATGAGAACAATTATTGAAATGGGCTGTTAAAGAATGAGCACTAAGTTAGTAACGACTGTTTGTGTGTTTTAAAAATGTAGATAAAACTTTTTCTTAGTAATTTGGTTGAAAAATATACATAGTTTCCATTAAAAAAAAATCTTAAAAATTCTTTTAAACACAACGAAAAAATCTTTTTTATACACGAACTCAAAAAAAACATAAAAAGCTCTTTAAAAAAATATAATTAATTTATATTTTTAAATAAAATTTTGTTTATAAAAGACTGATCATTTTTTCACATTAGAAATGCTTTAAAAAGTAAAAAACGTAAAACCAATCTTATATAGAAAAAGCTGAAAAATCTGCCAAAAAAGTCTCTAAACCCGTTTTTATAGAAAAAATAAATACAATGTTCAAAATAACAGCCCAAAAAATGTGTCTATTGCAAAATGTGTCTTTAGCGCATCGATTGATTATATTTATGAGCAAACACAAAAAAATGGAACTATTCAGAAGAGCTTTTAGCTTGAGCATATAAAATAATTTTTTCTGATATTAATATAAAAAACTCAACGTTTTATTATAAAATGACATTCAAGAAGGAAATAAAAAAAAATTTAATATTTTTCTTTTGGCTGTGCTTTAAAATGTTATTAAAGTTGCTTAGAAAAATAATGAAAAAAAACCAAAAACTTTAAAGCTTGATCACTTTTGTTAATTTTAAAAAAGAAACTTATATAATATTAAAAACTAAACTTATATAAAAAAGTTTTTTGGCTGCGAAAGCTTTCTAAAAATAATAAAAAAAATGATAAAAAGTTTTTCTCATAAAAACCTTTTGTGCATAAAGTTTAAAAAAAAATCGGTAGGCCAGTTATACCAAAGGTGTCTAAAAAGCGTGTGCTGTAAAGCTTTTGTTATAAAAGCTTTTTTATAAAGAACTTTTCTTGCGCAGCTTTTAGTCCAAAAAGCTTTTTGAAAAGTCACTACAAAAAATATTATTATTAAATATCACTTAACTAACAACTGTTTTCTTTTTATTTTCAGGTAGGTGAAAACGATTTCTCAATTTCTTCCAATTATTTCCACCTTCAGAGCAAGTATTAACCAGTTCAATATAATCAAACCAACATTGACATTAAGTTTAAAGCTTTCTTAAGCTCAAAAACCTGTGTTGTTCTAACAAATTAGCAACTCAAAAAAAAAATAATAAAGAAATTTCTACCCATCACCAATATTATTAAGTTTTCCTGAACTACTTCCACAACCTTGGGACAGCTTTTTGACAGTGTTTAATTTTATCATTCTTCTTTTTTCAATCCCTTGGCAACCAAGTACATTTTTTATTTTTAATCTTTAATCTCTGCACTTGCACGTTTAAAATTTACGAAATATTTTTAAATGAGTTCTTAACACGTTTGTGCATGAGCTCAGATTTATGAGCGACAACAACAACTATGTTCTATAAAGTGTTTTCTTAAATGCACTTTAACTCAATAATATGTACAAAAATTAAGGGATAAAAACAATTTATTAAAATTGACAGATTCCGACATGCGTTGAATGTGTTGCAATGTCTAGTGAAGAAGTTCTGAAAAAGGCGAATCAACTGCTAGAGGAAATAAATTTTTCAAGCCAGACAAGTAGACATATTACATATATGACAATCAGCGTTTTGACTGCTGGGAAGTTCAATGGCAACATTTGCCAGGCTAACAAGCAACTGAAATCAACAAGACACAAATACTTTCCGAATATTTTAGAAGCAAAACAAACTTAGTTTAAAAATTAAACAAATTTTCAATAGCGGGTTCAAATCTCAAATTGAGAACTTAAATTCAGTAGCAGAAAGGTTTTAGTATTAATAAGCGAGAGATTTTTTTCTTTAACTTTTTTATATCGTCGGATTAAAAAAATAAAATTAATAATTTATCTTAAAAAATAGTACCAAACCAAATTTTCCCTTAAAAATTTGCACAACTTTTCCAAGAAAATCAGCAACACATTTATTCCACACTTTCGAAAAAAAGGCCGGCATACCGAATCCCATTAAGAAAAGGTAAGTTGGGAACTAAAATCCTGCATAGGTTGGACTCTATAAACCTGAGGAAGTGAAGGCGAGGAGCTCTCACGCGGGTTAGTGAAAAATATACTTATATAAGATCAGACTACTCGAACCGATATAACTGCACTGGACACATGTAGCAACCTCAAATATCATATGGCTGAGACGAATACGAATATAAATTTGATATGGATACTCATGTCATGGAGGCACCTCAGCTTAAGACAAATTCTAGCGTATAGCTGGGGTCCAATTATAAGGAACTTGATCGACAACTACCGGTCAGTCAGAATGCTTGGTTATTAAGTGGGGCTCAGTGCTGAGTACGTAGATCGGACCTTCCACTAATGGCCGTAAAATCACTAATCTACGCAAGCAGTTGAAAGAGAACTACTTCAGTTCTCCCTTCACAATAATATTCCCCCTTACAAAAAAATATTCCATGCCATCATTTGAAAGGCATTCGGGCAGTCTCTTTAAAATATTCCTAACAATCTTTAATGAAATCGGCGAGCATGTGGCTATGGCTTAAGTACTTAGCGCGTTGACTATTGTTGCCTGGGTTCGTATCTTAACCGCTGCCAAAGCAACAATATAAATTTCTTCTAATCATACTAGTATATATCACTGTACCCCCCCTTCGTCGATATCATATGATAGCAATAAGTCGCCGGTGAAATAAAATAATTATTAAATTAAAATGGTTGCACTAGATGCAAGTAATGCGCCTACATAACACCAGAGGCACTGTTCTAAAAATAGCAGAGTTATTTATTTAAGACTGAAGCTTTTTCTATCGCTCTGCTTCACCACCTGGCTTCTCTAGTCCATCCCTTTAAAAAAGAAGTAACACATTTAATCCATTTATTGAGTAGGCAGTCATTGAGACCCTGAGTGTTAATTTCGTAGTTGTATTTGAGTACTGAAGGGCTGCCAGATGTATACAAATCTTTATTGCTAAACAAATTTCAAGTTTCTTATCGAACTTGTAAATTTTTTTCCACTTAAATTTGGCGTCTACCTTTCTTGACTTCACTGAATATAACTTTAAATCTCGTGTTCAAGTTTTAATATAGAAAGATTAAACACAAAGTCTTTCCAATATTTGTTGAGGTATTATAAACCATATTCTTTTCCTACTTAAGCCAAGTCTTCGGCCATGTCGGATATTTCTTCTTATAGAACACTGAAAAAGTTACATTTTGAACACTAGCAGAATGGACAGTGCCGCTAAATACGTCATCAGCATTCTTTGTGTCCTGCTACAGACTTTATCTATTTAACCCAGCTATTGATGAAAAATTGAATACGAGAGCTTCTTATAATTTTCATATTTTTCGTTAATTTCTCTGCTGAGTTCGAACGGTTTCCCCTCTGTAACTCTACTCATTGGATTCTTTATCGCACTCTTTAGTTCAATTTGCGGTGGAAAAGGTTTGCAATATTATCTGGGTTATTATCATAACCAAGTGCATTCTTTAAAAAAAAAAAGCATAGGAGCGGCCAGAGGGATGCCGCCATACAAAGTAGTTAATAATTTTCCTATACCTCAGAAACTAAAACAGTGAAAGTCTTCTTAATCTGGGATATTTGGAACACCAAGTGTATACTCAGGAACAATCCTGCCGTACAGAGTGATTATTAATTTCCATTTAACTGAAAATATGGCTGTATTCAAATTTGGTGTGTGTATTCGGGCAAAATACTGGACCAAATCAGCTGGGGCCACTTGGGGCCTCCAGTACAAAGTAACTAATAATTCTCATATATCTAAAGAACTGCAGTTGTGAGGCACATCAAATTCAGTACGGTTATGAACACTGGCTTAAATTCTTAATAATTTTCAGCGTAGCATGCCCTCGGCAGGTCACATGGATTTTTTCTCTATTAAAAATTTTTTTGAATAGTTGGAATTTGTTGCCTCCGACCGTAGGGATTGTGTACTGTGAATTTTATTCACTTTAATAGTATACTAAATTTGGAACTTAAATTCTTTTAATAATAAGTGTTTTTTCCACAATTGATGCATGAAGTGGTGAAGTACATCGGCTGAAGCTAGTGTATAATATTTTATAGTTCCCCTGAGCATTTTAAGCTTCAATAAAATAATTTCTCATGTATATTTCTTTAATATGTACAGGGTGTCCGCCGGAAAGGTATACTACATTGTTTGTTTATAATTTTTTATTAAATGAAAGTGAATGAATCGTATATTGATAAATGTTTTATTTAATGTCGGCAACTATGTATGGAATACAATATCGGATAAATGTCCGCCTCTGTTAGTCTCACAAATGCGAGCCCTTTTGAATACATCTTTCATTACATTCTCACACATTTCACGCGGTATTTCATTAATTTCATCACGAATATTTTGTTTGAGTTGCTACAGCGTTTCTGGTTTGTTTGCATAAACCCAGCTTTTCAGCTAACCCCACAAAAAGAAGTCCGGAGCAGTCAAAGCAGGCGACCGTGGAGTCCAATCAACATCACCATTCCTTGAAACAACTTGTTGTGGAAAGAGGTCTCGCAGCAATTCCATTGTAATCCTGGCTGTATGCGATGTGGCACCGTCTTGTTAAAACCACATGTTATTCAAGCCCAAAGCATGCAGTTGTGGCGTTAAAAAGTTTTCGATCATATCACGATGTCGCTCCCCATTGACAGTTACCGTTACGCCGTCTTCAGTTTCAAAGCAGTAAGGTCCAATGATTCCTCCTGATCAAATTACACACCAGACTGTCACTTTTAATGGATGCAATGGTGACTGATGAATAATTTGAGGGTTTTTCATTGCCCAGAACCGACTTTTCTGTTTATTCACATATCCATTCAAATGAAAATGTGCCTCGTCACTCATTATGATTTTTTCATGAAAATCGGGATTGTCATGGGCGAGCTGTAACATCCTATTTGCATATGTACGGCGGCGTAAATGGTCTTCTGGAAGAAGCTCTTGTGTCAATTGAATCTTAAGTAGAAACAAATGCAAATCTTTGTGCAAAATTGTGGCCAAAGTTGTTCTGTGAAGACCACAAGCTCCTGAGCACGGTGTCGAAATGAGGTTGATGGATTGGTTTGAACACTTCCTTGCACAGCAGTAATGTTTTCAGCCGATCTTGCAGTGCGTTGTGGTCCATGCTTGGGCCTATGAGCTACAGTCCCTCTTTCTTCGAAATCATTCACTACACGATAAATAGTGCATCTTGTTGGCACGTTGTTTCTCACAAAAATTTCACGTAACTTTCTCATCGTCACAGTAATCGATGATTGATTTTGATAAAATGTTTGAACGATTAAAACACGTTCGCTTACCGAATATTTTTCCATAATAAATTTGCCACGACTCTACTTCAGGACTGGCAAATATGAACTGTTAAGACTAATGTTTACCAAAATGGCGGCAAAACAAAGTAGTATACCTTCTCGGCGGACACCCTGTATTTTACCAATCAAACATGTTAGTTAAAAAATAATTATGTGGTTTTAAGAAAATGGCGAAAAATGATTAAAATTAAATAAATACTTCCCTAAACTTTTACCCCCTGCACTATAATTTGTGTCGGTGATTTCTTTTTCATTTCTTCTACAGTTTCAAGAATTTTACCAAATTATTTTATTTTGGCACTAGTCTTTCTGGCATTGCTTCTTAAGCGAATCAGAATTGTGATTTTTTTTTGTCGACATTTATGACTTCCTTTTTAAACAATAATTTGTCGTATTTTTATGTCATATTTTTTCGTATTTCTTAAAGTGTTTAAATTAATATTTAACACCCGAACGCATTGTTCTAAATAGCTTTTTGCCTTAAAAAGTTTTTTTTTAATGTTTTCAAGACAAAAAAGCACAATGTGTAAAGAATGGTGTCAATTGCCCATCCCGCTTATTCAAATGTATTTTTAATGCAGACAAACAAAATATTGGAAAAAGTTTAAGCTAACTTTTTTGGAATTTTAGTAATTGAATGGTAAGTTTTTTTTATCAATTACTGCGTTTGTTTTCCAAACATATTTTGTTTACAAATATTAAATATACAAGTCTAACTTTAATATAAACATTTGATTCTAACAGTTTCCCAGCTTCATAAAGCTTCCCAGCAGCAGCTTTGCTACAAAAACCTTTAAATTATAAACACAATGGCGTTAATTGCAACTCAGCCCATCTCCGTTGGTCAGAAATATATATTTTTTTTCGGTTTTTTAGTTTATTTTTCTTCTGTTCACACCAGAATTGTACCATGAACGAAAAATATATATCGACTTCACAGAACACATCCTGTGCGGTCTTTGTTGTTTATGCGACACCTTTTTTATGGGTTCGCATCAATTAAGTTCTTTTGAGCTTCTTTTTTTTTGTTGTTTCTTTTATTTGCGGGCGATCGTTTACAAAGGCAAAAAGTTGTTATTTTCAACTTTTTCAACAAAGAAATTCATTTACAAAAAAAGCTTTTGACCAGCTTTTGATTTCAAATGAAAGTTGAATTGTTTGTTTTTTTTTTATTTGTTTTAAAACAATATTTCATTCTTGGGAACCAAACTAAAAAAAAAAAAACGATGCCAACATATTGATTTTAAACGTTTATTTATCCCAGTGACCTTGTCGGACTTTTGCATTGCTACGAGGGCGGTGCCACAATTAAGCGAAAGAGAAATGAGATTTTTAATTAATTATTTAATTTACCTCATTATCCCCAACTTCATTCCGAATTATTTTAATTAAAAAGTGTCTATTGATCTGTGGAGGAGCAAGCTAGTCTCTAGGCAAATTTTACTGGTTGCTTAAGCCAGCTTATCAGCTAACCTTTGTTCAAATATTCAAACCAACTGAGATGTTTAAAGAAGTTCAAGTTTATTTTAATTTCCTGGTAAATCATACTGGTTCAGAGATCTGAAATATTGCAGAAATTTCTCGGGTTTAATTTTCATGAGACCTCCTAGTCTGTTCAGACCTTGTATCATGTCCGCTCAGTAGAATAAGCTTTCAATTAAAATCAACCTCTGCTAGAGTCTGCAGTAATTTTATTAACATTGGACTAGCTTTAAGAAACTGCCGATTAGGTAGTTCTCAGATCGCCCTCGCTAATATTGCACTTCAATACATTTTTTTTTTGCTCGTTTGAAGTTTTTCTTGTAAATATGACCCCAGAGGCTCGAATAAAACACTTTTGTGTTCCACTCATATGACTCATATTTCACGTAATGCCCGTCCTAAAGTCTTTTTGGTTGTCCTTCCGACTGTGTGGCTGCTTAAAGAATGTTTGTTGCAACTCTTTTCCATGCCTGTCAACTACTTGTTGAATGCTTATTTACAACAATTGAAAAATTAAAGAAACAAAAAAATCAAGTATGAATGGGTTCTCATAAATAGATGATTTATGGCTGGTATTAAGTTACAGTTCAAAAACCTTAACGTCTGTATTTTTGTGTTTTTTTTTCCTTTCATGATGTTTGTATTTCGTGCATGTTTTGTGGGTTAAAACAGACACAACATGTGGTTGCCTGATTACGGTTGCCATCATCAGAACACAGGAGACTGACAATAATATCTGTGTGTAGCAATTCATGTTTAACGCTAATGGCGGTTAGAGAAGCTTTTGAAGTTCTAGTTTCAAAGTTTTGCGGTTGAAAGAACTCGTCAATTATAAAGTTGATCTTATTGACGAAATCAAACTACTGTGATTAATTACAAAAATTATTCAATTTCATTACGTTTGTTTCAACCTCAAAAGCCTAAAAAATGAGTCTTTTTTATTTAAGTTCATTAAACTTTGCTAAAACCTTTTGAATTTTGTTATTTTAAGTTTTACTTTACATTTGGCCAGTTTCCCAAATGTCTTTCAAGCGCACACCCAAACATACCCCAGCTCATGCACATTCAAATATGAATTTCATTTAATGTTGGCTAATTTCCTACAACTATTTAACAACAAACGTTTTGTTGTTATCTTGTGTCTGAGTCTTTCAAATCTCCCTGTGGATTTGTTTAGTTGTGGCCTTTAACCATATTTAACAAGTCCATATTTGGTTTTAGCTGATTATTTTAAACTCGTAATGTCACTGCATGTTACGGTCTGTTATCCTGCAGCAACAATGACAGTCGCTACTAAACGAAATGGATTTGAATAGAGAAATTTTTACGAAAATGAAAATAATAAATAGCAAATGTACGTAAATAATTAATGTTTGAGGATTTCACTAAAAGTAGTATCTCCTCAAAATTTATATTACAACTAGCAAATATTGGATATCTACAAAGAAACTGCAATATTTTTAAAAAATTATTGTTAAAAATCCAGAAAATTAATAAAAAATCTTATAAATAAACCAAAATTGTGCTAAGGATCTAACGAAAAAATCATTATGTATAAAATATTTTGCTGGAAATTCCAAATTTTTTAGTAATACTAAAAACAGCAAATTTTCGAAAAAATTATTTCAGACAGCAAAAAAAAAAAGTATTTGCAAATATTTTTTTCATGAATAGCATATTGAGGAAAAATTTCTTTCTTAGATAAATTGCACATAAACAGCAAATTGTTGAATAATATTGTGAAAATATCATATTAACAGAAATTCATTATTAATAGCAATAGTTCACTCTTAATAGCATATTAGCAAAAATTCACTATTAATAGCAAATTTTCAAAAAACTTTTTAAATTTTGCGAAGGAAGAATAAATTTGCTAACAAAATTTTATTAATAAGAAAATATTGAAGAATTAACAAATAGCAAAATTTCGAAAAGTATAGAATATATGCTACATATTGCTTAGAAATGCAATATTAGTTGAAAATAGCTATTTTACGAAAAACTTATTGCTGATAGCAAATTCCCATAAAAATTGTTATGTATAGAGATTTGCGGAGTATTGTTTTCCTCTTAGAAAATTTGTGCAATAATAACAAATTATTAAATAACGTTGCATATGTAGCAAATATTCGAAAAATTTCCCATTAATAGTAATTATTCACAAAATATACAGCAAGTAGTAAATCTTTTCAAAATTTTGTATGAATGTCAAATTTACTTAAAAATTTTATAAATAGCCAAATTCGTACAAACTAACTATAGCAAATTTTACTATATACAGCAAATAAATAGCATTTTTTGTTTAAATCTGTATTTTAAAAAAATTTTCGAGAAATAAAAAGCTTGCTAAAAAGCATACATACAGCCGCCTTCAGAAAAATATTCCACCAATAGCAGTTTATTTCTTGATTTTATATACTAATAGCATTACTAAAGCAAAGTTTCGCAAAAAACTATAAAAATCGAATTTTCCCAAATATTTTTATATATAGAAAGCTTTTAAACAATTTACTATAAATAGCAGATTTTAGAAAAGATTGCAATATTAACAATTAATGGTAAAATTATATATACATAAATAAAAAAAATTCGAGGAATTCATTGCAATGAGCAAATTATTGGAAAACTGTCTAGAAATAACAAATTTGCTAAAAAATAATAATAACAGCAAACTTAAGAAAACCTTAGTACATATATCAAATTTACTACGTATTTATTTTTTATAAATAGCAATTTGCCAAAAAATTGTACAATAGAAATTTTAGGAAAATTGTGGATAAATAGCAAATTATTGAATAGTCTTGCAATAATAGCATTTGAATATTCCAAAATTGTGCTATAAATAAACATTTTTCGAAAAAGTTAAAACTCGTGTGTTATTAGCAAATTTTTGCAAACATTTTTATAAATAGCAAATCTTTGTACAATTTGCTATAAATTGCTAATTTTTAAAAACTTTACAATACACAGCGAATTTTAGGAAAGTTTACTATAAGTAGTAAGCTTAAGAAAAATTTTTCATAAATAGCAAATTATTGGAAAATTTCGAACAAATAGCACATTTTCGCCAAAGGTAAAATAAAAAAAGAGTTTTGTAAAAACTTACAGTAAAGTAGCAATTTTTATAAAAATTTGATTTTAATAGCAAAAATATGTATAAACAAAAAAATTGCGGAAATTTTGCAATAAGTTGAAAATATTAGAGAAATTTAAAATACGTTGCGAATTTCAGAGAAATTCAATGGAAATTTCTTTCTCAAAAGAATCTATAAATAGCAAATTTTGTAATTTCCAAGAGAGAAAAAGCATGTCCCTTTAGATTCCACTGTATACTGATTGTTGTCCGTCCGTCTGCACATGTTGTTCATTTAGTTGCTTTCCTCTGAACATAATGATGACAATTGTTAATTGAATTTTAGCCCGAAAACCATAATGTTATGCTATACTATATATTTATGTATATTTGCAACATAAATGTTGTGCTACAAAATGTTGTCATGTTATCACTTCATTGTTTCCAAAATGTTTAATAATTGTGTGGTCGGTTTGTCAATGTATGTGGAGAACATAAATTATTATTTTGTGTTAAATAATCACAATAATATGAAGAGTTTTCAAAAGCAAAAATATCAAAAGTAAATCGAACTTAAAAATTTTTTAATTGAATTTTTGATGATGAGTAACTTAATTGAATTTTTAAAAGAAATTTTTCAAACTACCTAGCAAACCGACCGAATGACTCATTGTTAAGAATTGTGTTGAGAAATTAAGTAAGTCGCTTGGAAATTCTTGCGCTTTAATCCTTTTGAAAATCATTAAACGTTTTAAATTTATGCCTGTTGAAGAGTGAATCATTTACGCAGTAAGCTGCCATTAAAAGGTCAAGGCTTTTTGTAAGCAGTCACCACAAATCATATACAAGAATTTTAATTTACGCGGCTTCCACTGAAGTCAAACAAGCAATCATTGTTTGACACTTGCCTTATTGTAAGTAGAATTCAGTGTCTAGCGGCTACATTATCTGCTGCTTAACTCTCTAAATTGAAATAGAATAATCGGCCTGTTTTTATTGGGTCTTATTTCTGGCTACTTTATTCAAGAAAACCAAAACCTCAAAGGCTCGTGAACACTTTGCCTACAGTCATTAGCTTCTTATTATCTTTCTGCTGGCATTAGATTAAATGTGGTAAATAACCAATGCTACCGCCACCAACAATTTGTGACACACATAGAGGAAATGAGACACTAAATAGAATTTTGTTTCTAACGCTTACAAAACTCAGTTGGTGTGTCTATGAGCACAATTTTGTAATTTGTAATTTAAAACACTTTCAAAGACACCCACCCAGTTGTTGTTTGTTGGAGAAGAAACATAAGCAAACAGCCGCAAATAACTTAGAATTTACTGAAAGTGTTGCTGCGGTGGTGGCATGATTCCATTATGCTGTACCACTTAAACTATTGCAACACCACCTACTCACAAAACACGATTCTAATACAAAATTTGATACAATTATTTAGAAGAACAAAATTCTGATACAGCTGTGTGTTTGGCTGTAGCTATCTACAACTGGCTGATATTGTTTTTAATTTTAATAATAATTTTTTCTGGGAATTAAACTATGAATCGTTGGCCACGTATAACATGGAAGTGTTTAGAGACCATTTAAATTCAATAGCAAGAGTTAAATTTAAAATATATATTAAAAAACAGTGGGCGGCAAAAGTAAACATACTCCTCTTAAATGCCCAAATAAGCGGTTTATTTCCAAATGAAAAACATACAATTATTTACGTCATCATTACTCAACAATTTGGAAAAATAATTTCTGATAAAAGCGATGATTTAATTATTACCCATACTGTTTATGACATAAGTTGTTTTTCTACTTACAGTTTCAATTCGTATGATTTTCGTTCTAAGTCACACAAAAAAAAATTATCATTTTAAAATTAAACCTGTCAGTTTTTGCTCGCCACTGTGCATATGGCTGCTTATTCAGAAACGGAAATATTTGTTTAACAACGTAACGTGTGTCATAAAGATAAATTTTTTTGCTTGTAGTTTATCAAGTCTTTTTGTTTAATATCAGAGAAGAATAAATACATTCGAAAATATATACTAGTAGTGTTTTTCTAAAAAAAAACACATGTTATTTTTTAAAAAAAAAACACACATACACTTTTTTCTTAAAAAAAATTTTCCTGTATTTATTTTTTTTCTTTTTCAACAAGCGTCGGCCTAATTACACATCTTTATAGGTGCGTTTTGTTGATATTAAATTTTATAGTTGTTGTTGTTGTTGTTTCCATTTCACATTGCTATTATTAACGCCCGCTGGGTTTCATTTATAATTTGGTAGATACCAACCAGTATCTGCCTACCAGTCATACGAAAGCGAACTAAAATTTTTTTTTATTATTCTTTTTTCTTTGTAAATAAGTATGAATAAATTGTTTATAAATTTTATAAACGGGTACAACGGGTTGTTTAACTTACTCGTAATTTTTGGGTGGTACTAAGACTTCATGATTTTAGAAAGACTATGAAACACTAAGGTCTAGTTAAGCGAGGAATAGTTTAAAAGAGTTATACAGTTTTTACTAACAAGCCATGTCAACACAGTTAATACAATTAACATGATCGCAAGGAATAAGTAGCAAGTAATCGATATTGGATTATCGAACATTTTTCGAAAATAATGCATTATAAAAAAAATTTCCGAAAATTCTAAATTAATATCAAGATGGTACCGATATCTTTTTTTTCGAAACTATGGCTAAAAGTAGCATCTTATCAAATAATGGTGTTAACTAATAGGTTATCAAATTATTGTTTTAAATGGTAAATTATTGTGAAAACTGCCCAAAATTATCGAAATATGTCCTCAGAAGTAGTAAATTATCACTAATTACTTTAAGAATAGTTATATACTGAGAATTTGTTCAAAATTACTAAACTGTCTAAAAAGAGTAACTTCTCGAAAGTTTTTCTAAGAATAGATAGTTATTGAAATTTTTTAAAATGAAGACAATTATCGCAAAACTGTTTAAGTAGTACGATATCAAAAATTTAATAGAAAACTATCGAAAAATATTCTTAAATTGTAAATTTCGTTTAAATTTGGCCAAAATAGCTAGTTATCGAAATTTTTTTGCCAAATTAAGACAAATTACTTTAGGTATAGTTATTGAATGCAATTTTATCCAAAGCTAGCCAAGCCTGGCGCGCATTGCTACGCCCCTTAATGAGCTCAATATGTGTGCAAAGTTTCAGAGAAATCGGTCAAGTACAAGTAGCTGAAAAATTAATATTTATTTTGTATGGGCGCATTTCATTTTTATGTCTATGTAGATTGGTGTAGCCCCGCCCACTATTTTTTTTTAAATCACCACCCATAAACACTACCTGGAATGTGTACAACAACTTTGAGTCCGATCGGCTTTACGGTTTCGGAATCTATAGCTAACACACACACACAGACAGACTTTCACTTTTATTTATATAGAAGATAAACAAACTATCTCTAAATAGGCGATTATCGAATATAGTTAGGTATCGAAAATTTGTCATAGAACACTTACTTCTCGTAAAATAGTCTAAAAATAGTAGTTTATAAAAAAATTTCCTTAAATGGTAAATTATTGTAAAATGTTGCCAAAATAGCTAGTTATCGAAATATATCCCAAAAATAGGCAATTATCTGATTGTAATTATTTCAAAATTACAAAATACAAAACTTGTCAAGAATATTTAGTTATCAAAAAGCTTTCCAAAAATATTTAATTATCTAAAAATTTTCTAAAAATAATTATTTATCAAAAAATTTTCTGTAATAGTAATTTATCGAATAATTGTCCAAATATCGAATATTATATAAAATAAAAAGTATATTTACTTGCCTAAAATATTTCAAAAGCCACTAAATTATCTTTAAATTGTAATTTATCGACAGATTTTATACCAATATTTTGTTATCGAGTAGAATTTTATCAAATAGTATATTATTGTAAAATTTTGCAAAAATGCTTTCTCTGGGTAGTCAATTATCGAAAAATTTTATAAGATTGATTATTCATCGAAATTATTTCTTAAAATATTAAACAAAAATTGTAATTTATTAAATGTTTGTCTTAAATAGGAAATTATCGAAAATTATTATAAATTTTTGACCACAATAGTTAGTTATCGAAATATTTGCCAAAACTAATAAATTAATAAAAATTGTTTTAAGAATAGTTATGGAAAAACTGTCTTCAAAAAATACTTTAAGTATAGTTTATTATTGAAAATTTTTTCAAAACAACAAATTTCTCCAAAAATAGTCAATTATCGAAAAAGTTAGTTATCGAAATTTTTTCGTAAAACAGTTAGTTGTCGGAAATTGTTTTAAAAATTCTTTATTTGAGATTCCGACAGTGTGTTTTGATGTAAATTTTTGGAAGAAATTTCCGACATCCCTTCTCAAATTTGGTTTGGAGACAAACCGGTTTCGGCTAAGTGCCATCTTTAGAGTAATTTTTCGTTCGTTTTAAGAATAGTTATATAAGGAACCATTTCGAAATTTAGAAAATTTAAACAAAAACTGTCTAAAACTTTTTAAATATATATAAAAAAAAAATCATTAAACTGCTCGAAAATAATTAGTGATCGAAAAAGCAGTGCAAAAACATTTATAAACAAAAACTATATGAAAATTATCTACGAATAGTCTTTTATGGAAAAATTTAAATTATAGAAAAAAAATCTAAGACTAGTAGATTTCTAAAAAATAGGAAATTTCACAAGAAAATCATATTATCGGAGGATAGCCTTAATAAATTAAGGTGAATAATTTTAAAATAATATGTTATCGAAAAAGTTTGTCAAAATAGGCAACTAATGAAAATTATTCAAAAAGTTCCCTTTGATTTATCTAAAAATGCTAAATCATTATAAAACGATCTAATACATTTATTTATCAATTTTGTAGGAGTACTAAGTTATCGGAGATTTTTTTTATTTAATAGATTTTTCAAAAGTTCCTGGAAATAAAAAATTATAGAAAAACTTTCCAAAAATTAATAAAAAAAGTTATCGAATATTATTCTAAATCGGGGGAACTATCGAAAAGCTTTATAATATAGACTACTTCAAATACACACGTTTAGTAAAGCTACTAAAAATGTTCTACTTCAGCCGTTAAACTTTGTTTCGGTGTAAAATTTTCCCATGTACATAAACAGCACTCGGTATAAACTATAGTGTTTAACTAAATGTTCAGTGTGTATAAAAATGTTATAAATCCATTATTGCCTAATTAATTGTCAGTAGATGCTTAACGAAAAATTGAGCACATTAAGGCGCCAAACAGATGAAAAAAGGTGACTGCAAACAAAACTCATTTGAAATGTATAATTTATGATGAATTGCAAAGATTTCTATGTTGAATTTCAGCAAGTTGTCAAAGCAAAAAAATACATATTTTTTCTTAAATTTGGATAGTTTTACTATAAATGGAATGTAAGTAATAGATACTACATGTTAAATTAATTCTTTAATTTATAATTTATGATAAAAAACATACAGCTACAATGACCATTCGCTTTTGGATTGTGTTAAGTGAGGTTAGGTGGCACAGGCCGCTCACTTGAGGGCGCTTGGTAATTGCTGGAAGGGATATGGTGGGGCTACTGGTGATGCTACTGCATTTCGATGACCAAAGTCCACCACATTTGTAGTGTCAGGGTGCTCATGACAACCGGCTTCAAAAAGACGGGTAATGTAAGAAGAGGAAATTCAAAGGCATACAATTCACTCTTTCGCCCCTCTTTTAATAATTTCTACACATACCAATAAACTAACGGTGTTTTCTTTTCTAAAAAAATGTAACATTTTCAGCCCCTTTTTGTGTTATACTTGCAATATGTTTAGTACCAAAAAAGAGGGTGTTTTTCTTTTACAGAGTAGCCTTAATAATGGATAAAGGACATTTTGATGCGCTTTAAGTCCTAGATAACAGGGATGTGTTAAGCGTGTACCCATTAACAAGGCAACATTTTATTTAAGAAACGAAAACGGTTGCAATATTCTAGAATAGCCGTCAACATTTTTATCAGCTCTGATAAATTTTTAGTAATTTTTAGTCAACTTTTAGACCTGAAGTCAGCCGGGCGCCAGGCTCTAATAATCCAAGATTTAGTCCCCTGAAATGATCACAATTTAGTTTCCATTACTTTGTCCTCCTTTCTAGCTGGAAGTACTAGACACCTTTTCATTTTGCAAACATTTTAAATGCCAGTTTTCACGTCATTACTTTGTATAATTTTTTAGAAACTTCATGTAGGATCAGAGCGCTGAGTGTATGCGTGCATCTGTCTGTCCAAACAAATGTGAATGATTGCCTTTATATTTCAATATCCCTGCCTAGGTATTTCTTAAGAATTGTGTAGTTAGCGCTGTTAAGGCTACGCCTGCGCAATAATAATAAAATAAAATTCTGATGATGTTTTGGTTTTTTTATTCTCTACCCATAAACCATTAATGAAATGCGTGAGAATGTGTGGTTTGGCTGGTGGCTAGAACGAACATTTTTCTTATTTATTTTATTTCTTTATTTTTTTTTTAATTTTATACAAATTAAACTGCCTGCCTAAAGTAGGCGCCGCAAATAATACGTTTTTATGCCTGGAAATTTATGATTCTAAATTTAAAATGGTTTGTTAAACAATTTACACGTTTTAATGTTCCGTTAAACACTGGCAACAGTTTAAAACCAATAAAACAAAAGCAGGGGGAAACTACAAAGCGACGCGTTTTCTGTGTAAAAGCACTGAGACACTCGCTTTTGCTAATTAAACAATTCACCCTTTAGAAGAGTTAAATTAGAAATTTAATCAACAACTTCACATGTATTGTCGAAATATTTGACCGTTCTTTTTTTTCTAAACTCTTGAAATGAAGCTAGAAGTATTGATAACGAAATTTTACCAAATACACGGAGAAAAAGGTATAACATACAAATTTTCAAACGTTTTTAAATACAAAAAGCAGAAATTCAATTTATATGAAGATTTTTTCTATTTGGTTTTTGAGTGTAAATTTGAATTTTTTCAGTGTAAAAAAAAAAAACTTCTGACATGTGGCAATGCCAACAATGCTCGGTAAGGTTTCCCATTTTAGAATGAATAGACCAACAAACAAATAATCATTGAATTTTATTATTAAAATTCGTATTGTGTGAGAAATGTGTTTCTATCGAAACATTTTTGGCTCAATGGGTACATAAACAAACGCAATAGCAAACGAATCCAAGCCCGAAAAGATGTGCCGTTGGTTGCGGGTTGAGGGCCAGAGACATCATTGGACCATGCTTCTTCAAGAACGATGAATGCCCAAAACGAATGAATATACATATAATTTCAACAAGACGGTGCCACACGCCATAACGCATGCGATACCATTAACCCATAGAGGGGCGAATTTGGTCAGCAATTAATTTTACGTTTTGGAGCAGTTCATTGGCTGCCAAGATCATGCGACTTGAACCCACTTGACTAGTTGTTTTTGTGGGGATACGAGAAGTCTCTTCTGTACAGCGGCAAGCTAGCCGCAGTCCTAGCCCTGGAAGACAACATTACAGCTGATGTGGGTAAGATACCGTTCAAAATGCGGGAAAAATATGCTCAAATTGGAGCTCACGGTTAGGCCACCTACAGCGTAGCCGCGGCCAAAATTTATATAAAATAATCTTTAAAAAGTAAATGTCAGGCATTCATTTTGCGAATTGTTGTGTGTTTTTTAAATGTGCAAAAACAAAACAGTTAAAAAAACACCCTTTATTTAGCGTTGGTTGGTTGGTAGGTTGGTTTACATGGTAGCCTGCTGCACGCAAGCTGTCAAGTAAGGTCTGAATGACCTCGTTTTGACAAGATCATACCACTTGCCAGGTAAAGAGCGTCTTAGAGCTTATGCGCGCGCTAAGACTAGGGAGCTAGATCCATCCCGTAGCCGTGAGATATCTTAAAATATCGTTGAAACGGCACCTAGATATCTCACTGAGATCCTGCAGTATGTAGTTTCCAAGAAATTTGTGCCTCCTGACAGCCAGGGCAGGGCATTCGCAGAGAAGGTGAAAACCCGTCTCCTCTTTCTCTATGTCCTTACAACTGCGACAGTGGTCATTATAGGGGAGTCCAAGTCGCCTAGCATGTTCTCCTAACACTCAGTGACCTGTTATATTGCCAGCAGCCTCGATAAGTTCCTCCGATCACGACCTATCAGTTGCATAGTGCGCCTAAAATCAAAAGAGGGCCACATCAATTTAGAGACCCTACATGTGCTCAGTCTCCGCCACCTATTATCAGCGTTTAGCGTTACTCCTTGAACAATCAAATAACGACATTTTAAAACTTCGTTTAAACCTTTTTCTCTAAGTGTTTTGAAATCGATTGTTTGTTAGGCACGAGTAGTTTTAATTTGTTTGTAGTTTCAGTTAAAGTTAATAAAAATCTATTCAAACATCTATTTGTTTAGTATTTAACAGCAGACAGGTGTTCGACACTAATTTCCATAATTGAACTTGACACTGACTGGCCAACAAAATTTCATTGTTTTTACACTTTTCTGGTGGTTAGAAAAAAAAACACATAATTTTTTTTAACCAGCAGCTGTGGTTATTTCACTAATTAAGTTATTTTGGTCAATAAAGCGGCATAATTAAGAGCCAATTTTTTTTTTATTATTAATAAAAATATTAACGTGTTTGTTGTTGTAACCTTAAAGTTTGCACTGCACTGTGATTTCACTACGGAAGTACAGTTTAAGTTAATGCGAGTAGGATAATCGAAACAAAACGAAAAATATTTAACTAATTCGCGGCATAAAATCAATTGTTTTCGAAATAGAAGTTCTTAAAGTCAAGTAACTTTTTTAAGGGAATGAAAGTGTTTAGGAAGCAATTAGAATATTAATTTACAGTAAATTTTTTGGAGTAGAAAATGTTGGCGAAACATTAAAACAAACCGCCGGTACTGTTAGTATTAGCAATACAATTTGTAGACTTGTTGATAATTTACTATGCTTAGAGCACTATTCGATAACGAAATATATGTACACCATTTTTTATACTCTTTTATTTTACATAAGATTTTCGATAATTTACTTTTATTAAACTACTTGTAGGAAATTATTAGCTTAATCTTAATTAATCAATAATTTATTGACTTTGGTAGGATTTCGACAATTTACTAATTACTCTTGTATGCAAATTTTTCTCTTTAATAACAATTAATCGATAATTTTCTATTAGCAATAGTTTCGGTAAACTACTATTTCAAAGCAGTTACGCAATATTTTACTTTATTCTTATAATTTACCGATTATTAGAAACGTTTAATCGATTTCCCGCAAAGATCTTCTTTTACAGAGATTTATTTATGATTAAACCAGACAGTCATATATTTTTCGATAAATTACATTTTAGGCATTTTTATAATTATTCGATACTTTAACTTTTAATTTAATATTAAAATAATCGATATGCATGCAGTAAAACTCAAGTTATGCTTATTTACCAGAAATCTCTACTTAATGGACACTAATCCAAAATTTCGTATTGTTGGTGAAATTTCGATAACTTAGAAATGTTATCGATAATGTTTAGTTTAGTAATTATTCATTATATTTCGATAATTTTACCAAAATTTATTGCTTTCGCATAGTTTATAATAAATTAAAAATGTTTAAGACATGTTATCGGAAATATACCAAGAGAACTTGTTTTCGATTACTTACTGCTTTGAATTGGTTTTTCGATAATTTGCTATTTAAAGATTTCGATAACTTAATTTTTCCTATTAGGTTGTAAAATTGTTCATGGTTTAAGATTTGTACACAATGGTCTTTTTTGCTTTATTGATAATTGGCCAGCTTTTGTCAACTGTTCCATAATTTACTATTTGACCAAAAAATTTTACAAATTTTTTTTAAAGAAATTTTTTTTAGAAACCAATTAAGCGATATTTTACTTTTTTTAATTAATATAAAATCGACAAACTATTTTTAGACAAATTGTTGGTTTAATTCGTAATTTTCGATACTTTACTAATTCATTTTTTATGCGAATTTGTCTCTTTGATAACAATTAATCGATAATTTTCTATTAGCAATAGTTTCGGTAAATTACTATTTCAAAGCAGTTACGCAATATTTTACTGTATTCTTATAATTTACTGATTATTAAAAATGTTTCTTCGATTTTCCGCAAATATCTTCTTTTACAGAGATTTATTTATGATTAAACCAGACAATCATATATTTTTCGATAAATTACATTTTAGGCATTTTTAAAATTACTCGACACTTACTCGATACTTTAACTTTTAATTTAATATTAAAATAATCGATATGCATCTAGTAAAACTCAATTTATGCTTATTTACCAGAAATCTCTACATAATGGACACTAATCCAAAATTTTGTATTGTTGGTGAAATTTCGATAACTTAGAAATGTTATCGATAATGTTTAGTTTAGTAATTATTCATTATATTTCGATAATTTTACCAAAAATTTATTGCTTTCGCATAGTTTATAATTAATTAAAAATGTTTAAGACATGTTATCGGAAATATACCAAGAGGACTTGTTTTCGATTACTTACTGCTTTGAATTGGTTTTTCGATAATTTACTATTTAAAGATTTCGATAACTTAATTTTTCCTATTAGGTTGTAAAATTTTCATGGTTTAAGATTTGTACACAATGGTCTTTTTTGCTTTATTGATAATTTTTTACAAATTTTTTTTAAGAAATTTTTTTTAGAAACCAATTAATCGATATTTTACTTTTTTTAATTAATATAAAATCGACAAACTATTTTTACACAAATTGTTGGTTTAAATCGTAATTTTCGATACTTTACTAATTGCGGATAATTCATCGATTTTTTTTAATTTATGTTAAATTTTTTGTTAATACGCATATTTAAAAAAAAATCTTTCCATAATAAGCTTATATTATGTTGTATAAGAAAAAGATACTATTGCATAATATATAAAAATATTTCTATAATTTTGTTATATTAAAAAAATTTTCTATAATAGATTTATCGATATCGAGCATAATTTGCTTTTTTCAGTACACTAGTTAATACCGTTTTGGTTTAATACAATTTGTCAGTTATTTCCTAATTATAAGCCCATTTTGAATGGATTCTTGATTTGATATTTTGAGTCCTTTAATATTTAATGTCAATTTATTGATCGATTAATATGTAATCGATTTATCAATAAATTTATATTTTGTCCATAATTTACCATTTTAGTAAACTAGTCGATAACTTTTTCTTATATTCCAATCATTCGATTATTTTTAATTATAAAAGCATTTTAAACCCCTAATAATTAAAGACAATTTATCGATAAATTCATATTTAACCGATTTCACGATAGATTCATATTTAGTTAATAATTAATTTTTTTTAGTTATTTACTTTTAATATAGGTTTTCGATTATTTTGATCGATAAATTCATCTTGTGACAATATATTTTCCTTTTTTTAGTGCACTAATCGATAACATTTCATTTGAACACAATTAGTTTTAATTACAAGCTCATTTTGAATCGATTAATATATAAAGTCAATATATCTATAAGATAATAATTAATCGATTCATCGATAAATTTATATTCTGCAAATAATATACTGTTTTTCGATTATTTTTAACTATAAAACCATTATGAATCCCTTAATATTTAAGGTCAATTTATCGATTGATTGTTATTTAACTATCGATAAATTCATATTTTGACAAAAATGTGTTTTTTAGTAAACATATGGACAATATTTCGATTATTAATTATTCTAAGCCCTTTCTGGATTATGTAACGTTTAAAATGAAGTAGTCGGATACTGTTGAGAAATTTAAATATTTGCTTGAGATTATTTATTGATGGATATCCCTCTATGCCAGTTTTGCGATCATTTAATATCATATAAACAGTTTTGTTTGAAATTGAATTTTTTACTTTCAATTCTATTCAATTTATCATTTTAAACAAAATCTTCAATGGTATGGAAGAGAAAAGAATGCCATATTTTCTTGTCTACGTTTAGAACTTTAAAATATTTCAATAATAATTATGAAAACTACGCAGGCATAAAAATTCAATACAAATCATTTAATTTGATTTAAATTTAAAAAAAAAAACTTTAAATAAATTTTACACAAAATTTAAATACTGAAAAATACAACATGAAACCACAAAAGAAAAAAAACGAGAAAAAAAATAATTCCTTTATTTATTTTTCTGTTCCAAGGCAGCTGTTGATAAATCAAACGATTTATGATGTCTTTTTATGCAGAATTATATCAACGAATGTCCATACGTTCTTGCTTAAGAGACGTTAACGAATTTTTGCATAAATTAAAAGCAAAACAAAAAAGGGGAAAAAAACAAAAATTCTCCAAACTGTCCACTGCCACTGAATGAATGAAATAATATCATACGCGCTCCTGACAGCAAGACAACTGAATTTTATTACGGATTTAAATCCAGTAAATAAATATTAGGGGCATTCACTCGCATTTGTTATAAAGAGATTTTTTATATTTTTCTTCTGTTTCGGCTCCAAGGTACTTTGCATGTTACTCTTTTCAGTTTTTGGTGTGAAGTGAATACCCTTACTTTGTATTCTTATCTTACTGCCTTGATTAAATCAACTCGAAAGTACTTAAGATACAGAATATATGAATGCAAGTATTAAAATTACAACACGTACGCTTTGGAATGGAGTTAAAAAGGCATAAAATTATAATAAAATAAAAATGAAACATAATTTCGAGTTCCCCAAAACGAAGGAAAAGTTGGAAATTGTTAAATTTATGACAAGTTGTGTTTAACAATTTGTTAACAACAGCAGTTGAGCTGTTTTTAATGCACCAAATTAATGACAATTTAAGAAATTGTTAAATATTATTTTATTTTTGTAAAGTGTCTGCGGAAGAAAAGCCCTAAATTGAAATTCTCAAGACCCAGGGTGATTTATTAAGCTTAAGAGGCCAAATGAACGAACTGCACAGACACATTTAGACGTATTGTTCTAGCTTGGAATCAACCTAAGCTTGAAGTAAAGCTCGAAATGTGCTTCACTCTAGTTGTCTACACTACATCAAATGAATCCCGCTTCACTTCCTCGCAAGCCTGGTGTAATGAAATGCAAATGTTTTACACTATACTCCTTAGATTCATCAATAAAACTGCCAGAGCAACCTCCCAGCTGCAGCACGTAACGTCCTGGATAATAGTGTGTAATCCAGAAGCACAAAGTCATCAAGTGAATCGACCATCGAAGTGACTCGACCATCTTGTAGTTATTTTTAATGTTCGATCTTCAATAAGTCTTCTCTTCAATCTGCGCCGAAATTCTGGAGGGAAAATTTATCCTTTTCCAAATCCAACGGAAGACATGACAACAAGGTCCTAAGAGGCATGATAATGATGTTTTTGTTAAACTCGATACAGCTGATCGATTCTCAAGGTTCAACTTCTGCGATGTCCATGTCAGTTATTAGGATAATATTTATTCACAATTAAGCTGTCACCTCGCTTTTTATGAGAATTGCTGCCCAAAACCACTTTAGTAAATTAAATGAATGCCTTCTTGGTATGCAGAGCCCCAACCTCTACAGTCGGCAACGGAGTAGGTCTACCTTCCCCACTCAGTTCTATACTTTCTCTTGAAAAATGTTTTCTCTTAAAAGTTTCCTACCCAAACTTTTATTGTGCCCTTTGGTCTTTAGAATCATAAATTATTTCTCAAGTCAGCAAAAGTTGTTATAACCAAATTGATGAAAATTATAGGTTGCTTTGTTTTATTTTTATTATTTATTTATGTGAAATAATTTATAATTATATTTAATTGCTATTGAATTTTCTGATTGTTTTATTTTTGTAATTTTAATTATTTGCTGACAGCAAATATCGAGAAAAATTGCATAGCAAAATATCATTAATCATTACAAGGCTTCATTGTGTTAAAGTGTTTAAAAATATATTAAATTTCTTTCTATTAAAACTGCAACCAAAACCCTGACGATTCGTTTAACTTTCCTGCCAAGTATTTTTTCTGTTGCTCTTTTGTTTTTGCACTTGTTAGTTGTTGATTTGAAGAACTTTATTGACATTTCTGTGATAAATGTGATTTATAGTTTATTCACGCAAGCGGGGTCGTAGCAAAGTGTCTACTTGGTAGTTTCATAAGTCATGTGTAGCAAGAAAAGTCGTTTGAGAATTTTAAGTGAAAAAAGGTTCATGAAAAAAAAATTACAAAAAATAATTCCTAAAATTTGGAATAGTAAAGAATTAGAAAGATTTAGATATTTTTTCAAGAATGTGGTTTAATTAACTTGCTGGTAAATTATAACAATAAGTTATCGATTAATTTTCTTCGAAAAATTTCAATAAAAATTAATCCATTCGTCGAAATTTTTTTTCTACGTTGGTATGACTGTCAGTGACATCTGTGCCAAATATCACATCAATGTAATCATTAGTGTTTAGTATACGCTTGTCTTTCTGAAGTACAACAAGTGCAGTCGGCCATTTTTACAATGAGTGAAATTATTCAACAAAGAAGTTCCATTAAATTTTGTATGCGGAATGAAATATCTGGTGCCGAAAGTTGCAAAAGGCCTTCGGTGATAATTGATTTTGATTGATACAAATTATTCCAAGAGGGTCGAGAATGCGTTGACGACGAACCCCGTCCAGGACGGCCATCAACATCAACTGATGATCCACATGTCAAAAAAAATCAAGGAATTGGTGTTCGAGAATCGACGATTAACAGTCAGAGATCGTACTGATATCGTTGGAATATCTGAGGGATCAGTGAAAACCATTTAAAAGATCATTTGGGCCTAAGAAAAGTGAAATCACGATTGGTTCCAAAATCACTCAATTTTCTTTGGCGTCTGTCAAACAATGCTCTCCGACTACCAGGATGTTATTAAACGTATTATAACTGGCTTAGGACCCGGAAACAGACGATCAATCGGCCGAATATCGTGCCAAAGGTGAGCCGAAGCCGAAAAAACCACGTCAAAGCAAGTCAAAAATCAAGGTCTTGTTGACAGTTTTCTTCGATCATTGAGGTGTGGTGCACTCCGAATTCCTTCCGGCCGGTCAAACTGTCAACAAGGAATTCTATTTGAATGTTATGCGTTGTTTGCGCGAAGCTATTCGTAAAAAGAGGCCGGAATTATGGGCCGACAACTCTTGGTTTTGCACCACTATAATGCACCGTCTCATACCGCATTGGTTCTTCGTGAGTTTTTCGCCAAAAATTCAATCAATATCGTTCCACAACCAACGTATTCGCCTGATTTAGCTCCGTGTGACTTCGTGCTGTTCAGCAAACTCAAGTGACCGCTCCGCGGAAACTTTTTTGATTCAATTGAAGACATTAAACGTAAATCGCTACGCGCATTGAAGGCTATTCAGGAAATTGATTTTAACAACTGTTACGAGGATTGGAAAAAACGTTAGCATAAGTATTTTTTTGCTCGGGGGAGGGGGTTGCGGAGGATTACTTTGAGGGGGACGAAATAGATTTGGCAGAATAAATAAAGAAATTTAAAATTAAGAACAAAATCTTACAATTTTTTCCCACAGTAGTATGAAGTTATCGAAATATTTACTTCAAAACGCACAAAAATTATAAATTGGCGAAAGTTATCGAAAATTATAAACTCGATAAATTTATATAAAATTATCAAAGTATAGAAAAATTTACTTAATATTTTATGGAATTAATAAATTGATGCAAATTAGAATTTGGTCTAAAAATAGTAAATTATCGAAAAAAGCCAGTAATCGATAAAATATTGAAAACTTAATTCAAAAACGTAATTATTAGTTAAAACTAGAGAGCAACCGATATACTATAGACAAAAAGTGCTAAATCTGTAAAAAATCGTTAAATGAGTAAAAGTTACCGTAGAATTTACTGGCAATATAAAATTATCCAAAAAAATGCGTTTCAAAAATTATTAATCTATAAATCCAAATATTTGCCTGAAATAATAATATATCGATTTATAACACTTCACGAATGCAAGTTATCAAAAATTAACTTAAAATGTTATTTATCTATAAATTAAAGAAAAACTTAATCAAAGTTGCGAATTGGCGGAAAAGCAGCTTTGAATATTAATGATTTATTGATAAATTTTAAAGCGGCTTTTTGGGCAAACGCCCTTAAAAAGCTTGTAGGGTTAAAAAACTCGTTTTGCTCTTATTTGTATTCCACAAGTAACAAAACAAGATAAAGAACTGAGGGGGTTATTTAAGTAACCATTCTACCATTTAGAAAAAAACAATTTCGTAATTAACTTCTGTATTACTTTAAGGCGAAATTAAGTTCTTCGACTGAATCGTTGTGTTATTTATTCGTTCGCAAACCTCTTCAAATTATTCACTTTAAATTAATATTCCAAACACAATTCACTTCTTTTGTGTTTAAAAGAAACGATTCTTATAAAATGTTTTGGTTTGTAGTTTCATATAGTTTGAGCTTGAACAAATTGAGGGTAATTGCAGAAGGGGGTGGGTGATATTAATGTTTTAATTAGAATTCTAATACCTAAGAGTTAATTGAGTACTTTGGAATTTCTTTTGGGAGAGAATGTAAAGACGTTTTAGTAAGGGCGGGCAAGTTAGTGGCAAAATTCGAGACAACCGGCTAGGTACAAAATCAGTCAACACCCGTAGTCTGTGAAGTGTGCAGGAAAAACCCTTGATTTGCGCAAGCTTAAAGTCAGTGTAAATAAAGAACTTCATATGTTCACTTAGAGAGAAAGGACACCATTTTAGCAGTGCGTTCATTACAAAGTTATTGTCTGGAGGGGATTTTGGTGCGACGTGAAAGTTGCAAAACTTTCAGATTTGGACAATCGTGATCTTCTAGTTTTGGTTAAGTAGAGCAAGGATTTAGCCAAGACTCTAACCTTCAATGTACTGAAAGTTGTTAAACTTCTGCCTTGACTGACCGACCGCCTTAATTCGTTTACTTAAATTTAATTTTAAATTATTTACCTACATTTCCGTTCAAATGCCAATTAATTTTAAATATTATAAAACATTTTTAACAAGTGACTGATTTTCATTTAATAAAAATAGATTTTTTTCTTACCTTTTATTTCAATTACATGCAAGTCCAACCATAAACTGCAATGGAAAAAACACCACAAAAAATAAATATATCAATTATTTCAGTAAAATAGGACATACATGAGGATATTTTTATTTTAAAATAACATTTTTGACAAAAAATTTTCCAAATGTTGTGACAGAAAAAAGATTGACTTTTTCAAGCCATATTTTTTGTGATTAAAAACAATAGGAAAAATGCAAATATTTGATATAACTATTTTTTTTAATATAAAATAATTTTTCATACACATACAACAAGAATATGTTGTATTTTTATGCAGCGTTACTTGAGCCATAAATCATTGGGAATGAAAAACAAATATGTACGCGTTTTTTACACCACTTATTTATGAAGGGAACAAGTGCCAACCCAGTAGATAATTTAATAATTTAAATATCGCTCAGCAGCCAGTTCCATAGAAATATTCCTAAGCAAGTAAAAATTAAGGTTTTGATCGCGGCTTAGTAAAGAAATAAACCAGTTAAAAATTTCCAACAATTTACACTTGTTTATCAAGGGAGTGGCCCTCAAAATTACCCATTGTGTTGTATAATACTTCATCAAAATCATGCTACTACTAACAACGAAAGGAAAACATTTAATTCTGTGATATTTGTTTAATATATTGAGCACAAAGCAGTGCAAAAAACAGCACATTTCATAATAAAAGTTGAACACAATATAAATTGTTGTTGTGGTGCATAAAAAATTGCATTGTAGCTTATTTTATTACTGCAGTGCAGTAAGTGCCCATAAATAATTAGAAAAATATAGAATTAAATTGAAATATATTGTAGCCATTTTTTGTCATATTTCCTAATTTTGCACTTTTTTCCAAAGTTTTTAAAATAATAAATAATATTTCATTTAAATAAATATGGCCATCATTTCCGTTTATTTGCAGGTATGTTAAAGAGAAAATGCTTGATAAATTTTTTAAAAATTTTTATTTAAATATAGCTATTACATACAGATTTTAAAAACATATTTAAGTCCAAATACAAAAGAGCTCATCCAAGTTAAGAACCATTTTGTAACAGCGGTATAGCCTATTTACAGGCGTATCAAAAAATAGAGCATAATTTTAGGGTAAATCAACATATTGTGACTTATTTGCAGCTTTTGTGTTACATATTTTTATTTTGGGATAAAATCTGACTTTTTACTAAAACTACAAGATCAGAAGACCATTCGCTTCAAGCCGTATTTTTTTTCATTAGACCAACACTCAAGGAGTACCCTACGAAACGTAATGCATTAAAATTATGAAAGTTTACTCCAGACTCGAAAGGTAGTCAGTCCTAAAAGACTATTTTTTTCTGGCCAATCCTACGCAAAAACTTTCTTCTGTCGGAAAGCAGTTTACTCTTTAAATGGTAGTAACGATTTGTGAGCGAAATGCTACCCTCATCACACATGTAGACGTTTCAGAGGGGCAAAAGAGTTGAATAGCCTATCGTGACTAAACAGCACCTTGTCGGTACACTAAAATCAGCTTTGAGGCACCAACTTTCGGCTGAGAGATAAAAAATTTGGTGCAAATGGTTAAAAAACCATGGTACTCAAATGCTTCTCTTTCACATGAAGTCCTCGTACTTCAAACGAGTGATGGAAAATTCAGTACTTTCTGATTTAAGTACTAATACCCACACGACATAACGAGTACTTTTTTCCAACATTTAGAAAAAAGCTCTCAAAACATATTTTATACATACAGGACAAGTTGCCCTTTTGAATATTTGAACTACTTTGAAGTACTTTTTATGTTGAAAGAGTACTTTTAAAATTAAAGATTAGTACCATTTTGAAATCTCGATTTTCCATCGCAGCTATACTGTGATCAAACACCCACAACTTCAGATGTGTGTAAAAATACAGCATTGGAACTTGTTTAAAAGTGCAACTTTTGACAAAATGGGACTTTTTGTAAACTAAATTAAACAATTATTGAAAGGTGTCTTACCTTTTCTAAATAATTATAATAAATAATGATAGTTTTTTTTAAGAACATGGGGATCTCTTGAATATTTGAATTCATTTTAAATAAAACCTTTGGGACCTTTGCTAACATTTTTGTAACAGCTTGGTACTTTTTGCGAGAAAATAGTATTATATTTGGTTTAAATAGGATATTTTGTAGACTTACTTTGCAACAAGTCACTTGCCATAATAAATGGTAACTTCCATAAAGTATTAAAAATGGTACTTTTTGTGACAAAGGTACCTCTTAGTAATATATCATACAACGTTTTATGTAGATTAAAACAATATTCGTCTTGCCTGATTTTGCATAATATTTCACAACTTTCTACTGCAATCTTTATTTTTAAATCAAAAAAATTTTGTAGGAAAAGTTTTGCAACATTTTAACGCCTACCAATAAAGCACGTGCTGGTTTTGTAAGACTTTGCCAATTTGCTGCTCAAGTTCTCCTCTTAAAAGTTGATGCAATCGTACTTGTTAAAATTTATTCATATTTTTTTGCTTTGCAATTTTTTTTCCTTGCTGCTGGCTTCACTCCTCAACTTAACAAACAATTCATGTCTATTAGCGCTGAAAAAATCAAATAAAAATCAGAAAGGTAGGCGCTTTAAATGTTAGAGCTAACAAATGTGCCACGGAAGAGAATAAGAAAAATTTATGAAAAAAAATAGTTTAACTTTTTCTTCTTTTTTTTAGATTTCATTAAGATGGAGTGTGAGTAAGTGCAGTTTCAGACAAATATTTAAATTGGCAGCATTTTCTACATTTTCTACAAATGTGTATGCCGATGTGAAAGTCAGTCACTTTTTTTGTTTAAAGTTGGTACAATTTGAATTTATCGCAGTTTTACTTAAGCTTCTGATGTTGAGTTTTAAAATACTCTGTTCTATTTTTATTTCATTGAATGAGTTTTAAGTATATATTACTGATTGTTATTGTCAGTAAAAAATAAATATTTTTAGCAAAATTCATAAACCGAAAAGTTATATATTTATTTTCATTAATTTGAACATGAACAAATCCATTTTATTAGAAACATTTTCTAGGAATTTTTTTCTACCTTAAATTATACATAATTCTTCTATAAATATTTCTTCCTACAAAAATAATTGCGGATTACCTAAATGAATTTTAATGCATGAGCAGATGCCAAACAGATAATTTAAAATTCAAGTCAAAATATACACTCTATGTAATAATTTATTATACAGGGTGTTCACCGGGAAGGTATACTACCTTGTTTGTTTATAATTTTTGATTAAATGAAAGAGAATGGATCGTGTATTGATAAATGTTTTATTTAATGTCGGCATCTATGTATGGAATACAATATCAGATAAATGTCCGCCTCTGTTAGCCTCAGAAATGCGAGCCCTTCATTAATTTCATCACGAATATTTTGTTTGAGTTGCTCCAGCGTTTCTGGTTTGTATGCACAAACCTTGCTTTTCAGGTATCCCCACAAAAAGAAGTCCGGAGCAGTCAAATTAGGCGACCGTGGAGGCCAATCAACATCCTCATTCCTTGAAATAACTTGTTGTGGAAAGAGGTCTCGCAGTAATTCCATTGTAATCCTGGCTGTATGCGATGTGGCACCGTCTTGTTGAAACCACATGTTAGTTAAACCCAAAGCATGCAGTTGTGGTGTTAAAGAGTTTTCAATCATATTACGATATCGTTCCCCACTGACAGTTACCGTTACGCCGTTTTCAGTTTCAAAGAAGTAAGGTCCAATGATTTCTCCTGACCAAATTGCACACCAGATTGTCATTTTTAATGGATGCAAAGGTGACTGATGAATAATTTGAGGGTTTTCCATTGCCGACTATTCTGTTTATTCACATTCACATCCATTCAAATGAAAATGTGCCTCGTCACTCATTATGATTTTTTCATAAAAATCGGGGTTGTCATGGGCGAGCTGTAGCATCCTATTGGCATATGTACGGCGGCGTAAATGGTCTTCTGGAAGTAGCTCTTGTGTCAACTGAATCTTAAATGGAAACAAATGCAAATGTTTGGCCAAAGTTGTTCTCTGAAGATCAAGCTCCTGAGCACGGTGTCGAATTGAAGTTGATGGATTGTTTTGAACACTATCCTGAACAGCAGTAATGTTTTCAGCCGATCTTGAAGTACGTTGTGGTCCATGCTTGGGCCTATCAGCTACAGTCCCTCTTTTTTTGAAATTATTCACTACACGATAAATAGTGCGTCTTGTTGGCACATTGTTTCTCCCAAAAATTTCACGTTACTTTCTCATCGTCACAGTAATCGATGATTGATTTTGATAAAATGTTTTAACGATTAAAACACGTTGGTTTACCGAATATTTTTCCATAATAAATTTGCCACGTCTCTGCTTCACGACTGCCAAATATGAACTGTCAAGACTAATGTTTACCAAAATGGCGGCAAAACAAAGTAGTATACCTTCCCGGCGAACACCCTGTATAAATAAAATATGCCTAGAAAACTCCCACTAGGAACAAATATTAATCAAAACTTTTTTCAGGCGAAATAATTGCCGAAAATTCTGTGGTTTTAGAATTTTACAGAGGAGTTCACAAGTAATTATGTGCTCACAAAATAACTTATGTCAACACGGGTAGTTTATGTTGAACGAAAATTGTACTAATGCCGCCAGGAGTTCAGACAAGGTGTTTAAATTTATAAATACTAGAAAACTCTAAAATTAAAAAATATATATATGTTTGGAAATAACAACGTATGTGCATGCAAAATTATTTATGTAGGAATGATTCGCCAGCAAAAGAATTTAAAAACAATGATGCTAATTTTTCACACATTTTTAAATAAATGTAATCAGCAGTAATGGGACATATGCTGTTATTCATGAAAGTTCACAATTCGAAAAAATAATTTCAATATATAATCTAAACATCTCTTAACCGTTGTAAAATTTTTTAGCATATAGAAAAATTATTACAAAAATTATTTCTTTATTTTTATGTGTTACGCCCGATTTAAATATAACGTCCATTGTTTACAAGAAGCCAATTTTTTCATAAAAACTACTGTTTTCACTAAAACCAATTTAGTTTTATTTGAAAAAGAAAAACCCTAAAATATGCTGAACTTAAATATTTATTTGTAAAGCCTTTACACATCATTTCAATTTTAATTTAAGCCAAAAACTTTTTCCTTTTTTTTTTAATTAAATAGAAAACTTTTTGATTAAGTTAATCAGTGACTTTTATTACATTTGTTAAACACTGTGATTTTGTATAAAAAAAAGGATTTTTTTCTGGCAAAAAAATTAAAATGCCATTTACTATGCAACCATATTTTTTTTTACTTTGCCTTAATGTATGCTTTACAATTAACGACTATAGTTTATTTTTGCTGTTGCTAGTTTTTTTTTATTTTTTAATCAGTATTTTCTATGTCATTATATGCCTATAGTATTTAATTTTATGTAAATATACTTCAGTTGTTTTATTTAATAACAAAAAAAGTCCAGATTTATTTATACTTTTAATAGGATTTTAAAAGTTTTTTATGGTTAATGCTATCAATGGTAATTTAAATGTTATTGAAATTGAAAATTCAATATTGAATTATTCATTATTAAGCATTCGTGTTATAATTGTAAAAAATTTAAACTGTTAACTTAATTCAATTTCCCAAAAATATGCTTCCCCAAAAAATATGCTTTGCTTTTTCTGCTTTTAATACAAAGCCAATAAGTAGGCTTTAGTTACTGCACACATTATTTGTCCTTACTCAATAGTATTATAAGCCAAGTTAAAACATATTTTTTCCTCAAAATTATTCATGAAGTTCTTTTGACTTTCTGTTCGTTTCTTTTAATAAAATCTTGCCAACAAATCCCTTTAAGTTTCCTTTTTTTCATTACAACATTTGTTACTTTATTACTTGTCTAACCAATCGAACAACCAACTGTTTCCTGGTTGACCGCATCCCTAAGCCTTTTAGAAGTTTATATTGATAAAATTCTAACTGCAAAATGATAAAACCATAAATATGTGCTTTAAAGTGAAAAAAACTTGGAACTCAATAAGGCAATAACCACTATAAAGAGAAACAAAATCTAGAGCACATGATCTGCAGGCAGCCTTAAGTTATGAACAGATGCTAGACACACAACTAAAATGCGTTACATTGGTGTGCCTTAATACTCACATCCTATTCCCTAAAAAACCTTAACATTTCAATTACTTCTCAATATCTACTTCATACATACTTCATTTGTATCCGTCTTTTTCTCTCCACAAGTTGCCTGTAGCTTAATGTTCGAGAGAAAATTATACAGTGCTGGCTAAAAGATTTCGAACTAAAGTTCTTTTTCAAGCAACGAGTATTTTTTTTTTTTTATAAAATTCAGTTGTTCGAATAAAAATGATGAAAATAAATTACTTTTTTTTATTACTTTCGAACACGTAAAACTGTATTCCAGCTCAAAAGTTTATCATCGTAATGGAGATTCCCCTTCATTTCCGTTTTTTTAAAGTAAACTAGCATTCTGGCAATTAGGAAGAAAGGTAGCGAAATAAATGGAAGAGAAAAACTTCAGTGTTCAATAACTCTGCAATTACTTGTTATGTTTATTTTTAGAACAGTGTTGCAAGTCCTCTGGCATTACGTAGGCGTATTATGTGAATCAAATATCACCAGTATATTAATTATTTTACTTCTCCAACAATTTTGCGCTATAGAATGGTACCGACCAAAGAGTACACTGTGTTATATGCTAGAGTAAATTGAAGCTATTATAAATGGGGGATATCGAAGCAGACCGCTTACTTTGTGGATCCTTTTTCGACCGCCTTATTACCACGAATTAATTAAGGACTTACCTTTACTGAGTCTCGTGCAACCACTAACCTTTACTCCTGACTGTAGTGATTATTAACTGTCGGCCTTCCTCTTCATCAGGGAGTCTTTTGTAATAACGAGCATTTGTTTGGCGTTTACGTTTAAAAAGCACCTGCGCGTGATCCTAAGCCTTATGCTAGCCAATGCTGGACATTCACACACAATGTGCGTTACCATCTCAGCTTCTTCCTTACTAATATCTTGGGAAACCAACCCCTTGCAACGCTTTCTTTTCCATCTCTTCAGAATTTCTCCAGCCAACAAACCCCTGGGTTACCTCTTGCGAAGCTCCATAGTCCATGCCTAAAGAAATCTCACGGTTCAACGACTAAGGAATACCTTTAGATATCGACCCCGCGTCAATCGTCAACCCCGGTAGAGGCATTATTGTCAAGTGCTTCCGGATTCCTCCCTTCCCCAAATAAAATTTGTATAAGCGATTGTTAACTTCTCTCCGCTTGACTTATTTGGCCAGATGGCCGCCAACACGAGGAGGTGTAAGTCTAACAGTGCACTCAGTTGTAGCGAGCCATAATAGCTTCAATTGAATCGAATGCTTAATAGTCAATGCGCTAACTAATTAAACCACAACACCCATGGTTTCCTATTAGGAGACAAATCAAAGACCACAACATTTTCTTAACTTGGTTTGTTTGGGTTTCTTATCACGCTTAAAATTCAAGAAAGTGGCATTTTCCGTCTACCCTGCTTAATTTACAAGGTCTCTGCAGATTGAGCCAGTCATGGCACCAAAAAAACTGTCATTGTCCAAGTGAAGCTGTCATTGCATCCAATCAGACCAATCTCTTGTTCCCGGAATATTGAAATTTATTACCTTTCTTGAAGTTCGACTTGTGATATACAATTTGTCACCCAAACGGTTTTTTTAGCTTTTAAGACTGTATGCTCTAGCTGCTTTATGCAGAGCTCATAATGTGTTTCAATTTATTGTCTGCAACGTCAGCCAAATATAAGGCCTCTAGTATATTCACATAGGTGGCGTGGTATAAAGGTTAGAGTGCCAAACTTTAAACAGAAAGAACCTGGTTCGAATACCAGCAGAGACAAACAAAATTGCGGTGTTTGCGAGTTTTTGCACACAAAAGAAAGCCATCAACATCAACAGACCAGGATCCCTGCACAACTACAAATCATATGAAGGCTGTTGCTTCTAAGCAGCGACAGATAGTCGTCCCATCAAACTGGAACAGGCTACAGTAGACTAATCAATCATCCGCTGGAAAAACAATTAGACTAACGAAACAGCAGCAAGGGAATACATCTTACATGGGAAGAAGCAAAAACAACCGCCGCAAACCCTGCTCCCAAGAGGAGTAACACAAAAAAATTGTTTATTCACAACTTTGGCATAAGCCATTTTATTGAGTCCAATCAAGTCGAACACTATTGTTTATTCAGAATCTACAAGAGTTAAAAAGCAGGAAGGCTTCCAGCTCTATGCGACCACCACAGCCTTCTGTTAATCCTGCAGTATTTCCTGTTTTCGAAATCCATTGCGACCTATAGGACTGTACCAAGTCTAGCATGGGGACCCTACGGGAAGAGAAAAATGGTGAAGTTACTAGGACTAGCCAAATCTGAAATCCGTATGGGACGGGTGGCAAGAGTGCTGACTGGTCACTCGGGCTCATCTAATAGGGCACATCTACGTCATATAGGGTAGTACGATTGATATTAAGTATGGAGCTTGCAGGAAGAACGTTGAGATGATGAAAACAATCCCTTTACCACAGCCCGACTTTCCACAACTAAGGAGCCAATACTACCGGATGTGTCTCATATCAACGGCATTGAGTGGCAAACTAGTCAGGTGGTTTGTTCAGGGAACAGTGTCCTGACAGGGTGGAGACTGTTCCAGAATGGAAAACGAATACTGGCCTAGGCATATTCCTACGGCCAAAGGTCGAAGGTCCCCTCTGCTCTAGCTAACCTACCGTACCCTTGGAAGACGTTGATCCTAAAGTGAACCCCGAGTGACAGCCTGCCGTCTTAAAGAACGATACTTGTAAGGACAAAATGGATATTTCGCTGTTCAGTTGTAAAACACGTACTATGTATATTTTGTTATATATTTTAAATATATTGTATAATAAAACTTCGCAACCATCTTTGTTGCTAGACACTAGCTCCTGTTTCCCGTAGCACTGCTGCTTCAAGAATACCGGTACGGTAACATATTCGTATGGACGTATGCCTGGATAATGGAAGGTAGTTAACTCCCACTTAGCAATTCCAGTATCCAATACTTTTCAATAATCGTACAGTCGCAATAAAGGCCACTTTAACTTTTGGGTCTTCAAAGTAGACATTGTCGCCGATTATTGCTTAATTTTCTGACTGGTTGTGCGAGTTAAAGCCATTCCTGCTACCCGTAGTAATTATGCTTCATATATACAGAGATGGATAATTACAGGGTAAGTGTAACACCAGGGCCAGTGGTAGCAACTGTGAATATTCCGTATCGCTAAGTCCTTAACTGGGTCTAAGGGAAAGTAGACTTACGAATTTTGCAATTTGAATTATAGCTGTAGCTCCACTGAAAAGAATAATGAAAACTTTTGTTTGTAAATATTTGCACATCACTGTATATGCGAAGTTTAAAGTACTTGACTTTTCATTTCCAAAGGTTTATTATAATGGCCAAAGTCAGCTTGGATATGGATGTGGTATTTTCTTTTATATTAATATAAAGAAGTTTGGCAAATTGACCACATTTTTTTCGTTGTTTCCTCAAGGAATGCTTAGCTCAATTGTAGAAATTGATTATTGTGGAATTTTCCCTTAACTCCTTCACTTCTTTGGACCATTTATAGAATGGCTGTTTTGTTTTTACTTATTTTTTTTTTTTTTTCTTAAAACTTTTTAAGGTCGTTTTGTGGCTGCTAAGAGTTGTGTTATCTTCTATTATTTTTTTTTTTATTTTCTACATTTCTTGCCTTGACTTCCTTTCCATTTGCTACAAGACTTGTCAGTCTGTCTATGAATTTATGAAATTTTCTCATATATGAATATATTTTCGTGTGTGTGTGTGTGTGTGTCTACTTATTTTTGTTGCTTTTCTTAGGGAGTTTAGAGAGAAAATTCTATTAACACTTGCTTTTTAAATTGCATTTTTGCGTTATCTTGTCGTTTCCGTTGTGTAAAGGAAACTGCAAACGTAAAAAAAAACACGAAAAACTGTGTTAGCGTATGTTATGAGAAGACCTGGCATTTGTTGCTTTTACTGTTGGCAAATTATTGCTGGCTACATCAAGCACTGGCTGTGAACCAACAGAAAAAAAAATTAAAACCAATTTGATAGTTCCATTTCATTTCAGTGTCGAATGCCAGAAATATTTTTTTGCTTTCACCAGGCGATTTCTTGGGCAAAAATTTCATTAAAATAACTTAAGTGTAAATAATAAAGTTGGCAAAATGTACACTGAAATGTTAATCCACATTGCCATTTAAAAACACAGAAAATATTTCCTTTGTGTTTTATTGTTGACCAAAAACCACCAGAGCTAAAGGGCGGGGACCCTCTTAAAGTGATATATTTAGTTTTTTGCTAAAAGTTTTCAAACTGTAAGTTTTAGCGAAAACTGCCTTATACCGAAGTTAAAGCTCAGAAAATTTGCTACAAAAATGTGTCTTATAATTTTTTATGTAAGATCAACCACTTTCGAGTTATAAAACGCCAAAAACTAGACAATTGAAAAAAATGGACTGGGCTCCAACAAACAAATAAGAAGTAAAATATAGAAATGATTCCGAAAGTCCCAAAAACTGTCACAGTTGGTTATCTTTTGTCCATAAGTCTAAAAAACCTAAGAGTTCCTGGTGGGGCGCGAAATAAAGGGGGCAGCGGATCCTCTTAAATAGAAATTTTTCATTTTTTGCTAATAGTTTTCAAACTACAACTTTTGCCAAAAATTCCCTTTGTATAAAAGTTTATAGCTGATCACATTGCCTACAAAAAACCGTGTTATTTTTCATGTAAAGCCAACCATTTTGGAGCTATAAAACAAAGTATCCTAGTGGGGGACGAGTTAAAAGGAGGGGCCCTCTTAAGGTGACATTTTTTAGTTTTTTACTGAACTAAAAATGTAACGTTGGCGTTTTCAGCAAGCTTTTTAATTTTTGTTGTTATTATTGTGTTCCGAACCCATTTCTTTTTTTTTCATTAAAATAATTTCCCAGCAAAACATTTGTTTCCCTATTGTAGGAAGCTCCCCTACTTTCAAAAGAACTTAAAATATCAAAAACTCCTTTAGCTATTTTCTTAAAACTTTTAATTGAAAAACGCTAAAATCTAATTTAAACATTTCTCTAAGTAAATTTAAACAGCCCTGATACACACCTACACACACTTGCACAAACTAAAAATTGTCTTGCCACCATTAAGTAACTGAACATGTCTATGACTTTTATTATTAAAACTTCCAGAGTCAACAACTAACTAACCAGCTAAAATGAACTAGAACGTGAAAACCGATAACAGATCAAATTAAGAAACTGGAGAAGCAAAGGAAAAGAAAAACAAACTCAAACTCAAAAAACAACTTAAGTGAACCACAAAAGACATTTTTAGCGCCTCTTATTACACAAACGTTTATAACTTTTATGACACCAGCAAATAACAAAAAGAAAATCGGGATAGCAGCAGCAATAACACCCAACAACCACTAGCAGTTTTACTCAGCCAAACAGATAAAAAACCCTGACCACCAACAATCATAAGCTGAGCACCAAGAACACTTAAATGCAGTAGCCATGACCTGAAAGTAGCAGTTTAGAAGTAACATTCCATTTGGTTTGCTTACAGCTTAATGGCGGCCACAAATCGTAAAACGAATTCCAATCATATGAATATGATGATCTTAACTACAATAGCTAGTCAACAATACCAGCAGTAGCAACAGCTTGAAAATCATCCTCTTTCAAAACCAAACACATACACACACACACACACACACACACAGACATACACATACATACACATCCAAGCACATATTGAGTGTTTGAACCATTATAAATGTCTTTATATTTTTTCCTTTTCTCTACGAATTTATTCTGTGACAGGGATTTCTTGTTATATTTTTCTTGCTTTCTTTGCTTTCAAAATGACAGTGAAGATGGCCGGCCAGCAGATACTGTGTTGCAGGAAATATTTTGCTATGGCTTTTTATGGATTGGAAATTGAGATACATATCCTCTTCGTAACTGTCACAGACTCTTACGTTTATACGAGTTCATTGCACTGCTGCTGTTGATATATGTTTCCTATTTAGTCACTACTGTATTTCATACTCTTATTGTATTGAGATTAAAGATATTTTTTGATAACAGGAACACCCAATCAACAATGTGTTTGGAGACATTAAAAGATGGCCCAGTAAATAATTTTACTTTTGCACTTTAAAACATGCTTATGTATGCTTGAATATGCAAAATGTTCTTTATTTAATTTTTGATTTGATATTCCGACAGGGTGTTTTAATGTAGAATTTTGAATCGAATTTCCGTCATCCCTTATCAAGTTTGGTTTCCAAAATTTTACGTTCTTTATTTACTTTTCTGCTCATGAAGACAAACTCCTACTTCAATGTTATACGAAGTGTGAAACAATTGGGTGACTTCCCGATATATATCTTCAGATCTCTTGTTCCTTAACTCAAGCCCAGTAAGCTATGATGTGGTCAATTGTGAGCTTTAATATTTTATAGTTCCTCTTTAAGGCTTAAAGCAGTTTTCCTTCTTTTTTTTAGCAGATGCTTCGCTAGTTCCAAATTATCTAAAAAAGCCATAACAAGAGAAAAGCGTAATCTTATTCTTTTTGAGTCATATGCTGCATTGTTGCAACCTTGCAGAGCAGTTGGCTTATTTCAAATTATTATTGGTGATAATTTTTCTCGTTTTAGAATCCGTTTAGAGCAAAAGTTAGACAAGAAGCATTATATAACTAGCATCGCCAACAAAGCAAATCAAAATTGATGGACTAAAATAATCGTAATGGCCTTTTGGGAGGGAAACTAAATAAGAACCTGGCAACACTGTTGGGCTGTGTAAAGGGAGATGGCCACACAGCAAACTGCTTCATCAAACAGATTTATTTATAATTGAGTAAAAAAAATGAACCAACATTAGTTCATGCGAGTTTGACGGTAATCAACACACTTTTGGTTTCCACTATCCACCCTGTATAAATTTGAAGCTACTTTGATTTGTGTGCGCGTGAAATTTGATTTTTGAAGAAACCAATTTTTAGTTCACTGAGAGGATTTTCATAATTAAATTACTGCTTTTTTTTAACCAGCAAATCATACGTTGCTTTTATATATTTTTTTTTTGTTGCACAATTTGTTATTTTCCGATTTTAATTTTTTTTTGCAGAAATAATTATCATTTTTCGTTTTTTTCGAAGAAATTTTCCGCATAAAATTTTTCCGAATTAAATTCAATTAAATCGAAAATTAGTTTTTGCCAAAAAAAAAAAAATCAAGAAATAATTAAATGAAAAAAGTCAGTTATTACTTTGAACTACTCTTTCATCCAAATACGCTTTAAGGTTGCTTTCTCTTGCTTTTTTAATTGCGTAACAGTCATCTGCTGGTATTTCGGTTATATTTTTCAGAAAATAAAACTTGAAATAAGTTCAAGTTGGTGTGTGGCTGTGCTAAGCAAAACAACATTTTACTAACACACATTAAAAAACACCGCCTTGCATTATTTGTCTAATTGTGATCCACTTGTTAGTTTTTTTGATATAATTCCCTTCCGATTTTATAGAAGGTCTATGACAGCCTGAACAAAATTTGTCAAATTTTTTCTTGTTTCGTCGGTTTTTGATTGTTTAGGTTTCTTACGTAGAAACAAACTAGAGGACAGTTTCCCCTTTTTAAAAGGGTCATATGTTAAAACCAATAGCCTTAGTAGAAGTCAATTTATTAACTCCCACTCTTTTCACTAGTTTTATGACTAAAGGTAGAATTAGTATTCACTTTTCCTTAAGTTACGAACCAGCTGATTTGTAATTGGTAAATACAAATTGTGTACACGGCGTCAGGTGTTACGTTCTGTTACGGCAAGGACCTATTTAAAATATATTGCATTTCTGCTTTGGGTTTAAAAATATTATTTTCGTGCCACACAACGGTAACGAAAAGTCAAGACTAATGGGGCCTTAAAGCACAAGATCCTTCCCTGTAGTGTTAGGATTTATTGCAAATTGCCAAAAGCTACTTGGCAAAAGCGAAACATATTTTTATCGCAAATAACTACAACAACAAATAAAGTATCATTCATAACAACTCATGCTGTCGCCACGACACAAATGGCGTTGTGGCACTCATGATTTCGAAAAACAATTCATTTTGCGTAATAAAATAAAATAACAAAAAAACTCATCTTTTCTGTTAAACAAATTTTTAAATATGAAAATTCATTTAATTTTTTCCTGGTTTGCATGAAAAAGCAGAAACAAAAGTATATTTCTGCTGCAGTTTGAGGTTATGCTGAACCTTCTTCTATTAAATCGATGCGAGTTTTTAGTGGCTTTTTACCACATTTAAACATTAAAGTTGCGTTTGTGCAACATAACAGCAGGCGCCTAAGATTAAGCCGTAGTAGCAGTAGTTAATTTTATATGGCCAATACATTTGTTTAAGCATTACAACGAAATTTATACGATTTGCGGTAGATATTACGGCCTTCCTGCCTGGCTGCCCGACTGCCTGCCGGTCTCGGCCACCTTTAAATGTCTGTTAGTTTTTTGTTTTAAACAATATTGGTGGCTCTTGCAGCAACTGCGCTATGATGCAATATTTATTTATCTGCTTTAAAATTATATAAATAAATCGTGTTTGTATTTTGTTTTTATCGTTTGCTTTTACAAATGTTCATCTTTCTTTACAGCCATTTGGCTCTTGGATTGGTTTGATTGCCGGCTTCGTGCTCCTACCATAATAACTGCTTGCCGTTGTATTGAATCTTCCATTTGATTATATTTTTTTTTTTTTTTTATTTGTTCAGTTTCTATTTATTTTTAGGAAATTTATCGTTTAATCGTCATTACAATCATTGACAATTTAACATTTTAAATAAGACTGTGTGGTCGTCGTGGTCTTGCTTTAGTTTTTTTTTTTTTTTTAATTTTATCTCTGCAACCAGACACTAAAACCATTTTATTTTGTATTATTTGGTTTTCATGGCGTTTTATTTTATTATTAACATTGTTTATAGATTCTATTTAAAGATTATGAAATTTATATTGTTGCTAAAAAAAAACTGGGTTAGATTGCATTGCTTGCGATGGCATCCAAATAGATTTTAATATCAAATTGCAAATAGAATTTGAACAAAAAATGTTAACATTTTCTTTTTAGTTAAAAATGTTTATGCAACAAAAAAGCAAATAAATATCACTCTAAATAATTTTTTATAAGAAGAAATCTAAAGAAGTATGTAACACTACTGTAGCAAGACAATAATTGTGTTAAATTTTGTCAACAAATTTTAAAGGGAAGGTTTATTTTCAGAAAATATCACCGTGATATATTTTATAAACAACGTGTTAATGCAGAAAAATATCTGGTGATAGAGTTTCTTTAGACAATATCACATATGAAAATTATTTAAATAAAATAGCACTGTGATAGATTTGGTAAACAAGATAATCACTTAAAGAGTTTTAAAGAAAAATATCTCCTTAATATATTTCATAAAAACAAAATACTGTGCTAGTTTTTATATAAAAGATATCATTGTAATAGATTTTGTAAAACACTAATCACTATAAAAAATAAAAATATATATAAAATTTAACTGTGATAGATTTCTTTAGAGGAAGAAAATTAAAAATAAAATTTTACGAAAAAGAATCACTATAAAACTTATGTTACGAAAATCACACCGCGATAAATCTGCTACAAATATATAACTTTAATAAACTTTTTAAAGAAAATATCATGGCAATATAATTATTAACAAAACATTATCATGTGATAAACTTTCTTCAAAAGATATCACAAAAAATTTGAAAAATAACCCTGCAAGCGAATTAATTAAAAACGGTGTAACTTTAAAACGTTTGTATGAATTTGGTAAAGGAGGTAACCATCACTGTGATGGATATTTAAAGAAAAAATCACTGTGATAAATTTTGTAGCAAAGAAATTTCATTGCGATAGATTAATTTAAGAAAATACTTTTAAAATTTTTTTAGGGAAAATATCACTGCGTTTAAAAAATTTTGTTTTAAAAAATATCACAGTGATAAATTCTTTACGAAAATATACGAGTATGTACATACAAAATTTATGTACATAACCGTCAACGATATTGAGAAAAAATATCGCTATAATAAATTTATAAGCATTTAAATAAATATATCACAATGATATAAATTTAAAAAATATCAGTGTGATAGATTTAAAGAAAAATAGAACATAGATATTTAAAATATATAAGGGTTTTATTGCAAAAGAAAATTTTCCCAGCAAATAATAATTTTAAAAAAATATCACTGTGATAAATTTTCTTCTGGAAATATTTATAAAAAGAATTACATGAACAAAAATATTGCTGTGATAGGTTATGCATTCTGAATATGCATTATTTATCTTAGAAAATATCAATGAGATTTATTTTGTAAAAAGAACTTACAGTGAAATATTTTGCCTAGAAAATATCACCGCTACAGATTTTTTTTTAAAGAATATGTCCTAAGGACACAGTTTTTTATGAGAGTATACGATTTTTAAGATAACGTATCACCCCAATATATTTTCTAAAAGATATCACTACAACAGATTTGTCAAAGAAAAACATCACTGTGATAAATTTTGCCGAGATAATTTCACCATTACTGTTTTTGAATAAAAAAAACTATTTAACATTTTTCTAACAAATAGCATTGCGATAAATATACTTGAACAAAATATCACAGTACAGTATTCAGTGTTTGACGCAAATTGCCTTCCGAAAATGCAAATGCAAAATATCTTAGCTTTTTTAATGAAATCGATAAAATGTAAGAAATGTCCGGTGAATTGCATGAACAAGCTGCTGTAATTTTGCAAGACCAAATGAAATAATTTCCCTAGAAAAATTAAAAACCCTAAAAATTCTTTAACCCTGTACGATTTTTTATAAAAACTTTTTTAAGCTACAAATGATAAGATTAATGTTTTAATAATGTTTACTAAAAATCCATTGTTTTTTCTTTAAACTTTCTCAACTCTAATTTATCTCTCTTACAGCTTTTCTTAAACGTCTAATTAATTATTTGTATCTCTTGTTGATTTTATGTTTGTATGTTGAACTCCTACAAAACTTTATAATTATTTTCAACTATTTTTTTCAAGTGTGATTTTGATTGATCACCTTGGGACACTTTTTCTTTAATAAGAAAAGACATTATTTTTCTCAATAAAAGTTAAAGACCCAAGCAACCAACACGTTTACAAGACAGACAAATCAAAAAACAAATCAACAACACGTACTTTTTTAATTAATTTTAAAAATGATGATTTGTACAAAAGAAAAGAATAAGTGAATGAAACATGTTGGAAGATAAAGTTTAAAATATCAAAATGTTTTAAATAGAAATAACAAAAAGAAATGTTTGTTGAAATTGGAATTAAAAGAACAATTGTTGGCCTGCCTCGCCTTAATATGTTGTTTATTATTGTTGTCAAATTCTTGTCATTAAAAAGCCCTGAACTTGAACTTTTCATTAAAAGTATCAACAAAATGGAGCAATATAAGATCAGTATGTTTGTGTGTGTGTGTTTTTTTAACAAATATCATAAATCAATATTATTTTTAAATATATTCGAGGGTGGCCCTAAAATTATCCATCCTAATAATACACAGTTTTGGAAAAAATCATTATAGTTCGCTATAATGATTTCCAAATTCGTGAGTTACCTCTTTGTTGTCAGAGCCGTTAAGCTTCTCAAAAAAGATGAATCCTTTAACACCTTTTCATCGGCGTTAAAGGGAAAAATATATATGTATAGCCGCTAAAGACTTCTGAAATAAGCAGCTAAAGTAAAACATTTTCTATTTATATTACAACAGATGTTTTTGTTAGCCATGATATTAAAAAGCTTAAGCAAAACGCTGAATTCGATCAAATGCTTTTATTACTTGAGCTTGTCGTATGGAAAACAATTAAAGGTTGAAGTTTTCCTACGAAAATATGCCGACGCCATCTAAGTGCTTTCGAAACATTCGGTTTTCTCTCTATGCTCATTTCGCTGGTTGCTTAGGCCAGCTCTTTAGGATACCTTTACCCAACTTTTTAGAAAAACTAAAACAAATGAGAAATTCGAAGAAAATCAAAACAAAATCATTACAGCTTTAACGAAGAGCACCGCAACCAAAAATTTGTTTTTTATCTTTGTTACTTGCCTTACTACGTTTGGTTGGTTGTTTGCCAACTCTGAATGTCGCTGTAGATCGTAAAAAATTAATTTATTTTTTTTTATTTAATTTTTTAACAGAAAGAATAAAATCCCAAAAAACTCGACTTTATACTTGATGTTGTTTTGAAAAGAATTGTATAGAGGAAAAACAAATAATCATTCAATATGCAAACCCTTTCGTAAAGCGTTTTCGTTTCTTAAATAAAATGTTGCCCTGCCCAAGTGTACATACGTAACACACCTCCAACATACGGAATTTTATACATATCATAAAGGGCACTGCCTTTCGGCATTATTAAGGGGAACATCTATAAGCAAACGCCACCTTTTGTGGGCGTAAACAAATTTCGAATATAACAAAAAGGCAAAAAATTTTACATTTTTTCTAGAAATTTTATAAATAAATATTATATCTACAGCTTTCTTTTGTATGGTGACTCATACAGAAATTTTACGTGCGGCATATTTTCAATTCAAACTAGACTCAGAAAATACACCAGAATTTATTTATGGTATATTTTAGCACTAATTGTGAATAAGTACGAGCATTTTCCGAATTTTAGGACAACGATTTTCGGAAGGCCATTTTTGCTAGCTGTATTGCTGTTTGTTCCCCTCTGCCGGAGTCTGCTGTTAGAACCTTTTTTAAGCACTCAACCACTGACATAATTTGGCAAATATTCTCTGTTTATAATTCCTGTCTGCTGAAGATATAAATAAAATATGATGACGTACTCTTAAAATATTGACGACATAATCTCGCTTTAGATATTTGGAACGAATGACACTGAAAATGGCACAGCCGAAACCGTTTTGTCTCCAAACTAAACTTGAGAAGGAATGACAAATATTCGTTCGAAATATCATTCCACATATTCCTTAAAATATTGAGTATATAATCTTGCTATAGATATTTGGAACGATGAAGATCGCACTTAGCCGAAACCAGTTTTTATCCGAACGTAACTTGAGAAGTGATAAGGGAAGAAGTGATAAAGGAAGTTTGTTTGTCTATATCAAATCACCTTGTCGAAATATCAAATCAAGAATCAACGTAATTTTGGCATTGACATGAAAATATTCATCTTCTTTTCAGCAAAGAACTTGAAAATACCTGTCAGATCGCGAACTTGGATTTGGTGGTAGGGAGTTGAGTTTGACGTTCCTTTTGGCGTGGTTTCTCGATTTAATCGACCAATGCAACACTTAGCCGCAAACCTTGCTAAAATTACTTTCTTTTAAATAATTCCTGACTTGATATTCCGCCAGACTGACTTGATATAGATCTTTGGAACGAATTTCCACCATCCCCTTGTCAAGTTTGGTTTGGCGACAAACCATTTCCGGCTATATGGCATCTTCCGTGTAATTTTTTGTTCTCAGAACGAAAAATTCGCTCCAGAAATCTACTCTTTTTAAATGTTCAGGCATCAGTCACTAAGATATTGTCTCCCAATGATTTTTAAATAAATCTCGCAAATTCCAATTTATAATTTTAACTCGTAAGTTTTATTTCAATTTCAAATACTTTATATAAAAATTTATATCGACAAATCTCCGATTTTTAATTTAAAAAAAAAAATCTTAATAATTTGTATTCTAAACGTCTGCAGAGTTAGTTCCAAGCCCTCTAGGCTGTGTTCAATTTAATTTTTTTATTTCCATAAAAAAATGAAACATGTCAAATTTGGACATTAATGAACTCTAAAACCTTATTTTTTTATTGTAAGCAATTGATTAAATTACATATTTTGTCGAATTTGTAATTAGCTATTAAAATTGACAGCCACTCATAGTTCAAAATCTATTTTGAAACCAACGTCAATTGCTTTAGAAGACTAATTAAAATCTATTAATAAAATTTTTATATGAAATTTTCTTCAAAACAAACCATAAATACACCCCCACAAATAAAGCAAAACACGCATTAAATAGAAAGTTAATACTTCAAATACTCTTTCCCGAATTTAATTATAAATTATTCCTACGTCATGAAATCAACTAATTTCTCTGTCTTGTCTTAAACACTCTCTCTACAGTACGACAACGTTAATTCCTGTCTGAATGTTCTGCGCTCCCAAACGGTTGCTGGCTTGGATAATATCACCTCCAACGACATCTGTTGTGGCCGTCTGAAAGCTGTATTGGCTCTGTTCTTCGCTTTAAGTCGTTACAAACAGCAATCAAAACAGAGTAAATGTAACAACGCTACACCAGCACTATCGATAAAGGCTGATATACACCAACAACCCAATACCACTACCTCCAGCAATAACACAACTGCATTGACAAATACTTGCGATAAAACCACCATCTTACAGAATGCCAATGTAGTGGTGGGTACTAACACTAATCAGCAACAACAACACGTGCAATCGATACAAAACGGCAATGACACCATGGTGAATAGGTGAGTGTAATAATACATTTTAAATTGTACTAAAACTTAAACGATAACGAGTTGATTTAGTAGAGTTCTCAACCTTAATTTTAGTTGTAAACATGTATATCTGGTTGTATTATTTCATGCTAAGTTTACAAGCATACATAAAGTCGCCTTTTCTAATCCAAACATGAACCCCTAATGCTGCAGAACTTTGCTGTTTTCTTCCACTTCATTGTTTTTATTTCCTTTAAGCGTCTTTTCTTTACATTTGCACTCTAGTGTAAATAGTTTTTGTTGGTTTGGTTTTACAGCTGGTTAAGTAAGTCTTGCGTTAAAAATTAGAGAAGACACGATGATATTGATTTGCATGAATCGTCTGACGGCGAGGTGCATCGCACTCAAGATTTTATAGTGCGTATTCTTTGTTTCAGTCACCACTAGGGTGTGAATCATAAATGAGAGGGCGAAGCTTGAATATTGGGTTATGTCTGCGCTTAGATTAACCATCAATTCTCAATTCGCTTGGTAACCGTGACATCAACCTTTATATTCGCTTACATTTAAATGATGATAAAATATACAAGCAACTCTTGCATGAACTTCTTCAAACAAGTCTCCACGAACGTGTCGACTTCACACACTTTTTTCAGGACAAGCAGCCACTAACAACAAAATCAAGCAGCCAACAGCAAGAAAGGAATCACCTGTTACGAAGGTTGCCAGTTGATAAGGGCCGAATATTGACCAAATGTGTAACACTACGTCTTGACTAGCCAAAGTTTTTATTTTGCCTGTAGGTATTTTGTTTAAGTGATGACAGAACAACGTTGTGCGAATAACTGTTCGGCCAACTTTGTTTACACATGAAGTGACCATCAACAGTGACGGTCTGCACGAGCCCAATTCCGGTGCGAGCAGCAATCTGTACGTTGGGAGAACAAATCTATGGCGAGTCAAGGCATGTAACTGGGAAATGGCTTGTTTCAAGATTTCTATAGAGATTTGAAAGAATTAATTCATTAATTTTAGCTCGGCTTTGAGAATTTGAGATATACAAAATTTTTTAGCTTAATTCTTCACACTTGACATTGTGTTGAATTCGTTCGTTCCCAAGAAATGAAAAAATTTTATAATATAAAAATAGAAACAGATTATTAAAAGAAATTTAATTTTTTACACGGTGATGAGATAATAACGAAGTGAAATGAAATTTAAATAAAACTATGGTATGAGATGTCAAATTTAGTCTGGCTTTAATTTGAAGCTACAGTTATGACATTGTGTAGCAAAGCATTCAAACGGTCACGGTGCGACGAATTCCGTGCGCACTGATGATCACGAGCGACATCACGGCGAAATTCACGCTGCGTGTTTTTACGACTGAGCCGAAATATCGAATTTTTTTAATTTCCACACATTTCGGGAGGCGGGGAAAGATGCTGCAAAAAATACTTTGACAGCTGAATGGCAGCGGAAATGTAGCAATTGGAAAAGTATCATTACCATCTGCCATTTTCATTGCACCCCAAATTGTATCCCCAACTCACACGCATTAATAAATTTAATTATTTCGAAGACCAATATTTAAAGGGGTTCTATCTGCTGCCATAATTTTATATTTTGATTAAAAATATTTGCCTTCATTCTTTCTATCAGCTGTTTCAACACATGCTCTCTTTGCTCCATAACAAGAAAACTTCAGCAAGCAAGCGCTTTTGAACATGATGAAAGGAAAATATTTAGGTGTCAATCCTTTCTCACGGCATGTCCATTGGCCTTGAGGCTGCCAGATGATTTATGACTATTTAGTTTTAATGTTAGAAACACACAAGGGAACATTAGGGGAAACCTAGTTTCATTTTTAGATACACACGATGCAACCACAGAGGGCACCAGAAACGAAATATCAGAAACTATTAAACAAATATACGCAGAAGAAAAGCGGAATGATCATAACAGCTTCACTGCTTTCAACGATCTAACCCTTCAAAAATAGTAAAATTGGATGCAAACGCTGCAACTCTGTATTTAGAAACACAAAATTCTTTAAAAAAAAAAGTTATGATGAGTGAACCAAAAAGGGAAACTTGAATTTCAGCAAACAAAAGCGGAATTGCAGAAAAGAATTTGTGTGTGCGAACGTAAAGGCAAGTTCAAAAAAGAAGACGATACAACATTGAATCGAACATGCGTGTGCCTGCACGAATGTTCCCTTGCGTGTATCTAGCTTAATACTCTGTGATTTTTGGGTTCTAGTAACAAAAGCTCTTTGAAGTGAGGGGAATCCGAGAAGTGGTTTTAGGAAAAACAACTGGGTTTTTTTTTAAAAAGATGCTTTTTTTGGCAAAAAGTTACTTTTTCTGCAAGATAGGGATTTGTTGTGGAAAATTAGACCAACGTCACAAAATTTCCTTGTGTTGTAAAAGGGGCTTTTTCGGAAAAAGACATGGAAATAGAAAGAAATAGGTATTTAGAAAAAAAGGGTGAAATGAGTGGCTTTTTTAGGAAAAAGTTATTTGGGAGAATTTGAAAAAATTTAGCATTTTGAAACAAAGTGTCGTGTCATGCTATTCTTCAATACCAAAGAACGAATAACAAGCTTAAGCCTGGACAAAAAAGTTATTCACTTGAAGTGAATTTTGTTCTAAAATAATTTTGTTTACTAAATTTCAAACCAAATTATCTTAATAACGCTCTTAATTAATTTTCTAACTAAGTTTTTAATTTTACTAATTAAAATTGCTCTGGCCCTTCAAATTTTTACGGTTTATGTGTAAACATGCTTCCCTTTCCCTAAATTTAATAATAAAGAACTACCTTGTCATAGAAACATGTGCCTAAAAGCGGAACAGGGAAATTTTAAACCCCTCCCCCTCAGAAGAAAAACAATACTTTTTGTCCCTAAAAATGTTATTGTGCTACACTTCACTTGAACGCTTTAATTTAGTGAAAGTTATTAAAACAAACAATTGTTTATGATGCAGAAAAAAATTGTCATCATGTTCCACTCCCACCCATTGATAAGCTAGGCCTGCTAGAACCTAACGGCAAAATAAAATTTAAAAAATATATTATTTTTTTCAGCCACACATCTGTGCCGGATTGTGTTATGGCGTTAATGGCCAGCGACAGAGAGAGTGAATTTAAATAATTTTGACAAACATTTTGTAGCTTCCTTTTTGTCCTTCCTCTTTCCCACAATTTGTTTGTTTTATTATTTTTTTCCCGTTAAAGCAGCCAAATATTTGTTGTAGGCATTTTTCAGTTGGTTCGGTTTACATTTGTTGATGTTTGCAAAACAATGAATGTCCTTTCTTTATGGTTAGGGATTTTGTTGAAAATGTATTTAATGTTTGATATTCCTGGTGGAAATGAGGGTTGTGTTTATGCCTGTTTTGCCTAAGCTGCTTTAAATCGTAGCAGGGGTAGCATGTAGGGCTCTACTTGGAAGCTGCAAAAACTTTTGTATTCCTTTAAAACTCTGTATTTTGCTAGGACCTGTCTGGAGTAGGTGGTTTTTCCAGCCAGTATATTCCTACAGCATGCCCTTGCATGCATGTTCGTGTTATATTGTGCCATTTGTTTGTCTGCCTCAGACTAAGGCTAGTTTGCAGAAATTGTTGTTTTTGCTGTTGGGGTTTTATTGTTGTTTTCCCCGTAACTCTGGGCTGCTGTTCAAATTGGCTACAGTATGAGTTGTAGCCACAGCAGACGTAATAAACATACCAGGAGACATGTTTGAACGTATCATGTTTTTGTTTGTTGAGTTTAGTTAGTTTTTTTGATTGCAATTGTTTTTACTTTAAAGCTGCAAACGGGCAAAATGGTAACGCAAATTCAAAGAAAGGTCATAGGCAATTATGGGAGTATAGTTTCAAGTCTATGTATTTATTTATGCATAAAAAAAGTGATTTAATTGTCGTTAAGAAAAAAGTAAATTGCTAATGTAATCAAAAATTTTAAAGATTAAAGATTGAAAGTTAAATGTATTGAAAAACGGGAGACAGGATAATCTCAGAAATAAGTTAAAATTCTGTTCAATAATTTTTTTTATATAATCAGTTATGATAAAAAGGTTTACAAATAAGAAGGAAAACCACAGCACAAATCGCATATAAACTTTGCGAAAAATAATGAATAGAGTGGCAAATTATTCAACTTCATTTAAGCATATAATTTAAATTCATTTGTAGGGGTGTAAGTTTTTCTTTACGTACCTTCTGTTGCTTGTTAGCGTCTCAGCAAATCTTTATTGCCAATTTTGCAAAAACTAAATTTGTCTTATGCATAAACTTCTTCAAACTAAATGAGAGCTTTCTAAAGCTTATTACAAAAACATTAAAGATTTGTCATATAGGGCTGATATCGAAGAAGAGCGCTTACTTTATGGATTTCTTTTCGATTTGAAAGTTACTACTATCTTATTTTCATTAAGTCTCTTGCTAACACTAGTGTTTAGAGTTGACTGTAGTGATTTTAGACTCTCGACTGGTAACTGTCGGCCTTGTTCCTTATCACGCAGTGTCTTGCAATTGCTAGCATTTGTCTAAGGCTTAGCTCCCCCATGGTATTCACAATTAACACGTGAATGCCCGTGGGTCTAAGCCTTATGCTAGCCAGCGCTCAGCATTCATATATAATGTGCGTTATAGTCTCAGTCTCTTTCTAAGCAGTATCTTTGAAGACGGATCCGTCCTTCACTTGCGACGTTTTCTGGTCCATCTCTTCAGATTTCCTCCATTGACCAATAAACACTGGAGTTCCTACGGAGTTTAACCTCTACGCCTCTTTGTAGGCTTCATTGCCCATCCCTTTCGGAATCTCCACGACTTGTGAGCCATTCATCCATATCCCTCCCTTGGCCATCTAAAACCGGAGCGGTTAACCTCCCTGCCTCTTGCGAGACTACCTGATTCATCCCTGAAATGAAAAAAAAGTTGTGCACCCATACAGAGCTCTGGTAAGTCTGTATTAAAACTGGTATCCAGAGTTCGCACAATAGAGGTCAAACACCCTCCTGGCCATGTGCCTCTAGCGTATGCTGTTCCACTGTGGATAAGAGATTTTTAAAGAGATTTGTTAACTTCTCTTCGCTCGACTTATTCAGCCAGGCTCCTAGCAGAGATAGAAACCTGTTACCGACTGCCACCACGAAGAGATATAAGTCAGAACTTCTGACGTTGTACTCAATTACGAGAAGCCCAACACCCCGTCGAGGAATCCGGCTTGACTAACATGACTCGCGCCTGACGTCGGCAAGCATAAGCGTGAGGCAAAAATTGATTTGACCTGGTGTAAAATGTACTTACGATTGTACCTGAAGTTTATTGCGACTTTTTAATTTTTGCGGGCGTGCATTCGTTTAAAATTAAGTAAGCGTACAAACCAGCAAAACAGGGCTGCAAATGAAATTTCTGTGCACGTAAGATTCAGCGTGATACTAATTTTTACCACTCACATGAGCGTGCCGAAAAAGCAGTTCGCGCAAGTTCATCCTTGAGTAAAATTTGTTGCTTTAGGGATTGCATGATTGTTAGCAAAATGTAACTCACGTTTCCATCTCTAGTGGAATTAATTTTGCCTAACATTTTTATAACGTGAATAAAATTTATTTAAAATTTATGTAAAGGATTCTTTTTTCATGTCAAGTTTTATAGAAATCTCTTTAGCTTTACCAATCAATCCAATTCTTCCCACAAATCAAATATAAAAAACCCTGAGATTAAAAAAGTTTCTACCTTATTTCCCTTTAATACAATTCTTAATGCCACTCACTTGATCAAATCATAAATTTAATATAATTTATAACAATGTTTAACGGAAATTACTAAGCATTTTAAATCTCCTACAGTCCTCGAAGAAACATTGAAAACAAAAACAAACAATCAACAAACAAAATTACCAGGCTTTACTTCAAAAAAAAAAAAAAGGAAAGAAACGACAAAAAAATATTTTACCCAAAAATTTCAAGTACAATTCAAAAAGTTTTCTTTGTCATTCAGCAACAAAATGCCAATAGAAATAAGTCTTACAAACATCTTGTTGCTGAAATTAGAAAACTTGTAGAACATGAAACCGAAAATACAGACCAAAAAAATTAAAATAAATAAAAACAACAAATACAGACCAAGCAACCCCTCCCCCCAACACCCCACAAACTAAGCCCAACAACAACCAAAACCCCAAAAAAGTTTAAGCAACAGACTAAATGCTCGCATATTGTCTATGTATAGCAGAGATTATTGTGAGAGAAGGAGAGAGAGAGAGAGAGCTAGAGTTTGTTTTTTTGTTTGTGTAGTGGCGAAAGTAAAATGAATTCCCAGTAGACAGGAACAGGAAGTTGTTGTTACGGTTTCTATACATTTGCTTGTATGTGTTTGCCTTGAAATGTAGATTTCTTTGCTGTTGTATTATAAAGTGTTGGTTGGGGCGCAAAGGTATGGGAGCTTAGATATAAAATACAAGAGCGGAGTGTTTGAATAGAGGTCGTTAAAAACAGAAACGTTTAACTTTCGTTTTTCACTATTATGGTGTTTCAAGTTGTTTTTTGTGATGAATATATTTTCTTATTCTTTTAAAAAGGAAGTTTCATTTCAGCTTCCTTTTTCAAAAGCAGAATATCATCATCAACACACCAACTGCTCCAACACTTTAGAAACGGCAGCCGTTTCTCCCCTTCACGTGTTGATGATTTTCCCTATTCAACAAAATAACAGACAAAACAGGAGGGTTTGTGTTATAAATGTTGCTCTGAAAAAAAAACAAACCGAAATTTTAAATGTGAAACGGAAATCTATGCTCTCTTCTGAGTGTTGCTTTTTTGACTATAAATTTTAAATGTGAATAGTTATTGTAAAATGTTTGTCATTAAAAAGGTGAGCGTATACGGCTGTGTGAACAGAAGTTTATTAATATTGCAAATGAATTTTAAGGATGACAATATATAAATTTAAAGTGAAAAGATTTAAAAAAAACGACAACCTGCTCCTAGGAAAACTTTAAACAATATTTATCACTAGGAGCTTATGAATTTGCCTGATTACACGAAAATTTATTAGAATTGAAACAGGAATTCAAAGTTGACTACCCCTTGAACGAAAAGAAAATATTTGAAAACTACAGCCAAATGTTAAATGAAGTGCTAAAAGCCTGTACAGTAGGGTGGGTCGCAAAAGAAATTGTACCGGTCACACCTTAGGTAATAGATATTTCAATGACGATTTTAAAATGCTAGTTTTTTTACGCCCGATCACAGCATATAGCATATCATTGTTAATGGTTTGATTACAGCTTTAGTTTTGTCTTTCGTCGATTTTTTTTAATGGGACGTTACATTCTGGATTCGACCTCTGAAGTCTCCGATCCTTCCCACCTAACGACCATTTTTGTACAAATGACCAAATAGCCGATCAAAGATTATGTATGTCTATCATTATTTATTTTACACTACGCCACAAAGTGCAACTTTTTTTGTTTCTTATCCAGCCAGTTACGTCCTAGGGTAAAAAATGCTTCAATGACGACTATAAACCTTTCATTAAATTTGGTTTGCCCTTAAATACTGTCCATTATTGTTCGTTCGTTTTGTATAGGGAGAGACTAGAGTTGTCATTCGAACAAGAATTATTTGTTTTCTTTTTTGTTCGAATGAATAAATTTTTTTTTTTAGTTTTGAATCAAAATTGATTCGAACGATTCTTGTCGAATATTCGAATAATTTTATAAAACTACTTAGTAAAAAAATATCTTCTAAAATTAAGGTTTGCAAAATTAATATTAAAAAATATTCACAACATAGCGTGTTAATTGGGCATGGCAAATCAAATTATAAATACTTCTGAGAGCCTGTTTATGTAAGAACCCCAAGTACAACTTAATTCATTATGCAAGCATACACCACAGTCAGGCTAAAATTTGTTTCGTTTTCTTTAACGTTCGCATTTGAAGATCGACTCAAAAGAAAATCTTGTTTCGTTGACGGCAAATGTTCAAATTGAATGCTGGAGTTTTTCAAATCTCTTAAGTCCACTTAGTGATTTTTGCACCGATTACGTGTAATGCAGTTTTATTTTCTCACTGGAGTTACGTTCAGTCTTCCCAGGGTTTCACTAAGGTTTTGCTTCCATTAATACCCAGTTGGTACTGTATGAACACAGCTATTTTGTTAACGAAACTATTATGATAAATACAGATACAACAAATACCTCGTATTAGGAAAAATAAAGAAACTTCGGCTGACCTTATATTCGTATACTAGACGACTATACTCTACGAAGATAATTTCGGGAGACCTTTTATTCGAAAATTGTATGGTTTACGGTTCTACTATGGTCAGAACAAAAATCCATAAAAATCTCGGACTACAGGTCAAGTGGAATGCTTGCAACTACAGTTCCTAAGGTAGAGATAACTTGCTCATCTTTTCTTGGCCAAACCTCCACACTATATATTAAATATTTATTATAAACTAAATGAGAATTATGACGTATCAAGTGCTAGCACTTAAAATCAGAGTGTTTGTCAATTCCGTAAATTGTTTCTTTAGAAACAAAAAATGTATTCGAAATTTATTTATTTGCACAAAAAACTTCAACATTTTATTTAGTCCCCACGCCAAGAAAACATGGTTGAGGTAAACATATTCTAAAAGCATGATATTATAATTGAATTTAGTTTATGGTTATAAGATAATCATATTATTATTTTTGAATATAATGTGGTAATTTTAGAGCAAGAGAAATGAAAAAAATTGATGTTGTTGATTGGCAGCGGCTGAGGTACGAACACATGCGATTGACGAACACATGCAATTGAATGCATCAGAGCCAACGCGCTTAAGCCAATGCAACCTCATACTTCGATTAAACAACAAACGAATTTTACAATATTTCGTCTATTAAGAACATTTTATGGTTAGAGTTATTATACTATTTTTGTAGAGTGGGATGAGGTTACATTTTTATTAATAGTGAATTGATCAACATAATTTTGCAATTTTTGTGGATGGAAATTATTTGAACATTGAATGTAAACAATTTGTTTATCGTGACTGAAGTAAAGTTTAAAAAGTTTTCAAATAAACATTACATGTTAGCCACTACCATACATTGTTGTGGAGAACATAACATAGTTGTCGTGACCATGCCACAAGCATGGTATTTCTTGTATGCCAAGATTATCAATAGATTTATATTAATCGTTTTTCTTTCGTTTTAAAACTTTCAAGAAATCAATTTAGTTTTATCCTTCGTTTAATTTTAAAATATTTAAAACTTTATGAAAAATTTTATTCCCAGTTTTGTCTTCTTTTTTTATACTTTCAAACCTTTTTTAAATTTCCATAATCAATTGTCTATTTTCTCCATAATTTCATACGTTTTAATCCTTTCAAAACTTTGCCTGCTTTCATCAGCTTCTCTCTTCTTTGTCACTTTGAAAACAATAATTCTATAACAATTTTACGACATTTAACAAACAAATAAGTTGAACAAATTACCATATCAAAAGAAATTTTACCCCCTTTTAAATAATTGTTAGTTGATAATCATTTAGACATTTTCGTAACTCATGAGTAAATCCTTTCGTCAACATATTTACAAGTTTTGAAGTTGAAATAAATTTAATTTGCATTTGAGCAAATTAAAAACAAACACAGAGAAATAACAACTACTGCCAAAAGGATATAAATTTGTATTAAAAACTGGGCTGTGGGAAGGGCAAAAAAGTCCTTAGGATATTAAAAGTTAAGCCACAAACAAGAAGTACTGGCCGGCATGCACAGACATGTTTTAAGATAAAAACATGAATACATATGTTTTAAACTTCGTTGGAACATAGGAGGCGGAAAATGAATTTCAAATACCTTTCAAATGTTTTGGATGTAAAAAAAAAATTATCTTGGAAAAATGTTAAAACAGCTGTTTTGGTACCCTAACCGGAGGCTTAGTATTTTTACTGCCAGTGATAAACCGGAATTTATTGCAATACATGTGTGGTACATACGACTATACCTTAACCAAAACTGCAAACAAAGCTCCACATTAACTTTCGGTGGACTCACAGTAGGTTCCACGCACAAAATAACACAAATATTGGGACCTGGTCACGACAAGCATATTATGTTCTTTACAACAATATATTGTTGAAGCAAACATATAATGGTTTTCAACAACATTTTAAACAGTACTCTAGTTGCGCCATAAACAATTTATTGTTTACATTTAATCATTAATTGATTTCTATCCATAAAAATTGCAACTTGGTTAAGTTGAACAATCGAATTTCTACTAAAATTCTAACCACAAACAACGTATTTCAACCATACAAAAATAATATAGTAACTCCAACCATAAAGTGATTTTAATAGGCATAATATGTAAAATTGTTTTTAAGGTTAATCAAAGTAAGAGGCTGTTGTGGCTGAATTGGTTCGCTTGTTGACTATCAAGTAATCGAGGGCTTTAGCCAGCCAACCATTGACCGTTTCTCAGCCATTTCCAATTACAACGTTTTTTTTTATTTTCTATCGTTCTAAGAGGACCATATTATTATCTATAATAGTTATATGACTTGTTTACAATCATAGAAAGCAATCATAATATGTTGCTCTTAGGTTATGATTACCTCAACCATGTTTTTTTTAGCGTAAAAGGAGTGATAGAAATGCTAAAGCGTTATAGTAATATCTGCTTTATTTTTGAAGCTATTTCAATGATTTTTTTTTTGGGACAACATAATCAATAGTTAGGAAATATGGAAAACCTGCTTAAGACCCATTCATACTAATAGATTGAGTAATACGACTTGTGAAATATTTAATTAAAATGATAAAATATTATACCATACTGTGAATTTTTTTTTAGTTTTCTTAAAGTTTTTATATTATCAGCGCTACGTTTTTGCAGAAATGCGACAGCATAGACAAACAATGTAATGAGAATATTCTACTCAGGGTTTAAAAAAAAATGCTAAATTACAATTGCTATTACTGTTGCTACGAAGCTTGTATTATATATAGCAACTGCTATAGCAACCTTTTAAATATGACAGCAAACATGCTGCAATCATTTTTGATTATCACGCTAAAAGAAACTTAAATATCAACATTTTTTTTAAACAGCAGCAGCAAAAGTTAAATATTTATATTATTGCCTTGGCTGTTTTGATGCTATGAAGAAACAAAACTGCACAGGAATACCAAATGCTTGCTATCATTTTTCTTGCTATTGCTATTTGGTCAGTTTTGAAGGCTATAATCAAAAATCTTAAACAAATCCTGGATACCTACATTTGCCTTTTGTCTTGTCATAAATTCTTAAAGGGTATGTGCGGATTTTTTTAACTACTTGTATATTTAGAAAAGAACTCTAAATGGGATTCCCGTTAATTAAAAATTTTTAAATCAAACTACGTACATTTATAAATTCTCTATTTTTGCAAAGCAGGATTGCTTTACCATTTTACAATGCTGCCAATACGCTTGCTGTCATATTCGTGCTGGTGCTGTTTTTATTACTGTTGAAAATAGCAACAGTACGAGCATAGCAATAGCATGAACAATTTAACTAGCAAGAAGTACTATTTTGTGACAGCAAAGATTTCTGAATTTCGCTTTTACTGTGGCTGGACTGTACTCATTTTCCTTAGCACTATAACAGCAAAACAATTGTTAATAAAATTTATAGCTTAATATGGTATGTTTTCTGTGCTATTGCTACTTTCGCAGGTAGCATTTTAACATTGATTTTATTTTTCATTTTTTGTTTGTATTGTATTGCTACATTCCCCACTGCAAAAATCCAATGAAAATCTAAATGGGTGAAAGGGTCGTTAGAAACGATTTTTGATTAATCAATTTAATTAATTTTTTTTTTTTATATTTTTGCTTATAATATGTAAAGAAAACTCTCTCAAAGGGCTTTAATTATAAACCATACAAAAGAATATATGTTTTAAAATTTTACACACTAAACGTGTCTTTAATTATAAACTTATTTTGCCCTTTATGCAACGCAATATTTCTCTGAGTTGTTTTAGGAGGGGATCGTTTGCATTTCCCTTAACAACAATAAATTAAAACTTCAAATTTATAATATTTTATATGCATTGGAATTTTCTCAACTCGTGTGTCTTTAACTTTTATGGTTTGCGTTCTTAACTCTGCTACGCATCGGACATATTTTGAGGATATTAAAAGGAGTATTAAAATAAGCAGGGTAGCACTAAAGCAGACACATGCAGCATACAAAATTAAAGTAAATGCCTTGGCATTTTAAGGACTCTAATCATATACTCCACATGCTACTAAATATTGGCTGTATTGTGACACAATGGTACGTTCTTCTACTTGTTGTAAATCCATCCATCCAGTCATTTTGCCAACCATGTTCGTACATCTGTTTCCCCAAGCACTTGTATAGCATGGCTAGATTTATGAAGAGTTGGGGATTAAGGAGCTTTTGGTCTCATTTGGATATGTTGAGGAGGTAGTAATGTTTGTACTTAAATAATATTCATGTAATTTACTTTACTTTCCTTTACTTTAACTGAACAAGTAACAACCTCCTCTATAAAAGTAAAAAAAAAACTCTTGTACACAATGAAACTCCAGTTTAAAGTCGTTTTCGATAGCTGATTTGGTAGGTTTATGATGTGGAAATAAAGGAACGACTTACTGGTTTGCTCTTTCTTTTCATCGTATTGGCGGGGGATGTAGGTATTAGAGTATATTCGATTAGATAATTTGGATTTGTTACAAAAATTTCCTTTGTCATCAGCTGTTTTTTTCATTGTTACGAGTAAAAAAATTTCTCTACATCTCCTCGCTAAAATTTTTGTTTTTATGGCTCTGCTAGACATTGTGAGGAAATGTTCATAGGCTTACGTTTTATATTGGGGGGATTAAAAATTAATACAAAAATAATAATAATCTTCAGCGATATTTGTTTGTGAATTTTTTAATATATTTCTGAAGAATAAATCAAATATTCAACAAACAAATTTTGCTTTAATTAACTTTAAACTTAAAACGAAAGACAGAGCGAAGTGAAGCGAGGCCGACTAAATATAAGCAAAAAAAAAAAATAATCATGGCATGGTTACGACAACTATATTATGTTCAATACAACAGTATGTAGTTGTAGCTGTAGTTGAAGATATTTTAAGCCTTGCTTTAGTGGCGATAAAACTCAAAACAAACTCGTACCATTCATTAGCTGGTATATAGAAGCTCGTCAATGAAAAAAAGGCTTAGAAGGCAATGGCAAAAATAGTCGTTCTCCACACATCAAAATGCAAATGAACTTGTGACAAATTCGCTACGCAATAAACTGAGATAATTGAGTCCGCTTGCGAAAACTATTTCAACAATTTCGATCCAGCAAAAAACACGGATTATTGCCTGCGGAAAGCTGTAAGGCTCTTACAATGTCCTCTAGCCTACGAATCCTGAATAAGACCTGAAAACTGAAAGTCTATTCATACAAATCTATTATTAAACTAATTGACATACGGCATTCGGCTGAGTGGTATTGTTTAAGCATCAAATATTCAGAAGTTCTAAAAAAAAGACAGTCCAGGATTATAGAAATTACGAGGGCGGCTCAATAAGTCCGTGACTTTTCGATCTTCCCTCGTAGTTATATGAAATGCAAGACTGTTTCCATCAAGTACCACCTGTTAATAGACTGCTGTCAAATTTTGAGCAAGTGTCTTCATTTACTATGCGTTTAACAGCTGTTCAAAACATACAACCTCGTGTATTTTTTCTAAAAATGGAAAAAAGTGAATTTCGAGAGCTCATTAAACATTATTTTTTGCGAAAAAAAACCGTCAATCAAACCAAAGGGAAAGCTCGATAAATACTACAGGGACTCTGTGCACCATCGATTTCAATGGTAAAAAAGTGGTTTACTGACTTTCGTTGTGGTCGCACAAGTACAAATGACGCTGAAAGTTCTGGACGGCCAATATAGGTCAGTACACCTGAAAGTGTCAAAAAAAATCGATGATATGGTGTTGGCCGCTCGAAGAGTAAAAGTGCGTGAGATTGTTGATGCCATAGACATTTTATATGGCAGTGTGGTTTCGATTTTAAATAATCAGCTGGGTATAAGAAAGTTATCTGCAAGATGGGTGCCGCGTTTGCTCTCACTTGACCACAAACGTAAACGTGTGAGAACTTTAAAGGATTGTTTGGAGTTGTTTAACCGCAATCTGAATGAGTTTTTGCGGCGTTTTGTACCTGTGGATGAAACCATATGCTAATTTATTTGACCGATTTAATGACGATTTAAAAAGAAAACGACCCCATAAGACCCCTAAGAAGGTCTGACAGTACATATTCCGTTAAGAATGTGGCTACTATGGCCGAAGATATCACAGAATGAAAGTTACAATAAATGAGTTTCGTTCATCTTTCGCAAACTAATGAACAATAACAATTAAAGAGGACTCTTCAGGGAGGGACTTGCGTTTCCAAGGTTCTTAATAACCCGTTTTAGTGTTTTCATTTAGCCAGCAAGATCATCTTATATTGCCCCTCCGGATTCTGAAAGCATTCAAAGGCAGTATCTGCCTCCTTCACTTAGTGTGCAAGACTTTATCGGCAGAAGGATTAAAAACGAGTCTAAAAGAGCCTAAATAGTAGACCATACCGTTGAATTTTAGATGCGGACTCAGATTAACCTCCTGAGTCATATAGTTTACTCTATCCTGGTCTATTTTTCAATTGGTTCTTTTTAAAAGTCAACTATATTTTAGCAGTTTTATAAAAGAATTAATTTAAACTCACTTTTTTGCTGTCCGAATATTTTTCCCCAACATTTTCCTATTTTATTGTAAATATATTTTTTTCAGCGTGCAAAAAACCATTAGATTTGTTTCATTTTCATCTCTAGAAACCTTGTAAAAACTTTTTAATCTTCTTTTTATTGCCGACTGGTCGGTCTATCACAAATCAAAAACATGTGTTGTCTGGTTTTGTGTTTTCTTAATGGTTCTTTTTTCTTTTCATTTATCCCAACCCATTTACACATAATGGCGCCCACCAGTCGAAAGATGAAATATTTTTAATAACAATAATTGATGGAAAACCCCCCCGATAATGAAACCCTTTTTTAAAGCAGAAAATGATATGAAAGAATCACCACTTTTACTCCAATTAAACCAACCAACAAAAAAAGTCCTTTCATGTAGTCCTGCACGCACACAATACAAACGCATATGGGTGATTATAGGGCGTCTTTGGAAAAGAATTTTTCTTTCTCTTGTGCTGGGCTGGAGTCCAGCAATGATGAAGTCTGGTGGCATTAGTTTGTGATGTTGTTGCTTTGGTGCAGCATGTGCCAGCCAGCCACTCAATGTGTCAAAAGTGCATGACAAGAGTCTGTATGAAACTTCCTGCTATTTCCTGGCTTTTTTTTTATAAAAGCAAATAAACCACCATTGCAACGGATTTACTCATCTTCATGTTCTCTCATTCACATTTCAATAAATCACTTGCAATTATCATTTATTGTTTACAATTTTTAACGCTTTTCAAAGGTTCTTTATTGAAAGACTTTATTGTAAAAAACAGCTTTAGAACTGATAATGTTCAGCCTCATCAACATGCAGCTCATTATGAGGGTCATTATTGCCCGGGCGTTAGACAATAACGGTAGGAAAGAACTCCTTGTTTCAGTTGGAAGACCTTCTTTAAAATTGGTTGCAAAAATCTTTTACAGACACAAAGACAAAAAGAGATTTGGGTCTTAAGAGATATTTCACATGAATAAGAGCTTTGCAAGCTTTCTTTAAAGTGGCAGGCAATTTTGTTTTTCGAAAAGCTGTAGAAAGCTCGGTAGGATTTTTGTAGAAAACCCACAGTAGAAAAAAACCTCTCAGGTCTCTTTTTTAAGAAACGTATTTTATGGTTTACAAAAGCTTAAGAAAGAAAATCTAAAATTCTGTTATGCGGATGTTTACTTATTAAACTTTTAAGCTCAAAATAGTTTACAAGAGAATCTAGCAAAAGCTTGATACTAAACAAAGCCTTTTCAACGTTTTTAGTTTACTTTCCATTGGAAGAGCTTTTGAGGCTTTTGTAAAAATAAAGCTTTTATTAACCAGATGTTCTATAAAAGCTTTTATTCGCTAACGTTTTCTACAAGCTTTTTTCTTATAGACAGTTTTAAACTAATAAGAAATGGGAGTAAACTTTTTGATTCAAAAAGCTTTTAAGCAAAAGCTTTTGCAAAACTTGAAAGCTTTAAAGGCGTTTAAAACTCTTTAGAAAAAATATGAATAAGCTTTCCTTAATTAAGATTAAGGGAATTAAAAAAAAAAAGCTTTAAGTATGAGAAGACTGTTAATCCCATTTATAAATACAATTTGGTCCGGGTTGCTTTTCTTTTTTCTCGTATTTTGCTGTTATAATTTTTTAAATGAAATATATGACTTTATTAACACAACTGTCATAACCACGAAAAACTACTCAATCATAAACAGCTGACTTAATATTTCAAGGACTTGAAGGAGAAAAATATGAACAATAGCAGCAAAACTTCCTTAGCTTTAACGTTAGGACACTGAGAAAAATTAAGCAGTAAACTGATTTAAGAAATCTATTTGGGAATTATCGAACTAAAAGATTCAATGGGTCGGAAATAAACTACCATCTTTTGTAACATGACAGTTTTCTTATGAGATTTATTATTTAAGATGTAAAGAAATCATTCTTCTAGTTCTTAGATTTTGCTGTGTATATTTTTTCTCTTGATTTCGCCGCTCAAAGAACTACCACCACACCACCATTTTCCTCATAGAGATTAAAAGATTTTTTATTCTTTGTTGAATTATTCTGTCGTTTACAAATGTGCCATAAAACTCAAGTATAATAAAAAAATTTATATCCTTCTTGTGTTTCTCCCTCAAATTATTAATTTTTTTTCTTAATGTTCAATACCTGCTGCTTGCTGCCTATTTAATCATGTTTAACCCGTGTTTAACAATGACTGAAAACTTTTACTATTCACCCAAAATTACTAAAAATTATTCCTAATGAATACTTTGCGTACGCTTATGATTACAAAAATACTTGTATTAAATAATAATGAGAATATTATTGTCGGCATAATTAGCTCCCTTAGGAAATTCAACTTCAATTTTAACATGTATTTGTTGTTATAACCCTGCAAAATAATTGAAAACTTTTTTGCCAGCCTTAACCCTCAAGCAACACCTTCTGCTTCCAACCCTTTTTTTAAGCAGAAGCTCTGGGGTATATTCGTACAACAAGTTGTTGTGAAGTATTCTAAAAATACTAAATTATAAGTTTATAATTACTTTAATCCTGTTTGCAGTACCTCCAGGGCTTTTGTAGAGCTTTATTCGACATTAACTAATGAATACAAATTGTAATACTTGAAAATATTCTGATAATAGGACGGAGTTTTAAAACTTTACAATAATAAGACAATGACAATAGTTCAACTGTAATTTTTGTAAAATTTTGTATGATTCGAAGAACTAATCATTTAATCGAAGTACGAAATAAAATAAAGCCCAGTTTCTACTGGGTTTGATTAATAAATTAATTGAAAAATCCGCAACATAATTTTAAAAGTGGTATAATATGTAAAATTTATAATAACTTCTGAAATTATAAAAAAAAATTAAAAATTTATATAACCGGTTACAATGAACCCCAAAAACCGGTTACAATGAACTCAAAGAACCGGATAGTTAAATGTAATTGTCCAGTTTTCTTTCTTCTAATTACAAAAACACTCAAAATAATATACAATTTGTTATTTGTCAATTACAGACTTGAGCACTTGAGTAACCAATTCTTATGCATTTAATCTTAGAATCATGAAAACCCATCAAGTTAATTTAAAAATTTAGTGCAGCCGATTGCCAAATACATACTAAAGATTACCAAAAACCTAACTAACCGGTTCTCCAGACTATAAACTTAATAATATTTAATTTATATTAATTAAGGACGACCATTAACAGAAGTCGATGGTTACCAAAATTCAAGTAACCGGTTCTAATACAATAAATTTACACTTATTTTATTGAATTAAAACATTCACCTCCTAAGGTTATTTTAAGGCGTTCGTAACCAAATCATTCATAGTAGAGACGGTCGCTTCTACCAATTATTCGGTTACTTAAAATATATATTGTCAACAACTTTTGGCTCAGTAGTCTTAAAACTAGTAGTTTTAAAACCAATGAAAACTTACTGTAATGTAAACCACTTTTTATGGTTTTATCATAATTTAAATAATGGGTTCTAATAATTTTATGCTTTGGCTGTATTAAACGTTTTAATAAAAACATTAATTAGTTCAAAGTAGAGGTGGTTACTTTTTCCATTATTCGGTTAAGTAAAGAGATAAATCGATCAATTTTATGCCCTAGTGTTAAAAGAAATACGAAATTAATGTATGTAAGCCAGTTTTTATAGGATAATGGTTACCAAAATGTATGTAACCGGTTTTAAAAAATTTCAATTTTGTCAAGATAATGTCAAGGCATTCCTAATCCAATTCTTCATATTAGAGGTGGTTACTTTTACCAATTATTCGGTTCCTTAAAAAAATGTTTTGTAAACAATTTTTTGTTCAGTACTCCTAAGTTAAAAAACGAATGATAACTTATTGTAATGTAACCTACTGTTTATGGTTTAATGGTTATCAAAATTAAAGTAACCGCTTGTAAATATTTTACATTTTATCTGTATTAAATGTTTTAATAAAAACATAAATTTCTTAAGAACATTTCAAGGCATTCGTAACCAAGGAGGAGGTGGTTAAATTCTTAAAAATGTTTGCACAGCATTCCTCACTGTTTTAAAAAGTAATGCAAATTTAATGTATGTAAGCCAGTTTTTACAGGATAATGGTTACCAAGATTTAAGTAACCGGTTCTAATAAATTTTAAACTTGTTTCTATTTAATGTTTTAGGAAAGACATCTATTTCGTAAGATAGTTTAAAGTTATTCTTAACGAAATTATTATAATTAGAAGTAGTTACTTTAACCATTAATCGGTTACTTAAAATGATATAAAAAATTATTCGTTTACACAATAAGATATGTAAGTATTTTTAACAATTATTCGCTCAGTACGCCTTAATTATAAAACTTATGAAATGTAAGCCACTTCTTAATTGCTGATGCTTACAAAAATGTAAGTAACCGGTTCTAAGAAACGTGCACATTGCCTGTATTAATTGTTTCATTTATATTATCAAGTTCCTGCCATAATTTAAAGAGATTCGTAGTCAAATTATTCGAAGTAGGAACAGTTACTTTTACCAATTATTCGATTACTTAAGTAAATATATTCTCCAAAATTGTTTGCTTAGTATTAGTTTTAAAAGGAATGACTAAACGATAGAGATATGTTGTTTCTTAACCGATATAAAAAGTTTTAGTTTCTAAAATTAGTTACTGAAAGAAAATCAGAGCCGTAATTGCCCTAATTAATTGCCTAATTTAATTAATTATAACTTAATTGCATATCTATGTATTTATAACTGATTGCATAAATTCCCGTGAAGACACATAGCTCTCATACTGGCTTCAAATACTGACCATGAAAGTTGTAGCTTTAACGCATCACATTCAGATTAAAACACCCCATTAAAATCTAGCAAAACAGAACTAAAAACCACCCTGTTATGAAAAAAATCGTTCATTGTACTCGTATGTTCACATTTACGTAAGATTTTAATTTCCGTTTAGCACACGCCGTTAACAATTTTTTTCCTCTGTTTCTAAAAGTAAATAGAAATTCACATGTGTGCGATTTTTTATTTATGTATGTTGAAATTTATAAAAAAAAAGTAAATATTTCATTTTATAGTTAAAAGAGCAGATCCAAAAGCAGTAAAAAAAAGTATAATAAAATAAATATTTGCATACGCAGACAGACAGTTAAATAGATCGCCAGGCAATTGCAAGCAATACAAAAAAAAGAGCTGTCTGTCGTAACGTATTCAAATGGAATGTAAAATAAACAATATTTTCCCATTTTTTTTTCTGTACAACTGTGGAAAAGTTTAAGTCCAAACTATTGGCCAGAAATATTGTTTTTTTTTTTGTTCTTGGCATTTTCAGTTTTATTGTCATGTTAAAGCCATCAAACAAGATTTATCGATGATGAACCCCATTTGTAATCGTAATTTGTCTAGAAAGGCAGTTGGGGTATTTTATAGTTGGGGTCATTGAAGTGTATGAAAGAGTGTGTGTGTGTCTGTGATTGGGAAAACACAATCGTAATTGAATTGAAAAAATTCATTTAATTTTTTAAACAAAACAATTGAAAAACTTTAAATTTATTTTTAAAAGCATGAACGCAAGTGAAAATTATCGAATTTAAAAATGAATTTGTTACAAGTTTTAGCCAAAAAAATTAAAAAAAAAACTCTAGCTCAGTAGCTACTCAATGTTATTATGCAATTTTACTTTAACAAAAAATAATTAAAGTTCTTGGTTCAGCAAGTTTTCGCCAAAGAAATGGTCTCAATTTTAAACAACAAAAATTCCTAAGTTGAACAAAAATCCTATATAACCTAAAAAGTTAAGTAACCAGCCAGTAATTCATCAAAGTAACCGGCAATCATACGCTTAAATAAATACTTTTGTGGGTTCCTGTATGCAAACAAAACCATAATTAAAAAGAAAGCAAAAGTAAGCTTTTGAATAAGTGATAAAAAATCGGTTACCCAAAGCGTAAGTAACCATTATAAATATATTCCGAGTTTTTTCATTAATTGATAAACACTTCTTATGTTGCAGTACGGTATATTTTTTGGCATAATTCGTAAATATAATTTTTTTATATATCACATGGCTAATTATCGCACTTGTTAGACAAATATTTAAAAGGCTAAGTAACCGGTTACCAAAAACATGAGTACCCGCTTACCAAGCCCATCAGTAAAGGTTAGTGAATTTTTGCGTTTGTGAATATACCAATTATTAAGTTTATAATAATCATTTAAAATTATAAAAAGTAATCAGTAACAAAAATAATAACCTGTCTCTGCTAGAAGCCGTTAGCTCTCTCCTATAAAAATCCGTAATGCACGTTGGAGGTTGCTGGGTCTCTAATAAGCGAACTTTAGATACCAGTCTTAATAGAAACATACCCGCTCAATTGCAGCTCTGTGTGAGAGGAAATTATTTTCAGCATTGTTAGTCCCGGTTTTAAGGAAAGACTGAGCTCCTGATAAAGCGTGAGACAGTAGCGTATATTGTGTGTGAAAGTGCAGCACTGGATAGCATAAGGCTTAGGATCACGGGCAGTCACTTGTTAATTACAAATGCCATGGGGGACCTAAGCCTTAGACAAATTCTAGCAATTAATTACAAAAGACTTCGTGATGGGGAAGAGTAAAGGCTAGTTAGTGTTAGCACTGGACTCAATGAAAGTAAGGTAATCGTAAATTTCAAATCGGTTTCCTGAAATTAATTTATGTAAAAAAAGACCAATAAAGTAAGCGGTAGGCTTCGATATCCTCAAATATTAAATAATTTAAAAAATAAAACCGGTTCCAATCGATTTAAGTAAACTTTTTATATATTGCTGATCCTAATATTTGATAAAATAAAGAATTAATAATGTTTCTCTAAAATGGCCACGAAAATATATATTTTACAATAAATTGAAGTAAACTTTCAAGAAAGTTGTCAAGTTAATGGAATAACAACCGGTTATGCTTATTTAAAACGTGTAAAGCTTCAAGCTTTCATAAGCTCTCTTAGTAAAGGATAGAAAAACACTGCCATAACCAGAATATTAACAAAAAAAATTTTGATATTAAAACCGGTTATAAAAAGTATGTAACCGGTTTCTAATTTTTTTAGACATGTTTGATTTATTTATCTGGAATCATTAAGAAAATCATTTAACCTGCAATATAAAGTTGCTAGAAATGAAATTATTAACGATTAACAACAACAAATTTTAATTTATTATATTTTTCAAGCTTAAAGACCTTTCATAAAAAATTTGTTTTGTTTTGAGTTGAATTAAGAAACGGTCAAGAAAATCCGTAATTTAAACAAAATTTTTTTTTATTTTAATTAGAAGAAAAAACTTTAGTTTCTTAATTTATTTAAAATAACTAAAACTGCATTTGATCCAGTTCTAAAATACCCGACTACTTTTCCTTTAAAAAATATTTAAGTCAATTTAGATGTGAAATTAATTGCTTTGCGACTGTAATAAACTTAACTCCAATTAATAACAAGAGAAAAGTAATTGAACTCCTTGTCGCACATTCCCTCGAATTCAGACCAAATTTCACTTAAGCTCTTGGCAGGTAATAAACCCGTCCAATTGAAAAAGAGACTATTCTGTGAACAAATTGAATAAACTCAAGTGAATTAATTCATTAAATAGAAATTCAGAGAAAAAAAAACTGGTTTCTAATTCAAGGCTGCTTGCTGAGTATTCAATAAAAACTCTATAAATGATCAAATTACAAAAACGAAACAAACAATTAAACTAAACAATAATTGAAGACCATAAACAACAAATTATGGAGTTTTTTTTATTAAAAACAAATAGTTTTGACTTGTGAAAAATTCACAAGTTCAGTGGTTTGAGCAGCCGTTGCTAGAGGTGGTTGTAGTCAGGCAGGGAATGATGCCAGCGTACGTCTATTGCGCTTGAAATAAAAAGCCACAGTTGATAATTTTTTTCTTCTTATAAATTTATGGCCATTTATTTTTCAATTTACAACATTGATATGCCAGTCAAACGGCCTCTCTGTCTGTCTCTTCGTTTGTCTAGTCGAGTTATAGTTTTTAGTGGCTATGAAAACTAGTGTTGCTTGGTGAGTGCCGAGTGGTTTTAGTTGATGGCTTGACTGTGAAATTTGTGCGTAGAATACGTCCGCCTGTTTGTCCAAACGTTTGAGAGAAAATTAAGCAATTATTATTGATATTTATGGTTGTTATAATTTTAGTATTAAAAGACATTTAACATGTAATAAATACAAATTTTAATCGTTTTTCTAAGTAGACAATTACTCGTTGTTTACGTACGAGGGTAGCTTTATGTGTTAGAGAAAAAGTGAAAAGCTAGAGGCGTATGTATTAAGATATTAATGGCTTAAAATGTCTGTTTAATTGTTTGTGAAATTTGCCATTGTCAGTTTACTTAAAATCCATCGCTTAAGTACCGGTTACTTTTTCTTCAATTATTAGTTTGAAGTGCTGTAACGGAATTGTTTGTATCTGGAAGCCGTCTCTATGTTCAAGTATTTTTAATACAAATATAAATTACAAAAAAAAAAAAACAAAACCAAGTAACCCGCTAAAACAAAGTAACCATTTTAGGCAAAACTTTAACAGTTTTTATTGTTTTATAATAGTTTTAAATTTAACCGGCAGTAATAACAGCATACGATATGATTCTCCTTTCGACCCCTTTCTTCCCACGAATTGATTTCAGGTAACCCCATTTACGACTGACTTATTTTCATTGAGTCACTTGCCAACACTAGCCTTTACTCTTGACTGTAGTGATTTCAGACTGTCGACTAGTGACTTGTCTAAGGCTTAGATTCCCCATGGCACTCATATTTGAAGTGTCTGCCCGTGAACTCAGGCTCTTCGTTAGTATTATCTTTTGAAACTGACCCTCTCAGCTCCTGCCGAGGTTTTCTTGTTCATTTCTACTGAGTTCTCCAATTGACCAATAAACGCCAGAATTCTTACGGAAGTTAATCTATCTACCTTGTGCAAGGCATCATTGTCCATCCCTATCAGAATCTCATGGATTACAATTTTAGGTGTATCTTTAGATATTGACCCGCCAACCCCTCGCGAGACAGTTTTTTCTGGATTCCTTCATTGGCCAATTAACACCAGAGTTCCTTTAGATAATTTATAAAATTCCCTCGAATAATGGAGAAGAGGATGCCCGCCCACACAGAGTTTTTTATGTTTGTTTTAGAACTGCAGACCGACTGGTATCCAGAGTTCCCATAATGAACAGCACCCTTTTAGCTTCTGACACTGCACTTAGTTATGTCGAATCATGCCTGCTCATGTCCTTACACTTAAGCAAATGGTTACCAAAAAAATTTTATATCAATAGGTATCTGTTCATTTTGGACAGTAACAAATTAAAAATGAAGTAACCAATTTTTATAACAATTTAGTTCGAATGCTAATTTTTCTTTCTGTGTATTAGAATATAACTCTAATATGTTCGCAGAATTTCAAGCGATTAAGACTGTATTCTTAATCAAAATAATAATTTCGTAGCCATCAAAAACTTAAAAACATAAGTAACCGGTAGCTTATATAAAATACTTCCCCTTCTTTGTTAGCAAAAGTATTTATTTAAGCCGCGCTTTAACTCTTTAGTTCCTATTTTGTAACGGTTACTTTTTTTGTTCAAAGAAGGCTGGGTGAAAAAATTTTCAACACTAAATGGTTTTCACTTACTTAAGATGATATAACTACGAAAAACGTAACTGATAACCAACAATTTTACCTAATGGACGTATGTATAACGTCAGTACATGACGTTGCTAAATCCTTTAGGGAGAGAAACTTAGGCGAGTATGTAACGCATAAGTGCCGGTTTCTTGATATAAAATAAAAGCTAATTACTATAAACACTGTTTGGAGTGAAACATCACGGAAAGTTAACCGGTTACCCGAGCCTAGGTAATCGAAAACTTCTTTTAACAACCAAATTTTGTTATTTTGTAACAAAAATTAAGATATTTTTAATAAATTCTTTTGGTTGTAATTATTTTTTATAAAAAGATTTAAATGGTTACTTTCCACTAAAATGTTTTAATTTAGAATAAAATAAAAAATGGCGGGAAAAGCCTTTTTAGCACACATTCGTCCGAATTGTGGTCATACAAAGGAGGCCAGAATGTTTTTAGACTTATTCAAATTTTTTAAACTGAAGTTCTTTAAAACTTATGTGGGTATCTACTCTACATTATTATTATTAATGTATGGGGGGATATCGAAGCAGACCACTTACTTTCTGAGTCCCTTTTCGACCCCCATTTCGCTCCTCAAATTGATTTCAGGGAACCGATCCGTAATCACAGCCACCTTACTTTCAATTGAGTCTCGTGCTAGCCCTAGCCTTTACTCTTGACTAAAGTGATTTCAGACTGTCGACTGGTACCTGTCGACACTCTTCCTCATCACGGAGTCTTTTGTAATTGCTAACAAGTGTCTGCCCGTGGTCTTAAGCCTTATGCTAGCCAGTGCTGGACATTCACACACAATGTGCGCTGCCGTCTCAGCCTCTTCCACTAACGCAGTGATCCAGCTTAAAGTAGCCCTATTATATCCGAGTACCTTGCTGGCCTTCCTGCCGAGATCTACTCCACATACTCGTATGTTGATTTTGCTATTGCTTACACTTGTTGCGGCATCCATAAATTCGAAATGACATAATCTAATAATTAGTGTCATTAATTTTCTCGTGTATAGAACTCAAGTTTATTGAACTAATAAGACAAAAACAAAATCTTAATCAAAGACGCACAAGAGACCTTTTCACTTGTTAGCAAACGCATCAGCACTAAGAATAATTTCTTGCTTTCCACTAGAGTTCAATCCTTTTTGGCGCTATTTATAGCCCCTAAACACATCAGAACAACTACTTAATAACATACTACAAATAGCAGCAAGAAGGCCATAAACATTTAATATTTTCAGCATAAAAATGAAAATAAAAACAAAAAAGACAATTGAAAAAAAAACTCACAACACAACAACAACACTAATTCATAAATAATATGAAAACAACAACTACCGCAAAGAAAACAACAACTTTAGTAAAAAATAAGAAAAAAAACAAAATTTACTAAAATAAAAAAGTGTTTAGTTAACATTGTGACTGTCAACAGTGTTCCGGGATTTTTTGGAGTCGTGTATCCCCAAGTTGAAACGATTCAACTCCAAAATTCCCCAAAAATAACCATAATATGTTATCCCCAGGAATCACATGAATATGAACACATGTGCTCATACGTACATTTTGATTGTATGCCAATTTATTTCTCTTAACTTTCGGTCATTTGCTGTAACGATGTCATAAGTCAAAGTATGAAAATTTTCCAAAAACCTCATAACTAAAAATCGGAGTACTTTAGAAGCTATGGCAAAAGGTTTTGTTTAGATTGACGTCTTTAAAAATATTACTAGACTAAATTGAACCATAACTTTACTATTATCTTTCCTTTTTTTATATGTCAATATATACTTCAATTAAGTAAAAATCGGAGTTAAAATCTTCCTTCTCATTGTCGTAATGATATATTTTAATATTTGTATAGGTCCAAAAATTTTATTTCAAAATGTATATTATTCCTCAACGAAGATTCCAGCAAATCGTGCTATCATGCTAACTTTCTAAAGAAGTATATAAAGAATAAATTTCAAACATTTTTATTTTGGAATAATCTAGTTTCCATGTCCGATTCGTTCTTTGCTTACACCCGTCGTCAGAGCACCTTTACATATGGTATATCATGCCATGTATATTTTCATAAACAAAATGTGAATTGTAGGAAGAATTCTCGAGATCTATTCGTTACTTTAGAATTTTCTTGGTAATTTTATTCCTAGTGATTTTATCATAAATTTAAATTCAGAGAATTGGGCTAGTTACTGAACCCAGCTCATCAGCAACTCTACCTTAATTTTGGGAAAGAGTGTATATTTTTCAAGCTTGAATTTCTATAAACCAAATGAGAATGAAAACTTAAAAACGAAAACGTTATGATACCGAACACATGATACGAGTCTTAAAGTTTAAACAAACCCCAAAAACAATTTTAAGGTTTTATTTTTTTTTACTTTTTTTATACGCCAGAATAACTCGCTGGTATACAAGGCAATGTTAAAACAAAACTGGTAAATCCTTAACTAGCCTTGAGCCTGCTCTGCGTAGATACTACGAATATGGGCTAATTTTAATAGAGTTATTATTTAACTAATATTTCAAGTTATTATTGATTAGATACTCCGGCAGGGTCATTTGATGTAGATTTTTGGAACGTCTTCTCTAGTCAAGTTTGCTTTGGAAACAAACTCCTTTCGGCTATGTGCCCTCTTTAGCGTCCGTTTTCGTTCAGAAGATGGCACATAGCCGAAACCGGTTTGCCACCAAACTAAACTTGACAAGAGATAAAGGAAGTTTGTTCTAAAAATCCGGTTTCGGCTATGTGCCGTCATCAGTGTTATTTTTCGTTCTAAAAATATCACATAGCCGAAACCGGCCTGTCTCCAAACAAAATTTGTCAAGGAATGACGGTAATTCGTTCCAAACATCTAATATTTCAAACTTAAAAAAATGACTTCCAATATACAAAATATATAAATAACCTATAAATTGGCGACTAAAAGCATTTTGTCGTATTACCAAGCTCTGCATTAGCTTCAAATACCGTCAAGATAACATTACATCATCATATCTGGCAACACTAGCATTTTCAGACAGGGATGATAAACGAGAAAAAAAATTTTGTACCAGCTAAAATTGTACCTTTTTGATGCCAAATTGCAATACAAATGTTTTTGGTGTGTCTTGGCTCTGCATAATGATAGTAAAGTTTTTCTTAAAGAAAAACTCTCCTTAAATCATGCGTAGTTTTGATTCATGTACGTAACTTAGTAAAAAAAAGTTACGAAGCTTGAACAGTAGACGTTCTTTAAACCTACGATAATAAATACGCATTGACTTTATATGCGAGCCACCGTCTTAGGCCGAGGCACGCAATGAGCGGCAAAAAATTCAAACATATGGAATACTACTGCAGTGGCCACGCAATGAGCGGCTAAGCGGCGCCGCTCAGGAATATAACTTGTTCTAATTTTTAGTTGATTTCTGAGCGGCGAAGTATAAACATGACAAAAGTGAATGCGGAGCTTATAATTTCATCTGTACAAAGCCACTTGCCGCTCAAACTCGCCGCTCAGCCGCTCAGCCGCTCACCGCTCGTTGCATGGCCTCGGCCTTATACTAACGTTGGAAACTCTCACTGTCATAATGAAAAATATGGAATTGCTCTTTTAGCCGAAGATTCTAAAAACTTCAAAAACAATTTTCCTTGAAAATATATATAAATTGTTTAGTAAGAGATAACAGTGATAACAGTCACCTATCGGTTCCAGAAATATTGATTATTTCAAGCTGGACGCGACCATACACGCAAGATTTCACTGAAATCCGTTCAACGTAATTTTAAATAATCACATGTAAGTCATGATTATACCATCGTACTTTCGAGGTTATAATTGTACCACAAATGGTACAATTTTATCAACATGTATCATCCCTGTTGTCAATGTAATGCTGATGTAGTTGTTTGTACATGTTCGTCTTGTTGTTGTTGTTTTTGTTAACAAACTCCCTTATGGAAGTTGTAAAGCCGGCCAAAGTATTTAGTTGTCGTGTATACTTTGAAAGCGATGGTTGCCTTCGGTATGATTCTTGTCGAAGAAAAATGGCGGGGAATGGCGGAAAAAAATAAAATATATGAAATTGAATGATAAAATAATTGAGAAAATTTGAAGGCAATAAATTTCGATTTTTTAAGCAAATTTTTTCATTGAGTGAAATATTGAAAAAGTTAGTTGAAAAAATACAGAAACAAAAATTTAATTTGTTACTGCTCACAATAATACTGTGTTTAAAACGGTTACTTAACAACCGGCTACTTGACATGTTTAAGCTTGACTTAAAAATTAACGCATATATCGAAAAAAACAACGACTCTAACAAGAACAAGTGCCAAAATACGAGTTATCGAACAAGATGACAAGTAAACAAACGGTTAATAAAAATAAAAGTATACAAAAATCGAACAACTCAAAAAACATATCGGAAGCGCAACAAAAGTATTTTAAAAGTTTCACAATTTTATATCGGGTATTTTTTATACTAAAAAACAGTTTTTTATAAATATATGTATTAATTTTTAATCAAATAATATTTTTATTGAAAATATAACAAAATATAAAAATAAAAATTGAGAAGAATTTATTGAGCAGCTACTTGCGAAAAACAAATCAAGAATTAAATTATATTAGCAAGTGAATAAATAATATAAAAAATTACAGAAAAATTAAATTAAAATAAAGATTAATATTTCTAAAAAAAATAAAAAATGCTTTTAACCCAAGTACCCGCAAACAGGAATAAACGTACAAGTGGTTACTTGAAAAAAATATTCAAATTGAAAACGAATATTTAATCTTTTAAAATAAAATTTTGTATCACATAGTTTTAACAAACTAAAGGGTAAAGTAGTTTATGTTTAAAGTAACGATTATTTAGATTTAAAAATATAAAAAAAATGCAAAAAATATAAATGAAAACAAATCAATACAAAAACAAAACTGTGGCAAATTTTATTTAGGAAATAAATAAGAAAATAAAAGTATAAATTATCTTAATAAAATTAATCAAGTGACTACCGGTTATCGGTTTTTAAAATTGTATATTAATTCAAAGTTTTCAAAGGCTTTGATTATAGCGACGACAACGGAAAGAAATATCAAGTTCAACAAGCGGTTACTTTATTTGGCGTGTGGTTACTTACTGCAAAAAAAGTAACCGGTATAAGAAAAAATTGTATTCAACTTTCAAGGATTTAAATTATATTTTTGTAGCTTAGTACAAATATTTTGTTGAATAAAATATTTGATTACTATTTGAATTATATAGGGTGATTTTTTAAGCGCTTGGGTTTTGAAAATTGTTAAAAATACAGAAAACTTGCAAAAGTTAATGAAATGTTATGGCTGCCATTTACTTTTTAAAATTTATTTCATGTAAATATTTTCCGCAGTTACGGCATAGGTGGTCGGTCTATCCGTGAGCTCTAGTTTTGCCACACGTTTTATCGCTTTTCGGTCGGTATCTCACCGAACGCACCTGTAATGTTGTCTGCCAGGGCTGGGATTGTGGCTGGCATTTTCCCGTACACGAAAGACTTCACGTATCCCCACAAAAAATAGTCTAGTGCGATCAAATCGCATAATCTTTGCGGCCTATCCCAAATGTGAGATTAATGGGTCGCCAAACTGGCCTCTCACTAGGTTCATGGTATCGCGTACTATGTGGCACCGTCTTATTAAAACACATGTCAAACAAGTCCAATTCTTTCATTTTGCTTCATTGGCTGTCTTGATATGTCGCGATCTTCATTGACACTGGACGATATAGCAGGAATATTTTGCTCGGTACGCACTCTTCGCATACGGACTGGCCAATAGAGGAACTAGTGCGAAATTTGTGATCAGCTTGAATAGGGCTGTTCGGTGGTTCGATTATAGCGATCATAAAATGGATGTAATTTACGAAACATTTTTCTCACATAGGAAACAAATTTTTTAAAATTAAAATTCAATTATTATAAATTTTTTAATCTATTCATGGTGAAATGGGAAACCTTAGTGAGCATTTTTGGCTTTGCCACATTTTCGAATCGTTTTAATAACGAAAAACCCAATAGCAAAAAAGTCACCAGATATTATTAAGTGGTTACTCTATAGTGGTACATAGTATTGGTTACTCTAAAGAATACAATGTTCCTTTAAAATCTTGGAAAACATTGAACTTTTACTTCAAGTTTTATTGCTTAATACAGTGAAACATATTATTTTCTTTTTATATCGGTTACTTTTTCTGAGATATAGTTTTTATTTGTATTTGGTTTTTAGAATATTTTTATATACGAAGCAAAACTATAACTTTATTAATAAAGAGTAACCATTAGCGTTGTTTTAAGTTTATATTACATTCGTATGATTTCAAAAAATTCATAGTTGGCTACCGGTTACTTTTTTAATTTTTCATTTTATACTGTTATAATTATGTCATCTCAATTAAACAGAAAAGCTTTAAAAATCATATACTGGGCAAAGTTTATAACCGGTTACTTTGCCTAAGTAATTGTTATTTTAAAAAAGTTATTTTTTAAGAACAGAATATTTTAACTTAATAAAAAAATAAACCAATTCCTTTACCAAAATAATTTACCTTCTTTTCTATTGGAGTACCGGTTACTTTTTTATTTAAAAGTTTATATATTTTCAAATTTATCTCTAGGCATCTGATAAATTTCTGTTAAAAATATTAAAACCTGGTTTCATAAAACAGCGAATATTTCGTTTATTAATGATATGGTTACTTATAAATGATCGGTACTTGTTTCGAGATATTCAGTTTTATTTAATTTTTCTAAGTGTATTATGGAATCATATTTTTTTATTTTAGCTTTATCTTCTTTTAACTTTTATGCGAAAGGGGGTGACTAAGTTTCCTGTTAATCCTATTTACTTAACAAAAATAAAAAAAATGTGTTTTTTGACATTTGTTGGTCTCGATTACACTATTTATTTTTTTCTTAAAATAAAAAAAATTGTCATTTGAAGTTCAAAAACTTCACTGGCCAATGTGACATAAAAACACCACCCGTAGTTATTTTATCTCCATTAGAATTTCTGCTATTCAATTTTTTTTTTTCAATTTACCAAACTCAACTGTCATTGACAATCTGTCAAAATATCAAATTAATCTCTGTCTATCCTGAGTCTTGAGTGGCGGAGTATGTGTTAATTTAGTTACGCCTGCTTATTTTTCAAATGTTAAATTTTCTTTTAAAGAATTTAATGTAAAGTTTATTAAACTTTTTTCTATCTACAACAACACAAAAACATCATATTGCGTCTCATTGTCTAGGCAGATGTTTTCTTTTGTACGGGAAAAACTATTACAAGAAAATTGTTTGTTTTCTCCTTCAAACAGCTGTCTCTAACAGGGTGAGTTCTTTTCGTGTTTTTTGTGAATTTGAAGACTGTGTTACTTCCTACATTAGGGCTTACAATTGGGGGATTAGAATATTAATTCAAAGTACATATTTATATTGTATTTGAAGTGGGCGTTTTCTAGGTTTAAACATAATTTTTCCTAAATGTCATATTTGTTACTTGATTTACATAGAGCGGCCTCATAAATAATTTACATACTGACAGGGTTAAAGTTAAATGTTACGTTATGGGGTGTTTTAAAAGGAAGATCTAATTAAGAGATTCGACATATTCAACAACAAAATTTTTCTTTTTAATGCAATAAATTTTAAAATACAGATTAATTAGAGTTTTCCCTGCAATTGGATTTACTTGTAATAAACAAATCGGAGTGAAATAATTTGGCCCACTTTCTTAAGTATCAGCTTTCTAAAGGGGTTATAAAGCTTGTCCATTCTTCTGCAGCTTAGTTTAGATTAAACTTCCTTGCGTGAGCAATTAGCACATACGTTAATAGTTGGAACAATTGTGTCAGTTTCCTCATTATCTTCAGTAATCCTGCTGAATCGCATATTTACTGTTCAGTAACTGATGCAATAAACTGACCCGGTCTAAGAAGGATTATAGTTTTGATGTACTCCGAAGTTGAGGCCGTGTTATTTTTACAGCAGCAGCTAGTTGCTTCTAAAACCATCCATCCACTACCTTTAAAGGAACTCATTTTTACCAAGTACATTGTACAAATGCTTGTGAAGCATTGATATGCTAAGATCTCTAGACTACACCCTCTTGATCATTGCAGCTCCTGAAATACATTTCTTTAGGCTTCTCCGGTTTAGTGATTTCACCACGGTCATGTCAAGACAAACTATATTTGAGACCAATTCAGAGGTTGGATGCAATACTGGCATGGCACTGGCGACAACCATATTATATTCCCTACAACAGCGTATAGTTGTAGCAAACATATAATGATTATCTGGAAGTATTTTAAACATTACTTTAGTTGCGATAAACAAGTTATTATTTACATTTGGTCACTAAGTGATTTTCATCCATGTACAAATTTCAACGTGGTTAAACATTATTATTTTGGCTACCATTCTAACCACAGATAAGTTTTTTAACTATACGAAAATAACATAATAACTCTAGCTATAAAATGTTCCTAATAGACTAATAATGTAAAATTTTCTTGGTGTTTAATCATGGTATAAGGGTGCTCAGGGTTAGCGCATAGACTGTCAAATATTCGATGGCTTTAGTCGCCTGTGTTCGCATCTCACCCCCTGGCAATCAGTAACATCAACTTCTAAGAGGATCATATTATTATTATCTACAATAACGATATGATTTGTTTACAACCACGTAATTAAATCATAATATATTGCTCTTAGATTATGGTAACCTTAACTATGTTCTTTCTTTGTTTTTGTAACCAAGCACCGAATGTTTGCTGGGCCTAATGGTCTTGCGTCTTCTTTTCAAAGCCAGATAGGCACCAGCCAACCAAGGTATTGTGCTCGAAGAGGGATATGTCGTGTTTTTTTAGCGAATAATTTTTAGTCGATTAAATAGTAAATTATGTGCACAATAAAAGTTGATCTAGCGAACGAAGGGCAAAAGAATTGTTTAAAATCTTAGCAACTGTTGTATGATTTTGGTGACCTTCCAATTTTCTTAAATGTCAAAACAGAAATCTTGTGATATCTTACAAAAAGGCTCACACAAGAATTAAGCCAACTCTTAAGCTCCGTCTTTCTTCCAATATCCTAATTTCCCTTTAAATGGCCGCAAATATTTAATGCAACTCTTAATTGAGGTTGTCTTATTAAAGTTTCAGCATCATCAGCTATTAAACAAATAGATTTAATTTATGTGTGTTTATCTAACTCTGCGGACACAGGCAGACTAAAAAAGGATAAAGTCTAATGTTATGATAATGTATTAATGTTAATTTTACCCACATCTCAGACAAACAAAAACAAAAGTAAATTGTATGCAAACATTATGGACATTTTTGCCCCATGGCCCAGCAGTTCTTAAAGGAGACAGTAGTCTAAAACTCAAGTTTAGTTTGTGGACCACACAAAAAATTTAACAAGTCCGTTCTGGAAGACGTGGTTTGGCTAAAGTATTTTATTGCCTAACTACGACCGATTACCAGACCAATGTTTTGCATCAAGTTTGCTAGAATAATTGCCAGAACTAGTTGGGCATCTGGTTCAAATAACTTTTGTTTTATAACAATAAACCTTTATTAGCACAAAATAGGTGGGGAATGTTATGTTCAGAATTACTCGTATAGCATGATGGTTTGTTTGTTTGCTGGTTGCTGTGGGCTTAAAGGCAGATAAATAGCCGTTACGATAAATCCTTAATTTATGACCCCTTTAAAAATTATTTTACGTTGAACTAAAGGGAAAACGAATTTACAAAATGTGAAGGCAAATGTGGTTAAATGTTTATTAGATTAAACATTAATCATTAATTAGGAAAATCTAATTGCGGTTTTTTAGATTATCTGCCAGAAGGCTGAAATTCATTGTCCTTATGTTTTAAGGTCTTATATAAAATTATATTTTTAAATAATTTTGTTCAAATTACAGCCGCTAAATAATTTGAGATTGTTATTTGTTTCCTAAAAGTAACCTGGTTGTGCTGGATTCTTTTTAAGAAAAGCAGTTACGGTTGGTTATATGTTTACTTTTTTATAAGATTATTCTTTTAAAAGCTTTGTTGCTAGGTTTTTATTAATTTTTAATTTATTTTTATTCCCTAATCGAATAGTTTTCTAAACAGAAATAAGACAAGTTATAATGGTTACATTTCATACCGGTTACTTTTTTATAAAAAAATTAATTTAAAAATTTATTTTGTAGCACAAGTTTCGCGATAGCTCTAAAACTACTCAGAAGATTAAAATCATTGTTGGCAGGGCTGAAAGAAAATACTGTTGCCGGATTTCGGATTTTCTATTTAATCGAATAGAACAAACTGCTCTCCAGTTATGTTGACATGACAGTATATCTCGAAAACTAGAACCAATTTGAAGAAACCAAGTACATATTCGAATTCAACAGTCCGAACTACAAAGGAAAAAAAACGTTCAGATGGTTCTATCCAAAACGTATGATTATTAAATGAATATCGTCAATTCAGTGCATAAATATAAGCAATTGAGTTCGGTTACTTTTCTCTGATTGTATCCGTATTAAAATTGTTGCGATATTAAAAATCGCTATATAAGCATAAATTTTATTATCTTAGTTTTCATAACTAGTTAAGTGCAAAAAAAAACCCCAAAAGAAATAAAATATTTTATAACGGTTACTTTAACAAAAGTAACCGGTTTTTTTGTTTCTTTTTTCCTAAAAATTTTTCAAGATTTTATTTGAGAGGGTTTATAAGACAAAGTGTTTGGGTTAACATGGTTAAATCTTGAAAAATTGAGCAACTGGTTACCGGTTACTTTTTTGTAGATTTAATCGAAATAAAATTTTCAATGCACAGTTTAGTTGTCAAACTAAAATAACATTAAAATATATAGAATTTTTATTGCGATTAATTTTTTCCAAGAGATGCGACTACTTTTGCTAGAGTAACCATTTTAGTTTAAACTAATAAAATTCTCTAAAAAATTTATTTTATCAGTAAAAACTTATTTGATATTATGATAATTTTACTTTCTGCAACTGAGAAAGCAAGGAAATATAAAAATTTATACCGGTTACTTTTACATAAATAAGCGAGTGTTTAGTAAAATTTTACAAAAAATAAGGTCCATGCTTGCGCTTACCTGGTTAAACTTGAGAAATTGAGCAATTGGTTACCGGTTACTTTGTTGTAGATTTAATCGAATTAAAATTTCTATGCACAGTTTAGTTGTAGAACTATATCCGAAAAGATATTTTGGATTTTTATTGTGATTAATATTTTCCATTAGTTGCCATTGCTTTTGAAAGAGTAACTAATTTTGTTTAAATTAATGTTTTGGCAATAGAAATCTTATTTCACCATACACCGTATTAATTTCTTTAACAATACTTTTCTAATATCTTAATGTGCCATCGCTTTATGTCACTTCTAATAACTTGAAATTCCTTAATCTTTAGGCATCACACCCACCCCATTTTTATCATCTTTCCATCTTCCTAACCCGTTTAGAGAATAGCGCGAGCCTTTAATTAATCTTCAGATATGAATTCAAGTAGAAAAACCAAAATTGTACCACTTTAGCTTAGAGTGGGTATCTGTGTGCATCCACTACTATTTACCACAGAACAGACATGTTCAGTCTCCTTTGCTTTTTAAATCTAAACCCTTTAACGTTGACTGGTTCCCTCCTTCCTTTTTGCAAATTTTCATTAGTAGAAGTTAATAAAAGACAGGCAATTTTAATTTTATGCCATTTTGAGCTTTGACAATGTATGGAGAACATTATTTGAAGTAGGTACTTAAATAGAGATTAAATTTGTAGTTGTTAAAATGAATCGACAAGAAGGAAACGAAGTGAAAATAGGAAATATTCTGAGTACATGTTTACACATGATCAACAGACAAAGCGGCAAACTACTCTAGAGTTAAGTCCTGATAATTTGCTATTAGAAAAGGTAATCAAGAGTTATTGTTTTGCTTTGAAACTATAAAACGAAATAAAGCAGATTAAAGCAATCGGCGATTTGGTCCATTTGCAGATGTTGTGTTTAGGACTAGACTAATGAAGTTGTTGACAAGTTGTACTAACTGAAAGCACAAACTTCATGTACATTCGACTGCAAATTTTGTTAGTTTAATGGAATTAATTATACAGTGGCGCTCAAATCTGAAGTCACATAAAGAAAAAAACACAAATAGGATCAAAAAATGTAAGTTCATTTTTGAATTAAAGCGAGTTTCATTACCGTCGGCTAATGCCTGATGCAATTATTTGAGTTAATTTGCCTTTAGAAGACTATGGACGACCCCTACGTTGATTTGGAAAGTGGAATCCCTTGTTCAATAACTGAGCTTTGGACGTCCGGCACACGCAAAGAAAAAACATGGTTGATGTAACCATATTCTAAGAGCAACAGATATTGAATGAATTGTAAAGGAATCATACTATTGTTGCAGATAGTAATAATAATAATATGGTCCTCTTAGCACAATAGAAAAGCATTAAATTCATGTTATTGATTGGCATCGGCTGAGGTAGGAATACAGGCGTACCTCAGTCGAATGCTTGATAGTCAATGCGCTAAACACTCCAGCCACAGCCCCTTCATATTTTGATTAAACACAACCATTTTTTTGTTCTCTGCGTGTAGATTTCAGTCGATCTGGTGTCCCGATGACCAGCCCCTATTTACGCCTCAAGGTATTATTTATTTAATTGTTCAACTCAAGCCCGTCAAACCATTACACACTGTACAACTGATATTGGGGTTGGTTGGGGAAAGGTGAAGCTCTTAGGCTATTTCTGTTAAATTATAAATCTAATAAAATATTGAGCTATAATAATACTATGTTCAAACACACCTTGATTGGCTAATTTTGAAATTTATTCAATTAAGTTCTTAATTGAGATTCATTATTCATACAAGAACTCAATTAACAAATTGAGCAATTATTAATTGCACAACTAATGGAGACAAACTTTACTTTAAATAAAAAAAATCACAAAATTAAAAGGCAGATCAGATCATACTGCCGGTTTTCAAATTTCTTGAAATTTTATATAAATTAGGTTTTAAATATTTAATTTCTTTTAAAATAATTTTATTTAAAAATTTCTTTCAAAGCCATTTTTCTCTCCATTTTTTCAAATTCACAGACACAAGTTTTCACGAACAAAATGAACACAGCTGTCAAATGCTAATTGAGTAAGCTGAATTGCATATGTGTGAACACCAAAGTCTAAAACTCAATTTAAAATTTAATTGCCTCATTTATGGTGCCGGTCTGAATTTTACATAAACGCTATGGAACGATAATAGTTCGTACTATAGCATCGATACAAGTTGTTGGTTAACGATATATGTATGTTGTGCAAAGCAAGTTCTTGTACCTTGTGCCGGTAGCCATTTGTTCAATATAAATTTAGACAACGTGATCTTTTCCAAAAAGTTTACTTTTAGGAAAGAATTAGGGAATTAGTTTATGCAAGAATATATTGAATGAGTTGGGAGACCACTTTACAATAATCTGCTCTAATCACTTAATTAAAACTTGTTAAATACGATTTTATTAAATCAAATTTCTAGAATTTGTATAGAAATTTAATTAAATTTGAACTATTGAAAAGCACTTTGCAAAACAATTTATTTTTGACACCCACAAATATGTCAAATACATACCTGTCGACTTCAGCACACGACGCTATTAACAACAACGCTCTCACATCAATAATTTAAAAAAAAACCCAACAAATAATTGCTTCCGTTTCCCTAACAATTTTTAATTTTTTTGACAAACTTTTTTTTTTTTTTTTGTTTTCCTTTTTTTGTGTTAAACAAAAGTTCGAAATGAACATCTATATAATTTGGAGATTTATGGCCTTTGAGTTAAAAAAGTCTTTATTAAAAAGCGTGCCTTTTTTCGTTTAACAAATCAAAATATTAAGACAGCCTTTTAAAGGTTTTAGGGTTCAGTTACTTGCGGTTTATGTCTTGCACCATGAAACCAACCACCACCAAATAAACATTTCATAACGTTTAACAAGTGCTGCATAAATTTACAACCAGTCTGACAGCCTTTTTATTCAAACTTACCAAGTTCAACGCATAATAAATATAAATTTCTTTTACGCGTACATTTCTTTTTTCCAGCCAGGTCTTAAGCAGGAACGTGACCAAATCATAATTTTTATCAAGCCAAGTTATTCCTTTCCTTATTTCAAATAATTTTCCAAAATACACTATCACTCGCAAACATCTCCCAGTTGCAAATCTTCATAATCTTTAAATAATGAATTGAAACGAATTGAAGTGAACTATTCTTCGTATAATGTGTGGGTTTTGCCCGCTAATGCCCCAGGATAATTTGTGTAAGTTTTGAAAAGTATAAAAAAATAATGGAGAAAATTGAACAAATGACACTTGAAAATTCTAATTGTCAAAATTGTTTTCAACGGAGGAAGATAGAGCAGCGATGGGTGAGGGTTTGGGTTGATGTTTGTTATAAAAAGATAAAGTTGATACGTTTTAAACGTGATTTTCATACAGTTTTATAGATTTGTGAGTTTAAATCGGCATAAAATTTTTTGTAGTTCATGAACATTAAGGTTTTTGTATCGGGTGATTTTTTTCACTATTTGGTTTTTCTGTGGAAATTTTTTCAGTGTAAAAGAAAAGATTCGTGGCATGTAGCAATGACAAAAATGCCCAGTAAGGTTTGCCATTTCACTATCAATGGACTAACAAACGATCACCGCTTTACAAGTCATTGAATTTTATTTTTAAAATTCGTGCTGTGTGAGAAATACGTTTTCTATCGAAAAATGTTCATCAGCGACAAAGCTTATTTCTAGATCAACAGAGTTGCCAAATTTGGTGTAAATAGCAGCCACAGTTCAAGAGCTGAAAATGTACCCTGAAATATGATCTGGTTGGTGCGGTTAAAATCACAACATCACAGTCAAGCAATGTACTATGCGGTAATTACCGACTATTTCTGAACAAAATGGAAGAGAAGACTTAGTTGACCACTAACGTATTGAGAGGCGAGTTTGGTGAGCAATTAAACTCACATTTTGGAGCAGTCTATTGGGCGAAAAGATCATGCGTTTTTACCTCACTAGACTATTTTTTGTGGTGATACGTGAAGCCCCTCATGTACAGGCACAAGCCAGCCGGAATTCCAGCACTGGAAGGCAACATTACAGCCGCTATTGGTGAGATACCAACCGAAATGGTGGAAAAACTATTCCAAAATTAAAGTTCACTGATATACCATCTACGACGTAGCCGCAATCAACATTTACATGAAATAATCTCTTAAAAGTATATGATAGACCCAAACAAATATTTCATTCACTTTTCCAAATTTTCTGTTTTTTTTTCTAAATTTGCAAAACCTAAACGGATAAAAATCACCGTTTATATATTGGTTAGCAAAAGTACCACCCCTCTTGGTTTCTTAGGTTTATAAAGCTTTCAAAGATAATTTTTATTTGAGTATTGTATCTGGCATGTAGGCCGGGCCATGCCATCGGAACAGCTGTAACCTTTCATTAATTTTATATCAGGTGGAAAATGCTGTTCTCCAAGTCGCCAACTTACTCTGTCTCCGTTTTCACTTGCTACCGCGGAAATTAAACTAGCGGTAATAAACTGTGTTTATTTAAGATATCCTTTAAGGAATTTGTCATACGCGGCGAACTTTTAATTAGATTTATTTCTATTTTTTTCGCCGGCGTACGACGAACAAAGCAGTACAATGTGGCCATGTTTGATTTTAGTTTTCAAGTATTTTAGTAAATAAAGTTTTTTTTTAAAATTAATTAATTTAATTCTATTTTATAGTATTTAAAATAAGTTTACAAAATAGTAGTTAACTATAATGTTACTTTTTGGCTGTATTTTTGTTAGTGTTTAATTTTTTAACTATTATTTTTTATATGGTCACCCATATATATTATATAGATAACAGCTGTTTTTTATTTTTTCGTCGTTATTGTGCTTCATACGACGAATTTATACAGCGAATTTTTACCGACGTATACGTCGTGTTGGACGAAATTCGTCGTTCGCCCCAGTTGTGTACCCAGCATTACTAAAACTATTTTTTGAATAAATCGCTGTAGTTTCAGAAATAACACGCCAAAAATATTACAAAAGTTTTTTGAAACCTGAAAAATCAGATAAAAAAGTTCTCAACAAAAGTCAACAGGCAAATTTAACAAAAACAAATCTTTTAAGTCTTTTAACTTTACAACAAAAATTCAGGAACTACTCGAGAATACATTACTTCTATAAATAATCGATGCGAGTTTAAAAACGCTCAAAACATGAAGAAATAAAAACTTCCCCTAAATAGGAAAATTAAAAAAAAAAATACAAACAAAACCAGCAACAAAACATTATTTTACAAGAAGATTTTCCCGGGTTAAAAATCGTTAATATAAAAAAGGTTAGTTTCAAAAAAAAATCACCAATAAAAAATGACAACAAAAAAATTACCAAACGAAAAATCCGCGCGATAAAATTTTACAAAAAATGTACACTAGTGTAAAAATCGCTACAATCAATAAAAAACGCATATTTCACAAAAAACACAACCCTAAAGTAGAAAAAATTACTAAAGTAAAAATTGCTAAAATCATGAAACACATTCATTTCAGAAAAACAAAATCACTTTAACACTTTAATATAAAATTTGAAACGAAAAAATTAAGCACAAAAACGCATTGAGTTTCCAAAAAATTTACCTGCGTCAAAAATCAACGAAAGTGCAAAAAAATTCATATTTCATTAAAAACTTCCTTAAAGAGAAAAATTTACAACAAAAGCAATTACGCCACTTAAAAATCGCTGAAGGAATAAAACTCGCGAATGACTCGAAAAATCTGTTAAAAAAGGAATCTTTACAACAACAAAAGCTGCGCATTCAAATTTAGAAACTCCACGAAAAACCTCTAAAATAAAAAATTCAAATTTTACCAAAAAAAAAAAAAAAAAAACTCTTAGATAGGAAAATTTATCTTAAAAAATGTTTACATACATAAATAAACTGCGGAGCAATAAAATTTACTAATCTAACAAAAACACAATTATTTGAACACAAGATTTTTAAATAGAAGAAACTACAACAAAATACTCATTGATTTAGAAAAAAATATACGTGAGTTACAAATTTCACAAAAACGCCAATTTGACGAAAAAAAGACACCTAAATAGAAAAATATAGCACCAAAATTTTTAATATAAAAAAAACTAACCAAGCCCGGCGCGCGTTGCTAGGTCCCTTAACGAGCTCAATATGTCTGAAAAGTTTCAGAAAAATCGGTCCAGTGCAAGGACCTCAAAATTATAACTTTTTTATGGGCGTGCCCATGCCCACTTTTCTAATCACGAAATTGTATAATCATGGGAGTTCAATATGTGTGCAAAGTTTCAGAAAAATCGGTCAAGTGCAAGTAGCTGAAAAATGAATATTTATTTTGTAGGGGCGTATTTCATTTTTATGTCTATGTAGATTGGCGTAGCCCCGCCCATTGTTTTTTTAAATTACAACCCATAAACACTCCCTGGAATGTGTACAACAACTTGCCAAAGTTTGAGTCCGATCGGCTTTACGTTTTCGGAGTCTATAGCTAACACACACACACACACACAGACAGACAGACAGACAGAGTTTCGCTTGTATATATAGAGATTATTGTCGAAAATCATACTTAGCAAAAAATGGCTTAAAATCGCTGAAATAAAAATCGCTATTTAAAAAACAGCTAAAACTTGCACAAATATAAAGTTCTGGTTTTCAATGAAAATTTTAGATTTTAATGGAAAGGAATTTCAAATTAGGTTTCTTTTAGCATAACTGAAAAATAAATATAAGCCGCAAACTTATTTAATGGTACCTTATTTATCACATCAGAAAAACTGGCACCCCTGAAATATGTATAATGCATGAATATATTTTATTTTCTTCATTTAAAATTTACCAAACCCATAGTTTGCTTTAAAAAAAAATAGTTCAATTATTTGCTTCAAAAACAGCTCAAGGTTTCCTTTTGCCTTAAATTCTGGGCAATTTTATGAATATTTTTGTTCACACAGCACTATTAGCTGGTAATTACTAATTCACTTTATTTAAAACCAACTTCATATAAAAAGCATTTGTTATCAAAGTGCAACAACTTAAGAAATCAAGTTTTTGTAATGCCTAAGATGATCAAAGAAGAATAAAATTTAGTTGCATGTTGGCATGCAGCAATACGCTGTCACTGTTGTTTAGTTTTGAACTTAAATGTATACAATTTTCATGCTCGTTGATGAACACATAACAATGCATGCAGCAGCTTTTATATAAGAAACAAAAATGTCTGGAAAAAATTTGAATTTTAATTTCAAACTGAGTGTCAGATTTAACTATAGCTGCTGCTGCTGCTAACCATTCAGCCAGCCCCAGCTTGCTGCAAGCTTTTTTTTGTACAGTTTTGAGCGTTGCAATGACAAGCTCATGTCAAGCGTCAACTTGACGCCTATAATTGTTAATACACATTTATTTCCATTCAAGCACTTAGATTTATTCAATTGCTCTCTCTCCCTCTTTCTCTCCCTCTCTAACGTACACACACTCGTTCTCTTCGCCTTGCTCTGTATTTAGTTCTGCTGTGATTTTTTATTTTACAATTTGCAAATCATTATTATGCACCATAGTATCGAAAACAGATAAATTGTCTTGTGATTCCTTGGCTAGGCAAGTTAATTTTATGCATAAAACAGTGGGCAACAAAAGTTTTCTAATTAAGCAAATTTTCTTAGGCTGCCCTGAGGAGATTTTTTTTAAATATTCGAGGACTGTAAGAACGGATTATCTAGACTTCGCCCTCCTACTCCTGCCATCTTGCATAGAGATTCTCGTTATTTACGAACCAACTTTGGATGTTGTGTAGACAACCGGTTGTAACTCTCAGGGATCTATTCACTCTTCACATGTTCAATAAAGCCTTAAATTAATATTCGGTAGAGAAAAAAGACTGCCTTAGTAGTAGCAACTGGTATAAATAAATAGAATCTCATTCCATGACAGCTTGAAGTGCATAATAATATCTAGATATAAAGCGCTGTTGGACAACGCTCTCTTAAGGCTTGGTAAGACACTATCTACCAAGTATCTTTAGTGCCAGAGTGTGTCAAGGTATTTAACATTTAAAACGACAGCAACATTGCTCACATACACAGTTGTTTCTTTTTGGAAATTGTTTTTGATTTTGTGCTGTTAAAAATTCTTAATAAGTGTCTGCATACTTTTCATCCACACTGTCGGTATGTAAATGTATACTTTTTATTAGAAATCTAAAGCTTTAAAATATAAATTTGTCGCAATTTATAGTGATAGAAAAGTAAATTTGTAATACCATTTGGTTTTATGGAAAATTTGCTAACATTTTTTTTTCCCTGTTGGAGTTTATAACTTTAATAAATTTGCTATAAATGTTTTGTAAATACCCATTAAATGTTGGAGGTCTTAGCTAAAAATCTCAGTTGAACAAAGACTTATAAATGACAAACATAAAATGCCCAATAAATTTGTTTTTATTGCATAAAAAATATAAATAAAATTGTCCATTTTTATCTAACACTATCAGACAATTAGTTTTCCTGTTGTCAGGCATTCATGCATGAAGTGGATTCTCAGTAAAGTGCTATAGCTATAGCACTTTGCACTACAATCATGTCCATATGGCGCGACACCATGGTTTATTAAACATGAAAAGCCATAAGCCCGACGAAGCAATAGGGAGGCCTAACAACAAACAGTAGCCGTGAAATATTCAATAGTTTTGCAATAATAAAATCTGTCATTTTGACAGTTCTTTTTTTTTTTTTGTATTTTTATTAAAAGTCTATCGACTAATGCTTATGATTATCATGAAAAAAACACAAGCAACAGTGAATATAAAAATCAATTTCACTTTAGTAAATTTATGAAACAAATGCAGTCAAGTGTGGAGTTTATACGACTGTCCTCTTCAACATCGCCAAAAGCAAAAGAAAAGAAAATCCCACAATCAACATGTGTGGTCTGAAACCAAAAAAGAATAAAAAAATACTTGCAATTTTCAACATTATGATTTTGACATGTGTCATTGCGATTTCTTCTGCACATAAAAAAAAGACTAAACATTAAAAAAAACTTGGCTAATCATCAGAGTAGTAAAAATGGCCGTAAACATATACGGATACAAATTTTTGTCAATTAAAATCACTTGTTGTACACTTGTATCACTTGCTGTATAAAATATACCTCAACAACAGTGATGTTGGTGTCTGTAATAAAAAAAAGTACTTTCTTATAAAAACAATTACTTCTAATAAAACGGTATAAAATCAAATGTGTAAAAGTTAAATTTTGTAGAGTTAATTTTAATAAAAGCGAACTTTTTATAGAAAGGTACTTTTTTAATAATTTGGTAATTTTAAGTCAACATAATTTTATAGATACGTTTTACAGAAAAATAAAGTTCTTTTTTTATAAAACGCCCAAAAAATCTTTCTAGTCTCAGTGTCTTGTTTTTCCGCTTAATATTCTATTCAATTAACAAAATGTAAAAAAGTACTTCCCATAAAATGTGGATTTTAACAACAACAAAGTTTAAGTAGAAATAAGACTATTTTTTATGTAAAAAGTATTGTTTATTCTTAATAGTGTTGTACTTTCAAGAAGAAGGTACTTTTTCAAAATAATACCTTTTGGTAAAAAGTACCTTTAACGAAAAAAAATGTGTTTTTATAAACAAAAATTAAGTTTCCTAAATTGGTACTTATTCTTGACAAAATATTTAGAAAAAGGGACTTTTTTAAGGCAGGTACCAACACGTTAATATTTTATATAAAAACGATTATTTAAAAAAATACTTTTTATAAAAAAATAGATTTTCATTAAAAAAAATTATCCTCCATCAAAAAGTAATTTTCATTAAAAATTGGTACGAATAGTACTTTTTATTACAAACATTGTTTTTAAATACATTTTTTTAAATACACTTTTCGAAAATCGATTCTTTGCACAATTTGTGTTTTTATATAAAAAGGTGCTTTTAATACAGGCGAACTTTTTACAAAAAGCTCCTTCTCAGTACTTTTCAAATAAAATATTTTTTACAAAAATTTTCCTTTTTATAAAAACGGTTCCTTTTGTAAAAAAAAACCATGCTGTTTATAAGAGGAGAGGTTTTAATACGAAAGATACTTTATGTAAAAGAAATTGCAGTTGCAGTAGTGTACTTTCTATAAGAAGGTACTTTTAAAAAGAAAATTTACTTCTTTTAAGAAGGACCATTAATATAAATAAAAGTTTGTTTTAAAAACGTCACTTTTAAATAAATGGCTTTCTATCAAAAAATACTCTTTTTCAAAAAGTACTTTTTATAAAAAATGGTTACAAAAGTGCTTTATGTGAAAATTTTTTTATAAAAAATCACTTTTTACTGGTGAAAAATTACTTTAGAATTGACTTTATGAAATTTTTTGTGTTTTAACCCATTTGCATAATTTGTTTTATCAAGAACAAACGTTTTACAAAAAAGTACTTTTCATAATATAGGACTTTTCTAATAAAACCGATCCCTTATGTAAAAACCGATGCTGTTTATAAAACGAAAGCTTTTGTTAAGAATGATAGTTAAAATAAAAAAAAAAACTATAGGTTTTTAAATAAAGCACGCTATTTAACAAAAGTTTAAAAAAGTACTTTTTTAAACAGTTTGGTACTCATTATTAACAAAATATATAAAAAAGTACTGTTATAAGAACGGTAACCAATATAAATAATATTGTTTTATAGAAATGGTAATTTAAGAAAACTAACAAAAATACTTTCCATCAAAAAATAATTTCTAGTCGAAAGTACTTTTTATTACTTTTTTTGCAAAAAGTACTTTTTATGGAAAATCTTGTAAAAAAGTACTTTTTTTATGAAATGGATATATACTTTAAAAATACACATTATGAAATGTTCTTTTTCATATAATCAATTTCTTTGTATAAATTTGCATCATTTTTCATTTCCAGGACAAAATCAATAAATCTTTGTTTTTGAAGTTTTGACGAAAAAAAAAATATTACGCAGCGTGTTTTCTAACATTGCATGTATTTGAAGTTTACGCACACGTGTAGGCACGTGTTTTAACTTGTACTACAAACTTGTGGCTTCAGGCGAAGTGTAATAAGCATTATTATGTGCCTGTTATGGACTGCTAAATGTCCTACAGATTAACTGGCTTGGAAAAACGCCAAAAAGTATACTCTTCCAATTGCATACCTTTAGCATATTGATGGTTAATCAATTTGTCGTAAAAATTAATGAGTTGTATTTTCTGCCAGAATAACAGCATCGAGTTAAGGGTGGCTGTAAAAATTGTGGGATAAATGGCACTATGGGGACGAAAAATAAAATCTCCAAATTACTTGCTGCGGCATGCATGCCTTTTAAAAATTGTTGTGGGTTGTAAACAACAATTTTAATGATTTAAACTCGTAAATAATATATGTACGTACGCATACAGCTTTATTGCAAATTATAATAATGTTAAAGGTTTTTGTTAAGCATGAGAATGAGTTTTTATTTTGGTTTGATGGATGTTTTTCTTTCGTTTTTAAGCCTTGTGCTGCACCCATTTTAATCATCAAATTGTCTGTTGTGTCTTTTTCGCTTAATACTACTTTAGGTTGTCTGCTGAAAAAGTTATTGACATTTCTGTTCTCCTTTTTTTTGTGAATACCTTCTTACCGTTACTTATGTACCTGTATGTACATTCGAATCCCCATTGCGAATTTTTGTGTGCGTGAATGCATTTATAAGGCAGTCAAAGATACACCACCAAACCTGTCAAATATATTGACAAATTGGTGATTAACTTTGACATATAAAATATTTTAGTTTTTGTATTTGTTTTTGTTTTAATGCGATTTTTTGTTTGCTTTGTGCAAACCACCTTATTTAGACAAACGGAAGTTAACGGCAAAATTAAAAAAAAAAAACTTTAACTTAAAAATGTTTTGGTAGAAAACAAACGAGTTCTTTTACATTTAATATTGAAAAAAACGAGAAATTTTTTTGTTCAAAAATTCGTCTGCAGAAAAATTCTTTTTCAAGTTTGTTGCAATATTTTGGTTTTTTCTTGTTTTTTATGTTGTTTATCTCAGCTAAAGTATTTTTTTAGTTTTTGTTATTGTTGTTTTGTTGTCATTGTGCAATAAAGTTAAAATGGCAAACAATAAAAAATATGGCTTTTGTTGTTTGGCTTATTGTTTCTTTGGCCATAAATCTTCAATGCAGCTGTAAATTTATAGAGAAACAAAGTTAATATTTGTTGTAAATGTATTGTTGGTCAAGGTTCTTGCACCGACAAGCAGACTGGTAGTTATTGTTTAAATAAGCTTACTATGATACATGTTTATATTCAAAAATTTCCAATAATTAATCATCCCGAAAATAGGCAACAAAATTTTTAAGTAACCACGCGCCTGATATATCGACAAATTTAGCCCTAAATTTAAACGACAAATTTAAAATAAAAAAATTCTAAAGGTGTGCATCACATATTTTACAACGTTTGCAATAAACTCAATTCAATTTGTTATTTAAATAAATTAAAAAAGTCATCAACGAGAAAAAAGTTAATCACTTGTAATATTTCTAAGCATCAGAACTGCTGAAAGACAAATTTAAGTTTAAAAAATTACAATTCTAAAAGGAGACCAATAATTCTAAAACTTGTACTTTATTTAAACCAAACTTTAAGATTTTTGAAATTACTCCTTTCAACACACCTAAAGCAGTTTACCATCCTAAAGGTAGACAATCAAAATTATAAAAAGAATACTTTTGCTCAAGTAAAAATAATTTCTTTAAATCAAACTGGAAAACTTACATAAATAGTCACTTGAAATACTCCTAAAGTAGGCAACATAATTTGTAAATAAGAAATTAAAAGAGAAGAAAATTAATATCCTAAAAGTAGGCAAACAAATCATACAAATCACTCGTACTTTTTTCAAAGTGAACAATAATATTCTCAAAACTTTCTTAAAAGACTCTCTTAGATAGCCAATATTATAGATTTAATGTGTATATTATTTAGATACAGTAGACCCTTGATAATATGAATCTCGTTAGTTTGTATCGGTGGATAACTTGAACTGTTTTCCAGGTCTCTGGAAAAACATTCGATAAATTGAAGCAATTCCTTGTAATTTGGTCCCCGCGGTAATTTGAAATTATTTCATTGGCATCTTGATTGCTGACGTTCTATAACTTTCAGTATGGTTTTCTACACTCTATAATTTGAACTGAATATGTGATTGAGTTCATGTTTTTGAAACCAGCAAAAAATGAAAAAGCAGGAAAAATAAAATAATAAATTGTCTGTTATTGTTTTGAACTTCTCATTTAGTTTAAGGACTTTAGGTATCAGACATTTCAAGTATTTCTAAAAATTTGTGCAACAGGTTTTTAATGAATTAGCTTAAGAAACTGGCTTAATCCACATAGAGACAAGGTGAGTCGCAATGAAAATAACAAAAAAATTTTGTTAAAAAAATAAAATCGTTGGCTTTCCTTTCTATGCAGTACTTTTAACATGCACATAACTGTCACAGTTAGTTTTAAAAATAAATCTTTGACATAATTTTTCATTTCTGTTATCAAACTAAAGTTTAAAATTATCGAGAGTCAACTGTACCAATAATTAGGAATTAACATTTTAATACACAACGGAAGAAAATTATTAATAAAAAGTCCCTAAAACCAAAACCAAATCTTTAAAAAAAAATTTCATTTCTTTTATCAAACTCAAGTTTAAAATTATCGAGAGTCGACTGTACCAATAATTAAAAATTAATAATTTAATACATAACGGAAGGAATTTGTTAATAAAAAGTCCCTAAAAGAAAATTTTTCCGAAACAAATAGTTTTACCCAATGGTACAAAATGATGCAAAATTTAAAGATGTAAAAAATATGAATAGAATTTCCAAATTTTTCATTTAATCAAGCATTACAATTTTCTTGCTCCAATATATATGCGTCACAATTAGATTTTTTTACTTCCCTTCCCTTCTTAAATATTTGTAATACTATTGAAGCTTAATCAAGCATGTAAACCTCAACGAAATCATTAAATACATATTGGCCCTTAATGTTATTTGCCTTAAAATTTATTTTACAATTAATTGTATCAAAACAAAAACAGCCTACATGTTTTCTTCAAAACCCAGCCAATGGAAAGATTCTAGTGCAAATAAAGCTTTTTCAATAAATACAACAGTAATAAGGGATATGAAACACAAAAACAAATCCTCAAATACCTCAGATTATTTGTGTTTTGTTTTGTGTAGTTCCATTATAGGCTTAAGGACAAAACAAATCAAGAATCCCGGAGACATTTAATGTAATTTTCTGTTTCTTTTTAAGGCCTTAATGGAAATTAAATTGGTTGTTATTTTAACTTCTGTAGAACACAATAAGGATGAAGTAACATAAGTAGACAAAAATAATAATTAAATAGAAAGTATACAAAAGTAAGTGTGAGACATAATAAATAAGTTTTACTTAAAAAAGCAATTAAAAGATTATAAAAGGAATAGAAAAATATGTACTAAACACAGTAGTAAGACTAATTGGGAATATAAAGAGTGATTTGAGAATATTTAAAGTAGATCCCTTAAAGCAGGCAACAGAAAATAGTTTTTTTTATTAACATTTTCTGCTTGAAAAAATTTTTTTATAACTAATTTTTGCTCGATGTTTAAGCTAGAGAGAAACGCTTTAAATGTGCTTTAAACATATTTTGTTTCATTAGAATTAATTACGATATTTTCTTATACAAACGAAAACCTGTTTTAAAATTCTTAAATCAACTGTAATTTCTTCAATATGACAAACTTACAAAAATTATAAAATATTAGTCCGTTTGTTCTCGAAAGTTTCTTAGTTTTCTTATTATTTAGTGTTCTGGCGGGAAAATTTAAGGAATCTTTATAAATATTAAAAGCCCCTAAAAATAGGCTTTAATTTTCAAACTTTATTGAATGAAGCAGACCTTCACAAAACAAAATATTTTTTTTTATTACTAATTTCATTAGTTTTCTAACTTAAATTCTTATAAAATTTGCCACCATCTTGTTTTATTGTTTCTTAACAAATGAAGAGTGATGTACTAAAGTCATTAATTTGTATACATTTTGAATAGGATATATATTTGAAATCTGAAATTTATAATATTCGAACAGCATTTATAATTTGTTTACCAATTATTTTTCAACAAATATAAAGTTTAACCCAAAAATGTGCTATAACAATTCAACTAAGCAGGAAAGTTCTCTAAGTAGAAAAAATACGACATTATGTTAATCAAACTAAGGAACACGTAAAGTAAAAAATTGGAAGTCTATAAACAGGCTAAGAAATTTTCAATAAAAAAATGCAACCTTTTTTTACACAAAATTCACAGATTTTTTTAAGTGTCGAATTTAAGGTCTATAAAAAGACCTAGCTTAAAAATAACCAAACTAACAAAGTATAAATTAAAAAAAATTTTAAAAATAAGAGAAATAAAAAATTATAAAATATCGCAAAAATATGCTTTAATAAATAAAAAAAAGTTTCAACTTCAAAAAAATTTTTTAAAGAATTTGTCAACGTTTAAAAAAGTATTGCATTGTAATTGTATTAAATTAAATATGTATATAAAAATATTTCCTGAAGTTCTTAAAGAATATAGAGGGAAATATGGTTTCAAAACTTAAAAAAGTTATTAAACGTCCTACTTTACTTCGTTGGCATATATAACGCCTTTAAGTAGACTTTAAAAGTGGAGACCTTGATGAACAGCTGTAGATGGAAGCTAACTGCTGAATTTATTAACTAATTTTGAAATATGTAACGTTTGGTTTAAAATAAAATCTCAGCTTTGATAAATTAAAAAAAATATATATAATAAAATGGGTAATTCGTCTTCTTCGCATGGTAGTAAAAGCAGTAGAAAATGTCGCAGTCTACCCAATTCGCCCGATGTAAGAAGGTAAGAAGAGTTAAAATAAAAGAAAAATCTTTAATATTTACTTGAAAAATTAAAAAAAAATCTAAAAGAAAGATATTTGATATTAAACCAATAAATAATTTAAAAAATTTAAACTATATTAAAATAAATTGTTCTATTTAAATTTTGGATAGTTTAGAATAAATTGTTTAATTTTAACATCCTAAAAGTATGCTCAGTTTATATCGAATTACAAAATTACACCGTGTAACGTTATAAAAGCAAGTTTATTCGTTACTTATGACTATCGTAGTTACAAGCTGTCGTAACTACTCTCTCGTCACAACTTAGCTACTATTTTCGCTCAATCAGGTCAACCAGTAGCTTCTCGCACTCTCTCGACACACCTCAGCTCCTGCATTTACCACCAACCTCAGGTAGTAAACGTTGGGCCGAACCAATTTCAGGCGACGCAGCTGACGGCTCTCGGACCACAGGCCAGAGCCAACCTCTCGGCGGTGAGGAAAGTACTTAAGGAAGCCACCGACCGACTATCGCTGTACAATAACCTAGACTGGACTATCGTAGCCGTAACACAAGCAACAGGTTTATTTCTCACTAAAATCCTGGTCACTGTCCGTGGACTCAATCTTGGTTAGATACTATTACCAGTGTAAGCCTCACTGAATAATAGTTCTCACACCGCAGTCGCAGGCAACGTCTAATTAGGGTTGGAAATAGAATAGAACGAGTGTAAGCCCCGCCAAATAATTAATTACTTAGCTAAAGCTCGCATCAACGCAATAGGAGTATGAAAACTGACCGACTTTCATCGGCACAAAGTAAAAGGAATAAACCAAAACTCCCATATTCTAATTTCTTAATTTACTGCCTTAAATAGCCAAGGTGTCAAGTGGACTCTTAGTAATGTGGCGCACGAGTGTAGGCCCCACCAAATAATAGTTTTCTTACCGCGACTGCAGCGAACGATTACTCAGTCTTGATAAGGACCTATTAAAGGTATAATCCTCACCCAAAGCTCGCGCCAACGCAGTAAGTGGCTCACGATATGCGAATAGGAGTATGAAAACTGTGGGCCACCACTGAATCTATCACAGACACTGCTTTTTACTTATTCTGTGGCTACCAAGATTATTTACAACTTATCGTAAGATCTGATCCCAGTTGTATAAAATATGTGTATGTATTAATAATAAATTCTGACAATTATCCTTAGGTAGTGGGCTACCAATTAAAGGCGCTAAATTCAAATGTTTAAATATTTAGCTACTTTGTGCAGCCTATCTTAAGGCTGACGAAAGTTTTGTACCTCATTGAGGGATGGAACTTAAGATAGTATCTACATTTTAAGGCGTTTACTAGTGATCATTTATAGTTATAAATTAGGTTAATAATTTGATTAATAATAATAAATTGTAATTTTAAGCAATGTTAATAATTTGAATTCAGGTTTATAACAACTTTTGTACTATTAAATCAATTGCCGTTTTAGTACCGTAGCAACTCTTAATAAGAGCTGCCTAATGCTTATATTTACAAGTACTTTGGACTTTCAATAAATTCATTTTAATAATCAAAGGAAAGATTCGTATGGTGTTGTTCACAATGTGTGATGAAAACGAGACATCGACTTTCATCGCCACAAAGTAAAGGGAATAAACCAAAACTCCCATATTCTAATTTCTTAATTTACTGCGTTAAATAGCAAAGGTGTCGTCCAGTGGCCTCTTACTAATGTGGCGCACAGCATGCAGCTGAACGTCGAAGTTTGAACTTTTTTCTTAAGTTATTGTACAAATATCTTAGCTCATGTAATAAATCAATAAAAATAGGGTCGCCCATCTCAACTCGGCTGAGATGAATTTATTTATCTATTTCTGCTCTTCGTCGCCCAAGAATCACATTAGTGTCATTTTTACTGAATTATTTCTTCAGTTTTGAAGACTTTGTGGTAAATTAACACTGACACTGAATTGTTTTTTTGTTGTTTTTTTTTTTTGAGTAGCAGTCTATTTATTCCTAAAATGAATAAATAAAATTTCTAGACTTTGTTCAACATTTCGTAATGAACTTTTTTGTTTTCCAAAGTTGAATTTTAATGCTTGATGAAATGCTGCTGATAAATGTGCAACATGTGTTGTGATTCTTGTTTTTTTTTCTACTACAATTCGTTGTTGTTGTTGTTTTTTTCGTGTTAAAGAAAGCAAAAGTGTTTTTTTCCAATAATTGCTTAGAAGTCATATTTTAAAAGTGGGCGAAATGCCAAGTTTTTATTAAAATTTTTTGTGGTTTTAAATTTATTTTTGAGCATTTAGAGGAAGGGGCTAATTAAAATTGCAGCTATGGATTTTTTTAAACTTTATGCTTTAATGTTTATTGACCAAAGAAGGAGTCTTTTTATGGTTGGATTTAATTTAAAAAAACACATCACTTGTCTTTTTTTGTTTGCTCCGCACTAAAGCCCCTTTCACACCATTCTACAAGTGTTTAGATTTTTTTTGGCCTTTTGCGGAGAGAAATCTCATGATAATCGTTCTGATTGTCAAAATTATCTCAAGTAAAATATTCTCATTACAAGGTGTGTCTGCACTATGAGACTGGACTGAAGTATTTGTTTACTTCGGGCAACCAGCAGGGCACGAGGCTGAAATGATACTTTTGATATAAATAAAATTATTAAATAGAAAAAAGCCAGGCAGGCATATATGTAGCTTTATGAGTTAAATTTTATTCACAATTAAATTATGGTACGTATCTCATTTTGCATTAAAGTTGTCACATGCATGCAACAGTACGACATTTGCAAAATTCGTTAGAGAGCCTCTTACTGTTGTGTTCATACGGCAGGCAACGTTTGTCGAAACGAGATAACTTCACTTAATTGTGAAGAAAATCGAAAGTTGTGCAACGATTTTATTCATATATAGCTCACTTTCTTTTAAACATATCTACCTGCAGCTGTTGACAACTAATTAGAAACGCACTCATTTTTAAGACTCTGTTTAATATTTTAACAAATATATGTAATTAGAAACGTAGACATTTTTGGTGAGTGACGCTGATTAAAGCAAAAAGTTTTATTTTAAAAATTGTGAAAAATTAATAAAAATTCAAATTTTGGTATTATTTTGTTTTTTAGAGCATAAATATTTTTAATAAATTTTTTTCTCTCCAGAGGAGAGAATCGCTTTATCAGACCCTCGTGATATTGGCAAATCAACGTGGACGTAAAAATTGTCCATAAATCGAGAGCCGACCCAAGGCAGACGTCCAGACAAATTCAGCGCAAAATAAAGGAGCTGAAATATGTTCAAGTGTCGTCACGCACCATATCCCATCGTTTAGTGGAAGCTGGTCTACATGGTAGAGCAGCAAGAAAAAAAACGCATTTGACGAAAATACAACGGAAACGAAGGCTTGAGTTTGCTACGTCACATTGGGCCTGGACAGAAAGTGATGAAACCAAAATAAATAGACTTGGTCCGGACGGAAACCGTTACGTGAGGCGGCCTGTAAATCAAGAATTTAATCCTCGCTATGTTCCACGGGTTGTTTTTCTTTTTTGGAATGGCGTCGGTCCAATTCATCAGATCGATGGAATTTTAACAAAGGAGCAGTACGTGGAAATTTTTAAAACCAGTTTGGTGCCATGGGCTGAAGATAATTTGCCTGTTGTCTGGACCATGATCCTAAGCATACTTCCAAGGTCACAAAAAATTCTTTAATGATAATTTCATCGATGTTTTGGATTCGCCATCGCCAAGCCTAGTTCTCAACCCCCTAGAGCAAACGGGCATTGAATGACAAAATATCACAAGTATGGCAAATCTCTTTACTGAAGTAAAGGCTGCGTGGGAGGCAATTCCAGTGGAGCGATGTTGCAGGTTTATTTGCTCCATGCGTAAACATTGCGACGCACAGGGGTTTTGCTAAAAAATATTGAAAAAATTAGGTATTTAACCACATTATTTCACCTTTTTTATCTGCTGTTTCGAATTAGATGTCGCAAAATGTTCTTTCTTTTTTATTATTAACATTTTTAAAATTTTCGCAATAAAAATCGTTACTAATTAGTTGTCAACAGCTGTATATGTAAGTGGAAAAGGTATTCAATTTCTCGCTGTTTTTTAATTTTTTTTTATAAATTTTTCTTTAAACAAAAAATGTATATCAAAAAAAATTTTTTTGTCACAAGTTCCACGATATTTCTGAAACTACAAAGCTCTCTGAAAAATATTTTTAATACAGCGCACAGTTCTCTAGACTTTTAAATATTTGTAATGCAACAGCTTGCTTTTTTTCATAACGATATATCTCGAAAATTAGAATCAATTTAAATAAACTGACTACAGATTCGAATTCAGCTCCCTTAATAACATCCGGAATATATCCATTGCCTTTGTGCAAATGCTGACCTGAACTTGTAAGCTTGTGTAATTTTTAAAGAAGCCCTTTATAAAAAAGGATTATGTTTATTTACCAAAATATAGTTTTTAGGTTGTTATTAATAATTTAAAAGTTTCATATCCAATTGAATTATTTACATGTCTATTTTTCAACCGGTTCTTTTCCCTTTTATCATTAAGTGCTTCTAGCTACTTGATTTCAATTTATTTTCAATAACCTTTCTGAATTTTTAAACAGTTTTCACACATATTCATGTACTGAAATGATAAGAAAATTATTACTGCCACAACAACCCTCATCAAAAAAAATATAAAAATAATAAAATTGATTTTCAAAAACCACCACCTTTCTCCCAAATGTTGCAAAGATCAAAGTATCTTTAGTGATTTATTTCGAAATGCTAAAACAGTAGCAAGGAATTTCGTAACAACTGCTTGAATTGAAAAAAAAAGAAACCGGAAAAGATAACAGAAAGAGCGAAAGAGTGAGGGTGAGACAAAAGGAGAGGAGTGCTACAAATTTGTACAGTAAATCATTCATATTTGGAATTTTGATGTGTGACACAAAAACAGTTTTGGTTTCAGAACTGTGACACTTTTTCCATATTAATGAATTAAATGGACCATGACTTACACTATTTACTTTTTGTTGTTACTGTATTTCTAAAAAAAACTGAAAGAAAAATACAACAAATTCAAGGGTAGATTTGTGCCTGACCACATTTAATTTTTATTTTCATACATTTGTTTATTTATTCTAGTTTGCTTATTGAATTTTCACAAGTTTTCCTTTATTTTCAATTTATTATGACAGTTGCCAGGATCAGGGATAAGAGCAGTTCAGATAACCGTGTAAATATTTATTTTCGCCTTGGAAAAAACAGACCATTTGCAGTCTATTGTCTGGATGTTAAGGGGGTGGCAAGCGTTAGATTTCTAAATCGTTGCCTTAAAAATGAAATGAACCTAGTCTACAAACGCTATCAAAGAAAAATTATAAATTATAATATGAAAATTATTATCAAGACAAATATTTTAGCCTCAGTTGATTTCAGATTTTAAAATAAATTTTTTAACAAAATACTTAAAGTCAAGATACAGCCAGGCCAGAGCAGTAATTCTGTAGGAAAAATATTTTTCAAATCACCCCATCCTAAGTTTTGAATCAAGAATCAGAAATATAAAAACTGATCTTTTTCAATCCCCTTCGATTTGTAGGTAAGTCTCCGCATTGCCCGCTGGCAGTTTCGACACTTGTAATAAACATTCTTTTAGCATCAGAGGGCGGGGGGGCTCTTACTTTAGTAATTACTCGCTTTACGACCGTGAAAATGGCATTCATATTAAATATGTGTCTAGGCCGTTAGCTGGCAGGCACAAGGATATGGCTTGCCGTCACTGAGTCCACTGTCAGAAGTTCTAACTTATACCTCCACGTGGTGGCGGCCGGTGACTGGTTCTGCCTTCAAGGAGTCTGGCTAAATCAGTCGTGCGAAGAGAAGTTAACACTCTCGTATAAAAAATCCCGAATCCACAGTGGAACATCATACGCCACGGATACGTGGCCAAGAGGGTGCTGGGTCTCAAGTATGCGAACTCTGGATGCTAGTCGGTCCCCAGTTTTGTGCGGGTGGGTATATTTTTCTCTATGAAAGGGATGAATCGGGAAAATTCTCCAGAGGCGGGGAGGTTAATCCCTGCAAAAACTACGATTTTGATTGGCCAAAGGAGAAATCCGGAAAAAATGGGCAAAAATGCCTCGCGAGCTGTGAATGGGTAAATCTTTAGAGGTACTTCTAAGGCGTTAGACGGTGAAAATCCGACAGGGATGAAAAAAGAAGCATCGCACGAGGTGGAGGGGTTAATCTACTTATTAACTGTGGTGTTTCCTAGTTAATGGAGGAATTTTGAAGAGTTGGACAAGAGAACCTCCCAAGGGGTGGACGGGACAGCTTCGAAAGATACTCCTGAGGAAGAGATTGAGACGTTAGCATTCATTGTAGGTGAATGTTCAGCACTCGCTAGCATAAGACTTATGACAACGGGCAAACACTTGTTAAGTGTAAATGCCATGGTGGACCTAAGCCTTAAACAACTGATAGCAATTACAAGAGACTTCGTGATGAGGAAGAAGGTCGACAGTCACCAGTCGATAGTCTGAAATCACTATAGCCGATAGTAAAGGCTAGTTGTAGCACGAGAATTGATGGAGACTAAGGGAATTTTAAATTACAAGTCGATTGTCTGAAATGAATTCGACGAATGAAGGGGGTCGAGAAGGGTCCGTTAAATAAGCGGTCTACTTCGATATTTCCCCTGAATTAAAAAAATAGGTGTCTATAAAAGTCAGTATTGCATATTTGACACACACTGAGCGCTGCAATTTCAGCATTCCTTGTTCACAACCCCCGGTTATGTGCCAGTTCTCATCTTAGTGAGATGATGATGCTTCATACGGGTGGCAGGAACTTTTCAGTGCTAAGAGGTACTAAAGGCTTGTCCGCAAATAGTAAAAGGAAGTGGTGAAAAAAGTCGAAAGATGGAAGACCTGCCAAAGAGGTTTTTTGAGAATGAAAAGGTGGGAGCATCAATTGTTGGATACTCGTCTTTGGGTGTAGAAGAGTTTGGCTCATTATTAATTAGCGCACATTGAAAAGCCTCCGAAGTTGTTATTGCAGGAAGGCAGCAATAGGAACAGGCGCAGGGATGAATCAGCGGGTAATTACCATTATTAAGCCGAATCACTGCAGTGGGAGGATAATTATTCATTGGGGCCACCTTGAGCTAGTATTTCGGGATGCCGAGTTAAATTTTTAAATAATATAAATTTCAGTTTTAAAACGGGAACCGTTCTTCATCCCCCATTATTTACCTCTGACTGTGAATAATTTTGGTTAACGCCACACGATAGCGCTCGCCAGCATTCTGGGTAAATGAGGTTACTTCAAGATGTGCCTAAATTTCGAAGTGAGCATTGAAACTAGAGGTATGATCAACCAGTTTTTGCTACACTAAAAATTACAACAACAAAAACAGCTGTTAAGCGCTTAGCCAGCTAGAGCTTTTGGGGGACATGCAAAATTGTAATGACGGAGATATTTCCTCATGAATCCGCGCTTGGCACTAATATATAATTTTATAATATTAATCATTCGTGCATACAAATATATTAAAGTATCCACCTTTAGAATATTTCTCACACATTTATTATTTCGTATTTTTTCAAAAATAAAAATAAACCTTTTTCTCCCCTAACACCAATGTTGAGTGCATCGTAATTAATCTTGTCTCTTGGAAAAACCTCACCGAGCCCTAGTTTATCCTACATCCATCAGATGTACAAAAAACAATTTCAAACACAAACAACTCCATCTCGTATTTTGTATTTAGAACAACATTGTTTGTTTTCACTCATAGAAATTCGCATGAAAATGAAATGTAAAATAAATACCATTTAAAAGGATACAGCACAGGAGTTAGAGATACTTTAGAATAAGAGTACTTTATGTCAAACCAAACAACAAACACACACAAAATCTACACAAACAAGAACAACAACAATCTTTCATCGCTATTTTTATTTTCTTATACTTCTTTGCTCTTGTCGTGAATCTTTTTTGTTTTTTATATGGCATCATTATAAATATTCATGTGGATTGAGGGGTGGGTGGTGGCGAGAGGTGGAGATGTAACGATAAACAACAAGAACAACAAAGAATTAAAAATAGAGTTTGTAAGAGATGATGTGTGCGAGTAGTAGAGAAATGTGTTTCTGAACTCATAGTTGCCAGATTATTTCCACAATTAAAGGGCAAGAAATTTTACTTAAGTTTACAAAATTATAGAATTATATTCTCAAGATTTGATAAGAAGTAAATTGTGTGAAAAACGAACTTGAGACTTAATCAATAAATTACTCGCTTAATTATTAAAGAAATTTTTAATTAATTTACAATTATTTACACTAATTGGCTCAAATTGTAGTCTGTTTCCAAAAACCCAACTTGAATTTTGTGCTGTCTATTCGTGCAAGTGGCCTCTGTGATGTCTACGAGTAAGTGTGATTATCTATGATTGTTTATTAGAAATTGAGAGCTATAGTTTGGGCAATTAAGGCCTAAATCTACCATACAAGAACTCACTTAATAATTTAATCAATTAATATTTAGTTGCACCATAAATTGCGGCAAAGTTCCCATGTAACCCTGGTAAAGTGTGTTTAGTAACATCACAAAATTATGTAAAATGAATACAAAAATATAATAGACCATCAACTACACCCGGCAACTTACAACAACATTACCACCGTTATATAAAAGCGACAACAAATCTTATTGTTACCAATATAGCTATCTCTTTCATATTATGGTGGTAATTGAAAATATTGTACGTAAAAACGCATAACACCTGATTACACGCTTTTTCAAACATTTTTGTCGGGTCATGAAAGCATTTTTAGCTATCAAATGCTGATTAAGTAAGCTTAATTGCGTATGTGTGAACACCATCTTTTATAACTCAATTAAAAATTTAATTGAGTTAATTAAGGTGCATTTAATAACATAATATTACGCTTGCAAAATTAGCGGAATTTTCGATCGAAAAAGTGTCTACAATTCAAAGAGTGTTCAAAAAATTTTCAGAATTTGAAGCGGTTATGGATAGAAAGTCTCCTTTGTGCTGATATTTTTGTTGTAAACGAGAGTGCCGCCAAATCCCGAAAACATCAACTTAAAAGTGATTGTGAACGACGAATGTTTCTGGTTTTAGCTGGACGGCCAGAATAGTTTGTGCTTTCACCAAGAAAGCACCACCTACCACACCGCACCTGCAATAATCAATTTATTGCTGCAACAATCATAATGAATTTTTATTGAGACATGTTAAGTCTGTATGATTCTTGCCGCCTACGTTCACTTCAAAAACACGGCCAATTAAGCGCCTTTAACACTATTAGATCGAGTAAAACCACTTACCAATAGTTCAAGTGAATTGAGAAAGTATTACAGTGTAAAAGGAGTATGCAAACATACGATTAAATATTTCAACGCTGAGACTTTTGTTTTATTAGGGTTACAGTTTTACAAAAGATAACAAATAAAATACACAAACGGCAGCTGTTGAACAATTAAACACGCCAACAAGTCTGCTGCTGACAGCGTGCGGCATTTATTTTTTTCAGCTTGCTCCGGCACAAAATAGCCCGCCGCGCCTATCGGTTATTAATGGATTTTTTTCACTCTGGGGCCGAAAATATTCATACGTTTTTACCACTTCAGGTTGCCACTATTTTATAAAGAAAAAAATCTATCAAAGGCTGGAGCCGCTGAAAATTCTCAAGAGACACCGCCGATGCTAACTAACTAGCAAAAATTGCTCAGCCTTCGCCGTAAAAAGTATCGTTTCGGTTTCTTTCTCTGGTATTTTCTGGAAGTAAACAGACACACGCAATCTCATGATATTATTTACTTTAGATTTTTTTTACAGTAAAACGATTTTCATTCGATTTTTCTCTACAAATAGCCGTCGGAAATCGATACACTTACAGAAGAGTGTAAAAGTACCTTTAAAATAGTGTGAAAGCTCCTTTCCTACTCCTACTTTCTTTCATACCTACTCTATAGCTTTTTAAATTAATAATTAAGGTATTAATACAATAAAGACTCTAAAAGCGGCTTTTAAAATACCCCAATTTCAAATGTTGGCTCATTATTTTAACAAATACCACTGGTTAAATAAAATGTGCTTGACCCAGTCACGAATTTGCTTTAAAAACTTGATCAAAAGCTTTCTAGAATCCGTACAGAAACAAGCTTAGGGTTGTTTAATGTAAAAAATGTCACAAAAACTCTGCCGAAATCTAGATAAAAAAGCTAAACATTTTAATTTTCGCAAAAGAAAGGAAATGTTTACCTCTAATGATGGTTAGAAAAACTTGTCGCATCTGGCAGCATTGCTTAATGCAGAGTTGTGTGTTTTTGTTGTTGCCACCTACATATGTTGACATTCCATTTTAACAAACAACATTGCAATTTTTATGAGTATTTTGGTCCTTTAGCTTGAGAAAAATAAAAGCGTATGAACACCTGAAAATACTGAAGTGAAAATGAATACCGTGTTTCTAAGTCCAAACATACTTACACACACATACATACAAATATGTCAGTAACTCTATGAGAATGTGTTGAAAGATTCGAATGGGTGTTTGGTGTTGTTGTTGTTGATATTTTGAAGTGACTTTTCTATAAATGTATATGAAGAAGATTATTTTTAACACAAGTCTGTTTGTCTGTCAGAGTGTCTGTCCGTCTCTCTGTTTAGTTAGTTTGTGGTTGTATAATACTCGAACATACATGCATCTCCCAGTAAGAACTAAGTGCTTAAAAGGATAGAAGACACTTATTGTTTGTTGTTTCAAATAAAAAACTAACTTTGAAAAGTAGTACTTTAGAGCTAACAAAGATTTTACGCTTGTTTCCCTTCTTACAATGTAGCAGAAGGAAATGCGGAAATGCCTGAAAATAAACACAATTTTTTTTCAGAATTTTAACAATTATATTTGAACGAAATAATGGAGAATTTATTGAAAAATTCCTTGTCATACGGCTGATTTTTACAAAACGTATACAATTTTAAACGTATTTATTTTGTTTAAATCGGTTTAGGAGCTATAAGGATTTAAAAATTGGTTTCCATTGGTTGTTGACGTAGCTAAGTCTGGCACAAGAAGTTTAAATATTTTCTTTTTTGTATTTGTTAAGTTAAAGTTTTGGATAGCTCGAAACGTAAAGCTTTAAGGGTGCTCTGATAAACGTAGGATTAAGATATAAGCCCTAATTAATATTTCCACATTTTTCAAAGACATACGAGAGCGATTAAGTCAATAAGGCTGCAAATCGAAACAAGAATTGTCCAGGCGGACTTATTTGTGGAGTGATAGTATATCGCCGGTGGAGTAAATCTTTGCATTTCAATGTGTCTTATTACATATTGATGGCTTTCGCTATATGAGATCAAGCAGTTTAAAGGACGTAGCTCTCGTTATATTTTGGTCCTTGTCTTGACTAATAACAATCTTATAATTGAATTGGTCTTACAAAATAGAAATCTTGACTTTTAATTAAATCTTGACTTAGGGTTTGACCGCCGAATAAAGAAAGCATGCCCGGGATAATAATTTTTCGATGCTTGGCGTTATTGTTATGAGCCGAACTTTTTTTTTACTCTCGCAATTCGATGTAGAACGACCCTTTTCTTAAAAACCGAACAAACGTAATTGGCACTTTCTTTCATCTCAATCGAGATACATCCATGTTCGCCGATTTCATATCTTCAAAAACCTTATAATATTCACCACCTGTTGGTGAAGAAATGAACTATCAGAAGCATTAAGTCATTTTTATTTTTACTGAAAGCAGAATATCGCTTGTGTACTTCGAAACTGTCATATATCTAAAAAAAAAATTTGGAGCTTAATATTGCGGAGCTTTTCATTATATCGGGATTTTGCTGTAGAAAAAATTACCTTTTTTCATTTCCAATCCAGGGACAAATTGAAAATTTTAAATGCAATTTTTGGCAAATTTGAATTTTTTAAGTTGTGACAGTCTTGCCGTGAAAGAGCGATATGATGAATCTAAGAATTGGATTTTTGCTCATTGAAAAATTAGAGTTGATTGACATTTTAAATCCAGATATTCTTAAAAACTAATCGCTCATTTACTCCGAAAACGTCATAACTCAAAAAATGCATTTTTGGAGTTGATGATGCAGAATTGTTTGTTATACCAGGCGTTATATTGTGCATAAATTTCATCTTCATATCTTGCCTACTTTGCACGTTTGAAGGGAATTAGCTGTTATGGTTTGTAAGCAGTTGGAGCAAATAGATAACTTCAACCGCATTTGTGGCATTTATTCCAGATATGACGTTGTTTGAGTAAATTATGAAGAAATTCAGAATCTTTCTTTATGAATAAGTCCTTCTTTACACATAATTTCTTTTATATAATTGATAAAAAAAAATAACTCTACCTTAGAAACCGTGACATTTGTAGTTTATTTTGATACTTGTAAACTGTTATTAAATTAACTTTCTTTCCATTGTTAAATATTCCTATTCAACTCCACTTATTCATGATAAGCTACTCCTACTAACAATCAGAAAAAATTTAATAAAGCTGTTGTTTCACTTTTCGTCTGCCACATTAGCTCAATCCAGAAAAGGCATTTCTAACCTTTGTGCGAAAAACAAAACTCCTTTCTTGAATCTTTTTTTTTTGAAATACAAACAAACAGACAGCCAGACAGACGGACTCAACAAAGATCGTGACTTTATGTCAAACATAGCAAATTATTTATTGTGAAATTTTGAATACTCAGTCGTTTTGAAAAGGTATGAGGGAGGTATGAGCATTAAAAGAACAAGAGGAAGAAAAAAAGGAAACAAATATTTCTTAGCACAACAATTGTGTTGAGATGTCAAACTTAAGCTTCTATTTGGTTCACATTTTTTTTCTTTTGCACTTTACTGTCTTTCCTCTGCCAACAACAATGTTAACAATATGAATTCATAAGGAATACAATGCTTTGCCTGTTTCGAAGGATATGAAATGAAGAAAAACCTTTAGTTTTGTTTTGCCATATAAATGTTTATAAATTCTTTTTTAACTTCCAGTACTTGCTTAGGAGAAACGTGTCGTATTACAAATTTAAATATTCACAATTCTTTTTTTTAGTATTGAAATTATGCAAAAATATGAAACAAACAACATGTTTGTGACATGACAAACAAACCAGAAAAGAAATCTAAAGACATCATGAAGTTAGGAAAAATAGATTTAATGCAGACGATTTTAAATGGGTTGAAATAAAAGTTTATTTGCACAAGCCAGTTAAAATTAAAAGCTTTTTAAGCTCCGAATAAGAAAGTCTATGGCAAAGTCTACCTAATAAATTTTTCAAAAGACTTTTTTATAAGTTAAAGGAGCATCTTCACAGCTTGTCGTGATATAAACTGGCTCAGTCCTTAGTATGGTGCGTTGGAGAGACTTGGCAAAAATATTGCTTACAAAACTCCTAGAAATTTTAAAGTTCAAAAATATATGCAAGGGTGACTAATTAGAATTATTTAAAAGTTTTGTAACCCATATAGAATATTCTTGAGTTGATATTCCGACAGGATGTTTTGATGCAGATTTTTGGAACGAATTTCACTTGACAAGGAATGCCGGAAATTCGTTCCAAAAATCCATATAGAATACTTATTAAAGATCTTCGCTAGCCTGGTTTAATTTACCTTGCAAAAAATCCATTGCTTAGCCTTCTTACGATCTAATAAAGTGGCATTAAGTAAATTTAAAAAAAAAGCTTTGCCAAAAGTTTAAAAATATTTTTTGTTTTTTTAACTGAAATCACAGTCCTTTTTAAAACTTAAAAAAAAGTTGTTACTAAAATATATTGAAAACTTTTTTTACAATAAAAAGCTTTGATTAATATATTTTTTAAATTTACGAGCAAAAAATATAAATAAACTTTTCAAAAGCTTTATTTAAATTTAAGCAATATTTTTATTATTTTTATAAAGCCCCCTTAGTTAAATTTGAAAGAACCTAATATGCAAGGCTCTTTAAATCTCAAAATTGGCATTATATCAATTTAAAAAAGCTTTTCTAAAAGTTTAAAAATGTTGAAAGATATTGTTTTCATTAAAGATAGTGATTTTATGTTTTTCAAAGCTTTAAAATGTTACTTAAAAATATAATGAAAACTTTTTTTTTTTTGCTTTGCGGAATAAAAAGCTTTTTAAAATATTCATTTCAAAATTGCAAGTGAAAGATATAAATAAACTTTTCGCTAGCTTTAACAAAATTAAAAAAACAAATGAATGTTTTTATAAAACTTTTTGGAAAACTTTATCAAATGGTTTACCATTTGTTTTTAAAAAGGCTTTTTGAACCCAGAACAGTCAAATTTTTGTTAGGCTAACATCATCAGCATTTTAAAAAATTATGAGCTGTTTAACAGCTCTTCTTTCCTAAGCACTTAGAATCAGAGTTTTTATTAAATTACAAATTTCATAAAACAGTTACTAGTAAACTCTATTTCGAAAGCTTTAATAAAAAGCATGTTAAAATTTCCAAAAAGCTTTTAAAAATTGTGTTCCCAATTTAACAAGAACTATTATTCAAACGAAATAATTTGTGGACGAAATAATGGTCGTTTTCCAAACGTACACCACCAAGCTCTCGGAAAAGCTTATTTAATTAGAGTTTTGCAAAGCTAATTTTTGTGTATAATGCTTATTATCATACCCGTTTAAAAGTCGTAAGATAACTAAAAACGTTATCTTTAAGTCGTCTTGATAAAAATATTAAACCCGCTTAATCGAAAGCTTATTTTTAAAAAGTTTTCATAAAAGCCCTGAATTAAACACAAAAGTCACATAATATTTTTTGGAGTACATTTCTACTTTATTAGTAAAAAAAAAGCTCATTAACGCTCATGTTTACCCTCTAGACAATAAGTAAACCAAAAAGCAAAAAAAAATTATACAAAATTCCTTTTAGGATACAATAATTTTTAGTTAAAAAAAAAATCAAACAACATTAAACAATAATAAATGCCACCAGCACTTACTTGCAAAGTAAATGTGTGGGAACCTTAAATAATGATGATTACGTTACCCATAACTTCAGAGTACCTACTCGTATTAAAACTTGCAATATCATGTATTTTATCCATGGAATATCAACAGGAACATTTTAAGTATCATAAATATTTTGTATACTAAAGGCTGCTTTTACAAAGGAAAAAACTCGTTTATTCATTTGGGATTCTTTATACGAGTGTCACAACAACAACAAAAGCTGCATATTGAAGACATAATAGTCATTTGTTCAACACCTACAAACAAGTTCAAAAAAAGTTAAATTGCTGCTAGAAGACAAGTTAAACAAAATGCAAGATCATCCTGGCGTCTTGGTTTAAGGCCGTGACTAAACGTTTTTGTGGCCAAGTCTGTTTAAAAATTAATTTACATATCAGGGTTTTGCATTTTTTCTTTTACTCTTTGGTGCATATTTATATCAAATTGACAGTTATAGAGCAGTGGTAGAAAGCTGTTTTACTAAAAATCTATTCGAGGAATCAAAAGACAAGTAATAAGCATGACGACGTTTAAGTTGATTAAAAAGAACATTTTTCTACTTATGCTAACTCTTTGTGTAATAAAATCACGTTTAAGGTGAGAGACACCTGAACTTGGCCTGGGCAATTTTTAAAATTAAGTTTTAATATAAAAGAAATTTAAAAGTCAGAATTTCCCTTCTTTTGATATTTTGGGAAATTTTTACTTCATGGTGTAAATTGTTAAAAGTGTTTGACAAATGAGCTTAAGAGGCCTTTGAAAGCCTGTTTACAAAAAAAAATCCAGTTTTTCATTGCTGAATTATTAATTTTTTTTTAATTTAATAAAAAATTATACATTTTATTTTAAAATTATTTTTTGTAATATCTTGACAAAAATAGAATTGGTACAATACTAAATGTTTTTTTGAAGCAAAATATATTAAATAAATGTAAATTAGCGAATTTAAAAAAATTTCCCTTTTTTGGGAAATTTTTATTTTTTGAGGTAAATGAATAGAAATTGATGGGAAATTTATTTCTTAGTGAATTTTTAGATAATCAACTTATTTTGCAACTAAAAGAACAGATTTTGTAAATCGATAATTTGTTATGAAATATTTTTTACACAATTTCTTTTATTGAAAAGCGCTATATGTTACATACCTATATGAAATATTAGCATGTTTAAAATAATTATTATTCTGCTTAAAAGCTCGAAATAGTTTTCAATTTAAAAAAATTTTTCTTTTACCAAAAAATTTAAAATACACAAATATTTTGTCTCATATTGAAAAATATCACGTCTAGGTAATTTCTTTGAATTTTCAAAATATTGATGAACACCAAATTTTAAATACTTTTCAATACTTTAATAGGAAGATTATTGAATATATGAAAATTATTTTAGATTACTTCTAATATTTTTACTAATATTTTTTTTTATTTTGATCCAAAACTTTTACAAAACTGGATTGAATTTATAACCTGCAAAATTCTCCAGACATAACTCTTTTTAGATCCTTTATGATTTTTTGGTATCCTTGATCTATTAAACGTTTGAAAAAATTTATCCAAAAAGAAACTAAAAATTTGTTAAGTAAAAAAGTGTTTACAACTAGTGAAAGATTTTATAACTCGCTCTATTTGCTCTTTATGGGAAATTTTTTTTAGGCCTTTTTATATGAGAATTGTAATAACTTTATGTCACAAAAGAAAAAGATTCTAGAGAAAAGCGGATTCTAAGAAAAAAAATTAGAAACCTCTATAGATTTTTAACTAATTTTAAAAATTCCTTTCATTAATGCAGCGAAATAGCTCATCCTTAAAATCAATTTACTTCTAAAAAAAAGTCATTATAGTTTTAATATTAAGTTTTAATTTTGCTTTCAAGCTATTAATTATTTCCTTTCAGAATAAATGCAAGTATTTTTTTAGCGCATTCTGTAAAGTCTGTTGATTTAATGGCTCAGCTGTTTTCTTATAGTTTAATTGTTTATTCTGACAGCAGCTTTATAAGAAACTAAACAAATAGAAAATTTCATTAAAAGCGAAAATTCAATCATCCTGTTGTTACACAAGTGTCTTAAGTTACAAGCGCAAATGGAAATTGTAAAATTGTCTTCATACAATACAATTGTATTAAAAAAACAACAACAACTGCAAACAATTTGACTGTATTTAATTTCCCATACTATTGCAAACAACTCCAGAATTTCATATCTACCTACACACCTACAAAGACAACACAGATGCAGAGATGAATACGAGTAACACGGTAACATTTGTTGCATGCCTTTAAAGTTATCTGTCGTTAGAAGTTCTGGCTCACACACACAAACACACGTATCCCCATACATATGCATATAATAGACAAACTTTTCTTACATTCTTCCGTTTTTTATGATGACTTTTGTGTAACTTTTGTAGCCGAATAAAAAACTCAAACAAAAAGTAATTTTGCAATAAATATGGAAATACGAATAGAAAAAAGTAATACTGGCAAAACAACAAGACTTTTTCCATTCTCTCTCTCTCTCTCTCTCTCTCTCTTTTCACCTTTTAATGCTGCAAATATTTGAAATCCTACACCTCCATTTAGTTAAGGAATTAATTTTCTTTAATAAAAACTTTTCTTCGTTTGTATCTTTTTACTCACTTCTCTGCCAAGGCAACATAGAGCAAGATAATGAAGATAGAGATATTGTAATAATAAAAAACACTAAGAAAGAGGAATAGGAGTACGAGAGTTATTTTCTTTTTATTTCTTTTAAATGGCGTTCACAAACAATCAAAAACTTCTCTTTAAATTACGCTGCTGATTTTATTTGTAGATAATTAAAAAGTTTACTTTTTTTATAAGAAAAATACATTGTGTTTGGGTAATTTTTTATCTCAACCAGACTTGAGACTTAGTTGGCAGCATAAAAATTATGAATTCAGGAACTCGTGTTGTAAAAAAATATTAATTATATTTTTGTTAAAGGAAAATCTGAAATCAAGTGTAAACTTTAGTTAATTATTTTATATATTTATAAGTTTTAAAATTTTATACAATTTCCAATTTCTTTTTATAAGTCTGTAAATTTGTAAACAATATTGAGAAAATTTTAAGAATTTCCCTTGAAGGAAATTTTGTTGTTTATTCAAAAACTTCTTAATGTTATTTATATTTTAATTGAATTTCCCTCAAAAGGAAATTTCCTTGAGCAAGAAATGTATACATAACTTTAAAAAGCTTTTTTTTTTGCAAAAAAATCGTTTCTTCTTTAGCATGATGAGTTCAATTGAAAATTTAAAAATTTATAAAAAATATTTATTACAAATTAAAAAATTTTCAAGCAATTAAAACAAATAAAGTTTCACAACAAAAACATTTTCTTTGAAAACAAAATTTGTTATTCATGTTTTCAAATACTTATTTGAATATAAATCGTTGGAAAGAGAAAAATTAAAAGAAAATAAAAATTTCCTTCTAAGGGAAATTTTTGCTACCCGAAAATATTTTGAAATATACGAAATTTATAAGTCTGGGTACGAAAAATTACAGACATTTAGACCAGAAACAATATATTTTTAATAGGGAAATTTTTTAATGGAAGGGAAATTTAAAAAGTTGATACATTTTGAGTACTTATATCAATATAAATGTATGGGACACATATTCCCGCTTCTTGGAAAAATTCCCTTTTAGCAATTCCATACATATTTTTAAACATTTAGTTGTATATAAAATGTTTGGAAAGGGAAAATTAAAATTTCCTTATAAGGACAATTTTTTCTACCTAGAAATATTTCGAAAATATTTTGAATTATAAGTTTCTAGACCACAATTAATATTTTTCGCATAGGGAAATTTTTTTATCGAAGGGAAATTTTGAAAAAATTTTATATATTTTGTTTACTTATGCCAACATAAAGTATAGTACTTATATATATAAAAAATACATTTTTCCGGCCTTCTAAAAAATCCTTTGTAGAGACTCCCTACATATTTCCAAGCATTTTCAAGTAAATAAAACAATTGGCAAGTAAAATCCAAAAAATAAGAAATTCCTTTTAAGGGTTTTTATTTTTAGCAGGAAATATAAAAAAACTCTAAATAGCAAATCTAGGGTACCAAAAGCTTATAAATTTCTAGTTAATAACAAATATTTTCCTATGAAGGGAAGTCTAATAGTTCCTACGTCCTAAAAAAGTACCTTTTAGTTTTTCCATACATATTTTCAAACATTGTACATAAAGAGTATGGAAAGGGAAATTAAAAAAAAACTCTTTTCAAACAAATTTTTTCTACTAGAAAATATTTTTAAAATAATAATTAAAAAATCTAGGTGGGAGAAATTATAAATCTAATCAATTTCTAACCCAGAATAAATATTATTATCTTCGCAGGGAAAATTTTCTAAAAAGTCCCTTGTACAGGAAATATTTATTTGTTGATTTTTTTTTCATAACCGAAAACTAATTAATTAAATTCTCAAGTAAAAAACTTCCTAAAAATAATACACGGGGAATATATTTTTCATTGTAAAATAATTTTCATAATAGAGATATATAAAAAAAATCTAGAAAGGAATCTAATTAATTGAAACTACAGCATTGCCTTAAAATGATGCTTATTTAGGCTCGAACAAACTCATTTTAAAGAATGGAAATTTGTCGCCATCAGCTATAAGTTAATTCTGCTTGATGAAATTTTTTAAAACAACCAAATTAGGGTCGCCTTAAAATTTTTTTTCTTAAATAATAAAATCACATTGTTACTAACTCCAGCTGAATCCTGTTTATACAGGAAAACGGCAGAAGACGCAAATCTTTATTTTTAAATTTCTAAAAAAGGCGAACTTTCCATTTTCCAATATTTTGAAAACGAAACTATGCCATCAATTGTTAACTGAAAGCAATTTAATTTTATTCAAGTCATTTAACAAAAAAAAAATAATAAAAACAAAAAAGCTGCCATCAACTAAGTTGCTGCTGATCACGTTTTAGAAAAGTCATTAACCTTTTTGTTGATGCCTGTTATTATTACCTTTTGTGTCTTTGTTGTTGATGCTGCTGCTGTTTTATGGCTTAAACAAGCCATTTCAATACAAAACATAAATTCTATGACTTGTTGCAAACAAACCAACAAATAAATATAAAACAAAAGTTGCACATTTCCGTGCTTTTAGCTTAAATTACTTTTGCCATAATGTCGTTCCATTCTTTTCCCTTATAACTTCCATGAAAAAAGTATCCATTTAAATAAATAAAAAAATATATATATATATTTATGCTACAAAATCTTTATCAAACGAAACAGGGCTTAAACAAAAGATGTTGCAACAACAAATGTAAAAAAAAAATTTCTGAAAGAAAAATTATGTGCGTTGCACAACTAAATCATTCATCTCTCCACACCTTTATGACACTTAAGTTGTTGTATAAATAGAAAATGCAACAAAGCCAAGTAAAAACAGCGACAACAACAAAAACTGAAGAGCTGAGTAGTACTTTTGAATCTACTCTTGCCCCACAACAGCCGCTGTGTAAGTTGTACATATTAAATTGTTAACTATTCGCAAGTTGCAGCAGGCATTTGTAGTCAAGTCAAATAAAGTTTGTGACGGCACTTTGGTATATGGCAACATGATGAAGATGACGTTGGCCAAGACGAGGTAGAGATGAGTCGGGTGAAAGGTGGTATGCCACACACATTGTGCTTTTATTTGAAATATTCTATTTGCCACAACTTAAACTTTAATTTCTAGCTACCATTTTTGGTTAGCACTCTTTCATGTTGTCCTGGCTGCCAGAGGGAGTTGTAAAATAAAAGTCATGGTTGTTGGTGTTTTTGTTGGCTTGTTTATTGTTGTCATCGCTATTTTTGCTTTGGTGCGTGTCAAACTGTGCAAACAGTTTTGTCTGGTGGTAAATTAAGAGTCTATGTGACTATTTGTCAAGGTAACATGTTGTAAATAAAAATGTAACGCACTTTTCAAGACGTGAATTTTAATTAAAAGCAACATCAGATACACTAACAGACAATTCCGCTCTCTTAAGATTAATAAATAAAACGAATTCAGACAAACTAAATATTAAATTATATATTTTAAGCTGAAGACCGAAATTAATTTTTAAGAACTCTTTAAATAAGATGTCATTTAAGAAAAGTCCCCTATAAGAAAAATCATTTCTGAAAAAATTTGGTTAATTTTTATTTTAGTTTATTCTTAAGCTGCTACGAATAGTTAAACATGTGCCAACATAATTTCGGAAAAATCTTTAAAATCGAAAATTTTCTGAAAGGGAAATTTTTAAAATTTTGAAATTTAGAAAAAAAAAATTCTCTTTATGGGAATTTTTTTTTTTTTGCAACTAGACAATTTTGATGTTATTACTTGTACATATTTAAATCACTTGTTTAGGTGTAAAAGAATCAAAATTTCCCTTCAAAAGAATACTTTTAAAAACGTATATAATTTTATAGCAGTGATAAAAAATCCCAAAAAACCGAAATTTCCCTTACGGAGGAAATTTTCAAAAACTAAGAAAACCTATAAAAAAATTATGCTTGAGCATAGTTTTAAGGAAATGCTATGAGGGAAAGCCTAAATCTCTTTGAAAAAAGACTTAAAAAAATTTCCCAAAAAAAGGAAATTTTTAAAAATTACAGAAACTTAAAATATTTGATAATATTTCACTTTTTTATGCCGATCAAAATGAATTTAGTAAGAATTTAAATAAAAATCTATAAAATAAAAAATTTCCCTTAAGAGAAAGGCTATAGATATTTTAAAATTTAAAAAAAAATGCAAAAACATTCTTAATTTTATGCTAGTGCATATTGAAATCAATAAATTTCCATTACAGAGAATATTTTTCAAAACGTAAATAGTTTTAAAATGTAAAAAAGTTTAAGATGAAAAATACCAAAAACAAAAAGTTCCCTTAGAGGGGAAATGTTTCAAAACGTGGAACACTTATAAAAAAAATACGATCGAGTACAGCTTCGATTCCATGCTATAAAGCCAAGCAAAAATTTCCCTAAAAGGGAAAGTTTATAAAACCACAGAAAGTCGAAAGTTTTAATATTTTTTTATTTTTGAATTGATTTTTCCACGGGATGATTTGTAATAGATTTTTGATACGAAGCCTTCCCGCAAGCCTTCTCAAGATTGGTTTAAAGCTGGGCCAACGAAAACTAGAGTTGCCAATACGGGGAATTTTTTTTTTTTTTTTTTTGGATATTGGGGACATTCAAAGGGAGGAAGAAGTAGTGTAAAAATTTCTAAACGATTGGCTTAGAAAACCACTAACAGCAAAATTAATTTAACTGGGGAGGCTCACTTTTGTTCACATAAAAATAAATAAATTTAATAATGACAGGAATCGCACAAAATTTCTTATCAAAATATCAATAAATAAAAATTTTCCTTAAACGGAAATTTTATAAAATCCGGAATTTTGAAAAATTTTCTTCAAATATTTCATGTACGAGCATAATACTTATGTGTTAGTATCTCTTAAAAGCCTTTAATGGCAAAACTTTCCTGAAAAAACGAAATTGGCAGAATTCGAAAAATTATGTTAAACATGACTCAAATATTCCTTGAAAATGTTACCCTTCTAATTTTGTCATTAAAAGCTATGATTTTTCTATTTATTCTTTTTCTATTTATATTTGTTTGTTGTTTTCTTACTTTACCCGCGGTATAAATTATTATAATTAAAAACGTCTTCAGATATTAACAAATTATTGTTTAATTTATTCCGTCTGAGTTTTTATGCCTTTTTAATGCAACTAAAAATTTTATAGGTTTCACACTTAAAGGCTTGGCTTTGACTCTAAGGCTTATGTTTTTACAAACATAATAAAAATATAATTTAAGTTAAGCTTGCAAACAGACAAAGAAAACTATTTCAATCTTATTGTAGACAAAGTGTTTGCAAATATTGTTAAAATTAACATAAATTATTTGTGTAAAAATTAATTTATTTTCAAACTCTAATAATGCGAATCGTTTGATTTTTCTCTTTGTAATTGCAGACAAATACCACAAGCTTATACCAAAGCCAATGGCACTGCCATACCTTTACCAGCAACGGTTATGGTACAAAGACGTTGTCCTCCGGATAAAGTGAGACCTCTACCGCCCACACCAAATCACACACCATGTAAGTTGAGCTTCGAATAAATATGAGTCATTATTAAAGAACAATAAAGCCTGTCGATGAACTCATACTTCAATAAAAGTCGTAAAACATCCCCAAGATTTTATAAAATGGATTTTACAGTATGAGATTTTAATGTGTTAAGCAAAATATCCTTGGAGAATTTGTCACAATATAAAAAAAAACCCCAAAACCCCAAAACTGTCCGATATTTCATCAAACAATTTTAGGGGTTGCTACAAATCACAACATGGTTCAATTTACAAAGGGGTTAAATGTAGAAGAAGAAAAAAAATGATGAAATCCTCAACAAGTTTTTATATATTGAATTTTTTTTAATTTGCTTATTGGGGCCTTCACAGTCTTTGGTACTCGAAAGTTAAACATGGGGGGAAATTTTTTTAAAGGGCACCTTTGTTGAAAAAAGTACCAAACTACTAATGCTAAGATCCACACAAAGTGAAACAAAAAATTCAAATAAAATAAAAAAGTAATGTTTTGTAATAATGAAATAGTACCTAGAATAGTACCAGAGGCGAGTAGAAGCATCCAGGCAAGCAAAGCCCCCAAAAAACTTACATTAGTGCACCTTTTGAAGCTCTTCAATCATTTTAATCGTTGTTTTCAATCTAAACATCGTGAAGTTGAAGCATTTAGTTTGAAGTTCTGTAAATGAAGTCAATTTCCTCACGAATTTTTATTCCAAAATTGAGAAAATACCCTTTTTTTCATTAAAATTTAACGCATTACATTCTTCCTTCCTTATTTTCTTTGTAAATTAAATAAGACAGAAAATATTTTTTGTTGTTTTTTGTTGTTAATTTTTGCCTGCCACATGTTGGGTTATTGTCAAATCCTTTCTTGTTTTCCTGTGTTTCTTCTAAATACAACTTTCAACATATCGCAGCTATAATTAATTGCTTTCAGTGCTAAATCAAACTGTGAGTCTTATTTATTACAACACAAAAAGTACAATTTGGAAAACAGTTTTTTCTTTTATTTATTTAATCGTGCCTCATAAACAATTTCTTAACACATTTTAAACTGTGTAGGCGCACGTGCAAAGGAACATTAATTAAGGCATATTTTAGTAAAAGACAAACCAAGTGCAAAAATGAGAACGGTTAGCTGGCAAAAGTGAATAAGTAGGGTTTAATAAAACAAATTTCATGGCGGCTTTTACAACAAAATTCCTTTTGTAAGTTGTGTGTTAAATAAGTTGTTTTATTTTAATTCTTCTTACAGCCATTCCGGGCCTGGGCAAAAGTGGCAGCGATTTCAATAGCAGCCGTCCCAATAGTCCACCTTCTAGCAATCATAGCGTACAAAGTCTAAAAAGCGGCAATAATAATGGATTACGACCGCCCACCGTTAAGTCGGGCATACCGGCACCTGGCACCACAATCACACCCACCGTTAATGGCCCACAGAAACACTCCATGTTGGATAAACTCAAGCTATTCAATAAAGATAAGTCGTCTTCGCAGCAACAGCAACAACAAACCACCCTAAATCAAGTCAACAAAAATCAAATGCAATCAAAACGAACCTCCTCTTCATCCGGTTTTTCATCGGCTCGCTCCGAAAGATCCGATTCTAGTTTGAGTCTTAACGATGGTCATATATCGCAAATTAAACCACCAACAGTTTCACTAACCTCGGGCAATAAAAATCGCCAGGAAACGAAAGGCAAGCAAACGAATTTATTGAAGCAGCAAAGCAAAAAAGAACAAGTGAAAAATGCCAGCAAATTAGATAAAAAAGAAAAAAGTCCCGCCAGATCGTTGCACAAAGAAGAGTCGGGTTTGGAAAGCAGATCCTCCACCTTAAATCGAAGTAAAAATTCTTTGACCAGAACGGGCTTAAGCAATGATAAATCCAAGACATCTAGTAGAACCTCTTTGAGTAATAAATCTGAATCGAAAACATCTTTAATAATGCCTCCCTCCAAGACACTGAATAGTCCCAATGGCACGGCCTTGCCAAAACCTATAGCAGCCATTAAGGGCACTAGTAAATTACAGACAACTACGGAGAATAAAAATCGCTTGCCCAATTCCAACTCTACGCAAGACATAATGATGAAAAGGGACAAGAATGACATATCAAACGCACAGCATCAGCAACATAACATATCGAATCAAGCAACAACACCAAACAACACACAACAACAGCAACAACCACCCACACATATCGTCAAACCAGTGCCCATGGTGGCAGCAGAAACCCAACATAAAACTCCCTACTATGCCAATACGCCACAACAAACGCTACTGCCACCTCATCATCTACAACATCAAACAGCCAACATAGCAGAGCCCACTTACAGCAGATTACCATCACCCAAAACAAGTTTGGGTACCCCTTCTTTAGTACGCAAGTTGGAATATAATTCTGGGCCTGGAGTTTTACAACCACAACAGCACTCTCCTCTGAGAAATTTAACAACACCAGCCACACATTCCCAGCCGGTAACGCCCACAACACAATCCTACAACTCTCTTAGCAATACGGCGAATAACAAATTTCACACCGTGCCCTCCAAGATAGTGGGCACTATATATGAGGAAGATAAACCGGTAAATATACAACCCATGCGTCCTTTGCTGAGAGGCTACAACTCCCATGTCACTCTGCCCACAAGAGGATCTAGGGGCACTCACCACTACGTGGCCGATTTCTGTGAGAATGACATTAGTCAAGGCTATTGTAGTGATGGTGACTCTCTGAGATTTAGCAGTTCACGCATGGGCCATCAGTCAACGCTGCAGGGTTCCTCGCGTTTTCACGACATCGATAATGGTTATTTGTCAGAGGGCAGCAGTGGTCATGCCTCACATGGCAAACATTTTTTAAGCATGATGCGTGCCCGCACTCAGTTGCCAACAACCATCGAAGAGCGGTAAGTGTTAATAAATTTTACATTTTTCCTAGAAGCGCTAAGTTTTTTGGTTTATACAGTTTTTGGTAATGAATCATTTTATAAGAGGCAAAAGACTGTTGCTGCCACCAGCAGAGATATTTGGAATGTAAAAGAAATTTTCAAATGAATCATCAACAGCCAGTTGAATCGATAATTTGGTGAGGTTGTTAATGTAGGAAAAAAAAAGAGGCAGGGAGACCAAAACTTTTTTGAAAATATCCGTATTTTTTCAGTTTCAATTTTCTAAAAAAAACAAATTCTGAAATTTTTTTATAATTAAAGTTTGTTATCAAATAAATCCTTTATACAAAAGTTGTGGAAAAAAATTTGTTTTTGCAAAATACGTCAAAATATTAACTCAAATTTTATAACAAAAATATTTTATTAAAAAATTTTACACATTAAAAATGTTTAGCTCTTCAGATATTCCCATAAACAGAAGCCCGGAGCAGTAAAATCCGGTGACCGTGGAGGCCAATCAACATCGCCATTTCTTGAAATGACTTGTTGTGGAAAGAGGTCTCGTAGTAGTGCTATTGTAATCCTGGCTGTATGCGATGTGTCACCGTCTTGTTGAAACCACATGTTAGTCAAGCCCAAAGCATGCAATTGTGGCGTTAAAAAGTTTTCAATCATATCACGATAGTAAGGTCCAATGATTCCTCCTGACCAAATTGCACACCAGACTGTCACTCTTAATCGATGCAAAGGTGACTGATGAATAATTTGAGGGTTTTCCATTCCCAGAACCGACTATTGTGTTTATTCACATTCACATCAATTCAAATGAAAATGTGCCTCTTCACTCATTATGATTTTTTCGTGAAGATCGGGGTTGTCATGGGCGAGCTGTAGCATCCTATTGGCGTATGTTCGGCGGCGTAAATGGTCTTCTAGAAGAAGCTCTTGTGTCAATTGAATCTTAAATGGAAACAAATCCAAATCTTTGTGCAAAATTGTGGCTCAAGTTGTTCTTTGAAGACCAAGCTCCTGAGCACGGTGTCGAATTGAGGTTGCTGTATTGTTTTAAACACTTTCTTGAACAGCACTGATGTTTTCAGCCGATCTTGCAATTCGTTGTGGTCCATGCTTGGGCCTATCATCTACAGTCCCTCTTTCTTCGAAATCATTCACTACAAGATAAATAGTGCGTCTTGTTGGCACGTTGTTACTCCCAAAAATTTCACGAAACTTTCTCATCATCACAGTAATCGATGATTGATTTTGATAAAATATTTTAACAAAGTCGTATACCTTCCCGGCGGACACCTTGTATTTGGACTGAAATGTTTTTGGAACTAATATTAAAAAAAACATATTTTTTCCACAAAAACTTCATCAACGACTTTTTTTAATCTTTCTTTAAAGTTTAAAAAATGTTTGGCAAAACAAGACACCGTTCTTTTTATTCCTTTAAGAATCTCTGACATGTGTTGTATACAATTCAATCTCTTTGTGGCTAAATACTTGTAATATTTTGTTCAGCTTTTTATATTTTATTATCCCCTAAAATCTTTTAAATTGTGTTCAGATTTTTATAGAAATCTTTTCAACATGTTTTTTTTCTCTTTTACTTATCTCTTGTCACTTGAAGTGTTTCTTTTGATTTTATGGTTGTTAGTATCAATTTTTATCACGCATTCTAATTGTGTCATTGTGGCATACAATTTAATTAACTGGAACTCACAATTCGTCTGCATGTAATAAAAGCGACACACTAATACGTACTTAAGGAGCCATGAAGTTGTATAGTGGGTTACTTTGTCTTTCGCAGATAGAATGAAATTTTTTAGACAGCCAAAAAAAGGCCGCATGATAAAAAAAAAGGAAAGAAATTAACATGATTTTTAAGCACTAAGACTTTTTGAAAAATACAATAATTTGGTTATTTAAATCATGCTTACGATATTAAAAAATTCTGAAAATGTTTTCTCTAATTTTTCAATTTTTTTATTTTGTAAACGATCCAAGTGCTTAAAACTTTTTTAAAGTTAAAAAAAGTTTCTTCACAAATATTTTTGCTTGGTTTTATTACTTTGAAAACTTATCTATATCTGTTATATAGCTTACGATCTATGCTTTCTGAAAGAACTTTAAATTTTTTTTTGAGATGTTACTGTTTTATTGAAAAAATTTATAATTAATATTAATCATACGCCCACTTTAAATTTTATTAATTTCTTTTGTCTGCAGGATTTTAAAAATTACAAAAACAATTTCTTAGGACTTGATAGTTTATTTTAAAAGCTTAAAGTAAAAAAATGTTTTTATGGTTGATTAACAGATTACTTGGCTTGTCTTAAAACAGTTTTTATGCCATCACAACTACTTACTTACAACAATAAAGATGAATATCTTCATGTTTTATATTGTTGATTTTTCATTTTCTTTAGCAGGCATCAATTTGCATTTTAACTACTTTAGATACGAAGTGTTAAGAACAAAAAAAAAAGAGAAAGACAAGTGTTAAATTGCACCCATTTTTGCTTATAAATAAGTAACAGTTTGTTCTTATTTTTTCTCTTTTGCTTTTGTTAAACTTTTCTAAATATATTTTCAAAATGAACATAACAACAAAACTGTTGCATTTTTGTTATAATTTCCCAGATTTCCTTTTAAAAATTTGTGCATGAATTTCGTTAGATGAGACGTGATGATTTCAATGTTAATGAAATCATCGTCTCCGTGCAACAACTTGTAATTGCCTTTTTATTGAGAGAATTGCAAATTGTGCTTGAATTATATTAAGTTACAGTGAATGTGCAACATTTAAAGTATTTGAATGATTTTAATGTAAAAATCCACCCTCTTTTATTAATTAATTACCAAAGGTGCAGTAAAATGCAGACAGTAAGCAAATACTATGTTTCGTTATTTAATTCAACTCTTATAAAATTGCTAACAATTAAATATTCAGTAATTAAATTTGTTTAAATACACGACTATATTAACCAGCCTGCGGATATGCTGTGCTTTCGGATATAGCAAAGAATTAACGACACAATATTATTATGTTTCTTTTTATTAAAATAATACTTGATTAAAGGGACAGTCTTAAAATAAATGTTATTAAAAGGTTTACATATACATTTTCTACCTTAAAGTATGTTTTCGTCAAAAATGAAACTAAAAAAATGCTTGGTTTAAGCAAAAGTGTTTTAAAGTAATTTAAAAAACATGTTAACGCAGTAATTGGTTTCATTTATACAGCCTGAAAGTAGACTTTGCTTTGAAGTTAACAAATTTTCATTTTAAATAAATAAGGTTAAACATAGCTTTGGAATAATAATCTATTTACAAATATATCCTAAAAGCATGCTGCACTTTTTATTTTTTAAGTTACACCATAATTGAACAAATTTAATCTCTTGACAAATAATTTCCACAGCAAAGTTCTTTCATAACACAACTCAAGAAGCTATAAGTTCAGATTCCATAACCTTCTACAGGGGAGCCTGAAAATAGGCACTTGTTTTTGCAAACCATCTTTTTAAAAGAACATTTAAAGCAAAAACTAATTTTAGGAAAAAGTATCAAATAATAATTGAATATCTAAGCATGTGTCAATCCTATATAATTGATATCAGCCTGGAATAATAGCACCACAATAGAAAGACTCCGCTTGAAATCCCTTTTAATATAATTAAAACACTATTGTAATATTTTATATCATTGATTTTCTGTTTCCATTTAAAATTTTAAACTTATTTAAATTTGTAAGGAAGTGAAGTATGTTTTAAATTACTACTTTTGCAGTAATCCCTAAAGTATGCAATAAATTTAGAACATTTATTTTATTACTCTATTTGCTTGTAATATAAAATTCTTACACGTTTTGCACTTTTATACACCTCATGTCTACTCTATCTATTTGATTGCATTTATAACCAAAGGACAGCAAGTAATTGAATTTTAACCATAAGGAAATAAAATACACCTTGATAAAATCAAACCTCAGAAAGCAACAGCATAACCTTTACTCTTGCTTTCTACTTTCAAAGGGAATATAAAAAAAAAAGAATATTTATTTGATATTTTTACTCATTTTCTCTTGTCTGAACATAAAATGTGTTAAACACATTTTTATAAGGCCAATAATGAGATTGTGTTAAATGTATGTAATAAATAATAATTTTATCTTGAAAAGACTTTACAGTAGTAGCTAAACCCAAGATAGACATACAGACCAGCTAACCGGCTCGTCTATTTTCATTCTTCAGTCATGTAAATGAAGAGAAATCGTTTAAGCACTAAACATGCATTTAGGGAGCAGACAGCAGTTTCTTCATTTTCAACAAACTCTTTTACTTTTAGTTGACCAGACAGTTGATTTTTTCACTTTATACAGTGTAGAGACTCCTTTCTTTTCACTGTATTAAAATAATCCTATAACGACTTACAGTTTTGCTTTTTTACTTTCCTTTTTTTATTAAAACGGTTGTGGTATGTTTGATAAAAAAAAAGAAAAGATAAATTCTGTGATTTATGGCGGAAAATACATGTTTCTAACATCTTAAGAAACTTCCGCTTCCATTACATTACACTCCAAGTACATCTACTATAATATTCCCATTCACTCTGTGTAGCGAATTTTAAAATAATTCTGATTTTTTTTTTTTAATATTTTACTTTCATTCGCATTAGTTATTGCTTTCTAAATACCAACCATCAAAAACAGTTTTACGGAAACACAAATGTACCCTGAAACACATGCTGTGTTTAAATTTAAAAAAAAGCCAAGAGAAAACGGTGTTTTTAAGGCAATTTAGTGAAAATATTTTTACAGATATAAGTAATCTGTTAGGTTTATTAAATATTGGCATAGTTGGCGTATGATTGATATTAATTATAAGTATTTTTCCGCAAAATGCCAATAATGCCAATAACTCCAAAACTAATGAATGGGCTTACTTATCCGTTGGTGGTTTTGAAAGCGTAGAGTTGGAATCATATTGCAAAAAAAATAAAAGGGAGTGTGCACAGAGTTTTGCATTTGCTTTTTTAATTAAACGCCCTGGGTAGTATGTTTCTTACTAAATTCAATTGTTGTACATTTCTCCGAAACAAAAACTTGGCTTACGTTTTGCTGTAGGGAAATAGATCTGAATTTTGAAACATGTTGTTTAGAAGCTTGAATAGGTGCTAAAATTTAAACTGATCTAGCCATTTAATAAATATATTTTTTCATAGAATATTCAATGCTATAGCACTTTAAGACCACGTTGTTGCTTAGTTGATGCTTCACATCTAGCTAAGCAAAGTCAGCGTCATCTTTAGTGGTCGGTGGATATAAAGGTAGTTTGTAACTAAATTGTCTTGAAATTTTATATCTCTTACAGAAAATATTGAAGTTATAAAATTCGCAGCGGTGGCATATAATTGATATTAATTATGTTTGTTTTCATGGAGAATGTTTGTAATGACAAAGCTTGAATAAATAACAAGCTTACTTAAACTATTTTGAAAATCTGGTACTGTAAGTTACAAGCTTTTGCACAACAATATAATTAAATATAAAATGTAGTCTTTAAACGCCTAAAAAATACGAGACAAAACGAAACGAAAAAATAAATACCGCAAAGTCCTAATGACAAATGTAAGCCTTTCTTCAATTTTTGACTTAATTTCACTTATTTGTAAATAAAAAAAGTAGTTAAAACTTAGAAACACAAATGTCATATCTGTCAAAGTACTTCAAATTATTGCTTTATCATGTTAAGCATCAAACGCTTTTTACATTCTTCGCTAAAGTATCTGCGACTCCACTTAAAGGCAATTGTGGCAGTGACGTTTTTAAAGCACTTGAAAAGTATTTTGACAGGTGACAATTGTTGAAGACTTGAAAGCAATAGTAGAAATATGAATTGGCACATAACAAGAACAGATGATAAATGAGACAACTTAGGGCAGAGTCTATTGATAGAAGACAAACAAGTAAAAACGGTTTGTTCGTTGTAAAAAGGGGTAAAAATAATACAATTTTTATAGAACTGGCTTAAAATAGCAAAAAATAAATATGTATGTTTTTTTTAATTTCGGATTGATAAGCACACAAGTATACTTTAAGGAAAGTATATTTTTTTCGTAATTGAAATATCAAAGATAAGATACATGCATATATTTCAAAGTATATAATAAAGTTTACTTCTATTTTTTACATTTCCTAAACTTAAAAGTCCAAATTTGAAGACGGTTTGGCATATTTTTAGGAGACATCAAAATTTAATTGTACTTTTAGTTAAACTGTTTTAAACAATATACTGAGCGTACATATAGGCTGATTTTATTAATCACAAGATTTCACAGCATATTTTTAGGAGCAATTAACCTCTTAAAAACCCGCCTATAATTTAAGAAAATTTTTAAATTTCAAAATAGGTTTAAACACTTTAAACTAATTGTTTAATTATATTTTTTTATATTTAAGATAACTTCTTTCATTAAATAAAAGCTTAAAATTCGTTTTGAAATATTTTAGACCCGTTAAGTTAACAATAAAATTAAGATAAGTAATTTTCGAAGCATATTTTTGGGTGTTTGAAATATTTACTTTTATCATCGTAAAATGTGTTATTTATTGGGCTACGAATTGCAGCTGGAAATTTAAATAAATGTTAACAATTTTGGACCTAATTCTTAGGACAATTTTAATTAGAAATAAAAATATCTAATCTCGTTTTTAATTTTGAGTGCTCTAAAAAATAGCATATTATTGGGTGCTTCTAAATTTAAAGCATATTAACGAAGTGCTAACAGATTTCCATAGAAGACTTCACTGATGTGGTAATAAAATAAATATTTAAAGAAATAATTTTTTCATGATTTAAATTTTAATTAATGTTTGCACCAATTTCAGTGAAATGAAAAAAAGTAATAAAGCAAGCTTTTGGGCTGCAACTTTAATTTTCAAAAAAAGAAACAACTCCTTAAATTATTAATAAAAGTAGGAGATTGTTAAGCTGAAATTATGTTCAATGTTTCTAGCTCTACTTCTAAAAGCAAAATAAAAATATTTTATAGCAAAAATAAACATTAAAATTTCAGTATTTTTATGTTAAGTTTCCTTCATTCATGTTCTATTTTTTTATTACATTTTAACATAATTTTATTAAAACTCATTAAAAAACCTACTTTTATGTGAAACTTGCCTTGATTTTAAAAGTTAGAGTTGTAGAAATAAATAACCGCTCTTGAGGATATTGTTTTGGACAACGCTGTGTTAAAAAAAATACAAACAAATTACTTTGCTGGGCGAAAAACCCCGCAAAATACATAGATGCGCTTTCACATGTTTAGCACTAATTATATGGATGTGTGTTCTCATTTATTTCTAAGCATACTTGACTTGTCGCCTCCAATTGTACTGTAAAAAACCAAGCCCTAGAGTTGTTACCCTTTAAATTCAAAAGTTTTAGAACTTGCACCAAAATAACCAGAAAGTTAAATTACCTAGCGCTGGTTAGTGTTATTATAAGGTGTCTTGGGTAAATTCACCACAAAGGTGTAGTTGCAAACTAAACTGTTCATTTTTGTACTTAGCAAAGTCAACCACTAAAGGTAAAGCTCGTTTGCTTTGTTCCTTAGGTTTAATCGAAAGTGATTGTTTACATCTTCTCTTTGTAACTAAGAATTAAGAGAATCGCAATCAATTATTAATTTTTGAAAATTACCTTCATTAAACAAATAAGAAATCATTTTAAGAAAATTGATTTGAATTTTTTTTAAGAAGTTTCACAATGATTTCTAAGACTTCTTATCAAATTTTAAAAGCAAGTCTTAAAAGAGAATTTCATTCTTTTTAAAAACATTTGTAAAAAAGTTTAAGTTTCAAAAATTTTACTTAAGAATTGGTTTCTTATTATATTTTTTTTTAGTATGGCTGCCATGACTAATTCTTCCGAAATGTTTTAAATGTAAACAAAAGACTTTAAAAGCAAAAATTCTTTAAACAATTTCTTTTCTTTTTTGTTGATAATTTTTTCGTAATGATAATTCGCTTTACAACTTGGCGTTTTGATTGTAGTGTGTTGATAATTATTTAAAACATGGCTCATAATATTTTATACCTGGCGTGTGTTACCGTGGTAACCAAGACAAGTCGGCCAGACCATCCAATCACTCAGTCAGCCAGCCAGTCGTGCATCGCACAGCAAAAATCTTTTAAAGCATTCAAATGACAACAAACAACATGACGCAAAGGCAAAGTGTGTGGCAGTTGTTGTTATGTTGTTTTATCCCCACATTTGTGTTCAATGGTTCGTAAACAAGTGTCTTTATTGCCGACGATAGAGCTAAAGCCGGCAATAGTAACAATACTAAAGACTTTGTTTATGAATATTTTAAAAATAGTTTTTAATTACTACGTCATTCCTTCAAATAGATTTTTGATTTGTTGTATTTTTCAAATTGGCTTTACAATGTATCAGGGCGCTTATTTGTCAAAGGGTAACGCTTTATTTCCTGCATTACCTTTATTACGCTTTATTTCCTGCATTTGCAACCTACAATATGGTATAGCTCTCATCCCTACAGAAAGGTAAGTCAGTATTATATTTTCCATTAGTTCATCTGTCGATGCGTATGTTTAAGTATCATTTCTAAAGGTCATGGCCAAGTTATGGACTTACATGGAGGACTAATTTATCTTTGTTCATTAGCGTGTCAGCAAAAAGTAAAATTCTGGGAATGCAGTTCTTGTGAAAATTATTCTTTACAGAAACGTAATTTTTGGACCAAATTGAACTGGGATGGATCTCTTTTCTAAAAGGAACGTTTTGTATAACGAAAAAGTAGTTTTTTAGTAGGTACTTTTCTTTTTCGAAAATTTCTATCTTATAAAAGTATTTTAGAAGCCTACTAATTTCAAAACGAACTTTTTTGCGAAAAGTACTTTTTTCAAAAAGTACCAAAAGTACTTTTTTCAAAAAGTCATTTTTTTAAGTACTTTTTCAGAGCGTTTTAAACAAAAAGAAAAAAATCTGAGAATTCGCTGCTCTTGTAAAATTTAATGTTTACAGAAACCCAATTTTTCTAATAAATTGAGCCGACATCCCTTTACTAAAGGACTTTTTGTAACTCTTAGTAAACGGGTTTCAAAACGTATTACTTATAGAATGTTTTTAAGTTGTGCAAAGGTACCTTAAAAGTGCTGCTCTAAATTAATTCCCTAAATTGTGTTATTATTAAAAATGTTTTTAAAAACTTTTGTTCCTAAAAATGTGTTTTTGGCTTCCGAATGTATTAAACGAATTTTCGTTCAATGTGTAAAAAAAAATACTTTTTGAAAGGTTCTTTTCTGAAACTAGAAAATTTTTCAAAAAGAGAAATCATAAAAAGTATGAGTAGTACTATTTCCAAATGTTGTGCTTTAAATTAGTTTCCAAAATTTGATTTTCCTTAAAAAGGTCTTTAAAAAGTAGATTTTTGGAATGAATTTCCGTCATCCCTTGTCGAGTTTGGTTTGGACACAAACCGGTTTCGGCTATGTGCCATCTTCAGTGTCATTTTTCGTTCTCTTTAAAAAGTACTTTTTACAAAAATGTTCATTATTAAATTATTCTCTTTTGTACCTAAAAATTTATTTTTTGTTTCAAAATGTATTCAATGTGCTTTAAAAAAAAGATACTTTGTAAAAAAGTACTTTTCTAAAAAAGGTATTTTCTTAAAAAAAGTCAAATTTTTTAAAAGGCATTTTCTTAAAATATAATTTTTTAGCTAGGCATTATTTTCAGAAGGAACTTTTTCGCAAAAAGTACTTTTTTCTAAAGGTACTATTTCAAATGGTACTTTTTAAAAATGTACTTTTCTAAAAAATTATTTCTAATATTACAGTATGGTTATTTAAGAAGGATAAAAAGTACAGGTGTGAGAATAGCTAGCGTGATTTTAAAATCTTTATTATCACACTTTCAACTTTGTTTGTTGCACAATTCTTGTAATTTTCGCAATTTTTTTCTTTTATAATTTAATATAGTTTATAAGCCATACCACATAGAATGTGTGTGAATTTGGAACTTTGTAGTGAACTCGTATACCAAGTCTTTAAAATGAGCGTAGGCGGGTGCATGGTATTAGTCTGGTATTATGTAGCAATAACACACACACACAGGCCCAATCACTCATACAACACAATAACGTAATAATTTCATAAAATCATAGTCTTTCATATGATTTATTAAATATTGCATTTACAATGGTTGGAAGTCATTGATTTTTTTTGCAATTTTATTTCATTTTTGAATCATTCATTCATGCAGTACGACTCTGGAGCTGTAGTATTCATTAACATTTTGCCATGAAATCTATTAGAACTAAGAATTTTTTTTTGTTTATTTCAATTTATTGTTGTGATGTGCTTGCTGACTTGTCAATACTTTGACATTTGAAATGTTAATTATTGATTTAAAATGATTTGCTTATTTAAATGGGGAAATGTATGGTTTAATGGAAAGTGAATAAAGGCCATATGGGAGATAAGCCCAGAATAAAAACTTTGTACAAAAAAAACCTTTGATATTTGCAAGAAATTAAATAGAAAAACCTGTTGTTGTTCGTTGGCAAATTGACTGTGTTTAGGTGTCAATAATATCTGAGAAACTTCCTACAGTTTGTGCAACAAGTTTTGCTATTGATGGAAATATTGTATGAAAACTGCCAAATGAACACTTGTGCGCAACAGTAAACATGTTGGTATGAGTGCATACGCCTTTTGATAGTAAAAACTTCATTGCTAATAACAACAAATAAAAATTTAAATACTGAAACAAGTTTTCCATTTCAATAATGAATCAAAAAATTTCAAAGTCCAACTAAAATTATAAAAGACTGACTGACTTCCTAAACGCATGTTGCTTTGTAGTAATACAAGGCAGCCTATTCTTAAATACAGTCCGTAGAATGCTGACGATGTAAATTTGTTCCCAAATGCATCAATGGTGTTATCGATGAGCAGAGAAAAGCTTCAAAGAAATTTAATTGCAAAGTGTACATAAAGTATTATAAAGGTAACTACACAATGTATCAATACCGTATTAATACTTTGTACTAGTACATTGTATACATTTGTTTAGGAAGTCAGCCACTTTTTCGCATTAAGAAACAAAAGTGTTTAAAATAAAGAGAATAATTGTTGCTATTTTTCGAATTTCATTTATTTTCAAATCTTTATTGTCATTATTATTGTCTAGCAAACATGATAATGAGCTGTTTGTGGGGGTAGATGATTTGCTTGTTCTTTTTGTTTAGCATCCTTGAAAAGCTTTTTGAAGAGTAAGTTGACAGTTAACATGACATTGCCTGTATGTTTACTGCAGGAATGTTTGTTTAATATTCTTGTCCTTGTTCGAATTCTTTTAAACATAGAAAATAGTCTAGCATATGCGCATTACTTGGAAATAGTTCTAAGCAAACTTTAAATGAAGTTTAAGAAAAAAAAAAATTGGCTAAAAGTTACAAAAACTGAAGCAAAAGTCAAAGACGTAATATTACTGAAGCTGTTAAGAGATTAAGGCATAAAAATTAAAAGAGAGAGAGAGAGATTTTCTCATACAAATACTGCTATTCATAATAAATGTGTAGGAAAATAGCAGATTTTAACTACTAATATTTTTGCTATAAAAGCTGCTCAATCAAAAATTTACAAAAGTTGAATATTTCTAATAAATTTAAAATTGATAAAATTGCATATTTATTTTTACAAAAAAATATTTATTTTTACACAGCAACTTTTATGACCCACTGTGGTGCCAACACTTCTTATCATAATTTTTAAAAGAAAATCAAAAATCCCCAAAATTGCGGAATTTTACAAAAACAGCTTTTAAATCGAAAAAAATTCTAATAAAAAGTACTGAAATTCTAACAAAAAAAAATGGCTTAAAAGAGAAAATTAATATTTTAAAATAATAAAATTCAATCACATAAAATCACAAAATTCACAAAGTAGAGCCAATTTGAAAAAAATTCAGTATTTGCTAAAATTAATTTTTTTATAATAAATTTATTTTATAAAAACTTTTTTTGCGCAATTTTAAGCGGCACCAAATTTATTTCATGCAATTTATACAAGGAAACCAGTTATTTCCCATTATGAAACTTTTTTATTTTGAAAAGCTTTACCAAACTCACCTCAAAGCTGTTGGTACAACTTACACTCTCTTTTAAGCAAAAGTTTTTCATTTTTTCTCTCACTCGTGCTCTTAAACAACAAATAAACGAGAAATATTTTTATATTTTTTCGAAGATTGGACCATAACATTTGTTAACGAAGGAAACCACCCTGAAAACGTAGTTTGACTCTCGGTTGGTGCGGTCGCAAAAATTGTTTAACGAGACGTTTGTAACTAAATTAAAATTAAATTTAAACATAAAGACGCAAAAAATTAGTAAATAAAAAAAATGTTTAAACTTAATTTAAATTGTTTGTTAAGAAGTTTGTTAAATTCAAAGCATATTTTCACAAAATTTTGTAAATAAAAAAATTTCATTAAGTGTCCTTTTATTTGCCTAAAAAAACCCGCCCTTCTTTAGAGCAAAACAAAAAATCAGCTTGTTTCGACATGCATGAGTGCATACTTTTTATTTCTTTTGTAAGAAGTCCTTTAACCTTTAGGGCAAATATTTAAATAAAATCTTATGTTGTGTGAGTGATTGTTGGCATGTGAGTAAATATCAGCTTGTTAGTCCAAAATATATAACGTGGCATATTTTAAGGCTAACAAGCGCAACAAGAAGGCGTGCAGTGTCTCTTTATAAAAGCGAAAAGAAAATAAAAATTTCTTAATAAACAACGAATTAAATAAAACCTAAATCTCATTTCTTACTCTCGCCTCTGTGTGATAATGCTTTTCATCAACACCTCGTAAAGGTAAAGGTCAAGTTTGTTAGAACATTTTTAAACAAAATATAAAGTTTTATATTCAAGTGCCTGCTGCAGTTGTAAATTGTTTTTAAGAAGTATTAGTGCTTGGAAACATATTTTTTCTTTTTATTTGTGGTATTTTATACTAGTGCTCCCACCATATAAATCAATACTTGTTTATATACGGTGATGCTGCTGTTCTTATGGCGTTTCTGCAGAATAGCGAAGGTTTTCTTGTTCAAAATAAATACCACATACTTATGCAAACCACTTTAAAAAAAGAACAAAAAACCATAATACATATGCGAAGGTTTTAGTTGTTAAAGGTATGCTTCAGTAATACTAAAAACATTGCATCCCAAAAGTATGCTGTAAAAAGAGCAACATGAAAGGAAATGCAAACGACGGAATAAATTAAATACTTGAAACAAACAAAAATTTTCAGGGCTTTTGTTAAGTATACAACTATGACTTCGCTGGGTTTCTGTGGCTGAGTTTAGTGTCACAAACTGATGACAGAGTGATTTAAAATAACTCAAGTAATCAAATCCGGCAACTGTGTCCAAAATGTCAGTTTATAAGTCCAATTTTCTTTTCAATATGAACAAATCTAAGATTCAACTTTTGATGAAGTCGCCATTACTGATGAAACTTAAAGGGAGTAGTGGTTTAGAAAAGAAATGGGATCGGGAGTAACTCTTCTCTCACGATCAAGCTCAAGAGCAGCAAGAAATGTTACTTCTACCCAGCTAAGTGCTAGAAAAGATATATTTTTCGAAAATGGAAAATTGGAAATGCTACTTAATGAAAACTTTATATCTGGTGCGAATAACCGAGTCTCAGAATGTCATTAGTATCAATGCCGATCATTGCGACACTTCCAGCTATATACAACAAGAGACACGAACCACTACCGAACCTGCCTGCTCTCCATATGTCGAAAATTGTCACATCATACCTGCAGATATATTGCAAAAATTTCCAACTAACTTATTTCGATCACCGATAGAAATTAGAATGTTTCGTGGATATTCTTAAAAGATAAAAATGTTTCTCTTCGCGAGATTTTTAACCTGCGTGATCAATAACACAAGATCCGATGCATCAGTACTACATGTACTTTAAAGCAATTGGAGTGGATCATTTTGAAAATTACCAAGTTTTTAAGGCGACATATGCACATGCACCGATCAATGGCACACGCACTGACTGATCATCGTTTTGGTCCTATAAAGGTGAAAGTAGTTGGATTATAGGAAAGGAATTGGATTGTATAAGATAATAATTTGCATTGGCACCTGGATCACTTTGAAAAATGGCACATTAACCACGCGAGATTCGTGCTTTCAACCGGGTAATAACACATGAACTGACTAATCATTGTTTAAGTCGTATAAAGATGAGGGAATTGAAAACGAGGATCAGCAGCTCGTCTACAAAAGTATGAAAAATTTGGTTCGTTAAAAAGTTTAAAAGGCACACGGTCTTCCTGAGCACGCTTTCAGTCTTTAAAAGATATAAAATTGTATCCCTATTGATCAACAATATTCCACAGCGGGAGATGTTCCATCGTTTGTTGTAGTAGTGCGTTGATGATCATTTGCACAGATTGCTAACAGCAGCTGCTTATCTTCCGCGTATATTCGTTTAAGAGTTTGTATTATATTCACACAGAACTAAGGTTTCGTTTATAGTTTACTCTGTGGTTGCATCGTCTGTATCAAAAACACGAAACTGGGTGTTTAATACATGTTTGCTTTAATATTCGCTTATTGTAAAAAAACATACCAAGTTTTATTAAACAGCAATTAGAATTATAACTTAAACTTCATACTTTAGTTCCCCCAAAACGAAAATTTCCAATTTCATGCTTATTTACTCACAACTCACAGTTCATTACCTAAGGACTACTTACTCTTATTCCTCCCCCTTTCAACAGCTAATGGCTCTTGGAACTTTCTTACTTCTTGTGCTACATTTTCTTTGCGCTTTCCAAAATTCTTTTACTAAACTTATTAAAAAGACGTTTAAACATTTAATTACAGAGCAATGAACTCAAGTTAAAACAAAGTTAAACAGGATATATGCGACATACAAGGAAGGAGGAAAAAAATACAAGTAAACACAACAACAAATTCTTGATACTTGCAGAACACAACAAGAAATTTTCACAAAATAAAAGAAAACAAAATTAGTTCTGATTTGATTTTACCAAAACAGGGTATAGGGGGTTTCAAAAAGGAACAAGAGAAAAATAAATACAATTAAAGATGAAATGCCTATAAGTGTGGGATTTATGTGCGGAATGACATGGCTCTAATTGCTCTGGAGGCCGAGTGGCATCCATCCAAAAGGTTTAATGTCGTGGCATAGTTCAGGCTGAATTTGAGCGGTGAATCTATGTGGACTTTAAAAAGGACACTTTCCGTTTGTATCACAGTGACTGTAAGAAAAGTTTTAAGCAATCATACCGTCCTGAACATTTAAATTTATCCGTACTGCAGAACCCTTCATGTTATTGGACTTTAGAAATTTCTTAAATATTCTCATATGTCCTGCTGTATTTCGAAAGGGGTGGAGGGAAGTAGTGTCTTTAAAGCACTTAATTTATTGTTTCATTGTTTGTTAATAATGGCGGGAAAACAAAACTAAGTCACCAGCAAGACAGTTTTGCTTAACATGCAACTACTTTCATGCCAAAGGGAACAATTGAAAGCACACATATCCAAATAATGTGAGTCAGGACTTTTAATAAGTTCTTAAAAACAAATTTTATGGATAAGTGGAACACGGAAAGTTTTTTTTTCTTTTAAAGGTAAACAATTTCAATTATTTTGTTTTGTAAATGTTAATTTAAAGAATCCAATGTTATTTAGTTTTAAATCAGACCTCGTCTACTGGAGTTGTTAAGCTAACTGCCACTTGTAAAGGGCAAGATGACCATGAGAGAGGTTCAATTTAGAATACTTTTTTAATCATAAAGGCAGATATTTTACATATAAAACTTGTTACTGTTTTTTCCAAGGCTGCAGCTCACGACTGAGTCCATGTAACTCTATATTCACATCAAATATATTTATTACTGAGTGACTGATACCAAATCACCGTGTCAAGTAATACTGTTGAGCAGCATGTTTAAATAATAAATCTTTATTATCAAGAGGACTGTTCCGCTGGCCTTTTAAAGTAGACTATCAAACGGTTAATGGTCAAATTATTATTCAACAAAAACCGGTTTTCCATTATGTTATTTGAATTCGGTTTTTAAAAATTTTTAAAAAACCCAGTTAACCGGTTTTAAAAAACCGGGTTTACAAAACCGCTTAACCGGTTTTTGAAAATACTTTCATATACATTTATTTATATATTTTATTTAGCTCTATTTTAGAACATCAGATCAGAGACCTACTGCAAGTATTAAAATGTTTATAAATACATTCCTGTCTATTATGTTTTATATATCTACGAGTTCGCCGATACCAGTAGCCGACAAACCATCCTACTTTATAACTCCAGCATGAAAATGATTATTTCCTTTGTTCATGAGACATTGAATAGGACAAATACTTGTGCGGACAAAGTGTTATATTGTCTTGAGAACTAATTCGTTGTTTGTCGTTCGATTTGATGTGTTTTGCCCTGGAGGCAGGAAAGTATGGCGTGACAATAGAACTACAATCTGACCATAGGCAACAATCAAAGTATCGACAACTTTTGTCCATGTGTATAACTTTAAAATACCAAACTATCATGCCTATTCAAATCGTTTGCACCTTATTAAACAAGGTGGCATTGGTAGCACTGTGAACTTTTTGCTGACTCTGACAAATAAAATTCACTAAAATACCGGCATATATGAAAATTACACTGAGAGAAGAGAACTTTAGTGAAGTAAAAAATGAAAAGAAAAAATCGAATATCGGATTATTTAAAGTAAACCAATTCGGGCTACTCGACATTCAAAAAATCTCCATTTCAAAAAGTTTGACCGCCATAATTAAAACAACCGCTTTAATAGCTTTGTCGATCACCCTAGTAAACTGTCCGTACCTCAAAGAAACGCCAAATCTTCGCTTTACGTGAAGGTGTGTAGAAGAACATAAGGCATTTCGCGTCGGAACTATGGCCTACAACCGTACAACATTCAGCTGATCCAGAAGCTAAGATAGAGCAGTTTGTTTGCTACGTTGGCTTCGAAACGCTTAACAGTGTACCCCAAAAATTCTCATATAAGGGTCGACGCAAGGGCTGACCAGCTGGCAGTGCATCCCTAAAGAAGTTACAGCTTGGTTCGACTGTTAGGGTGGTGGCAGCACTATTGTTTCGCAATTTTCTCTCAATGACGGAGTTAAACCATATGGCTGAGGATGGCATGTCATTCCAGCAAAACATCCCTACGCTTCACACAGCGCACGCCACAATGCTTAACCTACATGAACGATTTGGGAATATGGTTATCCCTACACACGACCTAATTTATTATACTTCAGCCCCCAAGTGCCTTTATGCCAAATCCTTTAGGTAGAGTAAATCGATTATGAAGATCAGGACAAAGCTACGAGCAACATTTCACTCAGAGTATCATTGGCAAGCGCAGTTCGGCTGTAAGACTTTGCAGTATGTAAATTCAATTCTAATTAAGCGTATTTGACCTTAAGGGGATTATTCAATAGTGAAAATTCAGCAGAAAATAGACTTCCGTTATTATTTTTACACACTATTGTCATTTGCGCTGTAACTGCTTTCAATTCTTATCTCCTATTTAAAATTTCCTGGCATAATAATAATATTATCTTCATGACTCTTGTCGACAAAATTTCCTTTTATGTCTTTATTATAGTTTTGCTGCTGCTGCTACAAGCACAAAATCCTACCTCCTTGAAATATCTATACATTGAAATTAACATTTGATAAATTTTATAGTAGGTACTTATCCACCTACAGCTTTCAGAATGTTTCAATGCTATTTTTTGTATAGTTTTGTTACAACTTTGTACCTATTAGTTGTGTGGAACATTTAAAGGAGCGCAAGGCTACAAGTACCCTTAAAATATGCAATAATTTTAAATAGGTAAAAGTTTGCAAATGTAAAGTTAAGATTAATAATATTTACTATCATTTTTGTAACTAAAAAAAAAACTAGAAATTGTTTGCAAATTATTATACCACTGCCTGCTTTTTGTTGAAGCAGCTAAAAGTATGCTTTACAAAATTCATTAAATGTAATGGCTCTTAATTAAGAAAAGTTTATTTTAGTTGCTATATCGATGTATATTATTCACATTGATTTTTATTTCAAACATTTACTAAACAGTTTTTGTATAAAAAAAAAACTTTGTAATTTAAAATAAAAATTATAAAAAAAGTTTTATTTTATCAATTTATTGAATTTAATTTTATATTAATTATTTCTTTATAAAAATTATTATTATTTTTATCACGAAACTTTATATCATATAATCAAACGAGTTTGAAGGATTTAAAATTAGTTTGCACCAAAACTTATTGATGTTATGCTTTAAAACATATTCTTTGTTAAAGTGCACTATTTCCGCCCTTAAAGTATGCTATTGTTTTTTCAGCTATAAAACATTTTCTATAAGAAACTTAAACCATTTCTATCAGAATAGAATTCTATTAAATAGAACTCTATTAAATGAAGTGAAACTTTTTTAACTTTCTATTGTAAAAACAATTTCAACAAGGGCGGGTCGATACGGAAATGAACAAAAATTCAATTTCTTTTTTATTTGAAAGCCCCATGTATGCATTTATATATGGACATTGATGCCGTTTAAAGCTCTGTCGCGTATGCTCGTTGGCATGGATGCGAGTGGCGCAACTAACAATAACTCTACCGCATATATCTGACTGAGTAATGGCCTGGCTTATTTTAGCGTTGAGAGCTTCGGTTCATTTCGGCTTATTGGCCAAGCCCTGCGACTTTACTATTACTTTATATTTACTGGAACTTATATAGTCCACATACATATCGTCAATTGTGCTTCGAAAATTATTCGTTATTATTGAATTTCATGCCTGTATTGACTACCAGTATTAACGCTCCCTAACTAAAGCACGCTTTGAAATATTTTGTCGTGCCTACTTTAAGGCTTTGCCGACAAATTATTTACTTACTAACCAACCGCTATCCAACTACAAAGGAAATTTTTTTAAACTCGATTGTTAAACAATGATCCAGAACAAATAACAATTTTCCACTTTCTTCAAAGGCTCTTGAAACTCTATCTGTGAAACAAATGAATAAAAATGGCTAAAAAGTGTAGATGAAACTTTTTCGTTTATATTCTTTAGGCAACCGACATCCTGTTGCTCTGTCGCCTTAAGTTACTACTGGCTTTTTTTCATTCCCGTTGTTTCATTTGCTTGCAGACATGTAGCATGTGTTGGTAAATATTTTATTGCCACTTCGTCCTTTTTTTCCACGTATTTCATTTTGTCTGTCTATTTTATATGAACTAACTTTGCTTTGGGGAATTTTATATATTTATTACATTTCGTTGGTTCTTTTTTCTTACGAATTCTATTGGTAAAATTTGTACAACTTCGTCGGCGCAGTTTGGGGCAAAACAGAAAGTATGAAGTAGTCAATAAATGAGTCTCTTGATGTTTTAAGAACTTTGCAAATATTAAACATTTTTGCCTTAAAGTATGCATTATTTTAAAGAAAACATGCCGTAACATGATCAAGCATGCACAATATATTTATATTTACAAGTTTCTTGTATATAATTCAAACACATATGTTAGAATTATAATTACGCCTATTGATACATGTAAATTAATAAGCTGTAAAATATGCTTTAGTATATTGTAAAACCCCTAATAGTATGTTACAAATTATTTCTTGGCTATGTAGTTATAATAAATTGTAGTTTATTATGAAACATTATAAAGCTCTATTCATTAAAATTTGTTATAGATATATGAAACTTCTAGAGTAGGATGTGCAAATGAAGCATGTAAGTGAATTTTATAAGGAACGTATGATAAAAGCGAACAAAATGAAATTTTACTTTAGATGCTTGAAGTATACAATTTAAGGATAGAAGGTTATGGGAAAATTTTGAAGTAAATTCATTTAAGTTTTAACTTAATTAGCAAGCAAGTACATGGCTTGTCTTAAATCCAAAAGAAAAATATTAAGGAAGTAAGGGAATTCTATATTTAAGATAAAAAAATGTATTTAAAAAGTTGAAGCATATTTTTAGACAGATTGCTTTAACGCAACGAATATGTATATTTATGAAAATAATAAATATGCAAGTGTTATATGGAAAAGTTTAGCAAAAAGTAAAAAACCTACATTAACATCAGTTAAAAGTATTGCCTATTTTTAGGAGAATATAAAATCGTTAAATTTAAGGCATAACTTTTTGGGCGTTTTTAAAAACATAATAAATCACTTAAAAACTTGCGAAACATATTTAAAACAGGCAAACTATATTGCTAAAATAAAGAAAATATATTTCAGAAAATTTAAAATGTTGTGTCACCACCCTAAGAGGTATGTATGTATTAATTCATTTCAGTGTTGATTTACATAATTCTTAAATTATTAAAAGCAATTATCCCTCTAAAAAGTATTTTTTTTTTTATTTCGGGAGAAACAAAATTATACAAAATTTTGTTTGCTAGTTGAAAGTAAAATTTTAAAATATTTCATTACAAATCAATAACAAAGTTTCAACATTTCTATGGAAAAAACTTTTTATATATTTTTAGATTTATGCAAAAAGGTAAAGACATACTTTTTTAGAAAGCCAGAAAATATGCTTTAATTTTTATTTTATTACTAAACTACTACTCTCACTGAAACAATGAAAAAAAGATCTTATAAATTTTGAAAATACCAAGAAATGTTTGTCACTAAAGTAGGCTAAAGTTAAATAGTTGTAAGCACTTTCATGTCAAACAGTATGCAAATAGTTTAAGTTTTATTAGTTTATACATACTAGTAAACCGTTTCAATTGTTTTCCTGAATTCATATATGTTTTTACACATAATACAATTTAGAACCACCCTCATTTTGAACATAACAATTGTTGTAAAAGTTTATATATGTTAATAATGAAAAGAAAAAACATTTCAAGGGTAATTGAATAATGTGCAGTTGCAATTCTATGACCCAAAGGCATATAAAAAAACATAAAGACATGCATTTTGTAATAGAACAAGTTTGCACAAAAATTTTAAACGCTATTAAACACGCAACTCTTTGTTCAAACTGGATTAATGTGCAGAGTTTTTTGCAGCAGCTGTTGTGTGTTTTATTTGGAATAATGTAAATATTTTATCAGATTATTTAGTAGCAGTGAAAATATTAAAAAAAAAAAGTTGTTTGAGGAACCACATGCTTTTTTATTGTTGTTTACTGTTAAAATAACTTATATCTTTAAATATAATAACCTTTAACCCAAAGAAATCCTAAAATGAAATTAACGCCTAAAAGTGTACTTTATTATTAAAATGATATTATGTTCGCTAAATTCCTCCTTTCTCAAAACCCAAAATTATTTATATGAAAATTAAAAGGTAGACATAAATTAAACAATTATAAGAACCGTTGCCTATCTTAAGGCCAAATGTAAGTTTTATTCCGGTGGGTGATGGAAATCGATTTGGAACCGTAAAATTAATTTCTAATACATTTTCAATAATTATTGTCTCTTTTTTAACTAATTTTATATTATTTGAATTTTATTTTGTGGATGGTATAAATTTTTTAAACTACAATAATTTGAGATTTGTTCAAAAATGATTTTATAAAAGCGCTTGAATTTTATCACACTATTTAGAGATGGAAAATTTCTATTTAATTTTTAGCAAATTTTTTTCACTCTAAAACATTATTTACACCATGAGCGGCCTATCTAGTTTTATTATAATTTGCTTTGTTCTCTAATTAATTTTCTTCCTTTCTTAATTTCCGGTCAATATAAGATAGATTTTAAATTCCTTCCTGTCTGTCTAACACTGCCCCCCCTTTCATAATTGAACACACACTTTCCAACAACCCTCTTTCCTTTTTTATAATAAGAGTTGCTATGCATACATACAAACATTCCGATTATCCTTAAAGCATATAATTCTTTTATTTACTTCCCTCTTAATTCAATGAATGAAACAATATGACGTCATTAAATTATACATACATATACACATGTGTGTACATTCATATAAACAGCTGTAGCTGTACTTTATGCTGGAAATATGTTTTGGATTCCTTTTTCGATTTTATTTCTTTAGAGAGAAATACTACAAAAAGATCTGCAGCAAACAAGAAGAAAGAAACATATAAGAGTTGCTGGTTTTTTATAGGCCTTTCCAATTGAGATAATTGTTTTGTTCTTATTGCTTTGCTTTGTATTGAAAACGAAAAGCAGGTCCTTTGTTATTTTGTATTCCTTTTTACAGTGTTCTCATCGTTATTTCCAATAGTAAAGAAAATGAAATTGAATAAAATGTTGATAAATATTTTCACAGAAAGTTAGGAAATATTATGGAATAAATTTTAATTAAAATAAATCTTAATTTCTTTTCTCATAGTTCTTGGTTGCGCTATAACCTTGCTCTCTTTACTACAGCTGCTTTCTAGAGATTAAGTTTAGTATAAACTGTACAGAAACCTTAGTAGCATCCTCTCACCTAAAAAACTGGCAACAAGTTGCAGAAGATATTACTTCTCATTTCCCTTCGATATGTTAACTTGCCATATTTTGACCTTAAAACCTGCCTACCATAATGATATTCAAACTCACACTAATGCTTGTATGAATATTTTTGTTCAACAACTCGCACATGTACCTCCTTTCAGTTCTAACCCAAAAAGCTGGGGCATCGCCCAAATAAACATGTTTGATGGCATGTGTAGGTTTCAAATGTGACTAGAATTAAAGCAAGCCAACAAGTCAAAGTAGATACGAAATAAAAAGATAAAAATTGTCATCATAAATGCACAAACATGACCTAAACCCTTTAAATATGCAAACAAGAAAAGCCTACAGCTCTCATGCATATGCATTTAATATTAACGAGGGAAAAGACTAACTAACAAAAAAGGTTAAATAAAAGTAATGTCTAGTTTCTTTACAAAAAAAAAAGTCAGAAAAAGTCATTAATAATTAAATACAGCCTATATTACGGCGGAAAAAAATCTTTTATCAACTAAAACTGTTAAAACAATAAAAAACTAAGACGCATTTTCAAAACACCAAAAAATTATTTAAAAAAAAATTAAGAGCATTTTTAATGCAAAATATCTGGTGAAACTTAATTTTTTTGTAAAGTAAAATTTTGGTAAAATTTGGTGAAATTTTGTATAAAATGTCAGTTTAGTGCAATCCGTTTTTTATGTGTTTTTTATGAAATATTGCAATTTGTGAGAATAATGTTATTGTTGAATTTTTATTACTACCTCGTACTTTCATATATTCTGACACAAGGTTTTTTCTTGTTAAAAAACAAACGGCAGGAGAGTTTTTAATAATTTTTTGTATTTTGGTTTATTAACTATTTGGGAGTATAACAAAAGAAAAACTATTCAAAATGGCCGCCATTTGCCCTCCAACAGGATCGAAGTCTGACAGGCTAATCATCTATTGCAGTACGCACGACTTCCAGGGGGAAATTGTCCACTGCGCGAATAAATGCACGCTTAAGAGATTCCAAACGGACCACAATTTGTAGTCTAAAGGATTCAGGTCTGGACTACCCGATGTACAATCTTCTGTAGAAATAAAATTTGGTACATTGTTTTTTAACCAGTCTTGAGTGATTTTAGCTTTATTGGCTGGGGCAGAGTCTTGTTGAAAGGTCCACGGCTCGTTTTTGAATAGAGCGCTATTGAGTGGCTTCACAACCTTTTCCAAAACATCAGTTTGGTACACCTTTGCCAATGTTTTAACACCTTTTTTGCAGCTTGGTGACCCCATCATAGGAGACTCCCCACCATACACTGACAGAAGCAGGATCGTGACCTCTCTGAACTCTCGGAACCAATTCATTCGCTTGTATAGATGACTGAGCATAGACTCTATCATTTTGTTTGTTGAAAGACTCCTCCACAGTAAAAATTTTTTCATCGGTAAAGAGAATTTTTCTGTGGCCATTATTTGCATACTGGCGAATTAATGCTTTTGATTTTGGATTTTGGTCCTTGTTGTAAATAGTACCAAATTGGTTTTGTCCGGGTTTACTCCTAGGCCATTCCTCATCGCCCAGTTGCTAAGTAGCCCCAGCGTATCAGACATGATATTGCTTATCACGTCCGGGAACAGTCCTGATACCAAGATCACAACATCATCAGCATATGCGACGACCTTTATAACTTTGTCGTCTAATTGCATAAGAATCGTGTTAACAACCATAAGCCAGAGTAGCGGAGAGATTACACCACCCTGAGGTGTACCTCTATCCACTAGTTTTGTCATATTGCTGTTACCAAGATTTGCAGTGACTATTCTTGACCTCAACATGGACACCAGCCAGGTACTCCTCCACTCGCAGACTAGTAAGAGCATGTTGAATGGCTACAGTGGTCACGTTATTGAAGGCTCCCTCTATATCCACGAAGGATGCCATTGTGTATTGTTTGTATTCAAGGGTCCTTAATACGCTGCACAATACAAAAAAATAACAAGGTTCGAAAAACGAATTCTGGCAGAGGACACAAAAAAATGTGTATCGGCGTTTTGAAAGTTTACGTTTGGCATTGAGTTTAGGGGGATTAAATTACTTCTGCACATTATTATAGTGAATAGGCATAGCAAATCGTGTAATCGTAAAATTTTCAATATAAAGTGCGTTCAGCACATAGACAACACTATGAGGAACATGTTTGTGAAACATTTTAACCCTCTAACTCTTCGCGGTATAAGTTTTTTTGTCCCTTTCTTGAAAAGGTAACCTTAAACAGCAATATAGCGGGGGGCATTGCAATGAATGCCCTACATAAAATTCTACTATAAGTCTTCAAAGTCACCAAAGCTCAAAATTTAACTCGAACGCCAGAAGTAAGTCAAAATTTAAAATGTGTTCAAGGGTTAATTTTGCACTTTTTCACAGTTACCTAAAATTTCACTATACGTCAAAGTATTAAAGAAAGCTATAGATATAATATTACTTTGCAAAACGATGAAGGCAAATTTGGGTATTTAAAAGGGTATTTATTTATTACGTTTCCTTTTATGTTAGCTCTAGGCAGTTCCATATCGCTATCTATCTACATCCAGCCTATTTCGACTATAAGGGAGTGAATACACTTGCCTTTAAAGCGTGTTTCAAAAGGTGAATAGGAATTTTCGCAACTGTTAATTATAAGACGAATATTTATATGAATATAACAAAAAAAAAACTTAAGACTTGGTAATACTTTCCCCCAAAAATACATATAATTTCCTTTTAAAAAAAATTATAACTTGTACAAAAATTGCAAGACATGCTTTTATCGCTTCGCTGCAAATTTTATTCAATAACACCAGAAAATATGTTTCTATTTTAGCAACACCTTAAACACCCTTGTACATTAAAGGCAAATATATACTGCCGACTTTTAGGCAGCTTAAACACACATAAATTTTATTCGTGAGCATGTTATAAAATACCGATATTATTTCAAGGTATGCTGCCGCTTAAAAAAGTTAAGGCACAAATTTAAGCGAATTTAGTGTAAAACAGCCTTGAGGCATGCTAAACTAATATTAAACAAACATAAAGTTATTGGCATACTTTTAGAAGCTTTAAGTAGGTAATTAAGTTACTTAAGTATTCTTGTGTTCAATGAAGGCGACATGAAGTATTTTACGGCAGATTATAAAAATTATATTACATCCACAAAAGGGGGGTACAGAAAAATCAAACAAATTAGTAATGATTATTGATGACTTTTGTGAGTAGAATAAGCAAGTTAATTTAGTCTGCAGAGTTGGTTATTTCGTAGAAGTTGCAATGGAAAATTATGTCTTAATGATAAAAAAAAATTAATCAAATAGTTTTGTATATTTGGACTTCAATTAAATTAAAATAAAGTGGAAAACTTAAGCTAATCAAGTTTCCGCATTAGAGCGCAAATATAACAATATAAAAATACCTCGAAACATGCTGCATAAACTTTTAGAAATACTGTAGAAAACTGAGATAAAAAATTTTTATCAATTTTCCAAATTTACCTTTTCGCTGAAAAGTATGCTTTGAAATTTTTGTATAACCTAAATATATGAGAATTATTTTTGCCTTAGGTACAATTCACTCAAATAACCAGTACAATATTTTTACTGCGTGTTTTCTATTGAAATAATTTCAATACTGTTTTCGTTTACAGCAACACTTTGTTGAGCCAAACTATCGTTAATTGCTCTTACAAAGAGAGTGTGAACAGAAATTTAAGTTTAATTACAATTCAGTATTTGATTTTTTTGCAGATCAAATGCTGAAAATTTTTTTTAAATTTCAATTATGTATATATTTTGTTCTTTTTAAAAAAAAAATTCTGCAAAAATCTGTAACCCACCATTAAGTTCTTTTTTTCAAAAATAAATTAAAAAAATTTTATCTTAAGATTTCAAATAAACTCTGCTTTCTCCTGCTTTTGCTAAACCAACAATCAAATATTATTATCATTTTTTTCAATTAAAATCCTGAAAGTATGCTTTATAAATTTTGTCATAATAAATTTATTAATCTGCCTTTTACACTTCAGATTAAAATCTTGTAATTTATTTTTATTGTCTCTTATATTGTTGCCATTGTTCCAATATCACGTAATGGTAGGAAGAGAGAATGAGGATGAGAATAAGATAAGAAATGGAGGTTCAATTAAATGTTTTTTAGCCAGGTGAGGGACTTCTTTTGTTGTGAATACTCGTGCAACACTTTTATACTTGTTGTGCATTTAATTGCCGCTTTTAAGGTTGATTAAATAATTTATAGTAGGCTTTAAGGAGCCTGGTTTAATAAGCCAAAGAAGTTAGCGCCAGAGAGTAGAATGACGCAAGTTTTAAAGGTCTTCAATGTACATAATTGTATTCCTTAAAAAATTTTAAGCATTAAATGTTCAATTTTAATTAATATTCATCAAGCGATAAAAATGCTGCCTAATTTTAGGCTAATTTATTATAAATAAAATAACTCTCGAATTTTACTTTCATTTAGTTATTGAAAATATTTCACTTCGTGCAAAGCAGCAAGTTTTTGCCAAAATATAAATTAAAAGTATATCATTGCATACTTTTAGGGGCTTTAAAAAAGTTCAGTGGCTAGATTACAAACATTTTGGCACAAAAATCTTTATAAACACACTTAAGATTTACACAAAATTATTACGCTATCTATGATAACCAAACAATAGTATTCCTAATAACTTTTTATAATCTAGATAAAATTGTATAAAAGAATAAGATAAAAGAACCCTTAGCTATAGTATTATGTGTTTAGAAATAAAACACAAAAAAACATGTTTGCTGTCACAATGGGAACAACAGCTCATAATAATAAAATGTGTTATTTAGGTGTCTGACTCACACGTCACATGTGGAAAGCAAAAAAGCAAAAAGCTAAATTTATAAAAAATTATGTTTGTTAAGAAATTGTTTATGGTTTGCGTAGAATGACTTAGAAAATCGATAGGTTTAAATAGTTAAAACTAGTAGTATTGCAGACGAGGGAACGGCCAACTAAATGGTCAGTCGGCTAGTAGTGAAAACAAGTATAACATATAATAAAAAATAAGAAATTATTAGTTGTAAATATAGGCCATTGAAAAGAAATCAATAATCTAAAGTGGCTTCCATTAAAAGTACTAATAGCTCCATTAAGTATGGTATAGTTGTAATTTATAAAGAGAATTAATTAAAAGCATTTCTTTAAAAACGCCACTAAGTATGATGTAGTTGTTATAGACGTTTTAATGCACAAAATATTGCTGAATTCTTAAAGCAACTATTAGCTATAGTCGCACGTCTTAAATTAGTTTATGAATATTAAAGTAAATTGAAAAATATAGCCAACGTATTTGTCTTAATGTAGGCAACAGTTATGGCATTAAAATTTTATTTCAAATGGAAAAAGGTTTCTAATAATGCCCTAAGCTAGGCAATGTTTTTTAATACAACATGCCGGAAATTCGTGACTTTTGACAACGAATTTGTAATATTTGAAAAGTTAACAATTTAAATTATATCGAGTTATTTTCTTTTTGTAAAACAGTAAAAAAGTAAAATTTACATAAAAAAATAAATTACTGGTTCAACTTACCTTGCATTCTATACTGCGGAACAAGAACACTTTTATCTAAAAAAAAAGTAAGAGAAGAAATTAATTAAAAAACCAGCTTGATTTAAATTCATGTCATAGAAAAATTTACATTGAAAAGCTGCAAATGAAAAAAGACAAATACCAGGCAGTTGTTTATTCTTCCGCTAGCAAAAAGAAATATTTACATTTAGCCAGGTCATGAAACTCTCTTATTTGCGGACATTGCATACAGCCCCTTTAAAGAAACCAAAAATGTTTTTGTAATAAACACATATTGATGCATTTTTATAATATCTGGCGGCCCTTTAGCAATAATATTAAAGGCCTCCTATATGTATGCTTTACTTAAGTTTATTGTCATGTAAATATTTACTAAATGAATTTGCACCAGGCATTTAGCGAACTGATTAGTTAGGTAAACTTTAAGTGCAAATAAAGTTTGTGATTAGTTAGACTGTGATTGTAAACAAGAATTGGAAAAGCAAAATGCAAATAAATGTTTTTATGTTTTTATTCATCAATGTTGTGCTAAGCAATTTTTTTTTTCACTAAATTCATTTAATAATTTTAATATTTCAATTTTTTTATGATAAGATATTAAAGTAATAGTGTTTTGAATTAAAACATTTTCATTGTTATTAAATTAATTAAAAAAGTAAGAATGTTTCACATGATAGTGTTTCACATGATTCCACTTTGTTCCTCATTGTCTAAATTCAATTTTAACAAAAAATGATTCGTAAGCGTGATTAGAAACAAAAAAATTTGAATGTAGAATAATTTAATTTCAATAATTAACCGCGTTTTTACATAATGTCGTTATGTTCCATGTTGAATAAGAACGCAGTTTTATTTTCTAGCTGGCGTTACATTCAGCCTTTCCCGGGTTTTACGAATGGTCTGCTTCCTTTAATACGTAGATGGTACTGTCTGAATGCAGCTATTTTGTTCACGAAGCTGTTACGGTGAAGATAATTTCGCGAGACCTTCTAATCGAAAAAATACGAATGAATTTAAAATAACTTCGGTAGGCCTTACATTCCGTATACTAGACGACTACGCTACGTTAGATACAAGATTATTTCGGGGGATCTTTTAGACGGAAAAATGTGGTTTAATATAAGCAATAACGGGTGCCTAATATTAGGCAAAATACGATTATATTTGAAAAGTAAAAGATCATTTAGGGAGACCTTATATTTGTCACGCAGCTAACCTGCGATCGGGAGCTTTGTATTCGGCGAAATATGATTTTAATACGTATTTGTAATTGGCAAAACTGCGGTCTAAGGTTTTACTACGGTTGGAACAAGCATCGGTAAACATTTCGGACTACAGTTCAAGTGGCCTGCTCGTCTTGTCATGGTGAAACCTCCACACTATATACAATATTTAATATAAACTAAATGAGAATTATGACAATTTACAAAGTGGATTTTGGATTTCGCTACCTGTTAATATTGTTTGTGTGTTGGTTTGCATATCGGGTGAGAAATTTTTAATCAAAAATATACCATACAGCATTAAAACCTTAATGTTTCATACAAAAATATACTAAGTATATGTCTGATTAAGACATCCTATACCCTGAAGTGTACTTAGTTTATCCCTTAATTACACTTCACCCCAAAGTATTAAGTTAAATTTTCAATACTAAAAACTAAAGTAAACGTGAAAATATAAATAAGTGTTTCACCTAATTCCATTTCATTCCCGCCGCACTTAGTAAATTTTTTTTCTAATTTATTCAGCTTTAAAGTTCTAAGAATTATTTTTTATGACGATATGAATCTAAAGAAACTATAGGCTATTTAAAACCTAATGTTTCATTCCGTTCATACCTAGCTGAACTGTAGCTAAGAGTTAACTTCAAATTTACTTTAAAGACAATCAAATAACAAACATTTTGTGCATTTTTAACAATGTATTGTTAGGATTTTTTATCAATCCAATTTAGTTCTGCTTAAACTTTATTGTTTATTGAACTCATGCCTTAAAGCATGCTTTAGTTTTGAAAATTATATAAGAACTTGATTTAAAACAAATATCATATTTCTATAAAGTTTCTCACAATTGCTTGATGCCAAAGAAGAATATCTTTGATTTACTTTGCATATCCTGTGTTATTGTCCATTGAATGCTATTGTTCAAAATCATAACGAAAGAAAACTTAAACTGTGCAAGATAAAGCAATATTTTGAATAGAGTAAATGTGAAAATATAGATACAATTCAATTAAAATGTTTTCTTTCTTAGGTTTTCACTAGGTTCACTAGATGTTTTCACTAGAAAACATTTGCAGAATGTGGTCACTTCAAGATAAACTTGAAAAATTTTCTTCTATTACGTTTTTCTAAGACAAACTATTGGCATCTATCAAACCGTCTGCAGCATTATCGAAACATTTTTTATGTCAATATTGAAATTGTGATAAAACTTTGTATGAATAAAGAATTTAGTACGAAGGAGATAAAGTAAGAAGACAGACAATTTGGTAGACATGCTTATTTTGAGAATGACATAAAATAAGAAAAGGAATGGAAAAAAATATCAATCAAGAAGAAATGGATGAATAAAACTAACTTAAAAAAGAAAACCGTAAAGTAGACAGTAAACTATGAGAAATTTAAATGGAAATTAATTGTGTAAATAACCTAACTTCAGAACGATTATTTTTCAATAGCTGTAGTCAGTGTTTGGTGCAAATGATCTTACAAAGGGGCAAGTGAAAAATTTCGTTACTTTCCAACAACAAAAATCCTACAACCAAATACACTAAATTTCTGTCACATTTCAAAAGAAAAGCCATGATAATTTGCATTTACACTTTTGCAAGACCTTTTGCACGAAACACTGAATACCGCTAATAAAAGCTTTACAAAATAATTTCATTTCATTCTCTATTTTAATATTTTCTTGCGTTTCCCTTCTACTTCCAGAATCCGCAATAGTCGAGGCAGTTTAGATAGCATTGGCACAGCGGCCGCCTCCTCAGCAGCCTCACAGGCGAGTTCCAGCGGAGGTTCCAATCCCAAAATGGATATGGCCAATGGTTTGAATGGTTCTGGAAACAACAGTGCCAATAATAGTCCACAACATCATCACCACAGTCCCAGCCATCACCGTTCGTCACCACGTAATGGCCGCGACTGTTGGTCCAAAATGCCAGAGCCTTTAAATGGACAGAAAACGGAACACAAAGAGAAATCTTCACCCTCACGCCGCAGCCTAAGCGGTTCTAGTTCCAAACAAGGTTCACCCTCCTCCGGCCGCACCAAGGGAGTACCACCTAGTTTTGGTTATGTTAAACGTTCAAATGGCTGTAATACATCCACGGCTGAGCAACAAAACATCGTTATGATGATGAATAACAGCAGTGGTGGTGGTAGTAGTCCACAAAATGGCCGCACTGCTCATGTTTCGGCAGTGCCAAGAACTTCGACAGGGGGACGTAAAGTGCAGGGGGGAGCACAAACTTTGCCACATGAAGTGATAAGTAGGTATTTTTTGATATGTAGAAGCAGGTTTTTGCATTTAATGTGTTTTACTTATTTTTATTTGTAATCGTAGAAATGCCTCCCAATACCCAGCATCGCAGTTATTCTTTGACCGGACCTGGAGCTACCCAGTTGAGCCAGTGTATTAGAGAACGTTTGGCTGGTTCGCATAGTTTACCAAAGCAAGGTTCCGATATGCACATGTTTCAACGGTAAGTTCCTATAATTCGCAACAGGTTGTCTGCTTTCAAAAACTAATTAAAAAAAGTAGGCAACACTTTTTAAATTATTATAATGCAACCTAAAGTATGCAATTTTTATTTCACTGGGTTATAATGTTAACAGACACCATTTTAAAATAAAAATTTACTTTTATCCTAAAAGTATGCAAACGAATTTGTTATGTTCAAATTTAAACTAGTTAAATCTTTAAGCTTATTAATGGCTACCAACAAATTTTGTAGCGATTCGTTTCCAATTAGCTCGAGTTAGACACGAAAATATGCAACAATTTATTTATTAATGTCTAAAATTATGCAATCATTTCGTGGATTTTAGTAAAAAAAAATTATGTCTATAAATCGATTTACATAAACTAATTATCTTGCATACACTTAATTATGGGCAATGCCAAGCTAATTAGGGATTCATTAATGACACGTACGTTAGCAAATTGTGCAGGCAACACGAAGCCTCTTATTATATATACACATTTATTTAGTCGACATTATTTGGTAGTTAAGTATCATTTATTAAATATGAAACGATAAAATAATAAAAACGGCCTCAAAATAGATGCATTATTATAATTTTTTGTTTAAACAAAACGCAAATTTAATTATAATCTAGGTACAGTGATGGATTTATAATTAGTATTTAATTAAATAAATTAATTGGGTTTTTTAAGTACCATAAAATCACTAGAACACACTGTGCCTTAAAGTATGCTTTACATTTCAATTGGTTAACCTTTTAATTAACTATTTTATTAAGCAAATCAAAATTAATTAATTTTTTTTCATTGACAGTTTATCTGGTCGTCCTGGCAAAATGCTCGATGGTTCTTTATCTGACACCCAAACGTATGCTGAGGTCAAACCTGAATACAGCAGTTATGCCATGTGGTTAAAGCACAGCAATACCGCCGGCAGTCGTTTATCTGAGGGTGATTCTTTGGAAAATATGCAAATTGCTTCCCCATCTCTGTCAAGGCACAATCACAAGATTATGCAACATCGTGCTGCTGCGGCGGCTGTTGTGGCTGCCGCCAATGCAGCTGCTGCTAATTCGAATGCCATGGCGGGTACGGAGTCGCCTTATGTGCAGAGCCCCCGCTTGAATCGCAGCAATAGCATAAGGTGCGTGTAAATTTTTATAGAATTTACTTGAGAAAATAATTTATTTTTTGATTAAGCATGTTTGTTTAATACGATTTTATAAATTTATTTAAAAATTTTAACAAATTTATTTTATTTAAAAAAATCATTTTAACAAAAAAGCTACTTGAAAGAAAGGACGTATGCAAGGTGATTACAAAAAAAAACGAACATAACACGAGTTTTAATTTCGTTGTATATATAACACAATTTTAAAGCTTTAAAAATAAAAGCTTTACTGAATTTCAATCGCCACAAAACATACATAGCTAGTACCCTAAAGCTGCGTTAAACTTTTTGTAGAAGCTTTAGATTCATCCACATAACTTTTATATAATATTATTATTATTGAATTCAATTGAATACTTCGCTATAATATTAAAGCTGCTAACTTTTTTTAAATGTGATTATTTCAAGTTGTAGCCTTTTGTTCTGTGCTTAAAAAGCTTTCTGGTAGTTCATGCAATCGTAATGTCAAAAGCTGTTCCTATTAAACTAAAGCGTTTGATTTTAGCTAGATAAAATATATTGTATTTCATGCTATGGTTTCCTTAGAGTTTTTTGCAATTAAGGCCTTTAGTTTAGCTAATTAATGTTTTTGGTTTGAGCTTTCTTAATAGGTTACAAGATTTCTGTATAATAGTTTTTTCCTCTAGAGCTTTTTAATATTATCTTCAACCATGGTACTAAAGACAAATAAGTTTAAGAAAATCATTGGTTTTAGAGCGTAAATTATCTCTGTGTTATAAAGATTTTATTTTTATCAGTTATGTCTTTGGAGCTTTCATAAGCTCTTAAGAGCTTTTAATTTGTAACCAATATTTTTTATAATTATTAAATTTTAGAAACTAGTTATATTTATTCAAAGTAAAAAAGCTTTATATATAATATAATTTCCTTGAGCTTTTTTTTACTTATGCCGCGTAAATAAAATTTTTCATTCAAAAATGTGTTTTATTGGCATCAAAATACTAAAATGTTATTCAAAATATATTTGTTTTTGAATATAAAGTTACCAAAGCTTACTTATGGTCTTTAAAGCTTAGAAACAATTTAATTTTCTTCGACTTGGAGACTTCATATTAAATACTCATATTAAACCTCTCCATTCCTCCTCAAGCAACATAATTCATTTCATTTTATTAACTTTTAAAAATTTAGGAAGAACTTCAAAGAATTTCATTAGCGACAAACGAATTTATGTTCTCATAACTTGAAATTCCTCGTTCACGCGACAAACACCCAGATTAATTTTGTCAAGAAGAAATATTTTTAGATACTTTATGACTTATTTACACCATTTTTCCTGTCTTTTCTGCAACCTCTAAACTCTATACGGTCTCATATTATTTACTTTATTTGCACAAGTAAACTTTGATACCTGCACACATACACACAAATGCTTGTACGGCATGAACTACGGATACTAATGCATATTCTACACAGAATCAAAGTTTAGTTCAAAGAAGCATAAAATGAGTGACTGGCTTTTACTTTGTTTTCATATATAAAATTGTGTGTGTGTGTGTGTGTGTGTGTGTGTGTGTGTGTGTCTGTGTGTGTGTGTGTAGTATCTTGCTTTACCAAGTTGTGTTTTAATTTATGCAGTATAGTACACTTTCAGGCATATAAAAATTAAAAAATGTGAAGGTATAGTACAGTATGAGTGAGTACTACGCACAAACATGTTGTAAAGTAACAAGTAGAAAATATTTTCTAGTGCCAGTGCGTAGTACATGTGTGTGTGTGTGTGTAAAGGAAAGGAATTTTTCCCAAATACTTTTAGCTGTTAAATACAGGTTTAACGTTATGAAAAGTATGTAAAAAATATTTATGTTGAAAGTTTTTTTTTTTGGTGTGAAGTATTTGTGTTTATGTGCAAAATTTAAGAGTTTTTAAGGCGTTGCAAAGTGTGCAATATTTTAGCTTTGAAGGCTTCTAGTAGCAAAGGCAGTCAACACGAAACTGAAGCATAATTTTAGGCGTTGCATTTAGAATATTTGCTGATATACTTGTAGTTTTCTTTTATTATTTTCATAAAAGACGTACATATTGTTTCTATATGTTTTGTAATTTGTTAAGTAGTACTTTAAAACAATGAAAACTACTGTTTACCAGGAAAATAAAAAGATTTGCCACCTATTAATTCACCTCTTTTCAAATAACTACCCACCCGTTAGGGGCCTTTATAATTTCAAAGTAAATTGTTAAAAAATAATTCATTGTTCTAGGGACAATGAACTTTCAAATTTTTGTGGCATATAATAAAACAAAAAATGTTTTAAAAGGGTTTGTAGACTGTGCATATGCAGTCATGCGTCATCGTTTACAGTTTAGAGAATTTTTAAAATTAAAGATTTTGTATACGAAGTTTCCAATGCTTGAACTTGGCACAAGCTAGTTTAAACTTAGTTTAAACTAGAATAAATAAAGGTTAAGATTTAAAACTCATTGCTTTGTATTGTCCTGTAATGAGATACTGTTTAAATTAGTCAACGATAGGTTAAACTTGGTTTAAAGCATGCTAAATAAAATGTTTTAATTAAATAATATTTTCTATAACTTTTATAAAAACAAATTATATATTCTCATATTAAGCGGACTTTAAAAATGTTACATACAAAAAATTAAAACATATCTGAAGGTGTGCGTGTGTTGTTCAGCAAATCAATTCTTTCATTATAAAACTTATCATGACTTTCCTCATGCAAAATCTATTTATATTTTCTAAAATTTGTCTCTTATAATTTGTTTGTTTAATTTCCGTTCAATTTAAAAACCACAAAATTTTGTACTACAAAATCTGCACATCAAAAATTTGTGAACAAAACGCTCACAATCACCAAAATGCACTAATGTGGACGAAATAAGTTGAAGATAACGGGAAGGAAAAAACGGAAAGAAAAGTAATGTCTAGTCTAGCTTTAGGCGCAAATTAACACCTCTCATTTTGAGGCAGACTATTGCAAATTTCCGGTTTCATACAGGAAATTTTGTTGGGCAAGAAGAATTAAAAAAAGTCAGATAAATAAGCAAGCAACTATAAGCATGATAAAACAAGCTTTAAGGGGAAAGTGATTAAAAAAAAACTATATAAATTTGCATTTATACTAACAAACCCAGCTAATTTTATCTATAATTTAACAGTTGCCTAAAAGTATACTCCATTTTTGCATAGATAACGGCCGTTAAAAATATAAAACCAAATTCTTTTATTATAATGAATTCATTCCAAACCTTTTTTCTACTGAAATTTGTTTTTCTATTACTAAGCCCCCGCAGAAATTGCAAAGCATACATTATGGCATTTGTGTGATAAATAACAACGTCAGCCATGAATGAGCAATGTTCAACTATATAAATAAATGTATGTTGTCAGACATTGATGGTTGTTGCTAGCTGACTTTAGGTACTATGAGTGTTAAATGTGTTGAAAAATTTTAAGGATTTCGTTTTTTTTTTCAAATGAAAACAAATGATTTTAACATAGTGCCACCAGGGTTTGGAGCATGCTTTTAGGCATTGACATACAAATATTAATGCGCATTTTATTTTTACTACCTAGAGTAACTTTGTATGAATGGAATTTTATGATGGCCTTGCATAATTAGAGCGAAGTTTTTGTATTAAAAGTCTATTGTAAACCACAACTGTGTACGTTGCTTTTAGACAAGCCAGTTTAGTTTTGTAGTGTTTGGTGGGTGTTTGACCCAATAGAATTAAATGTTTTATTTAAAACTAAACTTGTTTGTGTTATTTTAATACGGCATACAAAATCTGAAAAAATGTATCCTTCTTTGTTGTCCAGGGGACCAGATGTAGAAATTGAACCGTATTACTGTTTGCCGGTGGGTGCTCAACATAATGGTATTTTATCAGCTCAAATGGCTGTAGCTGCAGCCAATGCTCAGGCCAACAATCATAATCAGCAAAATAATTCCATAGCCGCCTGGAGTCAGCCCACTTCACCGACACCCATTGCCAGGGGTTTCAGTGGGCCCATGTCCCCTACACATGCCAATACTATGACCGGCATGCAAGTGGTCAATCAGGCTTCCACAGCAACGCATCGGTTAACGTATCCTAAGAAGAATGATGAGGGTAAGTTTGTTTAAGAAATAAATGAGCCAAATTTTAGAAGGTTTCTTAATTCGTTTTCCTTATTTTCCTTGCTTACTTTAGTTCATGGTAGCACAGCCTCCTTACTGTCGGGCGGCAGTTCTTTGTATGGCACCTCAGAGGAGAGGCAGGCCCAGGAAATACGACGTTTGAAACGAGAATTAATGGAAGCTCGCGAACAGGTGTTAAGTCTGAGCGGTCAGCTATCAACAAATGTAAGTGCATAAAAAATAGAAATAAATAACAGAGATAGAGAAATTACTCATAGTTAAACTAAGTTTAAACTTGAAACAGTCAAGAAAACAGTTGAAAAATGAATGATTTTATAAAAAAAAGGTAGTTGTCTTTAATAACTTGCCTATATACTTTTTTCGTAAACTTATAATTTGCCTAAACAAAGAGTTAAACTTTGTATCCTAAATATAGCTTTTAGCCCCAATGTAACAACATAAGTTCAACTCAGTTAAACTAAGTTTAAACTTAAAATAATCAGAGCAAAAATAAAAAAAAAATAATCCTCATTTATTATTTGCTCAAGTGCCTTTATTTTAAACTTATAATTTTAGAAGATTAGGAGTTTAAACTTAGAAAACAAGTATACCATGAACTTGAGAAATGCAGTAAACATGAAACTGGACGGCCGTTTTTATTTGTTAATTTGTATAAAGAGTTATACTTAACTTAATTTAAAATTAGTTAAACTAAACTTAAGCTGGCAATAGACAACATTACAGTTTACTATATTGTTTGAATTTATGAGAATAAGCTAAAGTCTTAAGAATTACCTAAATCTCATTTATTAGTACTTAAACTTAGTTTAAACCTAGTTTAGTCCGATAGAATATATTTACTTGCAGAACGTTTTAAATCAAGTAACGGGATATTTATTTAAATTTTAAAATTGCATTTAATTTAAAATTACCTCTACACAAGCCAAATTAAACATATTTCAAACACGATTGATTAAGATATTGAAGTAAAGTTTCAATAGTTACGCCATTTCAAATAGAGATGAACTTACAAATTAGAAATCAATCTGAGTTAGTTTATGTCTATATTAATTTGTACTCATCATCACCCAAAGAATTTCTTAAATAATTTTATCAAAATATCAAATTTAAACAAACTAATGACTTGAAAATTAATATTTATGGTGTATATTAAAAAATAAAAAAATGATAAGTATAATATAAAAATACCAAAAAAGCATACGAACTTGGGCTCGTCCGGGATTTGAACCCGGGACCTCCCGCACCCTAAGCGGAAATCATACCCCTAGACCAACGAGCCAGTTACAAATTTGTTTTCAACGCCGTACAACAACAATCACGCAATACATGCCTTTGTAGTTATACAAAATTACCACATTAACAAAACTATGCAGCAGCATTGCCAGTTTAAAATTATATATATCATATAATTTATCGTAAACACACCATTATAGGCAGGATGGTTTTAATTACACAAGAAAACAAAATTAAAATTGTAAAATAAAATGGAATTGGAATTAATACTGAAATAATTTTTTTTATGTATTTATCTAATTTGTTAAGAATCTTTCTTTTGTATTTTTTGAACAAGTATTTTAGGTTTATTACTTCTGTTTTCTTGGCTAGTTATAATTTCCAACTTTTATGAGGTTTTTTGGCTTGAAGCCAACCAACATTCGTTTTTTTGTTCAGCAAACTCAAACCCATCCTATAAACAGTTTTTTTTATAACATAATTTTTTGAGGTTTACGGCAGTACAATGTTGCATAATTTTTGTTGTTGGTTGGTAAAGAAAAATGAAAAAAAAATACATAGTTTACAATACAGCGGAAAAAATATGGAATCTATAACAATAGCAACCTAAAGCCGGGAAAAAGCACAAACAAATTTTATAATTCAACAAATTTTGCACCTCTAATTTAAATTTTGAAATTGTTTTTTAAGAAATATAAAGAAAAAAAATTTGCCAAATAAATTATTTTTAAGCTCATTGCTGAAAAATTTATAACTGCGAAAAAGGAAGTTTCAGCTTAAACTGCGTTCGCTCTCAAATGAAAGCGTTCACTGTCAAATGAACTGCCATACTGCGCCCAATTTTTGACACTTATGATCAGTATACTCTGGCAAATCATCAATAATAGAGTGACGCTTGAACAACGCTACCAAAATATACAGAGTTGCTCTGAAATTCAATCATCAACTGATCCGTAACGAATTTTGTTAATAAATAAAATTGCCGCATATTGAGTCAAACTAATCTACAACAGACCCTACAGAATCCATTACATCCGGCAAAATACACCGTTTGGATCTTATTTGCGGAAAAATTGAGAACGTCTAGAATGCGCTTCATTAATGTTCTTACGACTAAAAAAAATTTTGGTCAAAATTTAATTTCTTGTGTTATTTTTTTACAATTTAAATATGTATCAGGCTTAAAAACACCTTGTATTATTATTAAACTTAGTTTAAACCTGTTGCAAGTAAAGTTTAGCAATTTTTTACAAATAGTATGAAGAATACATGCAATAACAAATTTTTTCAAACATTCTAAATGAACGACGTTTGACTTCAGTTTTATTTTCACACAGTTGTAAGCGATTTTGTAATATTTTCCTTTTTTATTTAAACTTGGTTTAATGTGGCTTAAACTTTATTCAATCATTTTCTAGTTAAGTGATTTATTAATGCTATTCTAGTAGCAAAGGTATTATTTAAACATTATTTTATTGCAGCTTAACTTTATTGGTATAGAATTACAAATATTTTATTTGCGGTTTAAATAGTAAGTATAGTGTTTATCATTTACTTTCGATTAAAAAATAATTAAGCTTAATCTAAGTTTAACTGTACCGAAGTTTCTTTAAAATTAATTTTGTATTACAAAGCTGTAGTATAATATGAAATAAAACCTTGCTTAATCTTCGTTTAAACATTTCCTAATAAAGCCTAAGTTGCATTACTGATGTCTTAATACAAGCTTAAACTTAGTTTAATTTATACTGAGTTTAACTTAAATAAAGTGTTGCTTAATAGTTTTTTTCAATTAAATATAAATTTAAACTTAGTTTAACCTAGCTTAACTTAAGTTTAAGGAATTTCAGTAACTTAATACTTTAGCTTGGGTTAACTAAATGTGTACTTTGCTACGTTCCCCGCAAACATTACAGCCAGTTTAATTTTATTACAGTTTTTTTTTCATTACTCTCCTGTAATTTCTGTTATTTTGCAAAATCTAACTGTTTGAGCATTTTACAGTGTGCTACAATTTTATATGCAACATGCCCAAGCGAAGTTCCATAAAACATCGTTTAAGGTAAAAATGGTGGTTACAGGACGGACAAAATCCAGCAGTGTTGTTCATTTAAACACGGATGCTGCTGCTTTTGTTTCGTTCTGTTGTATTGGCACTTTCCTTAAACATCAATTTGGCGGTCACCACTAAGAAATGTTTTGCTTTTAGTGATGTTTAAGCTGTAAGTGAGGTTTGCGATGATGACGTTGCTGGTGGTTGTATAAAAGAAATATTTTTGCGCAATTGCAACTGTGAATGCTTTGGAAACCAACGCATATTTTTCTCTTGCAGCATCTTACACTTTTATGGCATCCAAACATGCAGTTTATAGTGGTTTTGGATTTTTTTATAGTTGAAATTTTTCTGTTTATATGGGGAAACCATCTAAAGGAAGTTGGAGGTTTTAGTTGGTGAAAAAAAACCCAAAACAATCTTAACAATGTTTTCTCTTTAAACATAAATGTTGTAGGGGCAAAATAAATAAATCTTTGGATTTTCTTAATGTTGGTGGTAATAAAAGCTGCAGCAAAGAAATGAAATAAAGTCGAAGAAAGAAGAAATACAAATATTAAAATCAATATGCGATGACAGTAATCGACAGCATAGTTGAGGTTTAAGAAAGCCAATATCTTAGCCATTAATGACCTAGTTTTCAACCTACAGCGACCAATGTATTTCATAGAAAAAAATTAAATTACTTCTTTTAACTCTAAAAGAACTTAAGGAATGAGTTTAATATTTTCTTGAAGTCTGCTGAAAATCATTAAAATATATGATGAGCACTATTTTGTTGCATTTATAAGTCAGTTTATTTATGGCACTAAGCATGACTCAGTTACATTATGCTTGACAAACGAGTTGACAATTGCCTGCATTCGTTGTATTTTTCACACTTTATAAGTTTCTGAATATCATCTTCAACTCATTGTTAACATCTTATGCATCGTGCAAATTGCAGAAGAATGTAATTTTTGTGGTTGTCATCAATAAAGCCACTGCAGTTTTTTTCTGAAGTATTGTTGTTTAGGTTTAATATGAATTTGTTTTATGACTTTGCAGAAAATATCGACAATTGTTTTGTTTTAACGATTTAAAATTGCCTTGAAATATTTCAATGAGTTTCCTGGTATAATGCAATTCATAATCATAAATCATATAAAAAGATTTAGTTTTAAATTTCTTCTATGTATGTACAAAATATGCATCAATTGAATGCAAACCAACTTTAGTTGAAGTATATTTAGAAAGTTAAACTGGGTTTATGTGAAGTTAACCTAAGTCAATATTTTGCGTCACAACTTCCCAATGCACAAGGAAGACTTGGGCAAAATATTAAAAGTTTAGTAACTTATAATCCAGGAAAACTTTGGCATTGGTTAAATTAAATAACATTTTACTTCCTAATTGCAATATAAGCATGGCAACAAATACAAGGCATTAAAAGCAATACTGCAAGATTTATTAAAATATTATTTGGGAATTTAAATTAAAATTATGTAAAATAATTTAATCGTGATAATTTCTCTAGTGCTAAATAATAGAAAAACTAGCCTCTGCGCATTTTGCTGCTAGCTTAAGCGAGCTCATCACCCATACTTTTAGAATAACTAGTAATATTGCATTTTATGCTTGCAATTTCACAAACAAAATGAGAGTTGTTTATAAAACCTAGCAAATTGTACAGGGTGTCTGGTGGCAAATTTATATATTCAAATACGATGTTTTCAAAAATTATTAAACGGTGCGGAGGGAGGGTGGTGCCGTTGGAATTATCGATTGTGTGGATTTGTCAGTCATAATGCTGCAGTGGTCGAGTGAGCATTGCGCGTTCGCTGAAGAGACATTTTTTAAGAGTAATAATTTTTACGTAATTGCTCGACGACAATTGTGTTCAAAGTTCGGTATTCGGCGAATACGTGATAGACCGAGAGTAAATTTAATTCGTCCGCGCAACTGCTTCGGTTATGAATGTCACAGGGCCAGATCCCAGTCGATATTAAAGAACTCCCGAAAACATTGAACTGGTTGAAAGCAGTTTACGTGAAAATTCGCTTTCAATACGGAAAAGAGCAGCCTCACTTGGTACTTCCAAGAACGATTATTCATGAAATTTAAAAAAAAGGATCTGAAGCTCAATCCATTTAAAATTCAAATCATTTAAGAACTAACTTTGATTTACCCAAAATTTTTGTGAAACGATTAGAGCGTCTTAGCACTGTAAATACCATTTTTTGGAGCAACGAGGCTCATTTTCACTTAAACGGCCACGTCAACAATCAAAAGTGCCGTTCCTGGTCTCCAAGAACCTGCAACCCTCGATTGAAGCATTAAAACCTTTTGCATTGCCCCAGGGTAACTGTTTGATGTGCCTTATCCGCGCATGAGATAATTGAACCATTCTTTTTCGAAAATTCTCGAGGCCAGGCCACGAATGTCAATGGTGAAAATTATCGACGCATGATTACGAATTCTTTTTGTCAAACCTGCGAGCTCACCCATCGTATTCTTCACACACGTGGTTTTAACAGGATAGGACTGCACACGCACAGCCAGAGCTTCGATTAATTTGCTTCGGGAAAATTTCCCCGAAAAACTGATCAGTCGCTTTGGGGACATCCCATGGCCACCGAGGTCGCTCGATCTAACTCCCATTGATTTTTTATTGGGCTACCTCAAAGAGAGGGTTTATAATGACAATCCCCAATTTCGTTTTGAACAGTGTGTTCAACTCGGCGAAAGACATCTGAATGACATACTCTTTAGAAAATAAAATCCGCATTTCCATTCTATCGTTCAATGCTCTTAATAAAACTTTGAGTCAATTATTACGTTTGAAAATATTAATCTGCTACCAGACACCCTGTATTAAAGTTGAGCAAAGACTTCTTTCTTACTTTTCCTGCCAGCGTGTTTTTCTAATTGAGTTTATTTATTTACAGTATTTCTTTTTACTTCTGAAACTTAATACAAAGATAACAGAGTTAAGCTACGTTTAAACTTAGCTTTGGATATATTTTATTTTAATATTTGCTATTTACTGAAGCTTATTCAAAACCTTAATCTTTTACCTGTAATAGTTAAACTAAGTTTAGACTAGTGTAGCAGATTTAAAACTTACTTAAATTTAAGTTTTATAGTATTTTTTTATTTAGTTAGCACAGATCAGAGAAGAAGCTTCTAGCGATAAATATACAACAATTTGAAAATCTAAATATAGTAAACTTAGTTTTAACTCAATTAAACCTGGCGTGGATGCAGCTTAAGGTTTGGGGTAGGGGTGAAGTATTAACGAAACAAACACTGTATGGGAAAATGGCAATGGATTAATGGATTTGCAGAAGGACATTTTTCTTTTGCGAATATTGCATTTAACTTGAGTTAAGGTTAAACGTAGGTTATTTAAGTGCTGGCTTTGCAGTAATGCTTGCGGGTTAATTTTAATTTATCGACGAAAGAAGATTGGTTTAACAAAATTAGATAAATATTTTTCCTAGTTAAACTAAGCTTAAATCTCGTAGTTCTAAATTGAGTTTTAAGTAAAGTTTAAAAATAAAGTTAAATACTTTTGTTCAACTAAAATAAAAAGGTAAAATTTTTAAGCCGCTAAGCATTTGATTTAAATACGAAAGCTAACCATAGATATAGATTTATATCTTAGAAAACTAAAATTAAACTAAAATTTTGTTCTGGTTAAACTAACTTTAAGGCTTGGACAATAAGTAGTTGGCTTAGGTAGTTAGCTTGTTGACTAGTAAGCAATCGACGGCTTTAGTTGCGTGGGTTCTGGTAGCCTAGCCACTACCCAATAGTCAATAACAGCAACTTTTATGATTATACTAACTTCTAGCTACCCTCCTTCGTCGGTAATAGTCTATATCCATCTACAAAACACCAGAGGCGCTGAAACACTGTTCATAAAATAAACAGCATAAGGTGCAATTGCAGAGTTATATCTTTTATATCTTTTCAACTTACACTACCACCTGTCTTCCCTAATCTATCTTTTTCCAAAGAAAGTAACACAATTATTAAAAGAATAATTAGTAGCAGCCATTGTTGCGGCAGTTATCTGAAGAAAATACCAAAAACAGCTGATGAGCAAATAAACAAGTAGACTGGTTCGTCGCCGACAGCGTGCACCGGCGCATAAACTGTTTCTGTGGTCATCGGTTATCATTATATTTTGTTAACTCTAGTGCTGAAAATGATTGCCCTTTTGTATTTTTTACAAAAAAATTAAGCCGCTAGAAGTTTTTATGAGCTATCGCCGCCGCTGCCTACCTGAAATTGCTTAGCCATTGCCGCCGAAAGTGGCATAGTGTAGACTCAACCTAACAAACAACCAACGAAGCGTAATAAGACAAGTAAGAAAAATAAAATAACAATTTTCGTTGTGCCGGTTTTTTGTTAAAACTTTAATGTTTTTGTATTGATTTTCTTTGGATTTCTCATTTGGTTTAAAGAATTTTCAGCAAGGCGTTTAATTTTGTCTAAAAAGTTGGTTAAAGGTTTCCGGATGAGCTGGCAATCCTAAACACTTGTAGAATAGTGTGAAACTGATTAAATTGTGTTGAGTTCTTCGGGAAGTGAAGCAAAGGGATGGATGAAAAAACGTCTGTGTTTAACAACTCTCCAATTCTTCATTATGTTTATGTTTAGAACAGTGTTGCAACGCCTCTGGTGGCGCATTACTTAAAACAGCATTAGCCATTTTTTAGTTATTATTTTACATCGTCGTCGGTATCAATTTATAGCATAAGTTTGATACCAATGAAGGCGGTCGGTCACAGGGATATATTAAGTATGAATACGAGTTAATACTACGAGTTAATACTTATCAGTTAATACTTATCAGTTAATACTTATCAGAAAATATTTTAGGATTGGCAGCCGCTCGGATCCGAACCCAGGTGACTACAGTCAGACCATGCTTAATAATCAACGGGATAACTAGTTAAGGCACACACCACCCTCATTTCTCCAGCTAAACTTAGTTTAAACCTTATGAGAGTTTAAACCTCAAGAATATTTCCTAGTTAAAAGTTTAAGTGCTGAAGTAAAGTAAAGAAGTAATAAAATTCTCAATTTCTGTTTAAAAAATTAGTTATTATTTCTCGATTTTATTTTATATAAATAAGTATATAGTTTTTTGTTACAACTCTTGTCAAACGGTAGCCAAACTTTTACCAGACTTTGGTAAATGCATGCCTTCTCGAGCAATGTAATTAATATTGCACAAACTTGGACGCGTTTGCCTTAAATGTGCACACATTTTTTTTTGGTATTTTCACGACAAAAAACACGATATATTGATATATTTTTTACAAATATTTCTCTATGGCATTGCTTTTATTGGCTGTGGAGTGAGTGAGTAAATGGATGAATGAGAAATGTGCAAGATTTAATGAGTTGTTGTGGGCAGTATGTAGCTGTAGCAGAATCAGCAATGACCTGCCGGACAACCCATTGACATGCCTTTTCCTCACTTTAAAAGGGTGGACTTACTGGCAGAAATAGTCGACTGTTTACAGAGACCATTGTAAAAATCAAGTAAAAAAAAACAAAGTGTTTGATCACAAACAAAACGTAGCAAAACTTATTTTAAAAAAAAAAAGATTTTCACCAAATAATTAAAACATAAACTTTTTTCTTCTTACAAGGTTTTTTCCAAAGTGTTCAACTGAAATAAACATTTCTCTATCTTTGTAACGCGCACTTCTGCAGTATAAAAAAATTTCTTTTTACGTTTTTTTTCAAATAAAGATATTAACTGACATGTTTACAATAAAAAAAACCATGTTGCGATATAAAAAATATTGCAAGAAATAAGTACTAAAAAAATTGTTGAATTAACCTACATCAACTTGAATTTTACTTAATACTTTTTTTGCTGGCGTCTTTAGTTTTCTTTTTCATTTTCTATGTTTACTATGAACGCATGTGCTGGTTCGTAATAAAACATAATAGGAAATTTAAAACACTATCTTATCTCTATGTTACTAAATGGTCTTATTTTTATTGAGCTTTTAAAATGTACTGAGTGTCTTAGTGACCCTTAGAAACATACGCACTTTATGTGTTTGTTTATGAGAGTTTTATAATGTATTTTGTTGAAAAACTCAAAGTGGCTACGTTAGTGATAAGAAAGTTAATGCGAATGAATAAAATAAAAAAAAAAATTACAGTCACGGAGCAGTTCAATGTGAATTTAGCAGTAAATTTCAATTAAAAAGCTGGCGAAACTTGCTGATTTTGAAAAACCTTCTTTTGAAAAATAATGGCATGTTTAGCAACATTGTTGCTAAGCGAAAAATATGATTTTCAGGTAAATATTTGTAGTGATTTCTTTACCAATAATTCCTCGACATAGATTTTTAAATATGTATATGATATTTTTTTAAGCCCGATAGAAGTTTATATTGTAAAATATAACACACAAATTTTATTCGAAAGATCAATACATGGTGGCATTAACATTTAAAAACGATTTTGGGTATATGGTCCTCGCGACTGTTCTTGACGAAACGCAATCTGGACGTGCATATATTTTTTAATTTTTGAAGAAACATGGACTAATGATGCCACCAAACGGTGCATCATGTAATAGAGTCTGTAGGGTCTACTATGTATTGGTTTCACTTCCTATGCATTAATTTTGCGCATTAACCTGTCAAGCCAAAAATTAGCCTCATCGCTGAACACAATTTGTGAGATAGCGTTATTCAAGTGTCAATCTATTTAAGATGATTTGCCAGATTATACTAATCATAAATGTCAAAACATACGCATTTGTAAATTCTAGCGGGCTTAAAAATAATTTTTATAAAACATTTTGTTTAAAGCCAAATACTATGTTCAAATTTCTTAGCAACATTGTTGATCAACATAAGCCAAACACTCCGTTGAAATTTCTTAGCAACATTGTTGATCAATATTGAAAAACCGCTTATCTTTATATGTATATTTAACCACAGTCTCCAACAGGCCTCTGTCTCCAGGAGAGCAGCGAGAAAAGACAAACGTTAGTTGCCGCCTCTCCAGCTCAGTAATTTTAAATACATCTTTATAATTTGATACAAAATCAAAGGATTTTTCTATTTTTCTAGTTTTCTACAACCAAAGATAAAATTGAACGCACAATAAATAAAAACTCTTGAAGAGCTGTTGTTTTGTGTGAAAAAAAATTTTGCTTGTAATTTGCATTCATATGTTTTTCGCAACATGAACTGAGTGCTACTTTTGCAACATTATTCAATAAATATTTTATAAAATTGTTTGGAGATTAGAAGTAGTTCACGTGCAATGTTGAACAGATATTTTTTATGGAGTTTTCTTTTCTGACGAAAAAATTGTATGTATTTTACACTTCGTACGCTTGGGCTTTTATTTTTCACAAAAACGGAAGAGTTCCGTGCTTACTTGTTGAAGTGTGTCATTATAGATACAAAACTCGCATAAATATTATGTAGTTCCACATTTTTGTTCTATAATGATCGATAAAAAATCAAAAAATAACGAAAAATTTTCTAAAGCGCAATTTCTAGCAACATTTTCATAGTAAACTCTTTGCCAGACTTATGCTATGCAGCAATGTTGAGCAACATTTGTATATTTTGATATCATTTTATTTTGTTATTTAATTTTTGATTTCAAAGTGTTTATTGTTGCTGGCCTAAAGTTTTTTAACAAGTCTGGGTATCGTTTTCAGATTATAAATTGTTGGCTTCAAACAAATATTATGCGATGAAATACTTAAACAAGCCTCTTCGATAATGGCTTGAATTCACCAGCAACATTTTTGAAAATTACATTTTTAATACCTTCCAAATAAAATATCTAAAATATTTGTTACCAGCTTGCTAGAAAAAAATTTAATAAACTTTTAAAAATTACAAAATTATTAATCAAAAATTGCCAATACACCATGTCATTGGTGTTTTAAGATGCTTTGTTAAACAGTGGCTTTATCTCTCCATATAAAATGTTTTTTTTATAAAAAACACCAAAGATTGTTTCTTTAATTTTGATAGTTTCTTTGGCTTAATTACTAATTATTTCAATAAAAAACTACTTTCATTTTCATTACACAACATTTTCAGAAACCGAAAAAATTTCTGTAAAACTTAATTAAATCAAAAAGTTGAACGAAACTTATCTCCCTTCTAATTTCTAAAGGATGCAACTTTTTTGTAGTTGCAATACAAACACAACAAAAAGTTTGTAATAAAACAATTCGTTATTATTGCAAGAAAATTTCATCAGCATTTTACGTTTTAAAAAAAAGTGCAAAAATAACAAAACTGCACTTGACTCTCCTATAAAAGAAAAAACTTTATATCAGTTTTTTTTTAAGTTTTCGTTTAAAGTTTTATAAAAGATTTAATTTTTCTTTCTTGTGTTTAAGCAAACGGCTTTACAAAATTTTATTCAAACAAAAACATACAAGAAAACTTTTTTGTTTTCAATGGCATTTCTTAGCAACCTATAAAATTAACATTGCAAGAGTTTCTAATTTTGAAAGCATTATTAATAAAAGTTATGATAAAATATTTCATTGCAAAAATATTTATCGAAATAACTATGATTGTGTTATTAAAAGGGGTGATGAGTTCAGTCAACGTTTTGTTGCCAACTACTTTTTTAACGAAGCATTTCAGTTCTAAAGTAGTTTGACTTGTTTAAAGTTCCCCAACAATGTTGCTTATAACTAAGCAACATAAAAAAGTTTATTATTGCATTCAATAACTATTGTTTGTGATAAATGTTTATTAAATTACACACTCGAAGTACATCATTGAATGTAAAATTGTCTGTCTTTTACCTTCGAGGGCGAGGCCCAAGAGAGTGAAGAAAATAAAAGTTATTTTGAAACAAAAGATCTCTACGTTTTATTATTAGCCTCTTTTAGGAAAAACCTATAGGTGTTTAAAGTACTTTTACAAAGGAACGTATTTAGTGCAACGAGTGTTCGGGGGAACAGTTTTAAAATCCGAATAGTTTCAAAAAAAAATTCACGCATACTAGCGCCATGATTTTTTGCTCAGGTCTAAAATTGCCCGAACACTGGATTGCAAGATCCCTGCGAGAGAATTTTTAGTTCACAATTGACGTACTCTTTTTGCATAAGGCAGCTACTAAATTACTAGAACGTTCAGAAAGGTCAAAGCTGTTCCCGGCATTCTGAGAAGGTCTTAAAATAAAAATTGTTCTGTTTTCTTAATAAATACTCACAAAGATGAACTCAAGCATAACTTTAAAACAACTTATTTAAACTACCACTTTTGTTGTAATTAAATAGTTGTTTTATATTGTTTACCAACGTGTTAAATGTTCCTTAATTTAAAAGGAAACTTAAATTAATTTAATTAGTTAAGAAAATGCACTTAGAGAAAATGTTTTCTCTTATTGCATGTCAAATTCTTCAAATGATTTAATCAATGTTACTCAAGATATTTCCAGAATTCGAACAGAGTATTAGACTTTATATCGATTAGCAACATTTTAAAATGTTGCTCAGCATGTTTTAAGAAATTGTTTGTGTAAATTCCTTATAATTTTCCAAATTTGCTTTTTGTTTGCTTCTAAATGTTTCTATGCAATGCTGCACAACAATGTTGAGGAATTCGCAAACTGATTTTCATATAAATAAACTTTAAATATTTCATAGTATTAATTTATCTTAAGCCTAGTACTCAGTTCAAATTTATGAAAAATGTTGAGCAACATTGATATTAAAAGTTTGACAATGAAAAATACACTCTTCAACAACTGTTGTTTGAGGTTTCACGTGAAACAATTGCTCTTTTTATTAAAATTTTAATATTTTAGTCTTGATTTTCTTTGGATTCGTCATTTGGTCTAAAGAATTTCGGGCATAAGACGTTTAATTTTTTCTAAAAAGTTGCGTAAAAGTTTTAAGATGAGCTGGTCTGAACAACCAGTGAAATTCGTTTAGAGACTAGCTTATCCACCCTCAACAATAAATTGCATTATTTTACAATGAAATGAGTTGGATTAAAAAAAAATTAGCTCAATATATATTTAATTTAATTTTGTTAAATAAAAGAACAAAATCCCAAAAACTCTTCTTATAATAAACCGTTTGATATTAAGTCCTTAAAGCTTAAATAAATAAGTGATAATTAAAAAATAGGTCGAAAAAATCTATAATAAATTGTTCTTCATATTATTTCATAAAAAATATGTTGCTAGTAAGTTGCTAAACATCCCAAACAAACTGCTACATATTGTAAATTCAACAAAAAACTTAGTATCTAGGAGTACATTCCAAATGCAGATAGGCCTGTAAGAAAATATATTTATTTATTAAAGAAAATAATACGTAGTTTATTCTGTACTTATGTATACAAATAGGTTCTTTGAACAAATATATTCCACACAAAGAGAATATGTTACAAGGTTGTATGTCCGTCTGCTCTCTTGTCTCTCTGTATGTTTACCTATTTGTACTTTACTTTCAAAACAATCGAAAAGAAACCTTAATGAAAACGTTGGGCAATGTTGTTTCTAGTGAATTTGTGTATTTTAAAACCATTGTTTGCTTTATTTGACATGTGTAATTATCTGTAATTTTAATGTGGGACAAGTGTTTATTTTATAGTACATAAATCTTATCCTGAACTGCATAAGTATTTGGGTCTCTTGGTCGTTCTTTCGTTAATTTGTTGTATTTTTGACGTTGAAATTGTAAGTGATTTAATGACAACAAAAGCTTTTCCAATGCCTATGAACTGTTATGATTTTAATGTTATTATGTATAACAACATATAGTTGGTGACATAAATTAAATCAGTAAGATTTTTAAGACAAAAAAAACTCATAAAACCTAACTGGTTAAACTAAGTTTACACATAGTATGTCTAAGCTTAAACCGCCGATTTTAATAAATTTATAATGATTAGGAAATTTATTTCAAATGAGCTAAACCTAATTTGTAACCAAACATATTTGCCAACAACATGTTGCTATTGAATTCTTAATACCTTTTAACTAATTTTAATTCTCCAGTAGGATTTTTAAGACAAAAAACTGAGAATTAAAGAGCCTCAATACTAGTTTAAATCTATTGCTCAACAAATAAAATTAAATAAAAAGTTTCCTTGGTTAAACTAATTTTAAGCATATTTAACTCAAGTTCATTGCCGTTCATTGTTATGTTTTAATAACTTTAAAGTTTGAAAGTTATCTCTAATTAAGCATTTCATAATGAAAACATTTGCAAATATACAACAAATCTTTATATTTTTTGTTTAAAAAATCGTTTATTTTTCTTTGTTTTAAGAGAGGAAATATTCGTTTTGTCCTATGTGATCATCCAAGCCTGGACACTAGATACATATTTCTGTTTTATGAGAGCAAATATTCGATTTTCTCTACCGATGCATCTAAGCCTAGACGCTATACATATATCGCTAAAGCAACATGTTGCTAACAAACCTTGGATACTTTTTTCCTGTTTTAAATCCATTAATAATATTCCTAAGTTAAAAAAGATATACGAAATTTTGAAAATCAAATAAAAAGCATCTGCAAACACTTGTTTTATAGGAACATGTTGCTATCAACAACTTTTTATTTTAGATATACCATTAAATATCAATAAAATTGAATACATATCCATGAAGCTTACAAATTGTGGATGTTATGCGAACTGCTGTCAAACTCCATGCAAAAAATTCCTATGAAATATTTATGATTGGAATAATGTTGCAGAAGTAGTACTCTGTAGATTTTGTGAAAAATATATGAGTAATGTATAGAAACATTCAAGCAACAATTTCATACGAAAATATATCGGTTAATTGTTTCATGCGAAAATTCAAAAAACAGCGTTTATTTTTCAGCCGTGTATTGTTCGATTTGCGTTAGAGTTTTTCTATGTTTTGTCTTATTTTATAAAGCAATTTTTCAAGGCTTAAATGTTATATTTTCTTAGCAACATGTTCCACATATTACATAGTTATTTATTTAAAAACAAACTGCTAGCAACATGTTGATAAAAGTAAATTCAAGAACTATCAAATTAATAAGGTTTAATAAAAAATGTTGTTCGCAAGATCTTAATCGCCCGAAATTTATTTATTTATAAAGTTAGTTATTGCGCACACTGTATATTTTTCGTATTATCATAGCAATATTATGTTAATGTCAATATTCTTTTTTTTTAACATTGTTAATTTCTAGCACGTAATAAACTAATATAAACTTTTCTTTTTCTCTTTTTAGGTAAGTGCATTTAATGCTTTTATTTGCTATTTTCAAAAAGGCTATACATATGCTATGGTATGTTCAAATTAAAATTTTTCACCAATTAACATTTCTACGTTAAAGCAGAAGAGAAACCCCCTTGTGTAATTTCTAGAAGTATAGTGGCAAAGTAACATAAATAAATCATAAAATCAGAACATTAGCTCTGTGCGACATGGCGCCAAGGATATGTGTATCAAGTAGACAAGAGAAATAAACAAAATAAAAAAGTCCTTGTAACCTTATAAGCAAAAGTAATGATTACTTGACAACACATATAGACAAATATATTTCGCTTTTTTTTTGAAATTTTTTTTATTGGCATCAAAATCTTTAATTTTCTCTACCCGACTAAAGTTATTGTCAAGGTTTTTCCATTAACATACAACTTTTAAACTACTCCCTTGACTTTTTGGCTTAAGGATAGCAAACAAAACCAAACATTAACTTGCCAAAACAACAACTCCTTTTAAATTATAGACAACTTTTTAAATGCATGGTGCCTAAAAGTCTGCAACACTTAGCTCATACATACACACTTGCAATATTTATTCTGTTTATGGCAAATGAAAGACACCCACCCACCCTCTTTTAAATAGCTAAAAATAAATACTAAAGTTAAATACTATGGAGCAGTAGAAAATATAAACATAATGCAGAAAAATGTATTTCATTACGATATATAGAAAATAAGTTTTTGCTAACATAATTGTCATGATTGTTATTTCCAAAGTATCATAAATGTTATAACTTCGTTTTATTGGCAATGTTGCCATATGTGTGACTAGCTGGTAAACTGTTTATAGCATTGGGAATAACGCTATTCTGTATAAAGTAGTTTGCCGGTTGGTTATGCGCGTTCAATAGACAGTGTTTTTTTCACTGTGAGTTCTTTGGCGCCACATAGGCGCCAATAGTTTTGGCAAATACTAGAAAAGATGGTTTAAAAACAAAAAAAACAAGGTTATTGACTTTTTTGTGGATGCTGCTTGGTAAGCTGTCTTTCCACGGAGTTAACTCAAATTCAGTTCCGCAGTAGCTTTTGACGTGTAAAGGTTGTGAGTGGAAAATATAAAAAACAAAACATTTCCTTAGGAAAAATAATAATAATTATTTGGGAGGACAATTTGGAACAAAACAATAATTGCCCAGATTTCTAAGGAGGTGCTTAAAAAATTAAGTGACTAAAAAATATTCTTGAAAAAATACTAGAAAGATTATAATATGAAAGAAAAACACAATGATAATGTTTAAATATTTGCCAACCTATAAAAAATGTGAAAGATTTTGAAAACAAACCGATGATAAGCTTGATAAACCATTTGTAAGGTTTCAACAATCATTTAAAAATGTCAATAAACATGTAAAAATGTTGCTAAACATTAAACAAAAAATTATATAATTAAACATGTTTTAAATATATTTTGTTAAACATTTTAGCAGTAGTAGAAAATTATAAAAAATTCCACCTGCAACTTATAAAAATCATGGCTATCGAAAAGTGTTTAAAATAAAAATCAACAAAATGTATCTAATTAAAATTTTTTAAAAATGTTGATAATTTTTTCAAAATGCCGGTCCTTTTTAAAATGTTGCTTAAAAATTACGAGTAAACCTAAGGTTTCAAAAGACACAAAAAATTTTTTGGTAAATAATTAAAAGTTCTTTAAACCTCAAATTTGTCATATTACAAATGTTGCGAAACATGTAAAAAATGTTTACAAACCCAAATTCTATAGGCTGTTCTACTTTTAGAAACGTTGGCGATTAAACATTTTGAAATCTTGCTAAATACTCGAAAACTTGCAAAAATGTTGCCCTACATTTAAAATTCTTAAAGAGCTTCGAAGCACTTATAAGGACTGAAACAATTTAGGATGTTTTGTAATTATTTTTAAATGTTTATACACAATAAAATATATTTGTAAACATTTTAAAATTTTACATAAACAAATAGCAAGTTCCAAATAATTTCCAAATTATATAAACCCAATTTAAAAAAGTTTATAAGAATTTAATTTTTTTACTTTTGCAAAAATTTTAAAAATTTTATAACTTGCTTTTTTTCAATTTTAATAAATATTAATATCAAAGTGTTAAAAGTTAACACTGACCAACTATTTGCAAAGCGAATATATTGATAAGCGTCCTAAAATAGTTGTTAAATAGTTATAGATCGCACTGACAATTGTTAGAGCATTTAAAAAATCAATTTTAGAAATTAATTTTCATATATTTAATAAACACTCGGTTAGTGAAATATTTCAAAACATTTTCGAAAGGTGATTTTTCATAATAAAGCAGTGTCTATACTTTAACATTATTTCTAATTTGGTGAAAATTATTTAGTTTTTTTAAAATAACTAATTAAAATCTCTTCTCTGCTGTAGTAATGAACAAAGATTTTTCTGCTGGTGTATCATGTTGTGCAGCAACATGTTGCTGGTCACTTAGCCTGTTTGCCAAGATCTCATGAGCATTGAAATTTCTCTGTTTACATTTTATTTTAATTCTCCCCCTCTCTTGTTTAAAAGATCACTCTCTCACACGAGTTCGTGCGTGCTGTTATTTTCTTTGAAAAGTTAGTTCGTTCTTAGCACTCGGAAGTAGTAGAAGTTGCTGGCGCGAAGTTGTGTTTCAATGTTAAATTTGTTTTTTTTCGCATTCGAAATCTCTAGTGTTGAAGGAAATAAATAAAAAAAACGTTAAAAGGCTGGTTATAAATTATTTATGTGTAAGTTTTGGCGCTCCGCATTTAATTAAAAAACAAGTGTTTATTTTACTCATTGCCAGCTCTAGTCTGTCTAATCATGTGAATATAAAAAAAATGTGTTGTGTTTTTCAACGAAATATGAAATTCGAATAAAAAGAAATGAAATAAATAAAATATAAAATTAAAAGCAAAGCAATACAGAAATATTAAAGCATCAATGAAAACAAAATAGAAGAAGGCTTGTAATTAAAAAATTTAAAACTGGTTTAAAATTTTTTTATTTTCAAGCCAAAAAAGGAATTTGTTAATAAAAAACAGATATTTCGCCCAAAAGGTGATACTACATAGATTTATAAAAAAAATTGTTTCATATAAAAAATAAAATTTTGAAGAAAGTTTAATTCATCCTACTTTGCAATGTAAGAGTAAACAAATAAAAAATATATATCAAATATTCGGTCCATAAAGATAAAAATAGTGCGTTGTTATTGTTTTAAAATCAAGATAAGATACTCAGAAAACAACAAAGTTCTACTAAATATAAAGTTTTTTTTTATAAATACCTACGTATGATTAAAACAAATGTAAATTATGCTGGCAGAAGTGTGGGAATCTTTATTAAACACTTCCCTTCATGGAAACCAGGAAGTGTCAACAAGAGTTTGGATAATAAAACAATTAAGAAATTCTTTAGAAGGTTTTAAAATAACTAGAAAAAAAATGATATTAAATTATTACTTTGTTCCCATAATTTTCTTAATTTGAAAGTTATAATATATTTGTTAATAAAAAATTTATTCCCTAACCCGATAAACATTAGACCGACTCCATACGATAGAACATTAAAGGAAACATTGACATGTTCCATTTGATGTTTCTTCGTCTGTAGCTTATCACTTGTTGCAATTCTTGTTCATCTTTTGCTTCGCAAAATATCAAAAAGTTTTTTTTTGTGTTTCCAAATACAATGTGTCCTTGTCTGTGTCGATGTTTACTGTTTGTTTATGGCTTAGTTCGTTGAAAGCAGTCATCATGCTGTGTTGATCCTTTCTACGGATTACTAACCTCAATTGCTTTCCGTCCGCGTAATATTTGTTTAAGAGTGTATGTGATATTTACAAACCAACTGATGTTTCGTTTATGGTTTCCTCTGTGTGTTCATTGTCTGTATCAAGAGCTTCTACAACATGTTTCCTCGTGTGTAGTGTTAAAATAAATTCTTCAACATTGAAAAATGTTGGTAAACCTTTAAAGATATTGATAAACAATTTTAAAACACACAGGAACGGAATTTTTGTTCAAACATTTCTTAATACAATGTTAAAGCATTTGCTGAATTAAAATGTTGTAGTACAAATTTAAAAACATTGTTTTTATTTTTCTCTAAGTTTTAATTTTTTTTTTTTTTGTTAAATTTAAAGATTTTATATAACAAAAATTTTTGGATTAAAAGTATTGAAAAGTGTTAACTTTTTCTTTAAATTTACCAATTTAATATTTTTATAATTCTTTTTCAAATAAAATCAGGTTGAGAATCTTCTTTTTAAAGACCTTTTAAGCTGAATTCTTGCAATGATTCCACTCTTGATTAAAGAAGAATTTATTACTATGTAAACATATCAGGCCTTTTAAAGGGTCTTAGAAGGTAAACTTTGTCATATGTGTTAGAAATCACATTCCAGTTTCGTTCTGTTTTAAAGCAAATATTTTTTTTTTTAAATTTTAGTTCAAAACCTTTTTCTTTAAACCCAGCTTTCTCTCTTTATATTCATTTTTTTGTTTTAAGAAAAATTACCTGAAATACCGCAAAAAATTATCGAAAAAGTAATATGCAAATAGATTTATTATTTTCTCTAACATAATTGAGAAAAAAAACTTTTTTACCGCAGCTTCAACACAATAAAATTCATATAAAATAGTTGCTTGGATTTAATATCTACTAAGGAAATCAAACATTTTCAAATAGCTGCAGCAATAGGCAGACATAATGCATTTGACACATATTTTAGGCAGCAATGAAAAAAAATTTCTTTGCAATTTGTATTAAACTAAAAACACAATAAACATTTGCCACATTCAAAATGTAAAGAGTGCACCCAAGAGTGTAGAGGTGCTGTATAAATGGTGAGAGTATAATTTACGGCCTTTAATGTCCCGTATCAATAACAAAAACTACGCAAAATTTAAAGACAACAGCATGTTTGAACATATGTTGCCGGTGCCAGACAGACTGCCAGTCTTTTCTATATTGTCATATGTAGCAAGATAATGTTGTAACTAATTTATAACAAATTTTTCTTGGAGTTTTTTAAAGACAATTGTTTTCCTGAAACAATGAGTGCATTTTGAGAATATTATTAGCTTGCCACTCAGTTAAAGACACTGGCAGAAATGTGTCATAACCTAACTTTTTTCTTCCGCCGCTGGTAAAATTAACATTTCGTTTTTATTTTGTTTTGATTGAAAACATATTTTGTTTAATCGGAGTTCTGAGCGCAAATTGTTTGTTCATAACCTCAAAAACAATACATTCTGAATTACCAATTTCTGAGTTCTGAGCGCAAATTGTTTGTTCATAACCTCAAAATAAAAATACATTTTGAAGTACTAATTTTTTTAAATGAAATTTTTTTTAAAAACTCGTTTTTTTAATTAAATAAATTATTTAAACCACATTTGCTTCTCCTCTTAAAGTTTTAAATTTCGTATAAAAGAATTTATTTAAAATATTCTGCATAACCTCAAAACAAAAGCCATAACCTTCAAAAAATTTTCAAATTTGGGTTTAATTTTCATAGAATTTCGAAGCTATAAATTCGTAACTTCGTTTACGGCATTAGAAGTTTGTTTCTAATACAGCTTTGCTTTGCCGTTTTCTAGTAAATGTAGAGGTCATTTACTTGATTGCGACCCCAAAGGCCGGGTTTAAATGTCAACATTTTATTAAAGTCTTTGATCTCTCAATAAGCAGAGTTATGGTGTGTATCCATTGATAGTCAGGCCTTGTTTTCCTTTAGCTCCGTCTTTAATTCGTTTCACTGTAAATTAAAATGTTTCAAATTTAATTCTTTTGTTGTCAATAGTTAATTTTGTTACAGTTTTTTTTTCTGTTACTTTGGTTGCATCACGAGGGTGTAAATCTGTACTTTGATTTATAAACATGGCAGGTCTGACAAATTTGCCTCTATCATGGCTGTCCAGGGTAATTTGTTTCCATTTAAAACTTTTGATTTTGTTGTTTTTATCACGTTCAGTATAATAAAAAAACAGCACAGATCTGTGCCTTGATTATTTTCTTTGGGTGTAATTTATTGCTTCAATGGTAACAAACAATGTACCATGATTTTTTTTCAAAATTATTCTTTTATTTTTTTTTATTTGTAAATATCTGGTGGGTGAGTGAGTAGAGATAGGTTTTTCTGTTTTATTTTGAATACTGTTTAATTTAGATTGAAATCAAGCCGATGATCAATGATTGGTTAGAACAAACTAAAGCAAAACAAAAAAAAATAAATAAATTATGTAAATTGTGCGGGTCGTTGACAAAGATTCGTATAATGTGTCAAAATAAGAAAAGTAAATTGTTTTGCATGTAGAAAATTTAAAATAACATTTTTAATATTTGAGGTTATGTGAGATGTTACTATAATGAAATCGAGATCTTTTTCTACCTCCTTCTATCTTTTGGCTTGGCATTCGAATTTTACGTTTAAAAACTTGTTAGTTTTTAAAAGCTGAAATGCTGGCCGGACCTAACTTGAGGTATTGGTCGAAGCAAGGGATGGTCTGAGGGAGTAACTTCTGACAAATACGGTGGGCGTGTTAAGACATTCCAACATATACTCGCATGTCATTAGCACTTTTAGTTACTACCCCATTTGACTACCGCCCCTTGCTTATCATTTTTTTTATCGTTGAGGTTGCCGTTATCTAGCACAGCAACATATTATGATTGAATTATGCGGTTGTAAAAAAATTATATCCTTATTGCAGATAATAATATGGTCATCTTAGAACGATAGAAATTTTAAAAATGTCTGTTACTAATTGGCAGCAGCTGAGATACGAATACAGGCGCCTAAAGACATGGAATGCTTCATAGCAATATCTAAAATGCTAGCTGTAAAATAGCAATAGCACATATAAAAATACTGTACTATACTATAAATTATTTATTATACTATAAATATATTATTAACAATGATTTGTTGTAAATTAATACAGTTCAGCAATAGGAAAAACAAAAACATTAGCTGTCACAAAACAAGCACTTCCTTCTTTATTATTTATTTATTATTGCTATTGCCATGCTCGTTCTGTTGATAATAAGACAACAACCAAAGCAGCACCAAAACAAATGACAACTATCACATTGACAGCACGTGTAGAACATTTTTATACACATAATATGATTTAATAATTTTTAACTACCAGGAATTCCATTGTAATTTTTGTTTATATTTTGGTTTTCTTTTCAAAGTGTTCAAGTAGGTAAAAACATCAACCCTTACGGTGCAAAAATTAATGATAAGAAAAAAGGTGCATGTAGATTGACAGGATTTGTTTAAAATTTTCCTTGATGGCCTTCAAATTAACAAATAACGAGCGCAAGAAAAATGACAGCAAACATTTGGTATTGCTGTGCTGCTATCTTTTCTCGACAGCACAAAAACAGCAAATTTTACTTTATTTTGCCTCTTAAAAATTAATGTTGCTATTTTTAAATTTGCTTTAAGCGTGCTGCTGAAAACTGAATGCATCTCAGAGCACAGCACAGCTTTTGCTGTCATATTTAAAATTGGCTATTGCTTTTATATTTTCAAAGCAAACTTAATAGCAACAGTACTACCAATTATAATGTAGTATATTTTTTTGACCCAGCACCCTTATACCCTCATTTTGATTCAACACCAAGAGAATCTAACTTATTATGTTTCTTAAGAACATTTTTTGGTGAGAGTTTTTATATCATTTTTTATAGTTAAAATATTTTTTTGTGGTTAAAGATTTAGTAAAAATTCTTCAACTCAATTATGGTACGTTTTGTATGGACGGAAACCATTTAAAGAATAATTAATTATATTTAATAGTTATCAGTTAATCATTCAACCTTTAAAGGCTTAAATAAAAATGTTTATCAAATATTTTATTTTATGATGATGCTACACAAAGGCGTAGCAAAATAAAAATATCTAGGATCTGAAAGCATGACTAGAATTTTGTTATCGCAAGTAAAGAAATGTTTTCGAATCATCAGTATATGTTTGCGACAACAATATATTGTTGTAGAGAACATATATGGTTGTAGTGGCCATGTCGCAATCTTGCTGTTTCCTTGTATCTGGTAGCATGAAATTCAGCAGTCTTCCAGAGGCCTCACATAGTCATCGATGTTTCAAGTCAAAATTGTGGCAGACAAATTACGAAAATTTTGCGCAAAATGTATGATGCAGACACAAATTAACTAATGTTTTATATAAGTTTACAGCAGCAGATCCCAAAGTTTATTGCCTGCCATCTGTCTATCCATTCACTTGGAGCCATTTTAGTGAACGATTTGTTTTTCGAAATGTAAAAGTTGCATTAAAATTTCAAACTTTATTTTATTGATTACAATTAAAATTCTTCAAAGAAAAATCAAGTGCTCCATGATATTTACTTTAAATTTATTTCAAGTATTACTGGACAATTCTCGATCTAAATTTTAAATTTTTCTCTTCAAAAAAAACAGACTTCAAATTGTAACAATATTTCTTAATGCAAGACTTTCATTTGGCCCCTGATAAAATATTTTACCTTTTGAATTGTTTTCTTCTAATAAATTCCAAATTTCTTGAGCAAGACTTCTTGAAAAGCTATCATTAATATGGAATTAATAAAACCACATGGCTGTTTGATGCAATTAAGTCTCTTATACATTTTTTAATAAATTTATGCAGCCTTTATTAATAATAATTAATAATCAATAACATGTGGTCTTGTATAATTTTTTCTACCACTTTACCTCCTTTATACTCGTAATTCAAATAATATTTATGGCTACAGCCCCGTTTATAATCCCTCAAAACACTTCACGACACTAATTGACACTTAAAAACTACTTCAAAATTAACAGACACCTTAAGAGAAAAATTTGCTCAAGATCTCCAACATCTTACAAAGTCATACATCTTAAGGAGAGACACAGATTCGCTGTTAAACTCTGCCAAAGAAAAAAAATATTTCCCATCAATTAACTACTGGTGGCAACAAAATGAAAAAACAAACATTTCAAATACCCATCAAATTTTATGGCTTAAGGAATATTGAACAGAAATTATAAATAATTTGGGTGTGCTTCCGGAATTTGTGCGTCAAGACAAAAAACAAAAACGCCGAAAATTCCTTTCTTCTTTGAATTCTACACACACCCTAAAACTGATATTTTATGACTGTGAGAAATATAGACAGCTTTATTCTCAGTAGAACAAACAACTACAATTACAAAATACTGCTACTACAACAACTTCTAATACCGACTATACACGAGGGATCATTGGAGGAAACATTGGCATGTTCCATTTGATGTTCCTTCGTTCCTGTAGCAATGTTGCTTGTCAAAATTCTTGTTCCTTTTTTGGTTCCCAAAATAGCAAAAACAATTTTTATATTTTGTGTTTCTAACACTACGTCTTGGCTAGCCGTAAATTTGTTCGCTCATTGAGAGAGCGTCTGCAAAATAACGAGAGAAAATGTGTTCGTTGTCTTCTGTTTGAAGAATACGTGTAGATGTTCTTGTTTAGTTTAAGCATAATTTTTTGTCTCTTCATGAGATTGTATGGATACTTTTAGCATAGTTTATGGCCGGGTATTTACAGACGAACGCACACATACTTGGAGTAGCCAAGTTTCTGTGTGAACAGCAAAATGTGCCACGCGTCGCGACGGCTGTCTAGTTAAGACGCCATGTTAATACATTGTTTCCTCGTCTATATCGATGTTTATTGTTTTTAGAGTTAGTTCGTTCAAAGCTGTCGTGCCATGACGATCATTTGCTCAGATCATTAACATTATTTGCTTTTCTTCATGTGTATTTATTTAATAGTGTGTGCGATATTTATACATATTTGATGTTGCGTTTATGGTTTCCTCTTTGGTTGCTTCGTCTGTATCAAAAAAAAAAATGTAACAAAGCTTTTAAATACATGTTTCCTCTAATGTTTCGTCGTCTGTATTTACCGTAAGAGCAGTAAATTAGTGATTTTTAAAACAAATAAAAATAATTTCTCTACATGGGTATTCGGTAGCCGGTTTTAAAAGTTTAAAAAACTTAAGAAAAACTAGAAATCAGACAGCATAATAAGATTTAAAATAAAAGAAAAGCTTAAGATCTCCTTATTTACAACCTAACAATTTAATGGGTAATCGTACTTAGAAAAGGGCAATTTCCAAACAAAATCATAACCGGTTACTTGGTAACCGAGTTTTAATAAAGTGGTTACTTAAGGAAATTTTTAAAACAGCAGCAAACAAATCCCTACATTTATTTTGGAATTAAAAAAAATAACATTTATAACCGGTTAACTTGGTTAATATTCAAAATATCAGCTACATAGGAAACTTTTTATTATATCGGTATACTGATATGGTAAACTTTCCAAAAATCATTAGCGAAATATTTATGTTTATCGGGTACTCGATTAACCTTTTGTAAACTATATTTCAAATTTGATTACTTGGCACCCAATTAAAAAACAAATACATTAACATGTTAACTGGATTTTTATATCTATTTTGTGCAAAATAGAGCAGCTTGTTAAAAATTTTTGCAACTTTTTGTAAAATCTAGAAGGTCTTATGCCTGAAATTTCTCAAACCAAATGAGAAAGTTTAAAGAACCTCATAAATACAACAAAGTTTAAGCACTTTTCATACAAAAATAATTAATAAAATAATTAATAATAAATAAAATAATTAATAATAATAATAAATCAAATAATTAATACAACCACGTCGTATAAAACAAGTAACCTTGTTGCATATGATTAAGGTAAACGATTTTTAGGTAATTTATTATGCCTGAAACAGTTTTCTAACATTTTTTTTTTATAATATTGTTTTTTACATAAGAAATAAATAGAAAACGAAGTAGTCGTGCTTGGTAATCGGTAGCCTATAATTTTTTTTTTTTTAATATTTCTTACAAAACATATTTCGTTTTAATTTTCAAAAAGATTAACTTTCATAAAACACTTAAATGAAACATAAAACAAATATCATGACAACAAAATGAACACAATACAGACTTCAAAAAAAAAAGACCACATGTGGCAATACAATGAAGTAGTTAATGTAGTCGACTGTTAGGTAGGAAATATGGCTCCGCCAGCACAAACAACCACCACCAGCCACTCTAGTCAAACTAAATATGTACTCCAACAACAATAATTATAGACGCACAATCAAAAGCAACAACAATGAGAGGACATTGAAAAAAATTTAAGTGACTTGAATTTGATGATGTTAAAGCCATTGTGCGAGACTCAAGCAGATGTGGTTGTAGAGCCGCTAATGTATGTCTGCTGTTTCCCAAACAAACAAACTAACACGCTTAATAAGGATGGATATGTGTAAAGATATATGTATGTATACATAAGTATTTGTTTATTTAGCGGCTATTAGGAATTGTATAACAAAAATACAGTAAAATCCAGCAGTAGAAGAACCTCTGCAAAAAGGACTCATTTAACGGTTTAAAAATATAATTTCGCTAGGCAAAAGCGGAGTCTTTGGAGTAATAAAGTCAATATATTATATCAATACAGGATTTCAATATCAGACACTAAGTAAATTTTTATGCAAAAATGTTGGAATTATATTTTGTTACTGAGAATTCGGTAGTGAATTTTTTAGTTTTTATATTTTTTAACCCAAAATTAAAAATTAATGATTTTTAAATTATCATATTTTAAAAAGCGGTTACCAAGTAACCACTATTAAAACAAATTGAATATTCTAGTCTTTCAGTTATTTTATTAGTACTGGTGAAAAAGCCTTGCGAATTGCCTTCAAGAAGTTTGAATGCTGTTTAAATAACCAGAGTTACCAAGTAACCAAGTACAAAGTTTAATTATAAAAGTTCTTTTTAAATAAAAAGTTTTTTTTCTAAATTAAAACTAAATTTAATTTGAGGAATAAATATTTTTACCTTTTTTAGCGATTTTAATAAAAATAAACTATATTTAAAACTAGTTCTTGAAGTATTACAATATCAATTACCGGTTACCCGGCTTAATTTATATATGTTTTTTATTTAGTAAGTAAAGTGATATTACCGGTTACCCTGCTTCAGCAAAAATGTTAACTTGCGTAAAAAATTTAAATTTATTTCATCAAAATTTTCTTGTATTAAAAACGATTTTTAATATTTTTGTTTAGTTTTGCTTTCAAAATTTGGCTGCTGAAGAAAACTAATATTGGTTACCGAGTAACCGTTTTAATACAATATCTTGGAAAGAACTTTCTTTAATAGTTTTTACATTAAAATTTTTTTTTATATATTTTTTGTCTCTTATGCCAAGTGAAGAGAGGTAACCGAATTATCCAATTAAAAAAACAGTTGACTTTAAGCCTAATTTTTTTTTTATTTATTTAAATAAAACCTAGTTAAAAATATAATTTCTTTATTGTTTGTTTAGATTGGTTACCGAGTACCCACATTAAGAGTTTAAATATTTGTTTTTTAATTTTTGGATTTTATTAGAAAAACATATTGACCCATTTTACCTTATGCTAGGTTTTCCTAATTGGTTACTTAACGAAATTATAAATTATCGAGTAATCATTTTGAGAAAAATTTGTTGTCATAATTTTTTTTAATTATTAAAGTAAAAGCTAATAAAAAAACATGATTTCCATATTATTTGTTTGGATTGGTTACCGAGTACCCACTTTGGTTACCGAGTACCCACTTAAACAAATTTCAGTTCGAGAAGTTTTTAAAATTTTTTTATAATTATTAAAATAGAAGCTAGGTTGGTTCCCGAGTATCTACTTTAAAAATGTTAAGATCAGTTTTAGAATTTAAGTGTTTTTTTTTTATAATTTATTACAAAAAACCAATTAACTCGTTCTAGCTTATGCTTGGTTTTACAAATGGGTTACTGAACGAAATTATAAATTATCATGTAACCATCTTGAGAAAAATTATTATTTGTTTAACTTGGTTTTCGAGTAACCACTTTAGTTATTGTTTAATATTTTGTTTTTTTTTCAAATGCATTCAAGAATCATTAATTAGTCAACAGATAACCATTTTAAAAATTTCCCTTCAATGCCTTTCGACTCAGGCATTTCGCAGGGTTTTGACATTAAATTATTGTGCCGACTTAATTAAGATTTTTATTTGCAGAAGTATTAAAAAGTGGAAATATTCTCTGAAAATTTATTTGAAATCTTAGTTTTCCCTTAAAATCTTTAATATCTTTCATATACGTTGGGAATTAAACGGACAAACAAAAATCTTCCATAACCTTTAAACTTTGAGCAAAACTCTTGAAAAACATATTCAATTTAAAAGGTGAGTGTGAACAACAAGCAGGTAGATTTAACACAGAAAAATTTTATACCTGCCTTGAAAGAAGAAAAGAAAGGGAGAAGAAAAAAGGTCGTTGACAAATTTCCATGTACACCGCAATGATGTTGATCATATGATAAATAATAAATAATTGTGCTACCGAAATGATGGGTTATTTCAGGTGCGTCTAAGTAAGAAAAACCAAACAAACAAACAACCAGGCCAGGCCATCAGCTAAATATTTATTTTGTTGAAGAAATGTTTAGAAAACTTTTTGTACTTCTCAATATTTGTTTGGTGTTAAAAATATAAATAAAACATAAATATTTACCTCTTACTTAAATGCATTTGCATAATTTTAAGAAACTTAAAAGACTTTATGATAAACATATGCAAAAATTTCATACGTTTTGTAGGAGAATGAATATAAATGAGTTTCAAGTACTCAGATGGCATTTGTTATGGATAAACCCGCATATGTCGTGCATAATTTGTTTTAAAAGAGGGGAAAAAATAGCAATGAAGGCAAAAACATCATTAATATGGGGTGACCAGATAGGAACGATAGAAACAGAAATTCAAATGAAACAGCAAAGGTGTGAGATATGAAATTGATTCTATTTGAAGCTACATTTATGCCATGTATGGCATAGCACATCATTCAAGTAGCAGCCTTATCAACGCGAACAGGGCTTCAAGATAAATTTGTGGGCAAAACCCGGATTAGCTGCCAGCGCCCAAGTAGCAGACTAACGGCGTTGTCTATGGTCACAGGGCTTGAATTCTCGAATTAGCTTAATTCAATCATTCGCAAAATAAGCCCGGTCATCTATGGCGGTGTCCAATTATGTGTTTTTTTTTTACATTGGCCACTACGGCGGTTATGATTTATGTCGGGATGGTGGCTGAAGTTCCACGGTACGAAGGAAACAATGGTAACGACCGACCTCACAACGAAATTCACGTTGCGTATATCCAGCTGAGCCGGAATTTCGATAATATTTTTTAATAATTTCGACACGTTCGTCAGACGCGAAACGATGCTTGACAGCAACTGAAATATCACAATTGGAAAACCTATCTGGGTGACTATCTGGTCACCCTCTATTATAGCATAAGTAGGAAAGAGAGAAATTATGATAATTTTGTTTAGAGCAATAGAAAGAAGCAACATGTGTGTTAATACAATTTTTCCCAAAAAAAAAAAAAAAACCCCCTTTTAAGAAAATTTTTTTCTCGTTTTTTTTTTTTTTGCAAAAGAAAGATAAACAGTGTTCTCATGAAGCCAAGAAATTGAAGGATAACCCAGCAACCATTTTTGGACAGGAAAGCACACTTAATAATTTTTGAATTAAATTTAATTGAATAATATTGCGACACATGGTTATTCGAAATAATGATCACAATTTCTTTCAAATTCCTTTTTGGGCAACCAATTTGTAATTTACGACACCTTACACTCACTAGCGTATTATAATCGACTGATTGTTAAGTGCAAGAACAACCTATCTCGCAAGCACCCGACTTTCCATCGGGTGATCTAACGCATGCGGATTTTCTGCCTGGTAAACGGACACGTACTCGCCTAGACACAGACTACAGTACAAGTTTAGCTCAGTTGAGCGTACACCTGTTTCTGCCCTGTCGTCCATAAGAGAACCACGAGTAAAAATGATTATGTTGGTCTCCATATAATCATTGTGTCTAACGCCTTCGGCTATGAGTGTCCTTTCCTTTAATTTTCTTCTAATCATGTGTTCCATTGGCATCTGAGTCTGCCTAACCTCTTTTCTGACTTGGTCCAAAATATTCTTATGCCACCAAACCACGGATGCATAAGTTGTTATGGGTCGCACCAACATTGTATTAACCCAGAATGCAGTTTTTGGTGACATTCCTCGCCTACGGTCACACATTTGTTTACATTGATGCAAGATCCTTTTTGCTTTCCGTACCTTTGGTTTGGTTTGAAGTTAAACCCGTTTTTCGTTCGAACGAAAAATAACCCTGAAGATGGCGCATAGCCGAAACCGATTTATCGCCAAACCAGACTTCACAAGATATGACGGAAATTTGTTCAAAATATCTAGAAAATTATATTGTCTTTTTCAGATTTCCGACTCTCTAAAACAAAAGAAGGAGAGTTGTTACGTTTTAGCTCATAATTAGAGTAACGCTTTATTTATTTGGGTGTTTGAAACGAAACGTTCCTTACATAGCTGATTAAAACACGACAAGAGTTTAAAACAAAATTAAGAAGTAATTTTCAAATCTTATTAGTTTTCTTTCTTTGCTTTTCTTGATATTTTCGTGAAGTTAAATAAACCTTTTTTTTTTGTTGTTAAAAGACAACTTTTTCTTCCCAAGCTGAAAATATAATTTTGAAAAATATCTGAAGCATAAAAATTTTTTTTATTACTTCCAAAATTGTTTCTATTAAGTAAAAGAAAACAAATTCTTTGAAAGTGCTCGCTGACTTTATTTCGGCTATTCACAGTTTGTAATAAAACCATTAACTTGTTTGTAAGACTTGGCGTATGTATTCTCAGTTGAGCTGAACTTGTCCTGTAGTCTGTGTCTAGGCGAGTACGTGTCAGTTTACCAGGCAGAACTGCTTGGGTTGCTGCATGAGTTGGATCACTTGCTTGAAAGCCGAGTGCATGGGAAAAGGGTTCTCATTGCACTTGACAATCAGTCAGTTATAAAACGCATGAGGCAAGTGAACGTATATTCCTAACTGGTGCTGGAATGTGTTCTGAAACTAAACAGATGTGCCTCATTGAATGAGGTAACGTTGATGTGGGTTAAGGGACACATAGGCACAGCTGGGAACGAAGCAGCAGACGAACTAGCAAAAAGGGGATCTGATGTGGATTTCTGTGGACCACGACCCAGGGTTGCCCTGGGGAATGGCCTAGTGCGAGCTAAAGTTCTTCAATGGGTAAACTCATTACACCTGAATAGGTGGAGGGAGAATACCACATGTAGACAGGCTAGAATGGTGCTCAAAGAGCCCCTCGGCAGGAAGGCCAGCAAGGTGCTGGGATAGTGACAGGACATGGAAACTTCAAGTACCATCTGGCTAAGATGAAAGTCGTAGAAGCTGATACTTGCAGACTATGCATGGAAGAGGCTGAGACGGTAGCGCACATTGTGTGTGAATGTCCAGGACTGGCTAGCATAAGGCTTAAGACCACGGGAAGACACTTGTTAGATGTGAATGCCATGGAGGAACTAAGCCTTAGACAAATGCTAGCAATTACAAAAGGCTCTGTGATGAGGAAGAGTGTCGACAGTTACCAGTCGACAGTCTGAAATCGTTTTATTCAAGAGTAAAGGCTAGGGCTAGCACGAGACTCAATTGAAAGTAAGCTGGTTGTGATTACGGATCGGTTCCCTGAAATCAATTTGAGGAGAAAGAAAGTGGTCTGCTTCCATATCCCCTTGGCTTGGCATAACATGGCTCATAATGCCTTAAATCCCCACAATGATCGAATTTTTAAAACGTTTAAAAATTATCACATTTTTATTACAAAAATTAATGCTCTACGAGCAATATTTTTCTCGCACTACGATTTTTTTTTTATTCAAATTCAGCTGTTATAATAATATTTCTTATTAATTTTGGTCCCATATACTATTTGCTCATATAGAGGCCAGCAATGATAGGGGCCAGAAGAAGTCCAACTCCGGCTATGCAACAGATCGAAGTCATGCTATTTGAAATTATACATTGAAGATATTACGACTAAAAATTTCACACCTTTGAGAACTGCAATCTGGGAGTTATCACAGCGGTGAATTGAGTATACGATGGTTTTTGAAAAATTTCTCAAATACTTTATTCATTGAAAAACACGTGCAGCTAAGCTGGGAAGCTCGATTTTGGTTGAATACGCCATACGAGGAGCGATTTTAGAGCCATCATCAGATCCATATTTCTTTTAAAATGATAATGATCACAATGTACTTGTGGGGCTTAGGCGCACTATAATATCGTTAATGCTAGACCTGCAAGCAGTTAGTTGTTATCTTGCCTTTAGAGGAGAATTCACGTTTTGAGCCACTAATTCAGCCACTTAGACCGGCAATGACTGCATTTTAAAATGTTTTAAAAAGTTTTAAATTGATTCTCCTGCACGCAAAGGAAAACAACCAGGGTTGATGATATAATTATATTCGAACTGGAACATATAATGATTGCATTATATGCCCTTAGAGCGATAGTTAAAACAAACAAATTTTGTTACTGATTTGGCTGTGGCTAAGGAACGAACCACAGACGACTAAAGCCATCGAATGGTTGATGGTCAATGCGCCAAGCACTTAAGCCACAGCACCCTCATACTTTGATTAAACAAAAACGACATTTTACAAAATAAGTCTATTAAGAACATTTTATGGTTAGAGTTAATATATTATTTTTGTATACATAAATAATTTTTGTATTAGTAAAAAATTTTTTTTTTCACCTCAACCATGTTTAAATTTGTATGGCTGGAAATCATTTAATGATTAAAAGTCAACAATAACATGTTTATCGCAACTAAAGTTATGTTTGAGAAGTTTTCAAAATACCAGTATATGTTTGCCACAACAACATATTGTTGTAATAATATGGTTATCGTGACCATGTCACAACCATATGTTTCATAAAATTATCTATAAAAACTTAAAAAAAATACATTCCAACTAAATATTTTTTACATATAATAATTATTTTTTAATAAATATGCAATTGGATTGAAATTATCCATTGGAAATTCCTATAAATCATTGTCTGTTTCTCTTACCATCATACGAAAAACGAGTTTGAAAAATGTATTAAATTATAAAATCTGAGAAACGTTTGCACTTAAAAAAATACCTTCAATTCTATTTCAAATCTAATACGAATTTCTAACAAATTCTTGGCCACAAATGTAACTGAATTAAAAATAATGTTTATTTAAAAATTACACCAATAGAATAAATGCATCAATAATTCTAACAATTTAAAAACAAATGAATGCAATGATGCCAACTTTGTAAATTCAATAAAAAAAAAAATGTTGACAAAAATGTCACGGTTTCGGAAAAACAAAAAAAAAACACTCAAATTGAAATTCAATGAATAGTTTTTTTTTTTTGTAAAATTATTACATTGTAATGAATTTCAATTGAAGGCAGTTGATTAAACAGAAAATAAATTCAATAATCATGCTGATACGCAAGCGGCTTGAGAGTTTGTTTTAAAGACCTTAAAAAATTTATGACATTTTTTAAATAATGACATGTTTTGAAAACATTGCTAAGAATATATTTACGTTTATTTTTACATACTCATGTATGTACATACAGTCAAAAATGAATTTGTAATTGGAGAAGAGCCAGGCATGACACATTTAGAATTGTAAAAATTGATTGTTGTTAGAAAGGGATCTTGAAATTTGAGTTTAGGGTGATCACAGTTTAAAAAAAGCCGAAATGTCTTATCTGAAGTTTTGAAGAATTTTGTTTGGCATTGCCAACATTTTGTAGAACAAAAGTATTCGACAATAAAAAAAAGCATTTTTAAATTAAGAAGATCGCATTGCCACCGCTTTTTATTTTTAGTTTTGATTTAAAACAGAGAACTACCAAAATTTAAATTTATGAAACTTAAAAATAAGAGAACACATGAAATATTTTAACATTTTAATTCAGTGTTAAGCTCTTTGTCAAATTCGTAATTTTCTAAAACTGTTACATTTCCAATCTTTCAAACAAGGCATTTTCGTAAAAGCAGTTATTAAACAAACAGTCAAAACCAAACAACGTTTATGAAAAAAAAGAAAAAATCTTGGAAAAATATTATTTCATGCTATACTCGCATTGCCAAGGACCACATCTTTAATTAAATATTTAGTATTTGTAATGACAGTGAGGTTAAAATATAAACCTTTGGCATTTATTTCAAATTTTTAATATTTTTTAAATTTGGCGTTGCCAACTTTTTGCCTTCAGACAAGAATCACAAAAAGTCTCGAGAGAACAGACGAAAACTTTTACCATCTTTAGTGCTTTTTGCAATATGTATTGCCAACTTTGAAATTATAAAACTGTCAACTTTTAGCCTTTAAATCTACAAAATTGTTTGAAGCCTTAAAACCAGCTGTTTTAAAAAGGAAATTAAAAAGACTGTCGATGGTAAAATTTCCTTGCGTTGCCAATTTGTGTAAACAATTATATGACGAAAATTATTTACATATTTTATTATGGCTGACTGTCGATGGTAAAATTTCCTTGCGTTGCCAATTTGTGTAAACAATTATATGACGAAAATTATTTACATATTTTATTATGGCTAAATGTTAGTAAAATAATTTGAAATATTTCTAGACATAGCACGATATTTGCATTGCCAACGTTTATTCGCTCGTAAAAAGTAAAATTACATATTTCATAAACTTTAAGTAATACCTTGACTTAAGCCTGCATTGCCAACTTCTGTAAAAAAGTATACATGAACAAAACTAGTTAACGTTTAAAATTATAGCTATTTTAAATTATAAAAATTTCGACATTCGTGTTTTATTTTAATTTTCAAAAATGTTTGCATAATTTTGAAGCGGTCTTTTCCATTGAACTAAAAGTTTGCTATGTTCTGAATTTATTAATTTAAACGCATTACCAACTTGCTAATAATAAGTTTTTAAAAATATACATTTTTGGATTGAATTTCCGTCATCCCTTGGTAAGTTTGGTTGAGAGACAAACCGGTTTTGGCTATGTGCCATCTTCATTGTCATTATTCGTTCGAAAATTCGATCCAAAAATCTCATCAAAACACCCTGTCGGAATAACAAATAAAGATTTTTTTAAAAATACTTTATTATTTCTAATCATTGTTGATATCTAAAAATTTTAAAATTTAAAAAAAAAAAAATAATTTCAGCATTGCCAACTTTTTATCATACAAAATTTAAAAGGGAAATTTTTAAAGAGTTGCTTTAGTTCTCGCATTGCCAACTTCAGAATACCGGTATTATTTTTTTGCAGATTTATTTTCTAAAATTTTTACGTTGCCAACTTTTTTAACAGTAGTTTTTTATGTAAAACTTTTGGCAAGACAAGGATCATGTTGAACAATATTATTAATTAAATTAATTTCATCGCCTTAGCCACTAGCTTAAAAATAAGTTGTAAAAATACTACTTTATAATTTATAATAATTGTGTATATGTAGCAACACCTCTAAAGAAATTTTCAAATTTTTTTAAATTCTGCATTACCAACTTTTTTCAATATGAAAAAAAGATTATTTTTAATTTTCGCACTGCCAACTTTTTCAAAAAAAATATTAATTTACAAAACTAGTTAACATTTAAAATTGTAGCAATTTTTTATTAATTATTTTAATATGGAAGCAGTTGTATCCATTGAACTGAAACTTTGCGATGTTTTAAATTCATTGATTCGATCGCATTGCCAACTTGTTGAAAGGAGGGGTTTTCAAAAAGGCTTTATAATTTATAATAATTTTTAGAATTAACAATTAATTGTTTTTTTTTGTAATTGTAAAGATTTTTACTATTTTCGCATTGCCAACTTTTTTATGATTTAAGTTTTTAAAAGAAAAAATGTAAAAGATTTTTTTTTATTTTTACTTTGAAGACTGTTTAGAAGATTTATATGCGTATTTCACAGTAAAATAGTCATATATAAACGTTATAAGATATTATAGATTTTTCACATTGCCAACTTGTTTAAAATATATATTTTTTTAATGTAGGTTTGAAATCAGTATTAAAACATATTTAACGTAATAATAAATTAATAATTTGTCGTTTTTTTATTTATGCGTTGCCATCTCTTTGAAAATATCTGTGTTGCCAACTACTTGTGTCATTTGTTTGGTGTTTTTTTTTTACTGCAGTAAACTACGGTCAGAAACTTAAGGCTTTAAAGTTTTTCGCATTGCCAATTTTCCTAAAAATACATACATATCATACATATCAAATTTTCAACCAGTTTGCTGCGGTAATTTGACTTAAATTTTTCACTTAAGTATTTTTGAAAATGTTTGAATTTACTTTAATATTTTAATAAGCAGCTGGAATTGTTTTTAAAATGATTTATGCTTTTAATATCGTTTAATTTATTATATTACTCAACGTACACCAAGCAATTATTGTTAATTGTTTGTCACCGCCAGTTAAAATGAGCACAATACCTTATTTGTGAATTAACTGTCAGAGATCACCTGCTCCAATTTATTTTGCTGCAACAGGCTGTTGCGCTTAAGCAGCTGCTATCTAGGCTTAATGAGCAACTACTATGGTTGTTATAGAGTTACAAAAGCTAGAAAAACAGCTTATTACATTAATTCTCAATACGACGTATGGCAGATATTAATTATAAAAGAGGTGTCCAAGTAAAAAAAAAAAACAATAATTGTTGCAACATCTTTATGATGAAGAATGTGAAAAGGCTCAAAAACCGTCTTTGAGGAAAAAATTCTGCTGCTTAATATAGTTACGCTCTTTTTTTACTTTAAAACAGCTGCTTTTTTATTATATTATAAAATTTTTGCTGCACTAGTTTTCTTTTTATTTTGTCTGGACTTTATTATTAATAATGCGGCATCTAAATAAAATTTCATGACACACTTAATGAATGTTTTGTCGTTTCAACAACCCTTAATTACTAATTTTGAAGTTCTAGCATCAGTTGTTGCAATTGTTTGCTGGGCTGCAATTTTCATCTGCCTTTGAATAATTATGCTAAGGAATTTGAGTTTTCTTCAAATCTTCTTTTATCCCAAATAACATCCCTTGTGTTTCAGAACTGCAGTTTATCATCCTTGCAACTGTTGCAATGTGGTAATTATAGAGGGTTTTTATTGTGTTTTGCATTTGACACGAGACAAACATATTAAACTGTCAAGAATATGAATGAACTTTAAATGAATAGTAACTGGAAATAAAAAAGACTTTCGGTTTCTTCTTAAGGAAGTTTTTAAAAGATTATTAAATACGCAGGCATAGCAAAATAAAGCAACAGTTGCAGGTTTTGATAATAAATTGCAGCTGAGAGAGAGAGTTTTGAACATGATAAACACAAGACATCAGGCTGATAATTAAGCGCTTTTTTAAAGTCCAAAATGAATTAGGAACTACCACTAGGTATAATATTTATGCAATAAAAAGATCATGTCATATCATGCAAGAAACATGGTCATCTTGCAACATAACCCCAAAAAACTACTGCTCGATTTCCTAGTTGAAGACGTGGTGGTAAACTCCAGAAGAATTATCATGCACGCAAAGAAAACACATGGTTGAGGTAACCATAATCTAAGAAAAATATGTTGTAAAGATATCAAAATTTTATTGTAGCTCCCTCAGAACGATATAAAAGCAAAAAATTTGAGTTTAAAATATTTTTAAAAATAATTTCTGTCGAGATCATTTAATGGTTAGAAATATTATATTATTTCTGTATAGTAAAATATTCTGTTTGTCGTTAGAACTTTAGTGACATTTATATGGTTCTACACAATCATGTTGAATTTTTTTTATGGAAGTATGTAATGATTTTAAACCATAACTTGTTTATTGCCACGAAAGTAATATTTAAAATGTTTTCAATGTTTGCCACAACAATATATTGTTGTATAGTATATAATATGGTTGTCGTGATCATGCTACAACCATGTTTTTTTGCAGGTGGTCATTCTGAATTAGAAATCCATTTTAGAAATGCCTCCAAGGCACGATAATAATTTAAAAGAAAGGAAATGAATGGGTTGTTATATGAATTATAGGCGAAGGCGAGATTGAATAAAAAGAATTCATATTTTAAAAATAGAACGACAAGAGTTATTCGGGTGTCTCTCATTCTACTACTCTTTGAAAAAAATATGTTTTTTCGTTCATCGTGCGTTAATATGCGCGATTAAGAACATTCCTCTTTTGAGCATGACCGAATCTGAGCCAAAAACACTCGTGAAAAGATTTTGAGTTAAGACGAGAAAAGACTGGAACCAAGTTATTTCTTGTGAATGGTTGACGCAATTACAGATTATCGATAACGAGCTCGATTTTTGGGGAAACGAACGGCAAATAAATAATTGAATTTAGCAACATCTTTTCAAATCTCCTTGCAGACTAAACAGATATGTATGTAACTCCGTTCTCAATATTTTTTTGTTAAATTTCTAAATTAATTTAACGAGTTCGGAATTATTTTTTTTCGCAAAACATATTTGTGTTTTAATTGGTTTTATAGACAACCAAAACTCAACAGGTTTGCGTCATACAATTTAAGCAAAGCCTGTTAAGAATTTGTTGAATATTTAAGCGACATTTATTTTTGGTCTTTTAAGAAATTTCAAGTTTTATTTCGTTTAAATAAGGCTACAGATTAAAGTCATAAGGTTATTTGAAAAGCAAAATTTTACAAAATTCACAACAGGGTTCTCGAGAAGAACTCAAGAAAAAACTTTTAGAGCTTCTTAAAAAAATCGTAAACTTGAGAGTGACTTAAACTTGAAATTACTAAGTTGCATAGCCTCTAAGGCAACAAACATTTTACAGCCAAAACAAAAATGGTAAATTTCTTAATTGTTTTCTTTTAACTTTTATTTAATTTCCACAAAAACGTGTGTGTTTAAAAACGAAGAATTAAACAAAAATTTAACTTTCAACTAAAATGCGTAGTAGATTTTTATAGTTTTTTCTTCTAAAAAAAATATTTAAAAAAACGACTACCTGTACTCGAGCACGTTTGATGTTTTTTTAGTTTTTATTTTAAGTATTTTATTAAAAAAAAAGGTCTTTTCTTTAAACATGTTTTTTTCTACACACTTGTATTTACATCCAGCTTTGGAAAAGGTTTTCTTTTATATCATTTCGTTTTATTGATAAATTGATTTGAGACGTGAGTTGAGTTTGTTGATCAGTTAAGACTTTTGTAAAATGTTAACGCAGAGAATTGGATTAAAAAATAAACTTTCTTTTATAAACAAATAACATGAAGTCAAATAATGTTAGAGACATGCAAATGAAATCTAAAGTAATGACATGCACTGATTGTCTTAGATTTTACATTTAGACTTGTTGGAAAAAAATCTAATTACTTTTTAAAGCAGGTACTTGAAAGCGTTAGATATTTCTAGAACACTTTCCCACAGCAACTGAAAAAATATACTCGTTTTATTAAAAGTGTTTTCAGTTTGATTGCTCAAAACTCGTTATTTACATTGTTTACAATAGGTAAATAATGATCATTTTACCCTAAAACCTTTAGATATCACACAAATACGAGAAGAATACGAGTACAGCAATAGAGTTACAGTGGTTGTGGGTTTCATTCTTAGCAAACAGAAAAATCCCTCAAGTGGATACCTAATTGAATTGGCACAAATTACCACCTGAGCCTGGCTGGGACCACTTGTTTTTTAAATGAAAATGTATAATACACTTTTACAAGTTGACAGTAAAAAAAAAACACAATGCTTCAATAAAATAAATTTTTGATTATACAAATAACATGAAAAAGATACATAGCAAAAAAAGGAAAGGAATCCAATTCTTCAGTAGTATAGAATTTTAAAGTGAGATAATTGCCATGTATTTGCCTTCATTTGAAAAATAATTGTTTGTCAATTTTATTTCATTATTATTTCCGCTATATGGCCACCTTTGCTGCCTAGGAGGTAGGCCAATCGGTAAGTCCAATTTTCTATCACTTTTTGCAGCAATAGAGGCCGCATGTCTGTGTTAAAGTAGTGAGAGTTGTCTTCCAAGCTGTAGATGGTTTTTTGACTTTGCAACCTAGATCATAGAACTCAAACTAGCTCCACAAAAAATAATTTTGCAGTTTTAAATCGCATAATTTTGGAGGTTAAATTTTACTCGACAATATTTGTTCACCGAACGTGAACAACAGCACACGCTGTGTGGCATGGTGCAATTCCTTATTGCAACCATAGCTCTTCCCCTTTAACGGCCTTTATCTGTGGTACAAAAACTTAGTCAGCATGGCCCTGTAGCGGTCACATTTATTAACTGTAAGAGAATTCGTTTTTAAAGAATTTCGCACCAATGATTCCGCCATTGGCCCGTTAAGCACATCAAACAGTGACTTTATCTGGATGTAACGGTTTTTCGGCAGTACCTCTAGATCTACGCATTATTATCTGTATCTGCTTTACAATGAATTCTTTGTGTAATAGGTGAGTTAACAGTGCAACGTTTCCAACGACGCTTATAACTAATCGCTGTATTTAAAAGCAATGTACAGGGTGCCTGCCGGGAGGGTATACACTACTTTGTTTGTTTATAATTTTTGACTAAATGAAAGAGAATTGATCGTATATAAATGTTTTATTTAATGTCGGCATCTATGTATGGAATACAATATCAGATAAGTGTCCGCCTTTGTTAGCTTCACAAATGCGAGCCCTTTTGAACACATTTTTCATTACATTCTCACACATTTCACGGGGTATTTCATTAATTTCATCACGAATATTTTGTTTGAGTTGCTCCAGCGTTTCTGGTTTGTTGGCATAAACCTTGCTTTTCAGATATCCCCACAAAACAGAAGTCCGGAGCAGTCAAATCAGGCGACCGTGGAGGCCAATCAACATCACCATTCCTTGAAATAATTTGTTGTGGAAAGAGGTCTCACAGTAGTACCATTGTGATCCTGGCTGTATGCGATGTGGCACCGTCTTGTTGAAACCACATGTTAGTCAAGCTCAAAGCATGCAGTTGTGGCGTTAGAAAGCTTTTATGGTAAACTTTCTAACTTGGCCTATGACGTTACCTATACGTAGAGTCCTGATATTTCCAGTTTCATTATTTTCTGATTAAAGGAAGCAAAATATATTAGCTGATTATATGACTGACTGCTTATCTACCCTATTTTTTCTAAAAAATTATTTTTTTAAAAAAGATTTTTCATGTCGTAAAATGAAATGATTCTCAGTATAAATATTTAATTACTCATCAGTTTTGATTCAAATAATCTTGTTGATGTTTTTACTCAATCTTGAAATCATTTGTTGGGACTCTTTTTTTATTTTTTATTTTTTATTTTTTTGTTGTAACTAATTCCTCGAATTTTGCTAAAGTTGTCATTATTAATTCTTTATGCACATCATGTTTGCATAGTTTTTATTAATCAGGAAAAAAAACTGCACACCCAGCATTGTAAAGAGAAAATTGTATTGAAAGAAGCATTTATGTTTGAATTAAAAATGCCGCACCACTTGTACAGCTAAATACTCGTGATATTTTTATATTAAAGCTCAACCGTACGAAAAAAAGGGATTTTGATTTCTTGTGCATACAACACCCTCTCTAGGGGCTTAACCCCCTTAATATTGTGATGGGGTTCAATTAAATTTTTTGTTGTTGTTTAATTAAAAATAAAGTCAGAAATTTAGAGTCAATAGACATGATAAAATTTAATTGCAAAACGTCAAATAATTAGGGGAGAAATCGAAAGGCAATTTCTGTTTACCGAAGCAATTAAAGTGGGAGAAAAATTCGCAGAAAAAATTGAGTAGAAAAAATGTCAATGAAAAATGAAAAAAAAAAATACAATAAAAACACAATAACTTAATTAAAATTTTGTTTATGTTGTTTCTATTCTAAGATTTTTGTTTAAAGTTTTGCAAAACGTTTTCATTTCCGGTAATAATTATATTTAAATATAAAAAAAGTAGTAATTTCCCAGCTGGCCACATCATGAAGATGAACTATTTTTGAGCTTTTCAGTTGTCCGTAAAACATTTCAAAAATAGTCATGGTCAGCGGCAAAGATTAATATCAAGGTGCATTGTTAAGTTCTAATGACAGCATTAGGTAGCTCAAATATTGTGCATTGACTTTTAATCACCTTCCTCAATACCAAGGGAAATGATGTTAAATAAAAGGGGACAAAATAATAACGGCTACCCTTTTCTAACTCAGCATGTAAAAAAATGTGTCTCTTATGACGTTTTCGTTTCTCAAATTAAATGTTGCCCTGCTAGAGTAGATGCTTAAAATACCCAAAATCTAAAAAAACATCTTTTGTAGACGTAAATATATATTTCGAGAGCAACAAAAGGTTAAAAATGCAACATTTTTTTTCTAGAAACGAAAACATCATTTGTCCTAATGCTGCATTGAATTTCAAGAGGACATTTTGGCAAGAATAATGACAAAAACACCTTTTTTAACTCTGCTAATGACAAAGTGGCTGGTATTGCATTAAATATTGGGTTCAATCAACTCGTTTAATAATAAAAAAGAGTCACCACGTCCCAAATATTCATTCTGTTTTTTTCTGCATTCACGAAGCGTGATGTGCCTGACCTCATTGGCCCATGTTCTATGAAAAACATTACCACCGACATAGTTCGAAATCAACATGATGGTCACAAGACTAATGAATTAAAAAACATATTTTTATCCTGCAGGCTTTGTAGACACATATTTTCTACTATCTTGTACTCCTCATTGAGAACATCGTAAAACACGGCTAACTGGGCTAGAATAAAGTGTTGACGATATGAGAATATTTTTTTTGTAAAAATACTCTTCTTTAAAATTGTTTATGAGGTTAATAATTATCAGCTATTAGATTTAAACAACAAGTAAATCCTGACAACTGTGGTGGAAACTCATAAACACATGCATAAATCTGGCATAAGCAAAAACAAATTCATATAAATTATCTATGCGCCAACCCATGTGTCATTTTGACAGTTGAAGTTTATGGCTGTTGGTGTTATCAAGCAATCTATGTGGACTTCTAAAAGATTTTTGTCAATGATAATATTAAAAACAAAATGAGAAGACCAAGCAAGTTTAAACATTGAAACCACATTCATCCACTCAGTTTAAAAATGGGATTGTGGCGTTTTGATCGTCATAGAAAAAACCACATACAGGGTGTTTGGTAGCAGATTTATGTTTTCAAACTTGAAAAAAAAACATAATACTTGACACCAAGTTTTATACAGAGCATTGAACGATAGAATGGAAATGCGGATTTTAAATTTAAGGGATTTTGTCATCCAGATGTCTTCCGTCGAGTTGAACACACTGTTCAAAACGGAGATTTGTGTTCTGCGCTGCGCCACACGCTGCAGTAAACTTGGTTCAATTGAGCTGATTTCTCGACGAATATTTTCCTTTAAAGCCACAAGAGATTAGGGATTATCATTATAAACCCTCTCTTGGAGGTAGCCCCATAATAAAAATCCATGGGAATTAGATCGTGCCAACTCGGTGGCCATGGGCCAAGCGACTGATCAGTTTTTGGGGGAAATTTTCCCCAAGCAAATTCTTTGAAGCTCTGGCTGTGTGTGCAGTCCCCCCATCCTGTTGAAACCACGCATGTGAAGAGAACGATGGAGGAGCTCGCAGGTCTGGCACAAAAAATTCCATAATCATGCGTCGATAATTTTCACCTTTAACATTCGTCGCCTGGCCTCGATAATTTTCGAAAAAAAAGGTCCAATTATTTCATGCTTGGATAAGGCACACCAAACAGTTACCCTCGGGCAATGCAATGGGATTTGATGTTTCAATCGAGGGTTGCGGGTTCTGGGAGACCAGTAACGGCAGTTTTGCTTGTTGACGTGGCCGTTTAAGTGAAAATGAGCCTCGTTGCTCTAAAAAATGGGATTTACAGTGTGACAACGCTCCAACATCGTTTTACAAAAATTGTTACGTAAATCGAAATCACTTTCTTTCAGTTCTTGAAAGATATGAATTTTAAAAGGATGGAACTTCAGATCATTTTTTAAAATTTCATCAATAATCGCTCTGGGAAGTCCCAGTGAGGCTGCGCAATGTCTGCACCCACAAACGAATTAAATTTTTACTCTGTCCATCACGTATTTGCCGAATACCGCACTTTGAACAAAATTGTCGACGAGCAATTACGTAAGAATCATTACTCTTAAAAAATATCGCCACAGCGAACGCGCGATGCTCATTCGACCACTGCGACATCGTGACTGACAAATCCGCGCAATCGATAATTCTAACGGCACCACCCTCCCTCCGCACCGTTTAATACTTTTTGAAATAATCGTATTTAAAAATATAAATTTGCCACCAGACACCCTGTATATGTTGTTTAGCTTCTTTGCTTAAACATATAAGCAAGAAACTTGAAGAAATAAATTAGAAACGCGCACAATTCAAAGGAAGAATAGAAGTGGTAGTTTTAAAGGATGTATCGTAAAAATCCAGATTATTTGTAAACAACGCAAAGTACGGCAACGCGAAAAAATCGTTAAGTTTTTTTTTTTAATTTTACTTCAAGTAAAATAAATTAAAACCTATTTATTTAAAAGGTAATTTCCGAATATATTAATTAAAAATGCTTAAAAGTAAAAAAAAGTTGGCAACGTAATTCGTATACATATTTTTGTATTTTTTTTAAATAAATTTTTTTCTGTGTAAAACTAAATTTTAATACAAGTGAACATTTCAAAAAATATTTCGTAGCTCTAAAAAATTTAGATCAATGTGGCAACGCGAACAATTTGTAAATCATTTATTATGCATTGAAGTAAAAAAGCCTGCTTAAGCTCAACTTAAACGGCAAGGCACAAAAGTTAAGGTTGGCAATGTTTTTTTTTTTTCAGAAAAGCAATTTTTTGTTTTGTTGGCAACGAGAAAATTTTACAATTTCGTTCAATTGCGCTTTAGATAGATTTGTGATAAAACATTCTATTTTTAATAAATATGGGAAAGCATACATTGATAGATTGGCAACGCCATTTTATATTTTAAAACTTTAAAATAATTTTTTTACATTATATACATAATTTATCGGTCTTTTATTTTTTAAAATAAATAAAAAAAAACATTAATTAATATTTTGAAAAACTATGGTTGGCAATGCGACAATTTAAAAAATTTTATTTACTTAAGTTTTAAAATTTTTGAAGATTGGGCTGTATTTTCTTGTTAAGATCCTAAAGAAATTTGTTAACTTTTAGGTTGGCAACTCGTTTATTTCGGATTCTTTTCAGACTTGTTTTTAATATATTAAATTTCTCTTCTCCTTCTTCACTTGCCTCCTACTATTGAAAAAAATTATCAAATTTTATTCCACTTCCAAACATGTGGTTTCAATATTTACCAAGATAACTAACTAGCTGCTTTGTTTTAATAGTTTTGGAATATTTTTTCCATAAATTCGTTTATAATGTTTATTAGAGCTTGAACTCCTTGCCTTAAGGCAACTATACACCTTCTTTGTTTTAATAAAAAATGCAATTTTTTTTAACAATTTACTGTTGAAAAAATTTTGTTTTTTATTTTTTTATCTTATAAAAACTTTTTTGTTTTGCAAGCAAGCAAAAATTTTAAAACCGGTATTTTTTTCGTTAGCTGATTGAAAAGGTGCCTTTTGTCTTTTGGAACAAACAAGAAAACTTGTTTCTTCAATTAGTTTAATTGAAATTATGTATAAATCTGCTGACACATTCTTTCACTAACACTTCAACTGGGGAAAAGAATTATCAACAACAACAAAAAAAGAATAAAACTTGCTTAAATAATTGTTTTATTATGCATATAATCGTTGAAGTATGCTAAATTATTCTTTTATTTACAGTTTTAATTGCGCTTGATTATTAAAGAGTTTTTTTTTATTATTTTTTTAATCTATTTAATGACAATTAAGAATTTCCTTCAAAATATTTTAAATAAATATAATCAAATGACTTACCCTGGAGAGAAACGAACGACAATTTTATTTGCTTGTATTTTTTTTTTTTTTTTTTTTTTTTGTATTGCTACGACAATTGTTGTAATTTTTGTAAATAAATTTGTGGCTTTTTAAATTGATGTCTAGTCTCTCTATTGAAGTACCATCAAATACTATTATGCTCGTATTGCCAACCTTCTTTAATTTAGGAACAGCATGAAGTCTGTGCAAACAATTGAAAGCTATTCGAATAGGAACGGTACATAAGTACATGTGAAGTACACTATATAATCAAGTTAGGTAATTTTTAGTCATAATATTATTAAGCCAATAAGTGTTTTGTAAGCCCGACATATATTAATGTATGGGGTATATCGAGGCAGACCGCTTACTTTATGGGTCCCTTTTCGACCCACTTCTTTTGTCGAATTGAATTCTAGTAACTGATTTGTAATTTACGACAACCTTCCTTTCATTGAGGCTTCTGCTAAAACTAGCATTTACTATTGACTGTCGTGATTTCAGGCTATCGATTGGTTTTTGACGGTCTTCTTTCTCATCATCTAAGGCTTAGGTCCCACATGGCATTCAAATTTAACAAGTATCTGCCCATGGTCCTAAGCCTTATGATGTACGTTCACACACAATCTACGCCACCTTCCTTAGGAGTGGCTTCGGATACTGACACCGAAGTTTCTACAAAGATTAACCTCTCCTCTTCTTGCGAGGCTTCATTGTCCATCCCTAGTGCAATCTCATGGTCCTACTTGTGTTCTTGTCCTTTTCTTCTGGCTTTCGTCCATAACCAAATAAAACCGAGTGTCCTTAAGAGAATTCATATAATTCCTACGAGTAATGAAGACAAATATATCCACCCACACATATTCCCATATGCGCGAGTATTTATGCATTAAAACTGAAAACCGACTGGTATCTAGAGTTCGCATACCTGGCGTATACTGTTGCACCGTAGATTAGCAAGTGTTAACTTCGCTCTGCTCGACTTATTTATCCAGGCTTCTAGAAGGGACAGGAACGTGCTACTGGCCACCTCCATGATGAGGTATATGTCAGAACTTCTAATAGTGCACTCAGTTACGGCTAGATATACCTGTATGCTTGCCAGCTGACTACCTAAGCCCGGCATACTTAGCAATTTTTTTATAAAAATAAATATTTCGAATTTTTTCGAGCATTACTCTTTCATACGTGGATCTAAAGTTTACTATATGTGCACAAACACTACTTTTTAGTCCAACTCGGGCGCAGATTTAGTGGGAGATTAAAAACGAGTATTGTTACAAAAATACCCAGAATTTTCGTTTTGTGAAAAATATTTATTTATTTGTCTACATTAATATTGTTGCCTGCAAAATAGTCCCCATTATAACATATTGTTACGAATTAATCCAAGATGTTTAATTAAATCATACAAAAATAATTGCCAGCAAGAAATTGGTGTGAAACGACCCGTTGTACAAATACGCAATGTTATAAACATAAAGCAAAAACAATAACCTAGCGGAAATTCCCGGAACCGCGATTCAAAGTAGAAACAAAAACAACTAATACAGAACGAAAATGTAAACAGAAGATACACACACACACCAACACATATACAAAACTACTAACGTGATCTCTATATAAAGGCGCCGTCCACCGCAAAGCGTAGAGTTGAATTTGAGATTCCAACAGTTGTGTGTATATACAAGTTTTAAGTGTACAGTGTAAATTAGTACTGCAGAGTTGTAAATAAGAGTAGTAATTGCCGCATAAAGTTGTGTATTGATAAGATCATTAAGGACTGTGCATATTAATTCTTGCAACCAAACGAACCCTATAAATTAACGTTTATTTAATAGACGTAACAATATATTAGGCACTTGTGCCAGCGCATTAAACTCGATCTTTGGGATTGCCTTAAGCTCATTTAACGTAGCGCTTTTAATGTCATCTAGGCTTGTTTAAGCTTATCTGTATTTTTGAAAATAGAAAAAATTCACACGAAGCCATGTCTGGCCAAGGTCATCATTACAGTATTGTTTATGTCCAAAACATCACGAACAAGCAATGCAGGCCACGAATTATTTTGCTATAAATTCGGCGTATTTTTTCGGTTTGCTTCAAGAAAAAGGTGTTAAACTTGCAGGTAGTCTTTACTGACCGTATTAAAAACGAAGAAAACAGTTTGACCACACTTGTCGAGCTTTTTTTTTTTTTGGCGATCTCCATTTTCTTAACGAAAATCGCGAAGCTCATTAAAACACATCTAACCTTGGCGCTACCACAGACAAACTAAACAATGAATACCGTTGACAATTTTATTATACTTCAGGGATATGTATACCAACAATATGCAAAATATTTACAGTCGGTTAATTGTTGAACATATCTCGTAAGCTATGGTCATTCAGGTCGTGGAAAAGGTTCGTGGAAGGTTATTTATTTTACAATTTTCATTTATGCCTTGACCTTAAGAAATCATTTGACTATGAGCCTGTTCGACGGAGCTCGTGGCTCTTTAGCATTTATACCGGTCATGTGATGTTTATTTTACTTCAATCTTCAAAAATTTTTCCGCTTTCGCTTCTCCCGAAACTGTCACATACAAAGAAATGCCTTTAGCTCGCCGATAACGATCATGCCAACTCTATTGGGTTTAGCTCAAGACTTCATCAAGCCATGCATTCAATTCTGCAACTCAGAAAACATCGTGTCTGCCAACCGCTATCGCGGTTTTCATATCAAGGAATCTAATTAAAACACGTCATTTCACTAATATGGGACTTACGATAACTATTCCGAAGCATAATATAATAATTATAATAAAATATTACTTTAATATGCCTTGAAAGTTTTCATTAAATTTCCCTTGAGTTGGCAACTCAGTAAATTGTAACTTATTTGCTCTTTTGTTGTATAAAAAAAACCGTTTAGCGAAGTAATCCTGATGACAGTTTCAACTAGAAATAATATTTATTTAATTTCTTTCAATTTTCATTTCATTGGCAAAACCAGAAACAACATGAATACCGCCACCATTCCAGTCCTTGGCTGCAAAATGTATTAATAGTTTTAAATTGCTTTAACTAGGCTACACTCATAAAGTGCTCATTTCATTATGAAGCATTAACGTAAAACAACAAGACAAGCTTCAGGAAATATTTTTCTAACAAAGAAAATCTACATAAAAATGACTGGACCGTCACACTGTAATGTCATTTACAAAGTCCATTTGCTTTCTATAAAATACACTAATAAAGTTGCATAAATAATGCAACAATAATAACAAAGACAATGCAATACAAATGACATTTTTCTTATAGTACGAGTATGACTTTAATTTATTTTATCTTTTGCAATTCTATCTTGTACTTGTTTGGTATCTTGTGTATCTTTTAACAATTTTCTGCTTACTAGATATTTTTTATTCTTGTTTTTAAAATTTAGTCTTTTCTATAGAGTCATACGCATGATGAATACATGTATGTATGTATGTGTGTGTGCTTTTAACAAAATAAAATAAATTGCAATAATATTGAAAGCGAGCATAATGAGTTGCCAATTTAAAAAAGGGGTTGTTTCTTTAAAAAAAAACAGTTTAAAGAATTTTACATATAAGAAAAGAATACACTAGAATTGAACTTTAAGAATTTTGGCAATTCTGTTTTAAGATTTAGTCTGGCAACCTTTTGATTTTAATTATTAAATTCCGCATTACAATTACAAATTATATTCTAACTTGAATTACCGAGCCTTTTATATTAATGTAGGGGAGATATCGAAGCAGATCGCTTACTTTATGGGTCCCTTTTCGACTCCGTTCTCTCCTCGAATTGAATTCAGGCAACCGATTTGTGATTCTCGATTACCTTACTTTCATCGAGTCTCGTGCTAACACTGGCCTTTCGTAATTGCTAGCAATTGTCTAAGGCTTAGCTCCTCCATTGCCTTCACATTTAATAAGTGTCTGCCCGTACTTATAAGTAACATGAAACGTTTAGTACTGAACTATAAATAATGATCATAAGCGAAAAAGAAACATGAGTGCTGAATTACGGAGCTGAAAACGCTCCGCGGGATGAGCCGCTCACTTAGTTAATTTCTGTGAATAGTTCAATTGAACTTGTTCGTTCGTGAACTACACAAATCTACTAGCCAGTGCTAAAAATTTGTGCAGAATGTGCTAATCTCATCTTCTTTGATTTTAATCTTGCCCAGATGATGCTTGAAGTTTCCACGACGCGTCACTATTGCAGCAATGCAGCTTAAGATTCCTATTATATTTTAGCACCTTGCTGGCCTTCCTGCCGAGGGGCTGTTTCTGCCATATTCGTACCACATGTGGTAGCCTCCCTCCACCTCTTCAGGTGTAATGAGTCTACCCATTGTAGGACCTTTGCTCACACTAGGCCATTCCCCCGTGCGACACTGGACTCTGGTCTGCAGCCATTTACGGCAGATCCCCTTTTTGCTAGTTCAGCTGCTGCGGCAATCCCTATGCCTATGTATCCTTTAACCCTCATCACTGTTACCTCATTCACCGAGGCACGTCTGTTTAGTTTTAGAACACATTCCAGCACTAGCTTAGAGTATAGGCTCACTTGCCTCATGCGTTTGTAAGCGACTCACTGAGAACCTTTCACCCGGTTTTACAGCCGGTGATCCAACGCCTGTAGAACCCCAAGCAATTCTGCCAGGTAAGCGAACTCGTACTCCCGCAGACGTAGACTACAGGACAAGTTCAGCTCAGCTAAGTATACACCTTCTCCTGCCCTGCCGAACCATCGGAAAAAATGCTAATATCGTTCGTCATGCACTTATTAATTACCGAGCATAGGAATATAGAGTGTTTGAGGGTGGTTTGGTTGGAATCGAACACGCCCAAACTTGCTCACTACTAACAAGACTACGGGAGCACACAACAAAAAAATATGTTGCAACATTATTATGATTTTAGATCCTCCCAAATTGCCAACGCATGACAGTATAAAATTTAAAACCCGCAGAAGAAACTTCTTCGCGTTCGTTCATCAAAAGTTATAAAAAAAATTAGTTTGCCTAATTGGCAACGCCATTTTAATCAATTCAATTAAGCCATAAATATTTTCCTGCTTAATAACATTACAGAACTGTTGGATAAAACATTCAAATTCATATAAATGTAATTAAAAATCTTCAATTTTTATTGGCAAATTTTTACTGAACGCGCGAGTTTATTTATGTTGTTTTCTTTGTTTAATGATTTTTGTCGTATTTTTCCCACTTCTTGCTATTCTTACAGTTAATTTCGTTTGATTACTTTTAATACTCGCATAGAAGTTGTTTTTTTTTTTTTTGCATTGCCATAATTTTTATGCTAACTGACAGTTGTAGTTGTGGATTTTTTGCTGTTGTTGCTTGTTATTTTCATACGAATGAACTCCCTTTTTTATGTTTTCTGGATACGAGTAGCTGGTGTTCGTGTGGCAAGTGAGTCATCCGTTTAAAAATGAGCATAAATGTTCATAGAAGAGTTGATTGGTCTCTTTTTTTTATTTTAGTTTTTATTTAGCGGAAATTTTTTGTAATGGTTTTGTTGAAAAAAAGGGCGGGCTGTATGGTTTTATAATGGAAACTTAAAAAAGCATTAACTTTTAAAAGTGATGATTGATGGTTTAGATTAGATCAAAAGAGGGAAAATTGCAATTATTTCCTGATATTTATGCAAGAGTTGCCAATTTTAACAAATTTAAATTGTGGTTGGCAATTCATACTTTAAAAAGTAAACATTACATGAATTGCCAACTTTAAAAACTTTTGAAGCACGTTAAAATAAAAAAAAAAATTATGACAATTTTAATATTTTTGCTACTTTACGAACAATCGTTTTTATAAAAGCTTATTGACACAAGCACTTTTCAACAAGAAGTTCATTAAAAGTGAATTTGATACGCTTGAATTTTAAATGAGCAAAGAAGAACAAAAGTGTTTAATAATGATTCCCGCCAGCAACATCGTACGACTTTAAACAACAATTGATGAAGTGAACTATTAAATTACTTTTACACATCTGCGTCTTAAGACCAACGTCAGCATCAAGCATCATTATTTTAATCTTCTTTGCGTTTGTTTTTTAAAGCAATTAATCATAATTAAAACTGAAGCTAAAAAAGAAAATTGAAAAATTTAAATTAAATAAAAACTATAAAAAATGTGATTATCAAAACTCCAGACGCCAACACGCATCATATGGAGCATATGATGACAGGGAATTTGACAACCACGACAACGACGATAATTTGTATTTGTTAACAACTCGTAACGAGATTGTAATACAAAAGTCTCCAAATATGTCGGCCACCACCTCGACTAGGCCTTCGCCGGCCACTACACCTCTTTATGATGGTTATGCCACCATACGTGGTAGAGGCTTAACCCGATCTCTATCGATAAGAGCCAAAGAATTGGAAGCTGCGCAGGAACAAGAAAACTCTGCCGCAGCCAGTGCGTTATCGGAAGAAATTACAGTAAGACAATATGTTATTAGCACACCGGGAGAGCGCAAAAGAACTATATCCCTGCGCTGTGATTATAGTCAAACTTCTCCATTTCGCTCCGACAATAATAATAAAATGTCTCAAAGTTTATTTCAACCCTCTCTAAACACCAACGAAGATATCTATATATCCCGATCTTCAGCTAAGCCGGTTAAAACACCCACTATTACGGATATGGACCCTTTGTACGCTTCTTCAGCAAATTCCACATTTCGTCCTCTTTCCGATGCCAGCTCTTCTTCGGGTGGCGCCAACTCGGGTTCAGGCTGCCGTGACAGTGTAGTGGGCTCTTCTGGTTCGGGTAGCATTAACACGGATTATCTTAGTCTAAAGAAAAATTCTAGATTCTCTTTGGATTCGTTACACTCCAGTAATACACCCAAAACTCCTGACTACACCACAGCCGATGAAGATCAAATATTTCTTTACACTGCCCCTGATTCCCCCAAAAGAAGGTTGGATAGTGGCATACGCAATTCTTATGATGAGTCCTCCGAAAGGGAGTATTCGCCTTTAAATAAACAAGCCTTTGAAATGCAGGAGTATCCTACTACAAGAACACCTTCAGAACATTCTCATTCCTCACAGTCGCCCGCTAAAGCAAGACGTCCATCGGCAGCCGCTGTTTGCTACAAAAGAACTCAATCATTGGGTGACTACTCCAGAAGACCCTTAACTTTAATGACTTCCTCTTTCCAACACAGCGATAGTGAAAGTCCTACCTATGCAAAGCGACCACCACCCTCGCCAAATCATAAACCACCTCCCACGCCTGTACGAAGAGAAAGTCTATACTCCAAACCAAAGATATATGCCTCACCCTCCAAATCACCGCGTCGCAGCCCTCCTCTAATAGCTTTAGATGCTAAATTAAAAATAAATTGCTACCAACTACCCCCACCGCCCCAAAGAAGTTCTAGTGCAGAGATTTTGGAAAGATCATATACCAGCCATAGTTTAGCCACCATCGATCAAGATGAAATTCTAGCCGTACCCTCGGCCATGCCAGTGCTACAAAATCCCGTTGATCGACGTTACCACACTTTGGGTCATATGAGAGTACAAAGTATGGGCAGTAGTTTGCATCGCACAACTGATTCTCCCATGGGTTCTTTGATCAACATGATGACGGGCGGCTATTATATGGCTGGGTCAACTCATTCTCATCACTTGTACAGTAATTTACATCCCAATAGATCAGCGGGTAATATATATTCTTCCGCCGAGGCTGCCGTAGAGGATTTAAATAATTTGGCTCCCGAATACATGGATCCCTTGGACTTTAAGATTGGCTGTCAGACCACGTTGAGAAGTAAACCTATTATACCTTGGTACGAATTGGCAATTAAGAGAGATATAAACAAGAGGCAATCCTGCCCGCCCATTAGTTCCAGTTTGCACGTTAATGGTACGCAGACCTTGACATCAGCCAGAAGTACAGAAAATCAGGTTAATATACACTTACCTACATATATTTATTTATATTTCTTTTTTTGTTTTATTTTCTAGGTTGATGCATTATTTCTTTTTCAGGTTTTTTATGCATTCCTTTTTTAAGTATTTTCGTTAAATAGTAGAGATTCCAATTATGATGGATTTTTTTTCATTCCATCAGGTTTTTTTTTTGGAATTGTAGAAAATCTCAATTATTTTATGTGAGTTTATTCGAACAGGGTGACTTAACAGGGTGAGAAAAGAGCTTGAGTAATATTCACAAAAACATATTTTTAATTTATAAAAGGTTTAGAAAACTAAGTTTGTTCGGAAATTCTAAGACTTTTATAAATCGAAATATTCAACTTTCTTCAAAATCGACTTTCTATAGGAGAAAACAAACAAGTCCTAAATTCTTCATACTGTGTTCCAATCCTAAAATACCGAAAATGTATGTTTATTATCAAATCGTGATGGGGTTATACAAGACTGTCCAGGAAGTAGAAAGAAGCATAGCTTTTCATTGCCTCGTATTTTTTTAAACATTCAAAAAAGTCTTGCGTAATTATATCCAGAAGAAAAGAACTGGAAAATATTGGCGATCAGCATAAGTAAAGCTTCCAAGAAGATCGTTCATTCATCCTTTGATAGTTTGATAATCATCGCAAATTTCATTAGAACCTAACTGAATATCCTAAAAGAAAATCCGATGACATCGGCAGATATTAGCGCCGCCTTCCCTAAGGAATGTCTAATAACGAAGCTGTAATCGTATGGATGAGCTTGAAATGCTGAAGGAATTATAAATGTGTCTAGAAAGCAACTTGACTCACTTTGATAATAGTGGGACAGTAAAAACAATTTACCATTGGAGTCTCGGAGGCTGTCTCAAAAGCTAAAGTCATTCCAATAGAACAACCTTAACAGTAATGATTAATTTAAAAAATAATACAAAAGTTTCAGCTAGTGTCGATTTCGAATCATACGATATCCGTTTTAGATCTTTTAAATACGCAGCTAGAAAAAAAACATGGTTGTGGCATGGTCACGACAACCATATTGTATTCTCTACAAATTTCTAGCATAGACCAATGGTGGAGCAAATCTTGCTGGCACACAGATGACAATCAATTGCGGTTCAATGACGGGTCCAATCAGGAAAGTTGTGACACTGTGCGGGATTAATTGGATCAAATTTCTGGATGGCAATTCCACTGTGGAAATACCAAAAAAAATATTTAAGCTATAATTTACTCTATTTTTATCTGTAAAGCGTAGAATAAAAGTATTTGGCACGTTCAAACTAACTTCAAGACGTGCATACCGTCTCTCACTGAACAAGGAAAAGGGCTTTATTCGTATCCTAAATTTGCTCTAGTGAAAGATAAACATCGCACAAAAGATCCAATGAGTCGTAGATCATAGGGTCCACATATTAATAACAACAAAATATTATTGTGGCAACCATATACTGGTTATTTAAAAACATTAAACAACATTTTTAGGTGGTATTGTTTATTTTCCATTAAACTTGCAACTTGGTTGAATTGAACAATACAATTTGTACTAAATTCTAACGAAAAAGAAAGTATTTCAACTTAAAAAAATAATATGATAAGTTTAACTATAAAATGTTCTTTGTAAAAATAATATGTAAAATTAGTTTGGTTTTCAAATTTGCATGCTATTTTCTTAGAGAATTTAGAACTGGTATTATTCAAGAGTTACCTTGAAATGGGTGTGAGAACTCAGGACCAATATGGGCAATTGTATGGCCGATTAGCTGACAAAGAGAGGAGCTAGGCTGTAGGATTTATGTGGCATTCCCCACTCGGCCTGCAAGAAGCAAATTAATAATGGTTCAAGCCAATTACTGCGAGCAACCCACATGTGGAAACGCCAAGCAAATTTGGGCCAGTTTGTTTAGATTTCAAAAGACGCTGTTAGGAGATATCGTGGCAACAATTACCAGACATTGCAGATTTGGCAATCAAGGGGTTGCCTACAAATGACTATTACAGAAGTTATCGCAACGAGGAAGAAGAGGATATTTACTGGCCTCTTAGAGACCATTGGTGGTCGAAGTACCGGGATTATATTTCTTCATAAGGAGCACTAATTTGTTTGGTAATGTGTTTGCTCGATTAGCAACATTGTTATTCCATAGCAGCACTATATATTTTTTGTTTCGACTAAACGGGAGATGTCCCTCCGTCCCACCGTCTCTATCCCTTTCTCTCTCTCTCTCTCTCTCTCTCTCTCTCTACAAAAGACCCAAATTATATTTACACAGATTCCTTAGGATATAAGATCTAAAATATTTCAGACATTAAATGTTTTTAGAAGCACTTATACTAATTTTAAGAAAATTTTTTATTAATTTGCGAAAAAATAATCAAAAATACAAACGTTAAAGTGGATTTATAATATCAAAACTATGCCTACGCTATATAAATAATTAACACATTTTTATAAACACCCTATTATTATTTCTTTAACAATTCTCACGTTCTACAAAAACAAAAAAACTGAAATTGAATTTTTTTTTGTTGTTGCAATTTTATCCACATACTATTTTACAAAATAGGTAAAACTAAGACAAACAACTACAAAACAGAAATTTTTTATCATTACAACGTGAACAAGTAGTAAAATTAAATTACAAAACGAAGAAAAAAGAAATATTTTGTACAAAATATTTCTGGTAATAAAATAAAAAACCTAAAAAGGCGACAAACATGTCAAACGCATTCATTAGATGCACCTATAAATGTGCAAAAATAACAACAACAAAGAACAGCTAGTATGGCAATATTGGAATAAAAAACCGCAACACAAATAGAAAATGGTGGACAGAATCGGCAAAAAAACTAAATAAAACTCACATTGAAGTTTAAATAAACTGTCATTTGGACATTTTGTACACAAACATAACAATTTATAGCAACTTTGGGTTGGTTTTTTTCGTTTCATTGTTTTGCTGCGAAAAAATACAACATAGTTTGATGGGAGCATGTTAGTGTTGGAAATTATACGAGGGCGATATCAGCACTATCTGACCTAGAAGAGCAAACAAACAAAAAAATCTATTTTAAAAATGTCTTCTCCTTACCTTGATGTAATATTCAATAGCCGCATCAAGCAACTCTACACAGCCATGAAAGTAAGACGACAGCAACAAATTTAGTTAATGTAGCAGATCCGTAGCGCCTAACAACCTGCCAACTTTTTAAAACTACGATTTTTTCCAATACCAATAAAAGAGGGTAGTTTTAAGACCGCCCTCGTGATGATGTGGTACAAAGAAGAAACAAGCAATTGTAGCTTTAGAAACTTATTTCAAAAAATGACATTGATCGCTGAAGTTTTCAACACAAAATTGACATTAATAATGTTTTTATCAAGCTTTGTTTTTCCTCTGTGATACTTAAAATTATCGGTAGTGAAGTAGAGGTGGAAAAATCTGAAAGAAAATAAGGTCATTTGTAGCTTTTGTGTTGCTGTTTTTTTTTTTTTTCTTATCAAAGGCATTTTGAAGTACCATAAGTACAACTGAATTGGAGTTTTTGACATTTTAGCAGTTTGACAGCAAAACGTTTGAGTTAGCAACTTTGAAGCAAAACACATACTTATTTGTAGTTGCAGTGGGTTGCGTTCAAAATGTCATTATTAAACCTTAAAAATTACAAAAAACAATTTATTCAAATGCCCTTAACATCCGCTTAATTTGGGACCTAAATAAAGGAAATATATTATTACTAGTGCTGCATTTGGCTTGCGGGTGAAGTTTACAAAGCATTTTTGTACAAGCTTTCTCAGGATTTATTGTTAATTCTCACACGCCTGACAGCTCGTTGGGGTTTGAATAACAAATAAGAAAAGAAAATGTATTGATAAAGTTGTTGTTAATTGTCAGTGTTAATGTCGGGTAGTTAAGTCTTTTATGCCAGACAAGCAAGTCAAGTTAATACAAGTAATAAAAAATCAAGCCTGGCGTGATTGTTGCTTACCACAAAATAACGGCAAGCGGTAGATTCCATATTTATTGACTTTACTATTTAAGCAAATTGAATATGTTAAAAAACATATGTTTAAAAACAAATTTATTTAAATATTAAAGCACAAAAAACTCAAGATTTTCGAAAAGAAATTTTTAATAAGACACCAATAACCGATAAACATTTATATGTGAAAAGTGTAAATTATATACAACGTTTTCCAGTAAACCGGCTGATATGTTTGTTTATTGTTTACTCAAACAATTTGTTTATTGCAAATAAAATTCAATTAAGAAAATATTGGACAACCTACGACGTATGATTAATATTAACTATTGCCATTTTTGTTAATTTTGATCATATCTTTTTATAGAAAACCTATAAATACACACAACAAATTATATTTTCATCTAAACACTTTAAACTTTCGTAAAATATATTTAAATAGCAGCCTTAATAATCAAAAGACATTTAATAGTCAAGCTTCAAATTTAAAAAATAATCTAACAAAAATTTTCTTTTGCAATATCTTTTTAATTATCTAGACATGGATTATTTTATGGTGTTTTATTTTAATGTATAATAAAAACTTATTATTGTATTATGCACAATGTTATGACTTATTAAGAATTCTAAGCACATACTCTGCTAAAACTGCTTTAATTCCCATTAAGTTTTCTTAATGAGTCCTCATAAAATAAATATTAATTATGTGTTTTGAAAAGCGTATAGAAAAACAAATAACTATTGCAATTGCTTTAATTTGTTAACTTTAAATGGTTAACAAAGTCAAGCTTAAAAAATAGTAATAAGAGACAAATAATGTGCAAAGTTTTTAAACAAAGTGCAGCTGTTTTTTTTTTTTTTAATTTATTTTACTTTTGACTTCTGTAAATTTTAACATTAAATTTCATTTTATTTAGTTTCAGTAGCGGTTTTAGTTTTCAACAATTCAAATATTTTTTTTATTTAGCTTTTTCTGTTTTTAGCCGATTATGGTGTAGGAAAAAGAAGGGTTATGATTTTGATCGGTGTGTATTTGGCTATGTGCATATGTACGTTCATCTGTTCTCATATAACTTCTTAAGTATTGGTTATGGGCTTTGTGTCGTGACTTTAAATTAAATATAGCGCCCTCTAGATGTAAAGTCATGGCATAAAAGAGTTTAATTAAGAGTTTAACTTCGTTTATTCCTGTGTATTACCAAGACCAATATTTCAATCATCCCCTACCAATGGCGATAAGTGGCATTATTCTATGCATATCCTTCAATTCGGCACCCACTTTGCTCATTCTATGCATAATAGCAACTTTCAGTGGAACACCGAGCATGCTTATCATACCAAAGTTTTTTTTTTTTTTTTTGGGCGACTACCTTACAGTTATTAAAGTATCGTGCTACCACTAGCCTTTACTCCTGTCTTGTCGGCCTTCTTCCTCATCATGGCTTTTCTTGTAATAGCTAGCATTCAGAATTCCTCGATTAGCTAATAAACACCGGAGTTTCTTCAGAAATTAACCTCTCCGTTCTTACGAGGCTTCATTGTCTACCTTTATCTCACGATCCAACGCCTTAGAAGTACCTTCAGAGACTGACCCGTTTATCCCTCACGAGGCATTCTTGTTCCTGCGCAGGCAAGTCTGTATTAAAACTGGAGATCGACCCGTATCCAGAGTTCGCATACTAGAGACCAAGCACCCTCTGTGCCACGCATCCCTTAAGTATACTCATCCACCGTTAATTAGGGGTTTTTTATAAGAGAGTGCTAACTTCTCTCTGCTCGACTTATTTAGCCAACCTATATACAGAGACAGAACCTATTACAGAAGTCAGAACTTCTGACAGAGCACTCAGTTAAGGCAAGCCATACCTGCGTGCCTGCCAGCTGGCGGCCTCAAACCATCGTTACTCTGTAAAGCCTTTCGTCAAAGATGTCCGACTACTTCATTTTCAAGCATCTCATCCAACTTATATTGCATTTCGTTTAGTCAATTAAACTTACATATTTCTTACAGCAGCATGCGTTTAAATTTAAAACCGTTATTTCTACAATTTTCATTTTATTTATGACGTTCCTATTATTGCAATTTTGTTTTGATTTCCTGAGGGATTCATTTTCTTATTTTGTCTACGCTACAAACTAACGGACAAATAAAATCAAATAAATACTAAAACAAAAACACACAATATTGAATTGTGGTTTTTTTCCTTATTTATATATTTTTTTGTTTTTCAACAAAACATTTCTTTAGTCACAAAGGTTGACGAGGGGGGAGTAGAGAGGTGTAAAACATGTAAAACAAGTTTGTTGTTTAGATTACGAATTAAGAAAATAACAAGAACAACAAGATTGATGAAACCCAAAAATATTCAAACAAAACAAAAACTCCTTGAAGCCATTCTGTAACAGATTTCTTTTAACATCACCCAGTGCGCTTATAGAAAGAGAGCACATGGCCAGAGAGTGAGAGAAGTAGAGAATGTTAATAAACAGAGCTGGAAAAAATGCAGTAGCTGTATTTAGTTGTTGTTGTTTTTATTGCCTTTTTGCTGTGATACACTTTTATTTTAATGTTTTATATGAATTTTTATTATGCTTGAAATTTGTTTTTTTTCACGTTTTCTTTATTTTGACGTAAAACCTGTTTTTGAACTTCGATAAACTCTTTAAGCAAAAAATATATAGTAAATAAAAATGCATCTACTTCATTGAGTTTTTTGAAGGTTTTATTGTTTTGGTCATGGTTTTTTTAAACAAAGAAAACAAAAGGAATTATAAAAAAGAGCAGGTGTTGAAGTTTAGTTCTGATTTAAGAAAAACGATATACAGCGCACGCTCGATAACGTGAACACTCCAAAACGTGAACACCCCAAAACGTGAACAATTTTTTTTTGTGCATTGACAATTCTAAAACGTGAACAAAGCAAGAAAGCTCTATAACGTGAACTATAAACGTTACATAGTTAACATTGAGTTCAAATAATTATGATCTTGGGGAATCCCCTAATAGTAAGTTATTCGTTTTTTTTTCGTTGTCATGTGTAACACACAAAGCATTTTAGTCGCCCCTTGATGTGCAACACCGTCGATCTCCTTGACAGTTTAAGTCCTGAGATTGAATGTACGTTACCGACCGTTTAGGAATGGAACGATGATATCGACGCAGACATTGGGGATAACGATATTGAAGAGGAGGACGAATCCAACGATGCTGACTGCACCTCAGAAGCATCGGAGAACATTAAGCCAAGTGAAGCAGTCCAAATTTTGAACAAAGCGGTACAGTGGGCTAGCCATGAAGATGTCGATCAAAGTGATATGAATGTACTGAGACGTCTAAGAGAGAAAGCTGTGTTTCAGTTGTTAGAAAAACAGAAGATACAAAAAAATATCACTGATTTTTCTAAATAAAAATATTTTTCAGATTTTTATTTCTGCTACGCACAAATTAACAATAAAATATGAATTTAAATATGTAAAAAAATGCATATCCCCTTCATACTTATTTGGCATTCGAAAACGTAAACACTTTTGTTAACGTGAACTCCCTTAGTTTTAATTAGTTCACGTTATCGAGCGTGCACTGTATTTCCTTTTGAATGAGTTTTTGAGTACCAAACATCTTTATTTTTTCCAATTAAACAAATCTAAAGTCTCATACAACTTTTTAGTGTGGGAACTCTTTATAAAGATTTATTTTTAACCCACAAAAATACGTTTTAATACTTTAAATAAGATTCAGCTGTTCCGAATCTTATATATCCCTTCACAAAAGTATGAACTACTAAAAATGTACTACATTTGTTTCCCGGAGCAAAGGATTGCAATCTTAAATTTTTTGCTCTAGTTTTACTCATCTTATTCCTTTATCTCCTTTCGTTTTAATATAAAAATGTTCATATGTTTTACCTTTTCTCTCAAGGAATTTCTAATAAATTTTAAATTTTTGGTGAGTTGTAGATAATTGCGGATCTCGATTTTTAGTTGAATTTCAAATTTTTAATCAAAGTTGGAGTTTTTGGTGCATTTTCATTTGTGTTGAAATTGTCGTTAAATTTCAGAATATGTTTTTTTTTTTGTAAAATTTGGGTCTTTTGGAACTTAAAATTACTTTGCTCTTTTTCATATTTTTTTATGAATTTTTCGTGAATCCCCGATTTCAAACTTCAGTAAAATTAACATTTTAGGTTATATTTTGTAAAATTCCGCTTTTTTAATTTTTTTTTTTTTGCTAATTTAAAATTTTTTGTAGAATTTTTATTTTTCATAATTTTTAAATATTTTGGACAGTTTTTAATATGTTGGTGGATTTCCGATTGGTGGTGAAATTTGAAATCATGTGAAATCGATTCTGTCGAGTTTGTTAAAATTTCATCGTTTTTCATAAAATATTAAGGTTTTGCAAATTTTCGGCTTTTTGTGGTAAAATTTTAAAATTTGGTTAAATTCGGTATTTTTTTTTATAGAATTTTTGTTTTTATTAAATATTGATTTTTTCGGGATTTAGTTTTTTTTATTCCAGTTCTTAGATTTTAGTGAATTTTCGAATGTGTGGTGAATTTAAAATGTTTGCGATATATCGAATCTTTTAAACTTTTTTTTGAAATTTCGGTTTTTAAAAGAGTTTGTTAATTTATTAAATTCTTAGAGTTTTATTTTCAATCCAGTCCAATATCTAGATCTGTAGGTTACCCCTGGGGGCCACGGCTTGATAATTGCTCTTGGCGGACTTGGTATGAAGTTGATAAAGATTCAAAATATGCAAATTTTATAAGCTTGAAAATACAAAAAAAAAAAATTCGCGCATATCAAATGATCCAAGTTTAAAGATCGTAAATTGTCTAGTGCCGTTGGAAAGTTGATTTTAACATCGAACGAAATTAAAAATTGAACGACAAACGTATATATGCCCTTTTCATTTTTGTGAAGGGTATAAAAAACTAAAAATTACTCAACATATCGCCTCAGCTTCACAGCCAAAAACTAAAATAGATAGCATGTATTACTGCCCTTAGCCAGTAATCATCATAGAAATATTATGTTAGAATGTTAACAAATCATTCATTAAAATATAAAAAATATCTTTAAAAATATATTAATAATTTTATTTATTTTCCATTTTTCTTTTTAGGTAAGTTTGAAGAAAAAAATTAAACGAGATTGGTAAGCTAGTGAAAAAATTTTTCAAAACTTTGATAACATTTGTGCGCTTTTTTAATTTAAGCAATCTTAGTGTGACGAACGATTACTTAACCGATAACTGTGATACGATTTTTTTTTAATATAAAAATTCTAAGTGATTAGAAATCGAATCGCTCTTGTTAAGAGTGTTCAATGCATGGACAAGGTCGGAAACGAACTAATTGCAAACAGTGCAGTGCAACCTAAGCTCATTGAATCGGAACCTTTCCTTTGAATCCTAAAAGATCAGCTAGCCTTTAGTCGAATGTGTGCGTACCTTCGCCGCTACCAATCAGTAACATAAATTATCTACAATAAATAATTTGATTTGTGTACAACGATATAATTCTATCACAACATGTTGTTCTAGGAATATGGTTACCTCAACCATGTTTTTTTAGCATGTAGATTATGCTGGATATATAGAGAGACCTCTTCTCTGATCACGTTCTGCGTGTTTTTTCCGCTCTCGTATCACGTAGGAATAAATTTCTAGTTAGTAATTTAGTGTCTTCGGGCACTAAACGAGATAGATGGTTTTATGCCTAGCCTAGGTCGACTCAAGAAAGCTGCACGAAAGATCCCACCTGCCGTGCTAATAACACCAAAGCAAGTTTTAAACATTTACTTCAATATAAAAATGTTTCCACTATAAAATTCTTAAACAAAAATTAAGTTTAAAACAAAAGGAAAATCACAGCCATCTACTATCATCATATGTTTCATCATTCTCTGATGAGAAAATCCAGTTTGTCTCAATATTAAACTTAAACTCGTGTTTGAACAACACTCCAGTGGCCTTTAGTGCAGTGTTGGGTAATGACTCTATCTGCATTAACACTTAAGCCGTGCGGTTAAACATCAAACAGATTGTGTTTAAATAGCGTTATTTGCATTAAATGCAAGAAAAACTTATCTTCTCTTTATAATGACTTTAAAGCTTTCGACATATGATTAAGAAGACATACGACATAAGACATATGACAACTTGAGAAGATTTTGTAAACATAGAGGAAAATAGAAGACTGCATGACGCTACAAAATGTGGTTGTAGTTTAAACTAATTTGTTTTACAATTTCTTTAAAAGAAAAAAATCATAAATAGTGATGGAGTAAAATAGATAAAATAAATAATTGCTTTCAATTAATAGTTGGAGATAAAAATTTAAAAAAAATATATAAACAATGCCTTTTTTAATTATATCTCCTTTTCTGTTATCGATATAAATATATTTGTGTATAAAAATCAATTGCTCATTGTTTGTCTCGTAAGAACTTCAAAACGGCTCGACCAACATTAGAAAAGATTCAAATACAAACATTTTTAAAAAAATCAGAATAAAAATTTTATATGAGAATCACTACCACAGAATAAAGAAATTGCGGATGTTTACATAATCATGAGCAAAAACTCTCGATTAAAAAGTAACTGAAAAATCAAAATTAATCAAAAATATACCACAATAGCGAAAGGATCACCAAAATTTGCATATTCACCACAATCGAATAAAGCCCAACTTTTCTAAATTCGTCATATAATCGCAAAACTGACAAGAAGCGAATTACAACTTAAAAATTTCTGATCAAACGAAATTATACCCAAATCGAAAATTAAATTAAAAAATTTTAAGTTCACCACAATAGTGAAGAATCGAATTTAAATTGAAAAACGAAAAAAAAAATTTACCAAAAGATAGTGAATTCTGACTTAAAAATGGACAAAGACAATCAATATTTAATTTAAAACCAAAAATACAACCAGATTTTAGATTTTACCAACAACAAGCGATGTCTTATTAAAAAATTAATTAAGCATTCACCAAAATTTTTGAAATAAAAATATCGCCCTAAAATTTTACAATTCACCACACGTGTTTATCGTCAAGAAAGTAAACAATAACAAAATTCAAATTTTACCAAAAAACGATTTGGCATGACCAGCACCGATGAAACCACCGCTGACTTTTGTCTTTTGGGCTATTTGAAATCCCGGATTTACGCCAACAAGCCCTCAAAGAGAATATTCGACAAGAGGGCGAACAGTGATAATCGAAAATCTTGTGACAGTTATAATCGAAAATGGGATAAAACGGACACAAATGTGTATCAACACTGGCGGCAACTACTTGGCGAATGTCATCTTTTCCACTTAACATAAAAAATTGTAAAGGTTCCAATAAAAATTTCCATCGGTCCAAATTTTTGTATTTAGTAAAAAAGTTACTCAGTATCAAAATTTGATTTTCACCACCCGTTGCCTTCTGAATAGAAAGTATCCGATTGTCTACAGTGGCATGATTTTTACTGTGATCAGATCTTTAAGTCTTTATATGTTTTTCAAAATTCTTTTTATAGTTAGATTTTGGAATCGACTTAAGCTTCTTTTGTAAAATATCCTTAATCGCCTCAAAACACTCTCCCTAAAGTAATAACCGGAGCCTTGGTATATACGTCCACATAAATTTTAATGATTTAATCATTTATTTAAGGAAAAATTCTAAATTTTCTTTAAATTAAACACCTTGAACTTTATTGCTAAATTAATTTTTTTCGTGAAAGAAAAGTGAAAAATGTTATCCTTTTAAGAATATTATTACTGAAATATATAAATTGAAGAGCATGAGCAATTTTTTATGCCATAAAATATCTGAATACATATCAGAATTAAAAAGAAAAGAATTGAATCGAATGAGACAACGATTGTTAAGAGAAAATACTAAATAGAGGATCTTTTGAATCCGCGTATTCCGATGATTCCAACGGCCTTCACATTTAATTGTAAGTGGCTGCAATTCCTCAAGCACGTGGGTTTTGCGATGACCATAAATAAATCAAAGGGAGTGTACTTGAAAGTTTGCTCTAAAATGTTTGCACTTCCATGTAAACATTCGATTACCTTAAACATTAACATCACTAGCGGAACTTGCATTATGCAGCCAATCTGCCATTACTTACTGTTTAAAGCTCTTAAAATAATGTCTTTGTCTTGTATTACAAAGAGGAAGTCTAAATGAGGCTTAATGTTTATAAGCATGAGCAAAGTTGCAAAAAATAATACCACTCATGTTTAATTTAATCAAAGAGAGGGGTTTGTCTAGTTGCAATTAAGCAGGTTATTAAAAACTCGCCAAATGAGGCTGAGAGAAACTTTTATTTCGAGAAGATTTTTTTTTTTTAAATAACGTAACATTACATGATGTCATGTGCCAAAGAAAAATTATTTAACGATTCAATTCTACTTCAATGAAAACAATAAATATTTCAATTAAACGCAAAGAAATCAATTAAAATGCGCCGTTATCAAATCAATGTCAAAAAATATAACCTTTTCACAAAAGAATACAACGAAATATTTTTCAGTTACATACATACTCTCTCTCTTAAAAGAGCAGTTGCTATTAAGAGTTTGTCAATCAATTCAAAAGGTTATCGTCTATTTAACACTTCATTTGTAATGCAAGATTGCAAACAAAATAAAAAAAAACTGAGATCTTTTTAACAACAAAACTCATTGGCACACCTTACATTAATAGTCAGTTGTTGTTACGAGATCGGTCTTAGAATAACCCTACCGTATAAAGAAACAAACAATTTGTTCAAATAAGGGATATTTTTCTTCTCAATGCATTTCGCCATTATTAAGGAAAATCTAAGAAACCACTGCCTATAACAAAACACACACACACAAAAACTATCTCTAACAAAAGGGCAACAAATTTTACATTTTTTGTCTAGAAAAGAAAACAACATAAAATAGATATTACTAGCAGATTCGATCTGTTCGTTGTGAGAAAAGATTTCACAACCAGGCCATTTCCTGAATTTCTAAAGATAAAAATAATCCGGGGGCTAGATTTTGTCCACAAGATGAATGGAAAACCGATTTCAAAAATCACATCATTACGTGTATTCAGACAGCTGTAACATAAGGCTTTCAAATAAATCAGTGTCTACTTTTGATATCCAAAATGGACCAAGTTTTGTAACTTTTTTCCAATAATTCTTTCCCATATTAGAAAGTTGAAAAATTTCAGCTCTCGACTCCAACTAGATAAAAGTGACCGTTTTCAGATCATTCTGATTACTTATTCCCCAAGACCTACCTTTATAACAAATTTCAACTCTGTAGCTATTTTGGAAGTGCCCCACAATATTGGCGAGTGAGTCAGTGAATAGGTGGCTTTTATGGTAAAACTCTCAAACTTGACCTATGACCAGTACGTAAAGTCCTTCAAGTTTATGAATAAAGAAAGCAAAGATATGAGGCGTAATATACACACTGTGTGCTTTAGGCCTGATCTTTGGTCTGGTACACTACTGTGCGCCTTAATTTAATCAGAATATATTACTTAAGATTTCATTGAAGATTATCTCGCTCCAAAGAAAATCTAAACACCTGTAAAGTAGTGTGAAAGGTGCTTTAATGGCAATGTACACGCCTTCTGAAGTACCATCATTACAGATATTTCTTGGACATTGAATCTATTGAATTTTCAAGAACATAAAGAGAACAAAGTTTTTTTGCAACTAAATGAAATATTTTATATGTGATAGTAGAACTGAAGGTAGCCACAATATCGGAATATGTCGGTCTTGTATTATCAGTTTTTTCGCATTATTTCATTTCAAACTATGCTACATGATCTTCATAATCGTAACAATTAATACCTTGCACGAAACTATTTATGCTCAAATTACAGTGCCCAGTTCGGGCACACCTTAGACCACCCTCGTAGTAACAAAAAATTGTTCATATAATTATTTTAAGATAAATTGATGTCAGCTATTAAGAATCTTCTGGGTAATGTAGCGACTTCATTAAATAAAACGTAATTTTTTTAACGTGATTTAATAATTTTTATTCAAACGAGTTTTTTTTATTTGTCGTTTATTAAAAAAAACATAGACTCGTACAACATATTTAGTTTTGCATTTTAATTAAATTAATGAAATCATTAGAATGAAATAAGCAATGAACAACAGAAATACTCATAATAAATGAAGGGAAAAAGGCCAATTGAAATAAAGTAAAATTACAAATAAAAAATTGAAAAATTTTCAGGTATTTATTCAAACGGGTTCAGTATTTAATTAATAAAATATGTGTGTTGTTTTATTTCTGCTTTTTTTAACAAGTGCAATTTAAAAATCTTAATTTTAAAATAGAATATGAAAATTTAAAAAAAAAAACAATTTGAAATTTATTAGTTACCAACTCGAAAATTTTAAATTTATATAATTGACATTTTTATTATTCATCTTCATTGGCTACAAATATGCTGGCATTTAAATATTAATAATTATTGCAGGCAAACTAGCCAGATGGGGAGATCCAGTGCTATTGAACTTCAGATAAGATATAGCGATTACTTTTATTTTACGATTTAACCGTTTAAAATTCCTATACAATATGGTTGAATTATATTCTTGATCATATTAATATGGTCCTTTTAGAACGATAAACCAGCAAAAAGATTAATGTTACTGATAGGCAGCGGCTGAGGTACGAACACAGGCGACTAAAGCCATCGAATGGCTAATAGTCAGCGCAGTAAGCACTTGAGCCGCAGCACAACCCCATACCTTGATTAAGCACCAAAAGAATTTGACTATTAAGAATATTTTATACTTCGAGTTATTATATTATTTTAATATATAGTTTAACTTTAGTAAAAATTGTATTAATCAGCTCAACCATGTTGCAATTTTTATGGATGCAAATCTTTTAATGATTAAATGTAAACAAGTACTTGTTTATCGCAACTAAACTAAATGATTGCAATGCATTATTATGTTTGCCACAACAATATATTGTTGTAAAGAACATAATATGGTTATCGTAACTATGTTTTTTCTTTGCGTGTAGAGTCCAGTATGAACTCTAGAGAGAATTAAAGAATTTACCAGAACGAAAAGTCTAAACAAATAAGAGGATTATAAATGGAAACATATGAATGTTTGAATAAAATTTAACGATTCGCGTGTGTGAAACAGCCGGTATATTTTCTTCGGGTAGATTGCGCTATTTATGAATCAATCAGACTTTTGTAAACTAAATAATAAAAATAATTTAAATGAACAGAAGTGCAACGCAAATGAGTGCAGTTTACTCAAATTTAGGTGTTTGTATGAAAAACTGCAAAAAAGAGGCTAAAAGCCATACCTAAATTAGAACGTTGAGCGTTGTATTAGCTGCAGGTTACGTAGCTACAGTGCTTTCAGAGACATACATTTTACATCAAATGCATGTGCCTACGTGCCCTGCTGCTAACGCAACGCTCAACAGCTCTTATTTAGGCATGGCTGTAAGGCACAACCAATACAACTACAATTTAATGAATCTAATTTAATCGCACTATTTGCCCAAGTACTAAATTAACAATAAATTCGCCGGAAACTACAGCTAGGAAATAATATAGTCTCTATGCGCTTTTCGCTGCTGGCTTTTAAACCAGCTCATCGGGAAACCTTTACCCAGATTTTTATAAAAACCGGAAATGTCGTATATTATGCTTGTAATTTCATAAAGAAAATGAGAATTGTTTATGAGACCTTTTCTTTTCTTTTATTTTATATTTGAAGAAATCCAGCCAAGCGTGAGGAAGAAACGTAATAAACATCAATTTTTGGGTGATTGTTCATTTTTGATTTTGGGGCGATTTTCACTCGGGCAATTATTAATAAAGCCGTAGAATAGACTTGCTGCCTTGTCCATAAAATATATTTTTGGTTTATAGAAGATTTGTAAAACAACCAACAGTACCCCTAAAATTATCATGCATTTTGCCTTGTCGATTGAATAAACAACAGGAAAATATTTGACGTTTAGATTTTTTGATAATCGTTTAGATAACAACAACAGCTGACTTAACGATAACGAATGTCGTTTAAATGGCCTACTGAACAGCAATATCGTTAATTTTTTCCTTAACATTTTCTAACGATACGATTATTAAAAAAAAAAGGATAGAGAATCGCACTACAGAATATGCGAAACACAATCCACACCATGTCGTTTCTTTCCGCGAATTCTTTGCCATCTCGTTCATTGCTCATTTTCTGGCTCATTTAACACTGGATGGTCTTCGTTAAATTTGTCCAACAGCTCTGCGATGTTTATTTTTAGTTGCTGCTTTAGTTTAAGGGATTAATGTATGGGGGAATATCGAAGCAGACCACTTACTTTCTGGGTCCCTTTTCGACTAGTTTAAAGGATAATGCTAAACGACTAAAATAATAAGGTTTCAGCGTAAAATAAAACAAACTGACAAAAAATCTGCTATTCTTATATTTTTATACCTCTTTTACAAGCTAAAATAAAAATATGCTTGAGTATAAACAAAAAGGTTTAAAAACTTTTATAATTTTTTGACATTTCGATGTTCACATGAACTTTCCGTTTTGAAGAAATTAATTTAGAGCATACTTTTGCTGGCATCTACTGTCAAATTTAGCCTTGAACATTAAGTATTTCCACATTATTCACTTATTTATTCCATTTTTCTCATTTTTCTTGAATTTTTGCTCATTTTTTTCTTGATTAGAAATTCAAAGTTAATTGAAATAAGCTACTTAAAGCTGACTAAGCAATTTATTTGTTATTGATTCGGTTGCGAAAAATAAAAAAATAGCAATTAATTTATTACGTTTAATAAATTATAAAGTTTTAATTAAAATTACTTTTCATTAAAATACTATTAAAACAATAATTTGTTTTTAAGGCTTAAATTAAATTCTAACAGCAGCGTTATTCAGCTTGTTCCCTTAGCTGGCAAGCACAAAGGTATGGCTTGCCCTAACTGAGTGCACTGTCAGAAGTTCTGACTTATACCTCCTCGCAGGTTCCTGTCTCTGTGCTGTGGAGCTGTGTGTCAGTGGACATCTTTTTCAACATTACTCGTGGGAATTATATGAATACTCTGAAATAACTCCGGTTTTAATTGGCCAAGGGAGGTATCCTAAAGAGGTGGTTAAGAATGCCTCACACGAAGTCGACCGGTCAATCTCTAAAGGTACTCATAAAGTGTTGGATGGTGAGATTCAAATGGGATGGGCAATGAAGCCTTACAAGAGGTTGAGAGGTAAATCTCTGCAGGAAGTCCGGTATTTATTGTACATTGGAGTATTTCTAAAGAGATGGGCATGAAAATCTCGCAAGAGATAGACGGATCAGTTTCCAAAGAGACTGCTGAGGATGAGGCTATGACGTTAGCGCACCTTGTGTGTGAGTGTCCAGCACTGGCTAGCACAAAACATAGGACCACGGGCAGCGATTTGTTATATGTAAATGGCATGCGGGACCTAAGCCTTACACAAATGCTAGCAATTACAAGCGACTCCGTGATGAGGAAGAGTTACCAGTCGAGAGTATGAAATAACTCCAGTCAAGAGTAGACTAGTGTTAGCACGAGAATCAATGAAAGTAAGGTAATCGTGAATTACAAATCGGTTCAATGAAACCAATTCGTAGAAAGAAGGGGGTCCAAAAGGGACCCATATTCCATTTTTCTCATTTTTCTTGAATTTTTGCTCATTTTTTTCTTGATTAGAAATTCAAAGTTAATTGAAATAAGCTACTTAAAGCTGACTAAGCAATTTATTTGTTATTGATTCGGTTGCGAAAAATAAAAAAATAGCAATTAATTTATTACGTTTAATAAATTATAAAGTTTTAATTAAAATTACTTTTCATTAAAATACTATTAAAACAATAATTTGTTTTTAAGGCTTAAATTAAATTCTAACAGCAGCGTTATTCAGCTTGTTCCCTTAGCTGGCAAGCACAAAGGTATGGCTTGTCCTAACTGAGTGCACTGTCAGAAGTTCTGACTTATACCTCCTCGCAGGTTCCTGTCTCTGTGCTGTGGAGCTGTGTGTCAGTGGACATCTTTTTCAACATTACTCGTGGGAATTATATGAATACTCTGAAAGAACTCCGGTTTTAATTGCCCAAGGGAGGAATCCTAAAGAGATGGTCAAGAATGCCTCGCACGAAGTCGGCCGGTCAATCTCTAAAGGTACTCCTAAAGCGCAGGACGGTGAGATTCAAATGGGATGGGCAATGAAGCATCGCAAAAGGTGAAGCCTCTCTGTAGGAAGTCCGTTATTTATTTTACATTGGAGGATTTCTAAAGAGATGGACAAGAAAACCTCGCAAGGGGTAGATGGATCAGTCTCCAAAGAGACTTCTGAGGATGAGGCTAAGACGGTAGCGCACCTTGTGTGTGAGTGTCCAGCATTGGCTATCACAAGGCATAGGACCACGGGCACCGATTTGTTATATATAAATGGCATGCGGGACCTAAGCCTTACACAAATGCTAGCAATTACAAGCGACTCCGTGATGAGGAAGAGTTACCAGTCGAGAGTATGAAATAACTCCAGTCAAGAGTAGACTAGTGTTAGCACGAGAATCAATGAAAGTAGGGTAATCGTGAATTACAAATCGGTTCAATGAAACCAAACTGCCAAGTGCGGGTCCAGGGGAAGGGAAAAATGTTTAAACAGACCTTTTGCTGGAAAAAGGGTGTTAAAAATTAATAATAATCTTTGCCCAAATGGTTTGTATTTCTGTCATAATGTCGAGTAATTATGTTGCCACCCTCGTCGTAAAGTTAACAAATTTTTCAAATGTGCTTTAAGGTCAAATGTTTCATCGTATCTTGAATACACAGAGATTAATAGTTTTTTGCCTTGTATCATTTTAAAGAAACTAAATTCTTATTATCAGCTATTATTACACATTTAATACATTTCAAAGGCCATTTTGTAAATAACCAAACCAAAAAAAAAAAAACATTGAAGACAGAATTTAAACCACTTAAAAGTTAATTTTGTAATTTATCTTATCGAGACCAACACAGCAGCAAATCAAAAATCAAATCTGTTCTTTAGAATATCAGATTTGATTTATTTAACATGCGTGCGTGGTGTGACAGTTAAATGAAAACAACTAAAAGGTTGGTTATGCCAATGGCAACATTTGTTGATTTATAACTGTCAAAAGTGATATTTGAAAAGTAAAAGAAAAACAGTTGGATGCATTTTAAGTTTTTTTTTAATAATTAAAAAAAGTATTTGTTCATGTGTGCGTAAGCATACATTTTCATAAAATTCCATTAAGACACATGTAGTCAAAATGTTAAAAAAAATGCAAGAAGCAAAAAGCATTTGATATAATTTATGCTTTTTGCAGGCATTTAACCATAATAAACAAGTACAAAAAGGTCAGTAGGCGTACGAAACCAAAAAAAAAAAATAATATTTAGCAGAGACACATTTAGTAAAACCACCACACACATGATCATAACTATAGGGGTTTCGGCTATAGAGGATACTAAAGAATTAAAGATTTAAATACAAATTTAGTGCTCAAAATGTTCTTGTTAAATTTACAGAAAGATCAATTTTCAATAGAAGCAACAACAAAAACCTTTAATATTAAATTTTTTAACTTAGCAATTAAATTGCCAGTTACTAAGTTTAGAAATCCACACCCAGCCCAAAGAAATCACACATCTCTAAATTATAAAATTAAAATAATTTATATTACCAACTACAGCTTTCACAACTCGGAATTTTTATAGATACTATATTTTCAAACAACGGTTGGCAACATAGGTCACATTAAGATCCAGAAACCGTTTAAAGCTTGGCCCTCAATTTCTAGCTGGTACCAAAAAAACCCCCCTACTGCATTAATTTGGTTAAGTTTCTTATTTGACCCTAAATAAATATTACCGACGAAATATTTTATTTAGGTAAACATGTGAAAAGTTTTACAATAAACTTATTTTTAGTAGGAGTAAAAATATTTTAAAAGAAATTTAGACTTATACCGAATGTCCACGAGGAATCATTGGAATGTTCGTTCCAATTGATGTTCTTTCATCTGCAGCATTGTTGCTTGTTGAAATAAATGTTCCTTTTCTGATTCCCAAAATATCAAAATTTGTTTATGTTGTGTGTTTCTAACTACAATGTTGCCTTGTCTGTATCAATATTTACTGTTTTGTAGGGTTTAGTTCGTTGAAAGCAGTCATGCGTGCTGTGATGATCATTTCTGCAGATTATTAACATCATTTGCTTTTCTTTCGCGTATATTTGTTTATTAGTGTGCGTAATATTTACACACAACCAATGTTTCGTTTATGGTTTCCGTTGTGGTTCCTTCGTCTGTATTTTGAAAATAAAACTAGGTTTCTAAATTATGTTTCCTCTAATGTTCCCTCGTGTATAGTCGGTACTATGATCGAACACAAATAATAATTTCAAAAAGAGTTCCCTCCAAGATACATAATTGAAACAGCTAATAATTATTTAAAATATTAAAATTCGAGCATGCTTCTGCAAAAACTATATTATTCATAATGTTTTATGGTAAAATATGCAACATGATAATTGGTTTCTTTAAAACACTTAAAACGGATGTTCTCAACTGAAAACTTTGAAATTCAATGTTGTAAAAAAACATTGGCCACTCCTTTTTCGTTTCTCTTCAAAAAATTTTTTTCTTTTGTAAATGCACATGCTGATGACAAGTGCACTCCACTCACTTGCAGTTTTGTTGTTCGACAAACAAACAAACATATGTTGCTATAAAAAATATTAAAAACACATGTAGCATAAAAAACATTTTCGGTTGAATGGAAGCAATTTTTCGTTGCATGTACATGCGGGCGGAAATTTGTTGGTTGGCAAATAAAATACAAATTTTTGTATTTGTATTGTAAAGTTTATTTTTTATTTTGGCTTCATATAAAACTTCATTTCAAAACTATTAAATTTAAAGATACTGGAAAACAATTTTAAAGTGGCATTAAGATAGCTGAACATTTAATTTGAAAAATAATTGAAACAATTACTTAAATTGCTTGAAGTTTGAGCAAAACACAAGAAATTCATTGTTAAGATAATAAAAATAATTGCAGACATAAAGAAAATTTTATTTAGCAAAAGAAATAATGTCTTCAAGTAAGCAAATATGTGTGGCAATTTAGTTTAAGGCAGTGGAGGACAAAACAAATGAAAGATTTTTCAATAGTTATCTTTAAGAAAATTTTGCTAGGTGCAAAATAGCAATAGCAAAGAAAATATACTACGATATGCTATAAATTCCACAAAAACTATTTTCAGTGATTTTGCTGTTGAAAATACAATAGCAATATGCAATAGCAAAAATCAAAAATTTGTTGTTACAAAACAGCAATTGTTTCTCATTAATTTTTTGTGCTATTGCGATGCACGTACATTTTAAAATACGACAGCACCAGCACAAATACAGGGTGACCGCCGGGAAGGTATACTACTTTGTTTTGCCGCCATTTTGGTAAACATTATGTATTGACAGTTCATATTTGGCAGTCGTGAAGTAGAGACGTGGCAAATTCATTATTGAAAAATATTCGGTAAACCAACGTGTTTTAATCGTTAAAACATTTGATCAATATCAATCATCGATAACTGTGACAATGAGAAAGTTACGTGAAGTTTTTGAGAGAAACAACGTGCTAACAAGACGCACTATTTATCGTGTAGTGAATGATTTCGAAGAAAGATGGACTGTAGCTGATAGGCCCAAGCATGGACCACAACGTACTACAAGACCGGCTGAAAACATTGCAAACATCAAAACACCGTGCTCAGTAGCTTGGTCTTCAAAGAACAACTTTGGCCACAATTTTGCACAAAGATTTGCATTTGTTTCCATTTAAGATTCAGTTGATACAAGAGCTTCCGATTTTCACGGAAAAATCAGAATGAGTGACGAGGTACATTTTCATTTGAATGGATATGTGAATAAACAGAATAGTCGGTTCTGGGCAATGGAAACCCCTCAAGTTATTCATCAGTCACTATTGCATCCATTAAAAGCGACAGTCTGGTGTGCAATTTGGTCATTGGATCTTACTTCTTTGAAACTGAAAACGGCGTAACGATAACTGTCAAAGGGGAGCGATATTGTGATATGATTGAAAACTTTTTAACGACACAACTGCATGCTTTGGGCTTGACTAACATGTGGTTTCAATAAGACGGTGCCACATCGCGTACAGCCAGGATTACAATGGAATTACTGCGAGACCTCTTTCCACCACAAGTTCTTTCAAGGAATGGTGATGTTGATTGGCCTCCACGGTTGCCTGATTTGACTGCTACGGACTTCTTTTTGTAGGGATATCTGAAGAGCAAGGTTTATGCAAACAAACCAGAAACGCTGGAGCAACTCAAACAAAATATTCGAATGTAATGAAAAATGTGTTCAAAAGGGCTCGCATTTGTGAGGCTAACAGAGACGGACATTTATCTGACATTGTATTCCATACGTAATTGCTGACATTAAATAAAACATTTATCAATATACGATCTATTCTCTTTCATTTAATCCAAAATTATAAACAAACAAAGTAGTATACCTTCCCAGCGGACAATCAATCGGCAAAATCAATATCTGGCAACTTATTAAAGTCTGTGTGCCAAAAATTGGGTTCACCACCATATACTTCGTCTAGGTCGTTTGCTTGAATTGTATTATACTGTTGTTTCCCTCTAGTACTGAGTCTGTAGCCCCAATATGTGCGTTTTGCAATGTAATAGTGTAGCAAAGAACCTGGAAAATTGATAGTGTCCGATTTTGTGCCTAGGCGGGGCAATACACACACTAGATTGCAATTTTTAAATCAGTAAGGTTTATAGAAGCAGCTTTTATAAAGTCTTCGCTGAATTCAGGCATTGCAAAACTACTTACATTTTATTTTGACTATATTAGCAGTACTATTAGTCTCAATGTAGCATTATGGTTTCAGTTGGATATAAGTAATACTTTAATTGCCCATGCCTAGTTAATTTTTTAAAAGCTTCTTATCTCTTTTGTCATTTACTGTAGGTTAAACAGAGAATAAAGTGTTGGCAATTTAAATGCCATTGAACTTGAACTAACCACTATTAAATGCAACACTATTTTTGTTGTTGTAATTTTCTTAATATCGCTAGTATTTTGGTGCTGCAAGTTTGGCTATTGTGCTGGCAGTGTTAGTGGTTTGGCAATTCGCTTACATTTTTATTACAACAAAGTAAAACACACTTTATATGTACAGCAAATAGTGTTAGTAAATTTTTGTAAGCTCAAAGCTCTTTAAAATAAACAATACACCATGAATATTGTTATTTAAGTCTGAATAGGAAAAATGTTTCGAAGAACTTATGTTCTTTTCGTGGTGATTATTGCAATGGCAGTAAAAAAACATTAAATGAAAATAGCCTGGAAAAATAAGAAAACCTAAATTTAACAACAATACCATCATCCACAAAAAAACACTTTAAAATAAGTGGCAACATGCATACATACATACGTATGTATGTCTATAATGGCGAACTATTTCAGTATGGGGGCATCACAGTTACTGACACTGGTTAACATGAAAAAAATTAGCAATATTATATGTACATAGTTAGCTATACAACTATGCAAGGAAACTACGAAACTAGTTATTAATTTTACAACAGGATGTAAGCTCTTTCTGAACAACAAAGAAAATTGGCAATTGATTATTTTAAATATGTCAAAATGTCTGTAATTTTTCTTTATTCAACCGTATTCTAGATTGGTATATTTTAAATTAATATTTTTTTTTTCCTAAGAGGCATTTAGAAAAAAGTTGCCATTCTTACAAGTTTTATATTTTTCTTTGGTTTTTTTCAATCAACAAACAATTTTAACAAGTACGAAAAAATAATTTCGTCAATTATAAATTGTCAAAATGAAAAATGTGTAATATGGTTGGCCACTCATTATTTAACTATTTAAATAAATCAACCGTTTTTATCAGCAAAAGTTAATAAAAGCAACACTTAAGTGGGGTTTAGATGATGATATTTTTCATCGGTAAAATGAGAGCAAAAATATGATGAAATTTCATCGGTATTTAAAAAAATGAGATTAAAATCATACGACAGATTTTTTTTCGTTTACATGATTGGTAAAATACCAAAACATATGGTGCGTGCACACACACAAATATATGTTGCTATTTGTTTACATAACAATTAGGCATGGAAAGTTTACGCCAAACAATATTCTTTCGTAAAGAACTTCTAGTGTTTTACAGTTAATATTGAAATAGATAAGCTTTTTTATATGCAGACGCATATACATACATACATATGTAACACAAGTTAAATTTTACATACGTTTTTAATAATATCTTGGATCGACAAATTAAAATTTTTCTTTATATATAGTGCAATTCATTACATCTAGTTTTGCATCCCTGAAAAATTCTCTCCTGATCAAATGGTGTGTGATGGATTTGAAATTTTTCAAAAAACAAAGAGAGCCGTACGACTGTCAAATTTTCATCGGTATTTTCTCTCAATTACGTACGACTTCATTACATATCGGATTTACATGATTCCATCCGTGCTCTTCTAAACAAAAAATTGAGTAATCGTACGACAAGTCACATAGTCTAAATCACTCTTAAAATTTATAAATTTCTCGTACAGTTGGCAACGTTCTACTGTCGAAATTAAAAAAATACAAACAGCATAATATGCTTTGAAGTTGGCAATTCAAGACAATCGAATTAAAAATGTATAGAATTTCTCAAATTACAATATTTAAAAAATGAAAAAAAGTTTTAGAATTAAAACTTAACAAAGTTTGTAATTAATTCATTTAAACTAATCACAAATTTATTTGCATGTAATTTCAATAAAAGCAACCATTAGCAACTCGTTTAACAATATTAATTTCCGAATCTGAAACAATTCGCTCATCATTGTCTCTTACAGTTAATCAGTCCCATCTCGCTCTCGTCCAGTTTAAGCATTACCCCAACTGGATCGCTTTATAGTTTATGTGGTTTTTGCATTCACCACTTACATTTGTTTTTACGGGCACATTCGCAACTCATAATTGAAGTACTTAATAGCCACCAGAAGTTCTACTAGGACGCCTTCATTTGTTGTGGAAAAAACTTGAAAATCAGATTTTTTTTAATTTAATTTTGAAGAGCAACTCATTTGAAAGTTATACTTCCAGGGTATCACACAGATATACCTTTCTTTAAGAACTACCAGCCGACTTTCATACTTACAACTTCGCATGGCAATAAGGAACTCAAGAAATCCGTTCATGCGTTTTATAGTCTCCACCAAATGACTTTTTATATGGCATTATTAATATCTACTCAAACAGCTGTTTATTGCTTCTAATGAGTCCAAACGTTAACTGTGAATACCATGACTGAATAAATTTGCAACCTGTGTTTACTTTTCGCGCTGCAATAGGGATGTTATGATGATGATTACATGTTCTACAATGCTGCGAATATATGAATGGTTTTCATTCCTTTTTATTTTTACTTAAAAAAAAGAATTGTGCAATAAAATGAAATACTTGTATATAAATTTCAAGTATTTAATGTTGGTTACAAAAGAAGAAAAAAGAAATAAAAGATTGTATCTTGTTAACTACATGCAGCATTTTCATGATTTTCATGAAAAGTTTTGTCTACTATTTTATATTATGTTTCTTTCTCCTTTTCTTTGCATCAAAATGACCCTTTTTTGTGCAGTTTGTTGAATTTTTTCAAGTGTCTGGTAACTAGTGTAGCGTTGAAGAATGAATGAAGAAGGGTGCTTGTTGAAGCTTAACAGCAGTGTTTGCTTCATTATAAGTTATAGTGAGAGTAGTTGCTGTCTGTTTTCGAGACAAGTTGGATACGCGAATTTCACAATAGATTTCGTGAAGAGCAACTAAGAAATGTTTATGACTTTTTTCTTATCTTCTTTATATATTTGCATACATACAAAATTCTTGTGTACGTCTGAGTGTGTTTATTAATGAACTTTTACTAAATGGCTGGCCAAATTTTAATGAAATGATTCGAGTGAGTATGTTTAAGTGCGTCCCTGTATGGTTTTGATTCAGCATTGCAGAGGGTAGGTGGCGCTGCGTTCAGGATTTGTTCTTATATTTTGACTAGTATTAAATGTCAAATATTTGACAACAGCACCACTAGAAAAAGGGAGCTACTTAGAAGGCGGTTTGCGATAGAACAACGTCGGTCCAGGCTACTATCTTATGTATAAAGTCTTTGAAAGGATTTTAGGGATATGAATGTTGAAAGTAAAATTAAGTTTGTTGCTATTTTTAAGAGGACAAGGCAGCTGAGGATTGTTTAACTCGTTTCTATAAGCGTCGTATATGTACATATATCTAAAGTTTACAATGTGCATGCCGATAAAACTCAGAAAGGAGTCCCGATATGATCCCCTAAACATAAAGAAAGTTCTCCTTATTACCTGAAGGGCAAGTTTTTGAAAATATTACGCTTAAAGTTTGTCTTCTATAAATGTCTAGATGTGACGGCATCCCGGATTATTCCAAATCATTGAGTAACATTCCAGTGTTAGTCTGGTCTCTGCTAGCATATGCCAAAGAGGTAAGCAAGACTTACTTAGGTTATGAGTTTTGCTCTGCTTTTTTAAGAATTACAACTTGATAAAGAGGACAACTATTGGAATATTAGGAGTACCTTGGTGGGTTTTATTGGTGTGGCAACCTTGACAACTGCAGTAGGACTAGCTAGATAATGTTCTCTTTGGGTTATACTTCGCTTCTGAGTCTTACTACTTGGTAAAAGAAACACTCTTGTGAAAGTAGTAGTTCTGCAGGTGGATTATACTCGCCCTTGATGCTCCCAGTCACTCGACAATTGGTGGCAACTGGAGTACACTTAGCCGGTGGCAACGAGGTGAGGCTCACATGGATTGTGGGTTATACACCGCTTTGGTGAGATTTACTTCTTGGCAAAGAGGGCAACTATGGTAAAAGTCAGAGATATCAAAAATAAATTCTGCACCGGAAAATCATTAGTCTCTAAAATGTAGAATTGTAAAAAACAAAGAAATTAATATCGTCTCCTTTTCAAACTTCAAAATTAAATGTTGCCAACTTTATAATCAAAAATTGCTTTTAATTAAAATATTAACAAATTTAAGTTTATTTTGCCAATATTTAGCAACTGTATCAAACAAAATCAAGATGAGAGTGCCCTGGTAGGATAGTTAGTAATGTGCTGGTCTATCAGTCTCGGGGGTGGTCGCGGGTTCGACTCCCACCAAGGACTCTGGTCTGTTTCACTACAACGAGTGAAGGTCTGTGTTACTATGCTGAGTAATATAATTTGCAATTGTATTGTAACGTTTAATAAATAAATAAGATCAAGATTGATACCATAGCTGGGACTATGCTATATGATGTAGATTTTGGGAACGAATTTCCGTCATCCGTTCTCTGAGAACGAAAAATGACACTGAAGATGGCACATAGTCGAAACCGGTTTGTCTCCAAACCAAACTTTATAAGGGATAACGGAAATTCCTTCCAAAAATCTACATTAAAACACCCTGTCGGAAATTAAATCAAGAATCAACTATGCTATTTGTTTGATTAATTTGTGTTTAAATAAGTCGAGTATTCTGAATTTTTGCGCATAAATCTAAAACTACAAGCTATTTATTGCGATTTCTTTGGAAATATAAATAATTATTTATCATCTGCTCATTTGCTAACGTCATTTTGTTATCTTTAAATGTAATTGTTAGTAATTTAAGGTTCCCATATCTGATTCAATTTCATGTTATTAATTGCCGTTTTCCTTTCTTGATATTAGCAATACTATAACGTAACAATACAATAAAATGAACGTTTCACAAACATATAAACCAAGAGCGTATTTTCATACACAATACAATAATACAAGGTGCTTGTGATTTGCATAAATGATTTTGGGTATTATTTTATTTTGTTTACTTCTTTAATAATGAGGCTTAAAAAAATTCATATAAATATTCTTAAACTTTAATAACTTTTTGAACTTCTACATTAATATAGTGTATCAGTATAATGAGAATAATATTTTTATTATAATTTATATGTTTTTTGTTGTAATTATTGTCTGATTATTTATTAAGAACAAAACAGAGATTGACAAAATATGATTTTAATGCCAATTTTAATGTTAATTAAAGAAAGAGCGAAGGAAAAGAATTCTAATCACATTTATTTTTTTAATCTCAGAGACACGAAAAATATAATTTTCTGTGTTGATTATGAATTACGTGTTGTTAGTGCATGAAGTGAAACTTAACCCAGTAAATCGTTTGCACAATATAATACGGCTGCTTAAGTGAGCGTAAAAGTGGCTACGAAAGTTGATGGTTAATCAAGATTCAAAAAGTTTCCCAAGTTTAGATTAAATTACTTGAACATTTTAAAAAGTCAACTGTTGTTTCATTAGAAATAAATATTTTGAGAAAATATTTTTCAACATTATTTGTTTTATGTATTTTAAGGAGAAGAACTCGTTTTTATTTTTCAACTGCCTGATTAAAATGAAACTCAAGCTTAAATAATGTTCATTAATCAAACTCTTCTACCACCACAACTATTACTACTCAGTGTTCGAAAAGCAACAACAAATCGAAAAGAATTTTCTTTTTAAAGAATGTTTCTTATGAATAATGCATCTAATCGATGAGACCAACAAATAGTAGATGGAAAATATTTTACTCTAGAGTATATTTCCATTTTTTTCTTTATTTTATCATTAAACCTCATCGTCAATATTCAACTGAGAGATGAGTTTGTTTGCAAAATGCTTTATAAATACTTTTCATAGACTTCTTTACCATCTTCTCTGTCAGCCTCTTGCTATATGTATAAAAATTATTAATTACTGATATTTGTAGTGTAGAATTTCGACTAGCGGATAGAAAGACTTTCAAGAGATTATGTTGGTAAGAGAAATAAAATATACACTTATACCACGATTTACCTGGTTAATTGGAATTCAGAGAACGGAAAAAAAAGAAACACCATTAATTTAAAAACAAATCACACACATTAATTCACTGAATACAACCTTTCAATCTGATGACTGTCTACTATGTGATACCGCAACGTTAACGTATTGCTATTCGGAGGATATGGGCAACCAATTTTTAACGCTGGTCTGAGATATGAAAATTAAGGTTCTTCAACATCTCGGACTGGTTATTAGTTAGCAGCAACATACATGGTGGCTATGGCCTAAGTTACGGAAAGCTTGTTTTGCCAGATCAAAATCTCCAAAGACTCCAGCAAAGCGAAAGCTTATGGACCGGGTATAAATGCATATGGGAGGTGATGTACGCTTTAAATTTATTAAGTAGTAAGACCACCGAGAGGTAAGGCCGAGAGGCAGGCACTGATGTACATGATATTGGCATGGTCGCGATGACTGCATTATGTTCTCTACAACAACATATGGTTGTGGCAAACAGTTATTTGAAAATATTTTAAACAGTACTTTAGTTTCAAAAACCCAACCATAATATATAATTTTTACTAAAACTGTAGCCACAACCAAAGTTCCTTAACGATACAATAATACTATAATAACTCTAAGCATATTTACTATAAAAAATTCTCTTGGTGTTTAATCAAAGTATGGCTCATTGACTATTAAGCATTTGACGGCTTCAGTCGCCTGTATTCGTAACTAAGCCTCTGCCAATAACAAATAACATCAATTTTTCTGATATGAACTAGCTTCTATTCATACTAGTATATATCGCACGCCCTCTTTTGCCAGTATCACTCTATAGCAGTAAATCGGCGGCGAAGTGATATAATTAATTAAATAGCTTATTACCTTCAAGTAATGCGCCTACATTACACCAGAGGCGCTGCAGGACGTATCTAATAAAGTTGTAAACACTCTACTTTACCATATTTCTTCTCTACTTCTATCCCTTTTCTAAAAAAAAATAACACAATTATTCCAAGAATAATTAGTAGGCAATAGTTGCCTGAGTGTACTTTCTTTAAAAAAAAATGGATTTACTGTTTCTGTCATTAACGTTTCTCATACAATATGCAGACATACACTTTAAATGAGTCAATTAAACTTTAAATTGAGTAACAAAATTTGGCTTGCTCAATTAGCATGTATGTGTTATGCGGTTTTACTTTCAAAATTTCAAAGTACCACCATATTAATTGAGTTTTTGTATGGTAAATTGAGCTCAATTAAAATCTCAATTTCTCTAACGCTTCGTAATTGCGTAATTAACCATATAATTCAATCATTATATATTGTTCTTAGACTATGGCTATCTCAAACATGTTTTTCTTTTGCGCTTAGGTAACGCGCCCTTATAAAGAAACTTACGTTCAATTAAAAAGCGGTGCACAGATTATAATACTTTAAAATATCTTCCTATGTAGCTCTGGCCTCCAGACGAACGAAAAATTAAAATAACTACCAACTTTAGATAAATTAATGAAGTAATGAAAAGATTACTCATGCTCCAGCTATCCAAACAAATTCTTTGTCAATTTCCACAAACCTCATTTCTTTGAATTGTTTTTTTCTGTGTGCCTTTCTTGTGTGTCTTTTGGACACGCAATTGCAAACGTAAGAAAGAAAATTATTTCATATCTGTGAAAGAAAACTATGAGAATAAGATAAATTATTCTTTTCGAACCATATTTGATAGCAGGTCTATCCATAAAGCAACAAAACTCACAAGAGCATTTGGCTGAAAAAGACAATTTTTCATGTTAATGTCTATTATATTTCTAATTGTTGTTCATTTGTTCTCATAAAATAATGGTTAGTGTTGCCAAGCACTGGTGAACATAACTTATTTTCTAATTTCACAGATGCTTAGAAATGAATTCAAACCAGAAGAAAAGTAAACTGGAAACGAAAAATTTGTATTGAATGGTTTTCATATTTGGAGGAGAAATTATTAAGTTTTAATACTTGGGAAACATTTGAAAAGGACTTTAACTTCTGCTGTTATACTTCACCCCTGAATTATGTCAATATTTTACTAAAAACAGAATGAGTTTACAATCATTTTGTTTGTATAATGCAAAACGGAATCATGTTTTAACATGTTGGTTCTTGTTTTGCGAAAAAAGGGAAGAAGACAATAATCGTGTTAAAATATTTATCATTTGTTGTCTCATCACGTAGAAAATTCAACATAAATTTATATTAGAGTAATACCGTAATGTATTTCGTTTTCTTTCTCTGATATGCGCTCCCAAGTTTTGTCATCAGATATTTTTAATAGTTTGAACTGTGTCAAAAACTCGTAAAGATTTCTTTGATGTGGAAAGCTTTTAATTTATTTAGTAGGACAAGAATACAATATTTAGCATTTTTTAGAGTTCGATAAAAGGTAAAGGAGAAAGTTTTTTGGGTTTAGGTTAGGCCGCCTAACTGAAAAAAGGTTTAGTACTATATCGATAAGTTCGGTGGTTCTGAATATGGACCTCCACTCGAGATGATTCTAGCATTGGTCCTCTAGAGCAGGACAGAGGCATAGGAGATGAAAGACTGTCTCCTATTCCTTTTCATTGTGACAACTTCTACAGAAGCTGTTTGCAAGCATTCTCATTATTTTCTCGGGATTAGGAAATCTGTTATGTCCGGTAATCGTTGCCACGATATCCATTATTTGCGTCCTATGAAATCCTATCAGATCCCTGGTTCGAACCCTGTCAAAACTTGGCCAGATTAGCGTATTGATCCAGCATGTGGGCTCTTCCCACCATCTAGCCTTAGCCATGTCATATAAATCATTGTTAAATTTCTTTTTACACGACGAGAGGGGAATTTCTCAATGTGCGAGTCCTATATCCTTGCTTACCTATGTAGACACCTCCTCCTACTTCGTTATCCTATTTGGAGCCATCTGTATATATCCAGATGATTCAAATGTGGTTCCGTTCCCTCAGATGACCCCGGATTCTCTGAGATCGAGAAGATACTAAAAAGTCCCCATGGTCTATGGTTCCATTCATCACTAGCGATTATTCTAACCGCCGTATTTAGTACCAGCTTTCTGGCCAGTAAGCTCACGGGTAAATAATTTAGCATGGCAAAAGACGGCCCACAAAATTACGAGTAAGAACGCCATACTGCGTAACACCTTCGCAAAACAAGTTTAGTTATAGCAAGAAAGTCGAATTATTTTGAATATTGTGCACTTTATGATTCAAGACCTCAATTGTCTGGATTCGTCGTGACATATTTATTCTTAACGGCTCCCCAAAAAAATAGTCTAACGAGTGAAAATCATAGTTTCAAATTATGCCAATTGTCATGGCCACTGCTGTGGAAATGGGCTTCGGGTAAAAACATGATTTTTCGGATGCAAAGGTTCTATCTTTATATTAATAACCACACTTCTGAATACATATGCATTCCGTTTTCCAAACCCTTCCCCTATAGCCAGGCGCGTACTCAGCTTAAGATTTTGAAGGGAAAGTATTAAAGAAAATAAACAGTTCTCTATTTGTATTGTAAAACATTAATTTTTAATGGTTTTGGTGGGGGAAATTTCCGCTTTAGAACAAGAAAGGTCGTATGCAAAATTATAAAAAAGTCTAGTTTTAACTGCAGATAAGCTAAAATATATAGAAGTATGTTATGGATTTCCTCCTGGATAGAGTTATTGTACATCCTTGCTTCGCAAAACACAAACTTTATTTCTGCATTACACGGATGATTTACGACGCCTCGCAAGAGGCGGACAGGTTAATATCTGAAGAAACTACGTTGTTAATTGGCCAAGGGAGGAATCCGGAAGAGATAAACAAGGCTGCACCGCGAGGAGTGGACGGGTCAATATTTAAAGATACTTCTTAGGCGTTAGACCGTGCGATTCTGATAGAGATGGACGATGAAGCCTCGCAAGAGGTGGTGCGGTTAATCTCTATAGGAACTTCGGTGTTTATTGACCAATGGCGGAATTCTAAAAAGATGGACAATAAAACCCCGTATGGATGGGTCAGTCTTCAAAGACACTCCTGCAGAAGAGGCTTAGACGGTAGCGCACATTGTGTGTGAATATCCAGCACTGAGTAGCATAAGGCTTATGACCACGGTGTACCTCATGGTGTACCTAAATCTTACACAAATTCTAGAAATTAACAAGAGATCCCATGATGAGGAAGAAGGTCGACAGTCTAAAATCACTACAGTCGACAGTTGAATATGTGTTAGGCAGTCGTAAATTATAAAGCGGTTGCCTAAAATCTATTCAAGAAAATAAGGAGGTCGAAATGGGACCCATTAAGTTAGCGGTCTGCTTTAATATCCCCCCTACATTATTAAATAATGCCAGAATCTATCCTTTTTCGGACCAACAAAAAAATTTTAGGGAGATTAAGGAAGTCATTAAATTACGTACATAGACGTTGTTTAGGAAATCTAAATGAATATGTAGCCTCAAGTGTAATCGAGCCTTAATCTTTCGATTCAGTGATTTAAATTTTTACTATTTAGTTTTCTAAGCGCTTCTATGTTTTAGCATAAGACGAAAGTTACCCACAGTATTATCAATTGAGTTGTGTCGGTCACGAACTAGTTCGTTCGATTGAGAGATTATATCAGTATTACAAAAATCACACACACACAATTTATTTTGGTGTGTCATGCGCTAAAATTGAAAATGGCTTGATGTTTTTCTAATTGTTGTAAAGTTGCTACCATCTTTCTGAAATAATCTCTTAAGTAAACGAACTAAGTAGTCCGTGACTAACACAATTCTAATTATTATTATTAGCATAACTATAAGAGCAGTCAAAAAAATTTTTAACATTTTTCTCGTACAATTATTCTTAACAAATCTCTTCATTTGAATTTTAACTACAAAAAAAGTATCTTAAGTTTAAGTCTATAGTCATTATTTGTCATAGTTGCAAGAAAGTATTCTTTATTTTTTTTTTATGAATTATAAATTTTTATAACTTGTATCAAAGTGTGTGAAACATTCTTGCTGTTGTACAAAACTTCCGCTTCAGCCAGGGTGAATTATTCTGTTGGGTTACTAATACTCCTTACAATTGTTTTAATAATATTGTCGATGGTTTAATATAAAGTTTCATTGCAGCATTTTTATACAACAGTAATTTCAGCAAGAACATGTTATGAAAACAGACAGCCAGTACTATGCAATCTATGTACAACAGGTGCTGCATTTGTAATTAGGGAAGGAAATAGTTAAAAAGTAATAAAAAGTAACTTATCAAAAAATAAATAAAGTTCCTTAGCTTGATTATGTAGACAAAGGAAGATGACTAAGGTAGTAGAAAAACCGACATTGCGGACCCTAGATAAAAAATATTATGCGTGATAATTGAAGCTAGATTGGCAATGCGTCAAAACTTCTTTTACTTTGAGATGCACAAGTTTTTAGACACAAAGGATTTACATTTTTTTAATACAAGCGTTGGCAATTTAAAGTGTTGCAAGTAGTTTATCTTCATTGCATCACCCATCATCAGTAGTTAGGTGACTTGGCAATAGGTGTCATATTTTAAATATTATATGTGTAATTACTTTTCTGAATAATGGGCATAATGACTTTGCCAACAGCACGCTCATTAAATATCGTATAGCCCCACATCTTCTGCACATATAATAATTTGTGCTCTTTGAAAATGTTATAATTTCTTTTTGTTTCCGTATTTTTTAGGCTCATGTGGTGGCAGCTTTTGAACAATCTTTATCCAACATGACATCACGTTTGCAACATTTGACGGCCACTGCTGAACGTAAAGATGGTGAGTTAACCGATATGCGCCAAACTATCGAGCTTCTGCGTAAACAGTCTATACAAGCTGGCCTAACTACGGCTCATATGCAAAGTATGGGTGTGCAGACGCAAAGTCAAATTCAAAATGATTTGTTAGGCAATAAACCCCCACCACTGCCACTGTCTATTCCGGGACAACATATGTCACGGGCTGCTCAACATCATCAACAACAGCAATCTGGGCCAAATGGCCAGCCGGGAGCCATGCAAAGACATCACAGTTCGGATTCAATGTGTTCCGTAAATTCCATTGGTTCCAGTTGTTCAACTCAGGATAAAAAACAGAAAAAGAAGGGCTGGCTTCGCAGCTCTTTCACGAAGGCTTTTTCGCGCAATGCTAAAATATCCAAAACTAGTCGTCATGTAGGTCATAATCACTTGGGTTCGCAGGCCAGTGATCTCGGCAGTCATGCATCGAGCCTAAATAGAACTAACGGTCATAGTGAACCTCCGGGCTTGTCGGCTCTAGCCACGCATCCAGCTCCTCCCTTACCGGCCTCACCCACCAAATCTAGCCCTGCTAAGACCGTAACCCTAATAGATAATGCCAAACCCATAGACGCCATAGATCATGATGAAAATATTCATGTCGTAGAAGAGCTGAAGAAGCAGTTGAGGGAAAAGGATTTAGTGCTTACCGACATAAGATTGGAGGCGTTGAGTTCGGCATCTCAGCTCGAGAGTCTCAAGGAAACTGTCAACAAAATGCGTGCAGAAATGATGTCGCTCAAGCAGAATAATGAGAGATTACAGAAACTGGTGACTAGTAGGTCTTTGGCTGGTTCGGAGACTTCTTTGGGTAATGCCATTAGTCCCAATGGTTCCATAGGGGAATCACGTCGATATTCCTTGGCTGATGGCAATTCAAGGCCACCCATGGAATTACCTAAAAGACTAGCCGAGGAGGTAGAGGAAGAAAACATACCGCCCGCCCCAGCACCAGAACCACCACCACCTCCAATTTCACCCACCACCCATATTGATTTAACACCTCCACCTCCTGCTTTAGAAGCAATGACTAGTCCAACCCTTATCCCCACTACAGCTGAGGACATGCAGGATGTTAGTGATGGCAAGAAAATAGCTATAGCGTGCTATTTGGGCCAACCAGAATCGTTTGGTAAATACTGTGAAGAAATGTTGGAGGTTGATGACTTTTATGCCAATGGTTCCATGATTGGCAGCAGTTTAGATGAAAATGGCGAACGCAAAGCATTCCCTACGGCCAGTCCAAATGAATTCGTAGTCGCCTACACCTACATCTCGGGAAAGACATCTTGGCAGAATTTAGATTATATTGTAAGAAAAACCTTTAAGGATTACGTGTCGCGCATTGATCCAGGTACCAACTTGGGTTTGAATACCGATTCCATAACTTCGTATCATTTGGGTGAAGCTAAAAGAGGCCCTGAAATGGGTTTTCCGGAACTCTTGCCCTGTGGTTATATAGTAGGCAATGTAAGAACTCTGTATATATGTTTGCAAGGAGTAGGCAGCTTGGCCTTTGACAGTCTAATACCCAGGAGTATAGTTCATCGTTACATAAGTTTGTTGACCGAACATCGTAGACTGATATTGTGTGGTCCCAGTGGTACCGGAAAATCATACCTGGCTAGACGCTTGGCTGAATTTTTAGTAGCAAGATCAGGTAGAGGTAATCCATCGGAGGCTATTGCCACATTTAAGTGAGTGTATTTTAAAAGAGTTTGCATATTTTTAAAAGGTGTAGATAAATAATTTATTTTTAAAACATTTTCATTTTAACAGTGTGGATCATAAATCCTCCAAGGAGTTGAGACAATATTTAGGCCATATTGCTGAACAGGCTGCCATAGCTAATGGTGCGTCTGAGTTGCCATCTGTAATTATATTAGATAACTTACATCATGCTTCAGCATTGGGTGATGTATTCTCTTGCCTTTTGAGTGCAGGACCAGCAGCCAAACTACCCTGCATTATAGGCACAATGTCGCAGGCCACATGCAATACCACCAATTTGCAACTGCATCACAACTTTAGATGGGTAAGTAATTGAAATACGCTTAACAAGATAATTATTTACTTATTTGTCAAAAACTTGCTTTATTAAAGGTCTTGACGGCCAACCACATGGAACCTGTGAAAGGTTTTCTAGGACGCTTTTTACGACGCCGTTTATTTCAAATAGAATTACAGACACAACATTCTCAGCCGGAGTTGGCATCTGTTTTGGCTTGGTTGCCTACTGTGTGGCAGCATATTAATCGATTTTTGGAGGCTCATAGTTCTAGTGATGTGACAATAGGACCTCGTTTGTTTTTAGCTTGTCCTTTAGATTTAAAAGAGTCACAAGTTTGGTTTACTGACATATGGAATTATCATTTGTCACCTTATCTAATTGAAGCGGTAAGAGAGGGCGTTCAGCTGTATGGCCGACGAGGTGGGGCTTGGAATGATCCCTCAGCATTTATAAGAAATTCCTATCCCTGGCCATATGGACCAGATTCAGTGCCACCTCTAAGACAAATTAATGCTGAAGATGTAGGCTTAGAGGGAGTGGCAGCCAGTAATGGCGACAATCAAGATCCTTTGGTAGGTTGAATAGAAAAATTTTGCTTAAAATTTAACAATATTTAAGGATATTTTAAAATTTTAGTTAAACATGTTAATGCGTTTACAAGAGGCTGCCAACTATTCCGAAAATCAAGATCAAGAATCAGACTGTGCCAGTTTAGATTCAAATATAACACCTGATTCCTCGGCAGGAGCTGAATGAAATTCAGTGACGGATGCAACAAAACACTGGTTAAAACAAACTTAAGGATTCTTCCAGCCATTAGTGCAGCAAAGGCAAACTTGAGAAAAGAGATGAGAAACTGGCACTTCAAAGAAAAATTTACATAAAAAAACAAACTTTATACAGCTTTTCCCCCAAAGTTTATATATCATATATTTACTATATATAAAATCATAATAACAACTAATCTCTATTTATATAAACTTTACAAAACTTTATACAACCTATAAATGTATTAAATACCAAAATTTTTATATATTTTATATGAAACATCTAAACAAATTAACAAGATTCCAAGACTTTTGCTTAGGGAAGTATCGAGAAAATAATCTATAATAAGAAAAACAAGAATTTTAAGGATGGAATGGCATGTAAGGTAAAATATTTGCAACAGCTTTTAAAATACACACCCCAACAAATGCCAAAGTTTTCTGTTCAAGAAAATCTAGTTAAATTATCAGCAAAAAGTTTCTGCACTTAGAGAAATACTCGCATGTAGGTATGAATGAGTTTATAAAATAAAAGAAATTTGTTTGAAATATTTACGCCATTTTATACTTATTTATATTTAAAAAAAAAATTTCCTACTCACTTGCACTACTTTCTTTAAAATTTGTTTTTTGGTTAACACAAAAAATGAAAGCAGTGGCCTAAGTAACACTTTTAGCATTGCACACAAATTGGTTAAATACAAAATTGCACTTTTTAGCGGCACTTGTTAAAATTGCAAATTTTTCATGACTACACCGAAGAACAAAACACCAAAACAAATTTCTTTATTTTAAACAAATATTCTGAATAAAAGGTATGGGGTCTAAAGAAAAAATATTATATTCCAAACACCAGCGTTTGTGGGGCAATCTTTTAAAATTGATTATATTTAAAGGTACAAAAATGTTTAAAAATTTTTTCTAAATGCTTTTAATGAAAGTGATATTTAAAAAATATGTACTGTTTTCAAAAAGGTACTTTTTTACATATTTAAATATGCTATTAACTGGCAGTTACTTAAAAAAAACCCCCTATTAAAAAAAGGAACTTTTAAATCTGGTACTTTTTTAAAGTTACTTTAAAAAAAATTTTACTTAATTAACGAAATATATTCAAAATTTTCATGACTACACTGAGAAAAATTTGCAAAAAAAATTTCTTTTCTTTAAACAAATATATGGGGTAAAGGGTATTGGGTCTAGAGCAAAAATATAGTATACCAAAAGGTACTTCGATCAAAACGAACTATTTATAAGATACAACCTTAAACAATTGCTTACGAATTCGTTCTAAATTCTTTTACAAAAAATAATTTAAAAAAATGGGTACTTTTTTAGAAAAGGTGCCTTTTTACATATTTAAATATGTATGATATTCATTTTAAAAAAACACCTCTTAAAAAGTACTTTTAAATCAGGTACTTTTTTAATGTTACTTTAAAAAAATTTTACTTAATTGACGAAATATATTCGAAGTTTTCATGACTACACTGAGAAAAATTAACAAAAAAAAACTTTATTTGAAACAAGTATATGGGGTAAAGGGTAACGGGTCTAAAGTAAAAATATATACCAAAAGGTACTTCAATCAAAATGTACTATATATAAGATACCACCTTAAATTATTGCTTACAAAAAGTAATTTAAAAAAAATAGGTACCATTTTAGAAAAGGTACCTTTTTACATATTTAAATATGTTTGCTATTCAACATATGCTATTAACAGCCGTTACTTTAAAAAACACCCCCTATTTAAGAAACTACTTCTAAAAGAGGTACCTTTTTATTGATACTTTTAATAAAGAGTCACTTTGAAAAAATGTTAATGTTAACGAAATAGACTTCAAAATATTTTAAAAAGCGTCTTTAAAATTGCCCTTTTATTAAGAATAAAAAAAGACACCCAAAATTAACCACAGAACACTTTCATTAAGTATTGAAATCATAGCAGAAAACTTTTTATGCAACCCTTTCAAAAGGAAAAATTTAACATTAGCACGGGCTTAATATAAGTTTCGTACTAACTTGTAAATGTAAAATGTCACTACAACTTATTTCAAATAATAACTGTAAATTGTAAATAAAATATATTTTATGTTCTTTTAAGCCAAATTCAAAGCAAAATATTGATTATTAATAAAAAAAAATGCTTCTATAGTAGATACTAATAAATATTAAAATAAAATCAAACTAACACAATTCCCTCAAGAAACCCTTAAAGAAATTAAAAAAAAAAAACTAACTAAACAATAGAACAAATCTAACCTAACATTTTTATAAGCTCAAGCAAAAAAACTATAAATATTTATATACAAAATAAGAAATCTTATAAAAACTATCCTTTAACTTTAAACATGTCCTTTTAAAGAAATTTTAATACGTACGCTATAAAAAACAATAGTTAATTTTCATTTAAAAATTTAAACAAATAAATGCTTGTTATAGATATTTTAATTTTTATATAAAAACTTAGTTTATTATGTTTGTTTTTTCTATATGTATATTTTTTCCACTAAATGTGTAAAGAAAAAAAAATAAAAAAAGTTATTAAAAAAAAAGGAATTTGTTTAATTTTGCTTAAAAAAACTAAACTTAAGCTTTGTTTTTCTATTTTATCAAATGAATAATACAAAACAATTATAAAATTTAATGAATTTAGTTTTAGTCAAAATCAATGAAATGTAAAATCAAAATAATTTGTAAATTAAAAAATACATTTAATAAAAGAAGATATAAGAACGAAGTATGCTGCATAATAATAAAAGAAAAATATTTTTTTTCAAAAATATTAAGGAAAAATGTGTTTATTTTATCTTTCAAAAGCAATATTAGTTTCAGGAAATTCTATAAGTAAGATATTGCTTAATGGCAAACAATTTTTATACCCTTCCGTTTGGAATTTCAACAATATACATACATTTCCGACCCAATAAAGTATATTGTAGGTAGGGAAGGTTAATTAACAATGTCCGTCTGTACGATGTTGAAATCAACTTTCGGACGGCACTCGCCAACCTAAGATGTTGAAACTTCGACTATTTGATCAGTGCGTTCGGGTAACTTTCAACCATAGCAGTCCACAAATTCCCGAGATATGGGCAAAGTACCATTTTTCGGGGGTTTTTTTTAGTGATTTCACTCGTATAGAGAAGCACTTACACACAAACCCATAAAATTTGCATATTCTTAATCCATGTCAAATTTGCTATAAAGTCCCCCTACAGCAATAATCAAGCCGAAGGCCCTAGATAACTTACGGACCGAATTTCTTGACCTCAAACATTCAAAAACCAACACAGAAAACCGACACAGTTTACACAAAAATTGCGAAAAATTCGAAATTTTGCAATACTTCAATTTTATACTTGCAATTTTACAAAAAAAATTGGATTCACCAGAAAGATCAGCAAAAAGAGAGGAAAGAAAAAATATCTCATCTATTAACCGAAGGCAATTCTCATATTAAAACGAAAGGAGGGTTTAAATGTAAAATGGGACGATGAAAACTGTAGGCCGAAATTAGAGATCAATCCTTTGCATCGGGAAAAATCTGTATTACATTTTTAGTAGTTCAGACTTATGTGAAGGGTACATATAGTATATAAGAGCCGAATATAGCTCTCTTACTTATTTGTATACGTTTAGCAAAAGATATTCGGGAATAAGCCTTTTATTTTACATTAATTATAATACAATTTCATTACTATTTGCAAAAAGAAATTATATTTCATTATATAAACAGTAACGTTTCTATAAAAGTTGATCATTTTTAATAATTATTTCTTTAAGAATATAATATATCAATAAAATTTGCTTATTTTCCTGAACGAAGTTCCTTTAATTTTTCTACTTAAGTGATTGTATAATACATTTTTGTATTTGTAAAAGTTATATACATATTTATTATAAGGAATTTCTTATTTTACAACTTTTACTCACTTTAATTTTTCTTGTTTAAACGCATACGTTTATCAAAGACATACACTTTAATGGAAGGTTTATTTATCCTAGACAAACGCCGTCAATAATTCTAGCAGTTGCACTTCTCAGTATTGCACAAATCACAAGATAACGGCGTTATTTCCAATGCTACAACCATTTGATTGCAGCAGCTTACACTTTGACCACTCAGTTTTTACAAAATGGCAGACACTATAAAATCTTCTTTCAAGATTTCTTTTGCGATTTTCTAAACAAATAACTTTGTGAATTAAAAATGCTTTTTCATTCTTTACACTAGATTCACTGGATTTTGTGACAAATATATTTTGATTTCGTTTACTTATTATCAAAATTTCTTTGATTAATGTATTTTTACACGCACTACACTTACTAGCTAAACCTCCTCACTATCTTCAATCTCACCGACGACTGACCCTTAAAACCAAATTATTGTATGAAACACCATAGTATCTTATTGTTTTGTGAGAAATACCGTTATGAAAGCCATCATACACTATGGGAATAGATAAGCAAAAAAAAGATTTTTTGTGTTTGAATAATTTTAGCAAATTCATTTTTCATATTCGTCAGTGCACGAATTGATAACGTAGTTGTCAGGTTACGATTACATTTAGCACATAATTAGATTACATTATAAAAAGAATCGTAATGATTAAATTTTTAAATACGCTTACAAATAATCTAAAAATAACCACGTTAACAAAAAGTGTCAAAAGTATTAAAAAAAATCGACTACTATCAAAGATTAATGTTGGTTCTTTATGATTGTTTTCAAATTACTCAAATTATTTTGTTGATTACTTTAAATTTTTTTCGATTATTTGGTAGTAATCTCAAGTAATCCCAATTGTTTTTAGATCGCTTGTAATCGTAATAATTAGTAATCATGCGAAACTGAAAATAATTGTAATCTATCCAAGTACTTCGCCTTTTAAATAAAAGTAATCTAATTGCTAAACATTACGATTACTAATCATTACTTATCTGTTATACATGAAATAATGGATATGTATGTACGTGTGTTGCCTAAAATACATTGGTAGTTTCTGTAGAATGTCTTCTTCGAGTTGAATTATTTCTACTTGAGGATATCGTGCTTTTTCTGGTAAAAAATGTTAACTTTTGGTGTCCTCTTTTTATCGTTTATTTTTTTCAATTTAGTTTCGTTTAAATTTTTTTCTATATATTAACTTTTCGCCAATTAAATAGGAATGTTCGCCCATATGGAAGTTGATTATAGATGGATTCTTGAAGATCTTTATAGGAATATTTCAGAAATTGCGAAAGAACGATTTTTACTCTCATTTTCAAAACAAGGATGAATTTGCATATTAGTTTCTCTTGTTTTACGTACGTAAAGTAGGAGCTAAACCACCCTTTAAAACATGGTATCTTGATTAGCCATAAATGTATTCAGCCATCGCACATTTTGCTGCTCGCACAGAAATATGTCGAGTCGCTGTTCATGGTCACTTCAGGTTCAAACAGATTTTTGCGAACAATAAATAACAGCTGAGGATATTTGGACACGATAAGTTACGGCGGCTCGCGGCGTAAGTTATTAGCTGATATTTAGCTATCGGCCGCGTGCTCTGAGCTGTCAAGACTGATTTTTTTAACCTCTGGCAGTAAGAGAAAAGTGAATCCAATTTCTGGTGTTAAATAAAAAGCAAAATTAAATAAGTAATAAAAATATAAATAAAGTATAACAAGAAGTCTGACAATTATTCTAATGAATTTATAAATAAGAAACCATTTTCATTAATTTCTTTGTTTTAAGAATAAAAGTGATTGTGTAACCCTTACAAATAAAATTTTCAAGATTTTTATTAAAACCCTAAGGAATTTAAAATATAGTTAAAAAACTATTAAAAAATAAAGTTACACTTTTATTTCTTGTATTTTTAATATTTAATTTTAATAAAATAAAGCTTAAAGCAATATTATTTAGGCCTTAAATTTGGTAAAGGTTTATTACATAACCTCTTCATAAAGCGTCTGCGTCATTCTGTTAGATGTTCAAACAAATAACTAACAAAAATTAGACTCAAGTAAAGCTTTTTTTACAGATTACTATCAGCTATGGCTCTACGTGTTCTTAATGTGGCTCTGATCCGCCAGTTGACCACCCAATTACCCCGTATTTCCCAAATCGGCAGCGTCGCCTCCATCCACACATTAGAAAAAATTGGCAAACGTGAAATCGTAGGTTATGGATGGAACGGTACTGCTTCTTACGCAGATCGTGTTGATTATCCCATGCCATCCATACGATTCCGGGAACCCAACAATGAAATCATGGCTCTACGTGAAAAGGAGAAACAAGATTGGAAAAAACTGAGCCGTGAAGAAATAAAAGCCTTATACCGTGCCAGTTTCTGTCAGACTTTTGCTGAAATGAAAGCCGGTACCGGTGAATGGAAAATGCATTTGGGTATAAGTTTGATTTTTGTCAGCTTTGCCATCTGGGTATGCATGTTCATGAATATCTTTGGTAAGTTTTACCTGTAACTTTAAAAAAAATTTTATAGTTAAAATTTACCATTAACACTTTCAGTGTACGACGAATTGCCCATTACCTTCGATGAAGAACACAAAAAGGCTCAATTGGAGCGTATGTTGGATTTAGAAGTAAATCCCGTAACAGGTCTCTCCTCCAAATGGGATTACGAAAACAAGAGATGGAAGTAAACTTTTCAAGTTGTTTGGCTGAACAATCTGTATTGTATACATTAGACAAATAATTTAAGTAAAAATTCAACCAAATACAAATCATCTTTGTTGCACTTTGTTGAATGAAGAGAAAGTGTATTAGGAAAAGTTATTAGTACTCAAATTTTGAAAAATGAAAAAATCAAGAATGGGCTTAAAATAAAGACGGAATTCAAATACAAATTTATTGAGACGAAGTTAGCAGCAATATAAATGGAACGTAATATGCATAACTTAAATCTATAGTATATTGTTTTAATAAACGTTTGACTTATTGTACAGAAAAACGCTATATGCTAACAATGTTATAATAGACGACTAACTTTTACTACAAGAGATAATCTTTAAAGATAATATATATATTGCTAAAAAAAAAAAAGTTTAGGTAGACTATTGAACGTCGAGTAAGAACTAGCATTATACTGAACCTATGTAAAAGAATTATAAAAAAACATAAGAAATGAGCAAAAAACTGGTGGACTGTATACATTTCAGATAAGTGGTGCATTTATATCCTCTTGTTAAATTTCTAATGTTAAGTGTAAGAGCTGCTGGAGAGATTAAATGTCGTCTGGGAATGAAGATCGCTGTTCGTTAACATAATCTTTAGGTACTCAAGACGATTTATACATTTGATTTGATATTCCGACAGGGTGTTTTGATGTAGAATTTTGGAACGAATTTCCGTCACCCTTGTCAAGTTTGGTTTGGTGACAAACCGGTTTCGGCTATGTGCCATCTTCAGTGTCATTTTTGGTTTATCAAATATGCTTAAAGAACACAACTGTTGATTGTCTGTAATGATATTACAAAAAAAAAATTAACTATAATCATTTAAAAGTTCTGCCCTATAAATTTGTGTGCTCGAATGGTTCGGCAACTCTACTTCAGTAATAAAGAAAACATCTCTCTTGTTTTGTTATCATTTTCCAATTCTAGTCTTCATTTGTAGAATTATTGCAACAACTTTTCTCTTCGAAAACATTTTACAAATGAACTTTCACTTTTCTCTGAAAGTGAACAAGAAGTTTTCATGAAAGTTCAAGATTTATTTATGTGGCAACTACGTATGATCACATAATTGTTCTGTCCTTACCAGTGATGAAAAATTCAGTATTATTCTATTTGTAAATAGATATTTATGTATGTTTTTCCTCTTTTTTCTATAAATCGATTTTTAAGATTATTTTTTATTAACAAATATTTTTTGTAATATGTACAAAAAAAATCTCTTTTTTTTTTTTTGGTGGTCAGTATCATTGAGTAATAAGTCTACTAGGTAATGTATAAGGGCAACAAATACAATGATAAAACAGGTGTTTTTATTTGTGTAACGAGGCTGAAGAAGTAAAACATATGGTAAAAAGTGAGAAACAAAACATTTCATACAAATGTAATAAAATAGCAAAAAATCCAAAGTTTAGTTTCTTGAAACTGTTTTAGCAATGAACATACAGATTTAAATGGGAAAACGCTACTTTTTTCTATAACAGAAGCTTGACACATGTAAATTTTTTTGGAATTTAAGAAAAATGCAAATTAAAAAATTTTTCTTGTTACGTGTGTAATAATCATAAAATACATCAGAATAAATGCGAATAAAAACAAGCTTTGACGTTTGTTATATACAGGCATTACCAAAACAAAAAAAAATAAGCTGCCGTTACGCTGCCACCTTGTAGACTTTTTACACCTTGGTCAGTAACATTTTATTTAATCAATTTCCCATCACTGGTCTCTACAAATTGTGTCAGAATATTTTTGTAAAATTTGCTGTCAATAAAGGTATGCTAAAAATAATTAATTTCCAAATAAGTTGTATTTCCGTTTTCTAGTTAATTTTGTACAGTATTTTCTCATTCAAAACTTCGTTACATATTTAGGTGTACAATGGGGCGTAAGCAGGGGTGCGTCATTAAAACCTCACCAACCACTACAAAAAAGGTAATCATGAAAAACAAGACAGCATGTGTGTAAGTAATAATAATTCAAGTATTTTTAATGGTGAATATTTTTTTGGTTTTATTAATATATTTGTAAACACATAGAAAATATTGTTCCTTATATAATGCACTCTTTTACTATATTCCCACATTGCATTCACTTCACCGAAAACTATAAATTCTCGATTCTTTCGTGCAGGTTCTATCTCACGATGAATTTATGAAGCGAATAAATAAAACTTTGTATTTTGGCAATGATTTTATCGATGAAGAAGACGTTCCGCATGCTTTGGAAATGTCGAAGCCTCTGGCGGAGTATGCATCAGAATTGTTTAGCGATAGCCATCGCGGTTATACGTTAAATCGATTAAGTTGTGTCGAGGCTTCCAGTGTACAGACTGCTACGCCCGCTACTTTAATTATGGCTTTGATATACTTGGACCGTTTGAACGTTACTGATCCCGGTTATGTTAGACGTATAACACCTCAGGAATTATTTATTGTTTCTATGGTAAATATAGTTGTTTATACAAATAAACTGATTTATTAAATAATTTCCCAATAGATGATTTCAACCAAATTTTATGTGGGTTACGATGAGGAAATATATTTGTCGGATTGGGCTGAATATGGTAACATGACAGAGGCTAATTTGAAACAATTGGAAATAAATCTCTTATGCGCACTTGTAAGTACATAAAAAATAAATCGAGTTATTTTGTTTTATTGTTTTTTTTTAATACGAAACGTTTTCTTGGGGTTTTAGCAGAACAAGTAACTTAATTGTAATTATACAGTGTTAAAATATTTTAGAATGAAGTTATTTAAACTCAAAATACGTATATCCATGAGTTAATTTGCATTATGCTTGTTCAAATGCGGTAACATGTGACAAATACAAATTCTAAAAATTGATTTACTTAATATTAATAACTATAGTTCGACAAAGTTAGGTCAAAAACAATAAATTTATTAAGAAAAATAATTAAAACTTTACTTTTTACAGGAGTGGAACATATACATATCAAACCAACAGTTTTTTGAAAAACTTACAAGTATTGAAAAGATTTTGGCACGAAGACAAGGATTACGTCGAGGCTGGTTGACTTACAGCGAACTCATACAAATGCTACCCTCATTCACATTAGCCAAATTTTTAATCAATAATATAACCATAATAGCTGTCAGCTATGCCGCCAGTGTTATGACTATAGCAGGTGCATTATTTTTGGCAGCACAAATTCCTGGAACATCATTGCATCGTAATCGTGCTCTCTTGACAACGAACAAAACTGATTTATTAAACGTTACTGACGTGGATGTAAATGTCAAGGTAAATGAAACTTCAACATCACCTATATCAATGGTTATTACGCGACGGTCCAATCGTACCAATTCGGTATTAAATGTTGAGGATGAATTGCTCAAACTTGATCGACAATATCGTGAAGAAGCTTTACGTGATAGTCTATTACAAAAGAATAATGAAATTTCAACAGAATCGCGTTTAACTCTGCCCCAACAAATGTTGATGGCTAAGATAAATGTTAATCAAAAGTGTGCCAAACATGGACAACAATATCAGCAACAGGGTCACTGGTTTGCTAACAAGGAAGAATACAGTGATTATGGGTCTGAAAGTAACAATCATTATGACGTTGATCTTTACCGCAAACTTTTATTTCCACACTGTACCGATGAAAAATTTAACGGTTTTAAAGCTTATGATAATTGTACTGCAATAGGCCTTTTGTGGTACTTCCTAGCCGATACTGTACAGCATACTGGTTTTATGCGTTTTCCTTTTGTATGGCTGAAATTTATGTAGGGCTTACGATCACTGGATTGAATTCTGGCATCTGAATATGTGTCATTTTTAAATTATCTTTTTCTTTTACATTTATGAATGAAAAATAACAATAAATAATTAAATTATATATTTTTGAGCATAATAAAATAAAGGTGCTTGTATCTTGTAAGAGGTTTTCAGGAATATTTGTGTAAAAAATTGTTGCTGAAAAAACAGAAGAAGCAGCCCTCAACCAAATAAAAAGCAAGATAGGTATGTTAAGGCAATCATAATTCTTAAAAATGCAACGGAGTGCACTATCAGAAGTTCTGAATTATACCTCCTCGTGGTGGCGGCTAGTAACAGGTTCCTGTCTCTACCAAGAGTCTGGCTAAATAATTCGAGCGGAGAGAAGTTAACATTCTCTTATAAAAAATTCCTAATCCACGGTTGAACAGCATACGCTAGGGATGTGTGGCCAAGAGGTTGATTGGTTTCTAGCATGCGAACTCAGGATACCAGTCGATCTTCAGTTTTAATACAGAATTAGCTGTCCATATGCATCTCTCTGCGGGGGGACATCTCTTTTTCTATTACTCATTAGAATTATGTGAATTCTCAGAAGGAACTTCAGTCTCAATTTGCCAAGTTAGGAAGCCGGAAGATAATGGACAAGAATGCCTCGCGAGGGGTGGATTGGGCAATCTCTAAAGTTACTTCTAAGGCATTGGACCGTGAGATTCCCCAAGAGGTACAGAGTTTGATCTCTGTGGCGGCTCCGGGGTTTATTGGGCAATGGAGGAATTCTAAAGAGATGGGAAAAAAACCTCGCACGGGGTTGGCGGGCCAGTCTCCAAAGATACTCCTGAGGAAAAGGCTGAGACGGTATCGCACATTGTGAGTGAATGTGCAGCACTGGCACTTGTAAAGCATAGTGTTAGCATGAGACTCAGTATTATTATTTATTATTAATGTATGGGGGGATATCGAAGCAAACCACTTACCTTCTGGGTCCCTTTTCCTCCTCAATTGATTTCAGGGAACCGATCCGTAATCACAACCACCTTACTTTCAATTGAGTCTCGTGCTAGCCCTAGCCTTTAATCTTGACTAAAGTGATTCCAGACTGTCGACTGGTAACTGTCGACACTCTTAAGGCTTAAGGCTTAGTTCCCCCATGGCATTCATATCTAACAAGTGTCTGCCCGTGGTCTTAAGCCTTATGCTAGCCAGTGCTGGACATTCACACAATGTGCGCTACCGTCTCAGCCTCTTCCAGGCATAGTCTGCAAGTATCATTTTCTACGACTTTCATCTTAGCCAGATGGTACTTGAAGTTTCCATGTCCTGTCACTAACGCAGTGATCCAGGTTAAAGTAGCCCTATTATATCCGAGATGAGACTCAGTAAATCAATTCAATATTCCCCCTACATTTAAATCTATAAAAAATTCTGTAGGGCGCTGTAACGTAGTATGGAAAAATAGAATTACAATCAAGACATTAAGGAATATTAAACACGTTGTTGGTAAATAGTTAATAAATATGTTTTTATGTGAAATTAGTTTAATGTGTATTATGAACAAAAAAGTAACTTTCTTTTCTTAACTTTTAGAAAAAGTTGTGCTAAAAATACTTTGCATTTCAAAAAAAAAAAAGGTTTTCTATTTTTAAATACCGGTAGTACAATTTTCGCTCTACGTATAAAATGTCGAATATATGGCGAGCTTAATATCAAAAATGATGGGGATCTAATTAATCGAACACTTAGGAATACTATAAAAAGACAATTTGTACAGATTATTTTTTTAATATTTTATTTTCTCTACATTTACAATAATTTGATTTATTTTATTAAATTTTAGACACACAACAACACATTACGTTTCGTTAATAATAATAAATTTAAGCTAAACACATTGACACTAATTTAATTGACCGATCATAGCGGCTTTTTCGTTATGCTTGTTTTAATTATTGCGGATTTTATTCTAATTTAACTAAATTTTAATATTTTACGAAGTTCTTAAATGAATTTTTTTTTGTTTCTAAACTAATAATATATGAAATATTGGTGCCTTTTTCCATTTACAATAACTTATGGTAGCTACTTTATATTGATTTTTTTATTTTGTTTTTATTTATTCAATTCAACTAACATTTATTTTTTATAGTAAATAGCATAAAAGGTACTTTAGTAAATTGTTGTTTTTAAGTATTTTTCGCTGGAAGATCATGTAAGTGTAAATTTTTTATAAATTAAACAAGAATTCCCTATAAAAGTGCACTTGAGAGGAATATAGTAGACGCTAAAGGCAGGAAGGTTGTTGTAAATAAAATTAATAAGAATATGTAAGTTAATTTTAAAGATTATCACAAAACCTTTTAGGATTATAATGTTTAATTTGCACCCACTGAGCTGATTTTTTCTAAAGAAAAATGCCAAAAAAATGTCTAGTTTAAGCTTGTTATAAAAAATGTATACATAGGTCTGTCAAACATTCCATTCCGAATGGTTTTAATGTCGTGGTTGCGATGCCGAACGAATTTGTTTTAGCTTGTTCAGATTCCGATTGATTTTATTAACTCTCGACAGATCGAAAAATGCCTTTTAAAGGATTTCATAAGTCCATGTTACGCATTTGTCTACATTTTATTTGATATACAAAGTAGATAGAAATACTTTGCTGTAATCAAAAAAAAAAAACAATTCCACTTAGAACTGGGGATGCATCGAGACACCTGTTCGCAGATACGATACCGATACTTAAACAAAAATATCGTCGATACCGATATGCCAGTGAATTAAAACAAATCAAATTAAATGAAGTTGTTAATGTATGAAGTACATACCGCATACTAAAAAAAAAGAGTAACAGGAATGCATATTGTTATTTTACTGGCACCGTTGCCTTAGTCAACTAAAGAACATTTTGTGAGTCTTTTTGATATAATGTGTATACGTTGTATTCGCAATAAAAATATCGCCGATACCTATATATCGGAAAGCCTGAAATATCGCCGATATATCCGCATCGGATGCATCCTTACTTAGAACCCTAAAAGTGGTTTACTTCCGAGGAAATTTATCGTTTGGTGTTCATTTCCGAAGAAGCAGTATACGGAGTTAAAAGTAACCAATTTCGATCGGAATTGAATTCTGTGACAGGACTGATAGTTTTGTTACAAGTTGTTTGCTATTTGGAATAGTTATAAATGATGTATTATGGAAATAGTTTAGTTATTCGAAATTTAGTTTACAATTGTTAGTTACAGGTAATCAACTAGTTGAACTCGAATGGTGTTCCACAGAAATATTAAGACGCCAATATTTGCAGCTTGAGCAATTTTGCTAGCAGTTTTAGACAATAGATTGTTTAACTTCTGCTGGATTAGTTCCATAATTAAGATCATAGCTACAATGCTTCCTGTATGTATTCAATCAGCTGAGTTAGTTTGCTGGACAAGAAGTGTTCATCCAGCTGAATTAGGAATCGTAAACTACTACAGTTTAAAATACTGTAATTCAGCTGCCGGAGTTATATATTTAAATAACAATAAATGTGATTTCGATTCAGCTAAACATAACTAAAGAAATTAAATTTTAATACAGGTAGCTGAATTTGTTTGCTACTTGTACAAAGTACATAAGTTACTGTTTGTAAATAGTTTACATTAAAGTGTTCAGCTAAAACAAAAATTTAATACCAATTATTTCTGACTTGATTTTATTCAACATTACGTACTGGTCATTATTTATTAAATATGAAAAATAGATGTTGTTAAAAATTGTGCGAAATAAAAATAACAAAAATTATAAAAGTTTGAAGGTGCGTTAAAGGAACATACATATATCAATTACGACTATTTTAATAGGTGTATAGAAAGGTACGTATAGTGATAATTATTAAATTTTTAGTTTAACATCCCTACATAAATTTTTCGATAAAAAAAGCTTTGTTAATAAATTAACACAAATAAAAATGTATTTATAATAAATTTACACCAAAAACATACAAGTTAATCAGTATTATTTGCAGAGGTAGTTAAAATATACATTTTAAGTTAATAAATTCTATAAATAAAGTCGTACATTCATTGCTTTGCATTTTTTGTAAAATAATTATCTTATCATCTTTTTACATAAATCGTTAAATCAAATTCTGAAGGAATAGAAATAAAAATATATAATAATTTAAAAGTTATAATCAACACTTAATTTGAAAATGTATAAAACTTAAGTTTTCTTAAGTTCTTTTTCATCTTTCTTTGAGTGTTCTTCTTCTTCTTTGCGTTCTGTTCTTAACATTAGGGGAAACATACCAATTAAACAACCAACCGTAATGCCAATTATGCGGCCCTGAAATCATAAAGGAACATTTATAATAAGTTTTAAATATAATAAATAGCATTTAAAACACACATAATTAGCAGCTTTACGACTAGATTTCATTTCCATTTGTATGGGTGTTAAATCGGGTGGTTTTAAACCCAAATATTCACAACCTCGTTCAACATAATAAGCGGACCCAATGCCCAACACATCACTGATAGTATTACCTAAACCAGCTGCAGCCATTGTCGATATGCACATAAAAGTACCAAACAATTGTTCGATATAATCGCCCTACAAAGAAAGAAGGTGAATAAGAGTTTTTTTAAATGTAGTTAATAAATTTCCCGCCATTTTCAATAAATGTATTTCAACTGGGAGGACAGATTTTCGAATAAATTAAGTGAAACAATTGTGAACAAAAAACTATAGCTAAAAAAAAATTTTAGGAAAATGTTTGAACCAAATTTGAATTTTCTTTCCACTACTAAAATTTTTCTACCATGGCAAGAAACATGTTTTTACGATTACAAAACTATCAGCAATAGCCACATTTAGAGTTGGCAAGCAACCAACCAAACCAAGTAAGAAAACTAAAAGAACACTTTTGCTTCTTGTTTTTTTTTAAACTTTAATGTTTTTGTCTTGATGTTTATTAGAATTCCTATTCGGCCTAAAGAAGTTCGAGTATAACACGTTTAAGTTTTTAAAAAAATTGGGGTAAAAGTTTCCTGATGAAATGGCTTAAGCAAGCAGCGAAATGCGCACTGAGAAGAGCTTATCAACTCTCAACAATTAAATTGCATTTTTATAATAAAATGAGTTGGAATACAAAATTAGCTAGAAATAATTAAATAAACTTTAATGTTTTTGTACTTATTTTTGTAATCTTATTAAAGTCTTCTTATCCGATAGTAGTAAAATTTTAGCTGGCAACAAAAAGTTGTGACTTACTTAAAACAGAAATTTGATTAGGTCTCTATCTTCTATGAAAAAAGTCCTTCCGGGAAAAAAGTATTTTTATTTATTTATTTTTTAAGAAAGCATTTTTTTGGAAAACTTTATTTAAGAAGAAATATCCTATAGAAGATAACGTCTCGGGATAAATTTGTATGAGGGGAGGTTACGTTATGCTTGTTGAAAACTTTTATTTTGGAACAGGCATTAATGTCGGACAAAATAACAATATTTTTACTTACAGCAATAATCATGGTGAAATTATCTAGAAAACCAAAACCCACAAATGGTACAGCATTTACAAAGAAAACTGTTAAAAAAAAGTTGAAATGTTAAACTTGATTTGTACTTAAAAATATTAATCTTGTTCAACTCACTTTTCCATAAATCAGAACTGGAAGGATTGGTGGCCTTTTCCGCTTTAATTCATAAAGAGGGTTCATAAAAATAAATGAAAATAGAAATGCGTTAAAAAAAAGTTTGTTTAAAATCAAAGCACTTGCTTAAAAATTCATGCAACAAGTTTTATAGCGTTAAATTAACAGTTTTTTTAATAATAGTTTTTGCTATATTTTGCTAATGAGTTAGTTTTCTTCTGCCTTATTTGTCTAACTGTTTTAGTAATTGTTAGTGTTGTTGTAAAAGTTAATGGAGGTAGCTTTTATATGTTTTTTATGTTTACCGGCTTTCTTTTTCAACCAATCATCTGGGAAGGCACAAAACGATCCTGTTGGATCAACTTCACCCAAAGAGGGTACTTTCGATAGACGACCAAAACGTGTACGCCAATGTGTAGCTGCTAGTTTTCCTGCACTTATGCACAACGTTAAAAGGAATTTATGTGTAAGTGTGGTTGTGGTAGAAAATGACAACAGGGAGAAAGTGTTTTAGGGTGTCATGAAAGTAGAGAATAAAAATAAATAAATGTTAAATAAAATTATTGAAAAATTAAACAAGGTTAAACAATTAATTTTAAAAAACAAAAACAACTAATTTTCCAGAATTTATTTTTAATGGTGAAACTATTCAACACACTATTGTAAAAGTTCCAATTCTTAAAAAAAAAACTTAAAATTACATATTTCCAGAGTCTCCCTGCATTCACGACCTTTCGAAGAGCGTTAAAAAAAATTTTATATCTAACACGCAGCTTTGTTTTAATCAATTTAAACATCTTCTGTATCCATATAATAATAACCTACTCACTTAAATATAACCACAATACGTGTACAGATAGGCAGGCAGTCATTGCTCCTTTCAAAGTTGTTCATACTTTTGTATGTATTTGTGACAATGTTTAGAATGCTTGCTAGTGCTTTTAAAGATGAATGTTTTCATAATGAATGTGAATGCTTAAGACTGTTGACGTTTTGTAGCCTTTTAATCATAGTTATTTTCTAATGTTTAAATTGTTCATTTAGTTAGAGCGTATTTTAACAATATATTTTATAGTTTCCTATGAAATTTTAAAATCTTGAGAAATACCTATGACACTTTAATAGGTTTAAGGACTGAGACTCTTATATAAAAATCAACTGCTGTTTGTTAGCCTCGCTATAACTTAAAACTTGTAAATTGTTTTTTGTTCCGTTCGTTATAATACATTCTCTCTTAAGATTACTAAAGCTGATGAACATGTAATAAAAAAATTCAATAAAAATTTTCAAAATTATACCAAAATCGAAGCATCGTCAAAATGTGTACATTCACCACATAATAAAAAAATAAAAACACTGAAGATAGCACATAGCCGAAACCGGTTTGCCTTTAAACCGAACTTGACAAAGGATGACGGAAATCCGTTCGAAAAATCTACGTCAAATCACACTGTCGGAATATCAAATCAAGAATGAAAATAAAAAAACAAACTTAAAATTCATTATATAATTGAAAAACCGACAAAAAGCGAATTTTAACTGACAAAAATAAATTCAAACGTAATCGAAAATTGAGCTATAAAATGTTAAATTCACCAAAATATTGAAAAATCAACTAGAAAGTGAAAAGTTAGAAAAAATCCAAATTTTACCAAAAAACAACCATATTTTCTTTAAAAAAAAAAAGCCAAAGGATCAATATTATACTCAAACCCGAAAATGCAACAGGAATTTGAAAATTCCTGACCAGCTCGCAACAATTATATTATTCGTCAAAAACCTTAAAAATTTTAATTTTTACAACTAAAGCCTAAAACGTCCAAAAAATTTAACCAAAAAAATTTTTTTATCAACAAGACGGGATTGCGTTCGACACAATTCTGCAAACGTTTCTCCTTTCTAGCGGAGGTATACCTCTTTGTCCATACTTTGTTTGCCCCTCATGTATCTGAGCACAGTTTTGTGGTTTCGTACAATTTCGTGGTCGACAGCACGACCGTAATAATTAACCGACAAATATATATATCGATTTTAGACCTTTCCACTCCATTTAAACTATATTATTTACAAACTTACAAACTTCGTCAAAGTATAGTTTAATGTGCATATAAAAGCTTGCTATTTGAAAAAAAGCTTTAAAATGCAAACTCGATATAATTAAATGATTAGGAAAATAAAACTATAATTTTTTTTTTAAATTATGCTAAAAACACCGTAGCATTTTACTTTCAAAATATTTTTGATATGCTTTTAAGCTCAATTAAATATGCTATCCGCTGGTAGTACAATTTTTGTTCTACCCATAGAATATCAAAGTATATGACCGATCTGCTAAGTAACCAAATCTATGTGGGTTTAATCAATTGAACTGGAGTGTATGTCCATTTAGCGTGTGAATTTTTTCGTCAAGCAAGAATATAGCGGAATCTGCAGAAAATTCTAAGAAAAGCTCCAGTGTTGCACGAGAAAGTTCGTATAATAAAAATATTTTTTTTTCCCCTAAACATATTAAATATTAAAATTGTTTTAACAAAAATTGAAATTACTGCCGACATTATATCTTTTATATGTAAATATATATCAATCGGTCTATCCGCAACATGCGATGTAAAATGTCCATATGAAACCATCTTGCTTCTAACTTTATGAGAATCACTCAAAAAAAGTAGTACTTCAAAAAATTTCGTATATTATCGTATATCGTTAATTAGGTTCGGAAAAGTCTCTAGGTAATTCAAGAAAAGGAGTATAATTTTGATTGGGCATGTGATGTAATCTTGATTAAGGTGTTAAAAAATCTACATCCGAATAGAAAGAAACAATAGACATTGCCGAGGAATCCATTTTTGAAACCAACTTTATTTAAATTTTAAGAGGTGCTGATGTTAAATTACACAAAATGTAAACACGCTTATTGCTTGAAACTACACACAAATCAATAAAAAAAAAACGTTATTGCAGAGCATGCTTTCCAACTCATAAAAATAATATATGAGAATAATAACTGAAAGCAAAACTAACTAATGCACATAAATCAAGAACACGTAGATCAACAAATTTATTCAAAATAATTAAAAATTGTTGTCGTGAAAAATCCAAGGCTCCGATTTAATTAAAGAATCATGGAAGTTTCTTTTGTTTTTGCTCCCCGAATAAATTGACCCACTCTAGTGTACTGACATATACATACATATTTAAAATCTACGTTGCGTATGATTGATATTAATTGATAAAATTTACATTCAACTTCAATAAGTATACGCACGAGTGTAGAAGTCTACAAATATTTTTTAAATATCTTTAAAGTGAAAATGATTGATAAAGTGAACGCAGAGGACAGATCATGCATTAAAGCTTTAACTTTATGTTAAAAAATGTATCATAAAAGTTAACACATTATGCTTTATAAAAGCAAATTTTATCTCTGATGGTTTTTACTTATTGCGGATATATGTATGTATGTAATTTACTTATTGGCTGTGGCTCAAGAGAATTGTTCGCTGTGCATTATTGAGGGCAAATGTGTAATTATTTTTGTTTTGTCTTATAATGGATTTCGTTTAAAAGCAAAATTTAAAAATTCTTTTAGTTCAATAATGTATAAGCACTTCCCTTGGGCTTTTATAAAATTCTTTTAATAAAACAATTTTAGTTATTGAATTCGATATTTTCGCTACGTCTTTGTGTATCATTATCAGGAAATAAATTATATAATAAAAACTTCAATTATTGATTGATAAACTTTAATTATTGATTGATAATTTAAATTTTTGTAACATAATATATTTTTTGATGATGTTACACAAATGCGTTGGGAAATATTGAACTTAATAAATAAATATGTTTTGTTAAAATAATTTTATAAAAGACCTGCTTAAGAATTATAGAACTAAAATTATATTAAGAAGTCAAAGGAATATAATAAAATTAGAAAATTCTGTTGCTAGCAGGAATCACTTTACAGTATAATAATGAATTGAAAAAGTTTTCTGTAAAACTTTCTTTTTTTTTACTTATGGGAAACAAGAATTCTTTTACTTAAAAATATTGTTGTAATTTTTATTTAAATTTAAAACGTAAAATTCTAAACCATCATACTCACAGAGAAATATTTATTTATATAAAACTTTACATACATATACAAATGTACTATGATATAACTATCACATCTTATACTTAAAGAATATTTCTTCCACATATGTATGTTCGTTATCGTTAAAAGTGCATTTTTTTTTTCTTAATTTACTAACAGTATTTTCTTTCTCTTTTATCAAAATATGTCAAGTGAATTTATCGTTGATTTTGTTGTCGGCCGTGACAGTAAAATATAAATAAAACTAGCTAAAATGTCATTTCGAGGATAAACATTTTTGAAGAAAACACAATTTAAAGGGGATATTAAAGGATTATTATTACGATTATTTTATATATTTTAAAATTTTTATGAAAAAAATAAGAAGGAAGCTGGCACACAAGTAAGTATATCAACAGTACGTGGGCCAAACATCATAAGCTGTGACAACTTCAAGTTGCGAAAATTGAAGAAAGAGTTCCCATTGAATGAGACGCGCAAACTAAATAGATTGCTACTAGCCAGGGAGAATATAACGTCCAGGGTACAAGGAAAAGAGTCACTTTAATGATTGAAAAGTTGTGGTTTAACTTGGACAAACCAGATAGATATAATAACAACTTTCACGATTTGAGAAAAAAAAATAATTTCACAGCTGTAACGAACTATGGAACAATAAATGACATTACAATTTCTAAGCGGTAAGATGACTGTGGAAACCTAAAAATATGTGTTTAGTTCGGCTTTTACATAACTAAGTGGTATTTTTGAACCGATTCCTTGGATTCAAGCCAAAACATTCGTCTTCTGTGTTAGTCGCCCTATTATCCTGATCAAAACATTATTCGAATTGTTTAGTTTACGTAGAAGGCATATGAAGGAGGAAAAAATTTAATGACAAGCAGTCATTTATTCAAGTCATTAAAGAATGTGGGAAACAAATACATTAGACTATTTAATGTCACTATATGACTCACTCCTTCACTGTAAACCGTGAAGGACACTCCCACTATTAAAATGTTTAAAATATTATAAATAAATAAAGTTATTAAACATATTTTATATAAACCTTTATTTTTTTTCATTTTTCGCAATAATTATGCTAAAAATACTTTACATTCAAAAATTTTTTAATATTCTGTTGAGCTCAATTAAATACGTTATCCGCTGGTAGTACAATGTAGCTATACCTATAAAATATGAAAACATAAGACGACCTTAAGTAAGTCACAAAACTTATGAATTAAATAAGAGTGTAAGTTTTATAAAAAAGTACATCTTTCTTTAATTTTAACTTATTGCTTAGAAATTATTTCAAGATTCTAGATTTGATATTCCGACAGGGTGTCTGATGTAAATTTTTTGGAACGAATTTCGGTCATCCCATGTCAAGTTTGGTTTGGAGACATACAGGTTTCGGCTATGTGCCATCTTCAGTGTCATGACATGGGATGACGGAAATTCGTTCCAAAAATCTACAATTATTTCCAGTTTTATTATTAATACCAAAAAATGTTCTTTCTACAGTGACTTGTAATAAATTCTATGCACTAAAAGCACCCGAAAATATTGTAAGACATATTGGAATTTTATCACAATGCAAGCAACCTTTAAGCATTTGTGTAACTTAGGGGAATCATTAATAGGGTGTTTAAATAGTGCCATATTATAGAAAAATTAAGAAAGGGCAAACACTTTTACAAAATTAATAATTTTACAATCTGAATGCGCTTAAACATAATATTTAAAACATTTCGGTTGCTTATCAGAATTAAGTGAATATTATTAAGAGGTACACCCTGTATGTTAAGAAGCAACAAGCAGTATGCTTGCTTAGCTTAAAGTGGATTAGATTAGCATATGCTCGATTTTTCTTTTGTTTGTAACTTTTGCTTTCGATGCTTTATTTATCGTTTGTGTGTATTTAACTTTATACTGCAACAGCTAAAAATAACGTTTTTTTACTTCTTTGGGTTCGAAGGTTCCCGTTCTTTTTAAAATGTTATTTTTTTTTTATCATCTACCTTAATAACCTTGTCAGATATAGCCCTCCTTTCTCATTGATAACAAGCAAAAATGTTGTTTGAAATGTAGTTTAACGTTAAGTGAATTCTTGTGAATACATATTTGCTCCCAAACAAACATTTCCCTCAACTTTTTCTTTTTATATTAAGTGTTTTTTTCTGATTTGATAAGTGTTTTTTTTTTTTTTGTTAAACTTTGTAAATTTTATAAGTTAAGTTTTCTTTCTTAGATGTATAATTTTATTTTTAAATTTCGTGTTAGCACAACATTAGAAAAATTTTGTTTCAATGTTGCGACTTGGCAAAATTGAGCAGCAAGTCAGAGTTTGTACAATTATTTAATTTTAAAAAGAAAACTTTTTGAATAAATATTATGGGTTTGAGTTTCAAAAACTATTCAGTACAATAACTATAATTCTTTTGATCCTTAATTTGAGGAGGTACTAGTAACACTGGTAAGAGTGTAACAGATGTTTCTTAATTATATAGAGTGAAGAAATGAACAAACACTGTTTAATAATTTATCCTGTTCTACAGAGGAAAAATAAGGATAGAACTTTTGTGTTTCTAATTTTACTTCTTGACTATCCCATTAATATAAACAGGTAAAAAGAGGAACGAATATTTAGGAAACTATTTCAATTTCTGATAATTTGTATGTACGAGATAAAAAATTCTAAATAATATAAATAAGCTTGCTTCGATCCTTGGTATTCGTCAGGCAATAAGCATAACTGCCTCATTTGGTGAATCGACAAGCCATTGTCGAAACACAATTTTATTAAGAAAAAGTTGGTGAAGTACGTACGTACGGTTTTACATTGACAAATATACAAATTCATTCCAGTTGACAGATGAGCAATTTTAAAACACCGTAATTCTAAAATTTAATCCAATATGACCTTGTGGCAGTTAATTAAAAGTTTGTCCAAGTCTCTCCCTACTTTATGACAGCAGATATGTTAAAATTTCGCTAGATATATACATATGTATGTATGTATGTACGTAAAAGTTCAAGAATTATTTTCTGTGAAAACATGCAAGGACATGTCTGTTCTCACTTTAATAAAAATCAACAAGTAGTGAGAATAAAAATGCAAAAAACATAAATATGTAAATAGAGTAGCATGCTTGTATTATGTTGCAAAATAGAGAAGGTGGCACGCACCTTATTTCGTTAACAGTTGTTAACATGTCAGAATTGTAAATTTACGTTCATTCATATTTGCTTTTTTATAATTTTACATATGTCTATATGCACATATATTTTGTAAACCAGGAAATTGTGTAAAATAAGCACAAAAATTATTTATTAATATTATTTACATCACGAGTGACTGTTTGGTACCCCCAATAAATTAATATCCTAAATTTACTTTAGATTTTTTTGTTTTACTTTCAAATACATCAAGCTAATTGACAGGAAATAAAATTATCTTAGCTAGATTGAAAATTGAAATATTTATTATTGATACCGAAAAAATAGATGAAAAGTATTTACTACTAATCTTGAAAAATATGGGGAAGTACGCTACGACAATTTCAAAAACACAATTTCACGTATATTTTTCACATAGGAAATTAAACTACTAACGTATGTATATGACATTTCGAAAAATAGTTTAAAAAAATAAAAACCTTGTATTTGGGGTGATTCGAAAGTTTACAATTTAATTGAAAAATATCTAAATCACAAATGTCATGGTCTAGGATTCAACAGACCTTAAATCTCCAATGTTTTGTAATCATATCTTGATAAAGAACTTAAATAATACTTTTTAGCAATTACCGACATTTTTAAAGTAATTTCGTTACACATTACATAGTTAAAAGCTTCATACCAAAAATAAGAAGTTTCTCAGAGACCCCACTTATCATACTGGGCTATACATTGGGCTAATTTGTTCAATAACAGAAAAATCGGCCGATATGTAAATGGCCTGAAACTGTTGCCTACTTGCACATGCGATTATATTTACGTCAGAGTTTCGAAAAGTTCTATTTTTAAGAGCAATATCTTGGAAGCCTTGGCAGATAGAGAGCAAACATTTTTACAGGATGTATAATTTTATGGCTGCTACAAAGAGATTTGTTGGTAAAAAAAAAATTAAGTAAAAATTAAAGGAAGTTCTCATACAATAATTTTATTTTTTGTGTATTTCTGCCTTTTTAATTTTAATTGTTTTTCGTTTTTAGTTTCTGTTGTTGTTTAATTAACTTGAATTTTCCGACACTTTTCTTTGTAGCGGCCATACAATTTTGGCTCTCTAATTGCTACGGGTTCCAGGATATTGCTAATACAAATGTAAAACTTAAAACAAATTTCGCGAAATAGCAAAATAAAATGTGAATAATTCGAAATTTTGGCAAAACTTATAATTCACCACAAATTCAATATAAGATCGAAATTGAAATTGCCTAATATCAATATTTAAAACTAAAACCGATATTTTTTTAAAAAATAAATCAAATTCTTCAAATTTAAAATTTCACCACAAAAATTTATAAAATAAATTTTCATCACAAATGGGGAATTCACCAAAAAAATTCACCACAAATTTTAAAAATAATTCTACGAAAAATCTAAATAATCTAAAAAAAAAACGAAATTTCCCCATAATTCGGGAATTCACTGAAATCGACAAAACCACACTGTAGTGCAAAATTTAAAATTACCATAGCAATACATTTCCCCAAAAAAAGCCAAATTCCAAATAAACGAAATTGCACCAAGAAATTATAAAAAATTTTACATTTTGCCAAATTCTAAAATCCAACAAAGTTTTAAAATTTACCATAAAATTGAACAACTGGAAAAAAGACTAAACCCGGAGGCAATTAATAACCGCATAAGTCAAAATCAAATTTTTTCAAAGTGGTTTAATTGCAACCACATGGTGATTTTGACACATACAAATAGTTGTAAGTTCCTATAAACTAAAAAATTAAGCTAATAATGGACATTTAATCCAATCGGTTCATATTATTCTAATCACTTTTAGTCGTATGTATAAAGCATTTAAATTAAAGCAAACGATCTTATGCGGTTATTCATAAAAGCCATATATATATATATATATATATATATAAGTACCAATTCATATTGTACTTAGAATGTATTAACATAATCTCTTTCTCTCTCTTAAATGAAATTAATAATCCAATTTGTGGCAAATAACAACATACAACGTAAAACCAGAAACAAAATATTATATGTATATTTACATATGTATGCTTGTAAGTATGTATGTTTATTCTAGAATCTAGATGTGGGTTAAAATGCGGTATATTAAAGAAATAATGTTTGGAGCTATTTTAAACATTTAAACATTAATATAATAATAATTAATAATTGAAAGTTGACATAACTACTATTTTGATTTCTAAGGAAAATATTAACATTTTTAAGGAAAGAGTTAGATTTTTGTAATGAAATTGTATGATGTGCAAAGTTGATAATAAAAGTTATTAAGTAAGATAAAATATTGTCTGCAAAAGGTAACTTTGAAAATAAATAAATCTTGTCAATAAAGGCCATATTGATAAGCAATTTTAAATTATATTTTGAATGTGATCGAAATTTTAACTTAATTGACCTTTGAGAAATTGACCAAAAACGAGCTGTATTGTATTTTAGTCCAAAACGAAGATGTTTATCTGTAAAAAATAAAAATTTCGAATAGAACAACATTGAATAGTCGTTAAATTTTAGACCAAGTTTCATGGAATTTTCTAGACCTATTAAAAATATGGTGAAGAGCTTAATTCATCATTAACAATATCGACGGCCACTTGACTTGATATTGCAAAATAAAATGGGCTGTTTGATTGGCCAATTAAATTCAAGCTTATTGAGACTTTAAAAAAATTATTACTGCTTTTGCAGCAGTATTAAGGTAAAATGAAATGCATGAAACATAAAACTACAGTGTATTGTTTTAATAAACGATTATGGCCAACTTGTATGCAAATTCTATTATTATATGTATGAAGATATGTATTGTATGAAAAATTTTTCTTTAAAATTATCTGTATTAAGAAAAATTATAAACAAAAAAATAAACAATGCTCAACAAATAGAAAAACATTAAATGTATGACGAACAGATAACGTAACGACAAAAAGAAATAATCTTCTATAAATAGAAAAACATTGAATACACAAAGTGGTAAATAGATAAATTTAGAAATTGGTGGAGCAGATATCTAATAAACTTTATTTTTAACTTACCCTCAAAGGCTTCTTTTTGTTTTTTGGCTTCATATTTTTTTAAAGCCAATTTGATGGCAGCTAATTCCGTTTCCTTGAGATTGGAAATTAAATCTAAAGCTCGTTCTTCACAAATTAGGCTAGTATTATCAGCCATTGGACGAGCGGCAATAAATTTTGAATAATTATAGGCGGGGATTTTAAGCCCAATGCTAGATTTGTCACTACCAAAACTGTCATTGAAATTAGCATGTGATGAAGGCAGGCAACTTAATGTTATTAATTTTTGTTGTGGTTGTTTATTTGGGTTATAGCTTGACTGTTGCTTTAGCAAAGTTCGCCGAATTCGACGAAATGTCCTTTGCAATTTATGCATTTTTCATAAATTGTTTTTATAAAAGATCTTATAGCTTATGAAGTCACTTTTATTTGCAGCACGACCTTTATTTACTACTGTTTTAATAAATTAATATATGAATGACATCACGGCAGCTTTTGTTTCAATATTCGTATAACAAACTTTTTATTTTCTTAATCACAGCTATATAAAAAACGTGTCCATAACAAATATAAATGCATAAATATTTAACTATTCCTAATTTATTCTGCACTGCAAACACATATATACAATCCTTACACTATTTACTAAAGCATTTGGCTTGGTGCAAGAATAAATGTTACTTTATTTACACAACATTTACTTTTTTTTCATTTTCTGAACTTTTATTCCGAATTGTAGTCGTATTATCTCACCATGATTTTATCGTATACAGAGTCTTGTGCCGACTAATTTTATCGGCGGTGATTCAACGAAAAGATTTTGGCGGCGGTTTAAAATCAGCTGTTAACCGCCTGAAAAAAGTTTTGTGCAGAACCCAAGTAAAAAGTTGCCGTAGGGAAAGAAACAAAATTAAGCTGCCCTAGTTTGCGATTAGATTACGTTTCCGTATTGAGTTTGGACCGAATCGCAAAACAGTACTCCAACAAAAATCTTAATCGTAAGAACATGAGAAATGGGGACAGAAACTATAACCAATTTTAAACACATTTTAATAAAATGTTAAATTTAATGCAATAATAATAATTCAATTATTAAATCAAATAGGAATTCAATATTGTGGGAACTTATTTTAAATAAACACATTAGTTAAGTACGGAAAGACAAAAAAAGCTAGAAGTAGGAGGTACTTGTGATCAAAATATTCCTTTGCTTTCTTTGTATTGATTTCAAGGAAATGTGGAATCGATACCAGTGGCGTTATCGTTAGAAGGGAAGAACGAAATAAGAATCTTACCAAAAAACTAAATTATTTTGGAATAGAAAAAAAAAAAAATTTACCGAACTTGGGAATTCACTAAAATTAAAAAAAAAACTATTTCACGAGATAAAAACTCGCATAAGTTTGCCCAAAAATAGATTTTGTTATAAAACAGGATGTAGAGACTTCCTTTTTTTTCTAGTAATATTTATATGGGAAATATTTTTATTTAAATTTTTTTATTTAAAAACTAAAAGTGAAAACTATAATAAATAACAATAAAACTACAAACTAGGAAAATAGTGAAATATGTACCAAAAACACCCATTTCAAATGTGATATAACTAAAAACTACTTAATTTTGAGTTAATATTTAGAAGTTGCTTATTGTTAATTGTGCGCTACCCTTATACCAAATCATTGTAGATTTTGAAATCAATTAATTCTTTTAACGTTTTAAATTTTATTTTGAAATAATAATAGTCCGTTTTTTTCATTTCATTTATTGCTTTCATACAGGAAAAGGGTCATAGTATTTAATACGCTTAAAATTAGTTTTTTGCGTATTCTGAAAATTTGACAAATTTTGAGCTGTGCCACCTTTGAAGTTATCGTACGATATGTACATATATGAGTATTTTAGACAGAAGAGGTTATACCCTGTTAATGGTTAATTTTTCGAAAGAGGCAATTCTATAGCTCGATTCCTATGAATATTCTCTATCGAAATCAGTTATGAATTTTCGACTCATTTTGATTTATCGGTTTTAGAAATGGAGAACGATATATTATATTATTTAATTAATAAAAAATTAAATAATAAAATCGGAGTTAGACATGTTGAGCTTAACGGATTATTTTTGTTTGGTTATTATTTTTATGACCTCGAACCGGAAACAAATAGTCGTTAGGGGTTTGAAAAATTCTGAATAAAACAATTTCAAAGTTAAATAATTTAATGTTTTTACTTGTTTTCATAAAATAAAATTGTTCACACATTTATAATTAATTCTCTTTAAAACCAAATATATAACATGCCGTCTTGATTAGACATAGATTTGTTTCGGTAACGTACAGATTGCTGCTCGCCCAGGTATTTGGCTATTAAAGCCCGTTGCTGTTGATGGTATGTTCGTGTACGAATAGTTTTTCGCACAACGCTGTTCTACCATCACAAAAACAAAATACACACAGGCCAAAAGGTCAAGAAAAATTCATAATTTAAAGAATGTTACATAGTACTATAGTCGTTTATTAAAGTAAGATCGTTATTATGTGTAATATACATAGTAAAACACACATATATTTAATGTAAAAAAATTATATATAATCGCAAATAACTTAAAAAAATTTAAATTTATTTGTGATAAAAAATAAATTTAATCATACATTTATTATTGGCACATTACGTAACTAAAAACTAAATTCCGTTTTTTATTTTCATTCCCCCATTTTCGCTCATGTACAATCATTTGTTCTCTGACCAGGTATGCCACGTAACTCTTGATTTAAAGTACGCAACAAGGGATATTTACCGCAGCCACATCTACCACGGAAATCATCCAAATCTAGGGCCCAAACCATACCACCACCTAAACGCATTTGTCTTACAAATTGAGATTTACGTCTAATGTCATTGACATCATCGTAGGATACCCATTGATTTCCACTGTAGGCATAGGGGCCAATTCGTCCTTGGGAATCGCGTATAACTGTCCAACCGCCATTGCCGATTTGTTCACATATTTCATAGTATGCCAGAAAACCACCAGCTCGCGTATAAGTACCTGGACGCCCAGGCCCCACAGATTTGTCATTAAGGCTACGGGCATTGGCATCTGCCAATGAGAATGACTGGCCATAAAGTGGCATGCCCATTACTAATTTTTCTGGAGGTGCACCTTTCTCAATCCAGTAGTTGATACTAAAATTGCCATTGAAATAAGGATTAACATCACCATCTATATAGTACAAAGGCGCCACATGACCGGTCTGTTTATCCCAATTACCATGGAAGTCATACGTCATGACAGCTATCCAGTCAAAGTAACTGGACAAAGTGGGCACATCATAACCAGCATCTATAACCATTTTGCTAGGTGACACTGCCGCGGATAGCAACAAACCTCTTGGTTTAAATGCGGCAGAAAGTTCCCGTACCAGGGAAGCGAACCCGGCCTTTTCTGCAGACGAGCCTTTGGAACAATCAACTTGCCAGCACACTGGATATTCCCAGTCCAAATCTAAACCTTCAAAACCATATTTCTCGCAAAACGCCAAAACACTCTCAATAAATCTCTTTCGGGCCTGAGAATCCAAGACCAAGCGAGCATATTTACTGCCCAAAGAATCATTCCAACCACCTATGGCCACTGTAACACGTAAACCCTTTTTTTTATAGGCCACCACTTTTTCATAGAAATTGTTGTCAATATCGGCCCAGGAGTCATATGTTTTAATAGTCAACGAATTGCTATTGAGCACTGCGAAACCATAGACAATGTGCGTACAGAGATTTTCATCGATATCTTCGGGCACATATTTACCCTGACCAGGACGGTACCAAGCCCAATTAGTGAAGTAGCAAACTACTTTATACTGTTCACTACTCTCAAGTGGGCGTGCAGGAAGTGTGGGTTTAGGACGTGAAATTGGTTTTTTATTGTTTGATACAACAAATGATTTTTTTGTAGTTTTGGCTGGTGCTTTCGTTGAAAATGGTTTAGTGGGCTTTGGTCTTATAGCTATGGATCGTTGTGTAGTTTGATCATCTCTTACCGTACACTTGACAGCTTGTGGCCAATCACAGTAGTTCTCTTTCCAGTAAAGACCCGTGGGACATCTGGAAAGTAAGTTAAATAAATAATTGAAAAATTTACATGCGTAAATTTATTGGGACTAAAGGTTGTAATAAGAATTCAAGCCCCGAAGTTCCCGATTAAAAATAAAATTTTTCTTGAATTTTTATATTTTTTTTAACTCACTTTTGTTCCACGAACTCGCCATATTGGCAGATGTAATATTTGTTGCAATCGCTTTCATGAGGTGCGTAGTTTTTGTTTAAACATTCCTTTTTAACAAGTGTTTGCAAAGGTTTTGCAGGATTTAACTGTGTTTGTTGGGTTACCACATGAGTAGCTATCGGGGGCTTTGGCTTAGGTTGTCCCATGGGTTTAGAGCTAGCTCCAGCAACTAAAAGTAAATAAGAAAAATAAAATTAAAAATTGAATACCATTTTGTGTCCATCATTTCTGTTCTTACTCATCAGATTCTTATCGTTTTCCAATATGCATTTCGGGTGAGGGCCAGGATAATTTCTTAACACTCGATTAATAGTCTTCAACAAGGGATACGATTCACAGTCGCAATTATTTTTAAAATCATCTAAATCTAATGCCCAGATCATAGCACCACCCAAGCCCATAGCTTTAACATATTCCGATTTATGCCGTATCATGGGTGCATCATCAAATGATACCCACTGGTCCCGCAGATAAGCATAAGGACCCATTCTTCCCCGAGCATCTCTCACAACCATCCATCCTTTGTTGCGTATGTAGGAACAAATTTCGTAGTATGACAAAAATCCTCGGGCACGTGTGGCCTCCCCTGCCTCTCCCCCACCATAAGTTTGAGCATTAAGGTCATGGTTTTTGGCCTCGGCCAATGAGAAAGACTGTCCATACATAGGCATACCCATAATCAATTTACTACGATCGGCTCCCTTTTCCAACCAATAATTGATAGAGAAATTGGCATTGAAACCCTCGGTGCCTTCGGGGTGATCATACATAGGAGCAACGTGACCAGTTTTCTTATCCCACTGACCATGATAATCATAGGCCATAACGGCAATCCAATCGAAATATCTCGATAGCTTGGGCACATCGTAACCGGCATCAATAACTCTTTGATTAGGCGAAACAGCAGCAGATAATAAAAGTTCTTTAGGTTTAAATGCCACCGACAGTTCCTTAACTAAACTTGAGAAGCCCTCCTTTTCGCCTGCAGCACCTTTTGTGCAGTCCACTTGCCAGCATACAGGATATTCCCAATCTAGATCTAAACCATCGAAACCATACTTCTCAATAAAGTCTACAACATGACGTATAAAACGGGCTCTGGCAGCTGAGCTTCTCACTAAGCGAGCATACTTGTCATCGGCCGAATCGTTCCAACCTCCTATGGCGACAGTCACCTTAATACCCTTTTTGCGATACGAAGCCACACGTTCATAGAATTTATTATCCAAATCGGCCCAGGAATCATGGGGTTTAATAGTCAGTGTTTCGCGATTGAGCACAGCAAAACCGTATACAATATGAGTGCACAAGTTGGCATCTATATCCTCAGGTAAGAATTTCCCACCACCTTGACGATACCATGCCCAATTCGTAAAGTAGCATACTATTTTAAATTCTCCAGAAGTTACAGCTTCTTCGCCAGATTCATGTTCTGAAGTTATCATTTCCGAATTACTTTCCTCCACATCATCGTTGGGATCTACAATATTTTCTATGTTACCGGAGATGGGCTTTTGTACGCTATTCCCATCATGAATTTCAATCTCCATGGGATAAATTATTTCTTGGGAATTTACAATCTCCTCCACAGATTCTGATTCCGAAGTGTGTATAACACCAGCTAAAATAAAGTTTAATAAGTAACATTTTAGAGAATCACAATAGGTCTCTCTTTAAAAAACCTACGCAATGGTTCGTTGTCTCTAGGTGGATCTTTTAAGACATCATGAATTTGTGTTAGCAGGGGATGTACTCCCTCTCCACATCTATTGCGGAAATCATCCAAATCTAAAGCCCATACCATGCCACCTCCCAAATTCATAGCTCTAACTAATTGTGATTTTTTACGTAGCATGGCCTTGTCATCAAATGACACCCATTGATTACCCTTGCGAGCAAATGGACCCATACGTCCTTTTTCATCCTGAATCACTTCCCAACCTTGATGATTAATACGGTCACAGATCTGTAATTGGGAAAACATTGGCGTTTCCTTTATTAGTTATGGCCTTTAAAAAATACTCACCTCGTAATAAGCCAAGAAGCCAGCAGCGCGCGTAAATTCTCCTGCTTTGCCTGGCCCTGGTGCCTTAGCATTTAAACCATTATTACTAGCATTTTCCAACGTAAATGATTGACCATACAAAGGCATGCCCATAACGATTTTACGCGAAGGGGCTCCCTTTTCAATCCAATAATTCAAGGAGAAATTCTAAGGAATGGATATAAATTAGTTCATTTTATTTATACTTGTTTCTAAAACAAACCGCATTAAAGTAGTCATAATCATCTTCTGGGTGATAGTACAAGGGTGCCACATGCCCGGTCTTTTTATCCCACTGGCCATGAAAATCATAAGTCATAACAGCTATCCAGTCGAAATATTTTGACAGTAGCGGTACATCATAACCCGCGTCTACTATTTTTTTGCTGGGCGATACGGCTGTGGACAGCAGCAAACCTCGAGGCACATATGCTGCTGAAAGCTCCTTCACTAAAGAGCTAAATCCTTCTTTTTCATCTGGAATACCCTTTTTGCAATCTGTTTGCCAGCATACAGGATACTCCCAATCCAAATCCAATCCCTCGAAGCCATATTTCTCCAAAAACTCCAAAGAGTGTTTAATAAAACGTGTTCTTGCTTGGGGGCTACGTACCAAGCGGCTATATTTATCACCCTGCGAATCATTCCAGCCTCCTAAAGCCAAACTGACCTTTATACCTTTGCTCTTTAAGCCACTAACACGGGTATAGAAACTATTATCAATATCAGCCCAAGAATCGTGAGTTCTTAAAATCAATTCGGAGTAATCCAAAATGGCGAAACCATAAACAACATGGGTACACAAATCAGTATTGATATCATCGGGTGTATAACGCCCTACACCCTTACGATACCAAGCCCAATTAGTAAAGTAACATACCAACTTGTAATAACCATCCAAGGGCTGTAGAGAAGGTTTCTCTGTAGGGTAGGTGGGTCTCATGGAAGTGGTAGTAGGCTTGGCTGTAGTTGGTGCCGGTTTGGGGTTTGCGGGATTTATATCATTTGTATCTCCTCCTGTGGGCTCCTGATGGCATTGTGCCGCTTTGGGCCAGTCACATTGGCCGATGGCTGCATTGAAGTGTAAGCCAGGTGCGCAATCAGCTGCTTGTAAACGATTCCATAAACAGAATAAATACTTTGTACAATCTCCCGGGTAAGGCACTCTCTCCTCACCATTGCAAGGGTCTTCGGGATTGGCTTTAGATTGTATTATACGTAAATATTTTTTCGTTGTAACACACTTAACATTCTCAGGCCAATCACATATTTTCTTGACACCATCCCAATGTAAATTGCTACCGCATGAATTTGGTACTAAGATACCATTAATGCATATATAGTATTTACCACAATTGCGATGGGTATAGTATTCTCCTTCATTGCATCTAGCACTAATAGAAGGACGATGGGGTTTACTGGGCTTAAGAGTAGTAGTTATAGGCTTCGAGGTCCTCGATGTGGACCAATATAACGAGGTGGTGGTAGGTTTTGGTCGAGGTTGTGTTGATTTTCTAGAAGTTGAAGTTCCGGGGGTAGATGTCTGCCAGGAAGGTATTTTATTCGAATTACTACCTACTACAGGCTTCTTTATAACGGTACATTTTGCAGATGACGGCCAATCACAGTTTCTATCATTACTATTCCAATGTAAGCCTCCTGGACAAAACTGCTGCCTTATTTCGCCAGCTACAATGCATTGATAATAAGAATTACAATTGTACGGATCAGGATAGAATTCTCCGGGCACACAATTTGAAGCCAGGACAACAGGTCTTACCACGGCAGGCGATGGAATCGTAGTAGACTTTTGTGTTATATGTGTTGGCTTCTGAGTAACTATTGGTCGTTTGCTGGTACTAGGTAAAGCAGTTGTAGTAGTTGAGGGAGGTGACCACCATATAGTGGAAGTTTTAGGTGTCGTAGAGGTAGTTGTTGTAGTTGATTGCCAGACTGTAGTGACAGTAGTATGTTCATGAGCTGCACCACCCCCGCCCGAAGAACCATCACTGCTGATTGTAGTCATAACAGGAGGATTAGGAGTAACTGGTACTGGCGGCTTGGCACAGTTTACACGCATCGGTGGTTCACTATGTTCACGTCCTAAAGCTCTATTGATGGCATTTAAAAGTGGAAAAGGTTCACTACAGCAGCGATTTTGGAAATCATCCAAATCCACCGTCCAAGCTGAAACACCGCCAAAACCAGCATTAACGGCATAACGTGCTTTAGACTCCACCGAAGCTGGATCCTCATAACCTACCCATTGGTTGCGGAACATGGCAAAAGGTCCTGATTTTCGTTCACTATCACGACCTGTCAACCATTTTTGCTTACGTATGCGCTGGCAAATTTCATAGTAAGCCAACATGCCAGGCTGTTTGGTGAATTCTCCAGCATCTCCGGGACCAATACTAGCCGTACCCTCACCTACTAACTGTTCACTATCGCGTTCTAAAGTAAAAGTTTGACCATAAAAAGGTATGCCCATTATAATGCGTTCCTTCTTGGCACCCAATTTTAAGAGCAGCTGCATTGTATAGTCCGTATTATATTGAGGATATTTGTCTCCCTTGCGACCATATAAAGGACTAACATGTCCTGTCTGCCTTTCCCAGGCACCGTGATAATCGTACGACATAACGGTCATATAATCCACAATTTTTGAAAGTTCAGGGAATTCATAGGCTTCGTTAATGATCTCCTTATAACCAGAAATAGCCACTCCTAATTTTAGCTTCTGATCAACACGTTCAAACTCGTTGCGTATTTCACGCAATAATTTCGTCAAGTTGGGCTTATCACTGGCTGGTCCTTGCGTGCAATCGCTTTGCCAACATTTTGGATAATTCCAATCCAAATGTAAACCCGAGAAACCATGGCGTTGTAGAAAGCCCACCAAATTAGATGCAAATACTTTACGTTTAATATCATCTGCTGCCAAACGGGAATATTTATCACCAAAAGAATCTGTCCAACCACCCATGGCTATTAAAACCGGTATCCCAGTATCTACCATGCGACTGTAGAATTGGTTATCAATGTCTACCCAAGGGTCGAACTCTCTAATGTTCAAATGATCCGGATCCAAAGAAGCAAAGGAGTAAATAAGTTTTGTACACAAACGTTTGTTTTTCAAATACTCCGGAACAAATTGGCCATCCGCCTTGCGATAGAAAGCCCAGTTGGTAATGTAACACAAAACTTCGGGAGTGGGATTGAAATTTTTTCGTGGCGGCTTGGTGTTTTTAATTTGGGCTAGAGCGCCATAAGGTTTATAATCTTCGTTATCTTTCTCATAGCTGTCATAATCGTGTTGTCGGAAATGCACTCGAGATAATGCACCATAACCGAACAGCTGATCTCTTGCTTTAGCTATATCCTCTACTTTATCGGGGTCCGTAAACTCCGAAGCCTTGACAAGTTGTTGATAGGGTGAGTCGGAACGGAACGGTTGTGGCAGCAGGGAGTCAACATCATCATTATTTTTATTCGGTATTATATACGCATCATATTTATCTGTTAACGACCAATCATCGGCGGCACCCAGAAAAGTTTCAACATCCATATCTGGCCGGGATTCTGGTTCAGCTAATACCAATTTTTCCGGCATGGCTTCTTTGACCAAAGAGTCTTTGATACTAGCCGAATATTCCTCCTCTTCTACATAATCATCACCTTCATCTTCTGGAAAACCTTCCACAGCATCTCGCACAAACTGCCTCACTGAAGATGATTCCCTCAATTCTGCTATTGAGCGGGTACTTACAGTAGGAACACTTTCCACAGCACTGCGTAAAGGCACAAATACATCGCCAAAAGTTGGAGACAAACTTAAACGACTCAAAGGTTCTAGTGAATCATCTTGAGGAACATTCTCTATGGCGGAGCGTATAAAAGAGGGTCTATATTTGGGACCATGATGCTCTTCGGGAGCATCCACACGTATGTGTGCAGTTGCATTGTAATTAGAAACAATAAACTTAAAAAAATAAAATAAAAAAGTTTTGCTTTACAACAAAAAATATTTATTTTAACTCACCAGCAGCACAACTGTAATGAAGCCTCCAATATCTCTCATCGCAAAGAGATATTCAGGGAACTTTTTTTTCTAACTTCTTATTAATTGAAATTTCGTCTTCCAAGTTGCTTAAATGAAAGGGAAATTAAATATTTTTTTATGGAGAAAAATGCATGTTTTTCATTTCAATTCGCACACATTAAAACAATTGCAGCCTTCTACACAATAAATTTGTTAAAGTTATTAAAGATTTATAAAGCGAAATTTGTATGTAAATTTGAACCTTTGATAAATTTGTGTTTCAAAACTGTTCATCTACATCATATGAATATTAATCGGGCATAACTTTCTGTTTTTTTTTCGTATTAATGCGCAGAACATTGGATGACAAATTAGGAAGTCACAAGATTTATTGAGTTAAACGACTTTTAAATAATGTAGAATAAGGCCGTAATGAGAAAGAGCGACAAAGTGAGAACTATTTTTGTAAATAAGAAATAAAAATATATAAGTTATTATAATCATAGACTATTTACATAAATATATGTACAGGCGCGGATCCAGCTTAAGCTTGTAGGCGAGGGAAGTGTTAACGAAAACAAGGAATACTTAATTTTTTGTAAATCTTTTGTATGGGAAAATGTTAATTTGTAATGGTTTTGGAGGGGGAAATTAAATTTATTTTCACCCCCAACCTAGATCCGCACCTGTGTATTATGGTATATATGAATATATGAATGAGAGTGTAAACTTTAAACTTATTTGTTAAATTACATATTCAAAGTTTTATTTGAATATTTAAACAGCCGTCGGCCAGTGTGACTGCTCAATGCAATCAGGAGCCCACAGGGGGAGATACATTTGATATTAATCCCGCAAAACTTATGGAATGTGTTCTGAAACTGAACAGATGTGCCTCGTTGAATGAGGTGACGTTGATGTGGGTTAAGGGACACATAGGCACAGCTGGGAATGAAGCAGCAGACGAACTAGCAAAAAGGGGATCTGATGTGGATTTCTTTGGACCAGAACCCAGGGTTGCCCTGGGGAATGGCCTAGTGCGAGCTAAAGTTCTTCAATGGGTAAACTCATTACACCTGAATAGGTGGAGGGAGAATAGCACATGTAGACAGGCTAGAATCGTGCTCAAAGAGCCCCTCGGCAGGAAGGCCAGCAAGGTGCTTGGCGCCGGCAAGAACGTTTCAGGATATGATTACTAACTTTTCTTGTCCCACAATTGGGAATTTAAAATGTGGAAGACTTCAACCAGAGGGTGAACCATGCCATACAGCGCATGCCACAACTGATTAATTGGTGGACGAATAACTTCACGTAATGGACTCGTAAATTGGCCGCCATTTTTTGTATGGCTATGTGAAGTCTCTGGTATATGCAGAGGAGGCTGCAGGTTAACATGCGCCGTATTATCACTGGCATACGGCCTGCATTGCTGCAAATTCAAATAAAAAGAATTATCTTTCGAATAAAGCCCAATTCATGATTTTTGCTCTGGCACTGCCATATTTTTCGGAAGAATCATTTAATTTTACAGGGAATTTGTAATAGCGAATAATGTTTAAAAAGGTCACTTTATACCTCACTTTAGCTAAAGTTATCTTTTACTACCGTGAACTTTAAAGGCAGGTTATAATGGCCCTAAGGGAATTAATTTATGTAAAGATTTTTGCAACGAAGTTCCGTCATCCCTTGTCAAGTTTGGTATGGAGACAAACCGGTTTCGGCTATGTGCCATCTTCAGTATCATTTTTCGTTACACTGAAGATGGAGCCCATCGTCAGGAAGGCCAGCAAGGTGCTCGGATATAATAGGGCGACTTTAAGCTGGATCACTGCGTTAGTGACAGGACATGGAAACTTCAAGTACCATCTGCCTAAGTTGAAAGTCATAGAAGATGATACTTGCAGACTATGCCTGGAAGAGACTGAGACGGTAGCGCACATTGTGTGTGAATGTCCAGCACTGGCTAGCATAAGGCTTAAGACCACGGGCAGACACTTGTTCAACGTGAATGCCATAGGGGAACTAAGCCTTAGACAAATGCTAGCAATTACAAAAGACTCTGTGATGAGGAAGAGTGTCGACAGTTACCAGTCGACAGTCTGAAATCACTTTAGTCAAGAGTAAAGCCTAGGGCTACCACGAGACTCAATTGAAAGCAAGATGGTGGTGATTACGGATCGGCTCCCTGAAATCAATTTGAGAAGCGAACTGGGGGTCGAAAAGGGACCCAGAAAGTAAGTGGTCTGCTTCGATATCTCCCCAGTTACTATGTTTATACGACAGCTATTTGCAAATACGTAACTCAGCGTTTATACAGCAAAATACATACAGTAATAAGTTAAATTTTTATAGTAAAAAAAATACTAATGTTTGTATGAAGTTAGTTGGATAATTAAGAGAAGGTTATCGAATCAAAAATAATTGTTACTCTTGTAATACAATTAATGCAAAGTTTAGTCGAAGTATTTATTTTTTATGCAAACATAATCGTACTTCGTCGTTAACATATATATCAACGTCTTACGCTTTATTTGCAAAGAATGCCGTTAATGCATGGTTTAGACGGTACGACTTTAATTACGTATATTCCAACAGAAAATAATAGCGACTTCCATCCGTCTTTTAAAACTGAAAGTAAAAATCTTACAACAGATAATTTTTGCGTTGACACCATTGGCATAGGAAGTTGTTTGCAGAAAAATGCATCCCTTATCCAATGAGTCCTAATGGGTTTTTGGACATTTTTAAAACGCGGAAAGCACTAAAACATTTGTCAATATCTTGCAGTTTGATCCTGACTAGTACTCGTCTGCACAAAAAATTGACATATCGTACGACTTGCGGAACAGTGTAAACCGCCTTAAATCAGTAATTGTTTTCGTGAGTTAGTAAATTACAATTAAAAAATATAAGGTAACATTTGATGACATTTTTTTAGTACTTAATTTTTTAATGCCAACCATAATTGGAATTTTCTTAAAAAAAATTAAATATATTTTTTTCTTTAAACTAGAAAATTAAAAATATTCCAAATAGCAATGTGATTTCATCATGCTTTATTATGGGCCTCTCATTAATTTTGAAGGAGGATTATTTTGTTTGGATTTTTAATTTTCTGGGTCTAAATTACGGCATTCAATATGGATCGAAATTTCCATTTGATTTCGATTGAAGTTTAATTTCTGTTGATATTTTGATTGATTATGAAAGCCCTAATTTGCCCTCTTTCTAATATTTTTTAATTTTTTCAAGATATTGTAAAAATTTAAAATATACTCATAGTGTACTAATGTTTGTCTCCTGGTCAAAATTGGACCACTCTACATTCATCTAATGTGGACAGGAAAATTATCTAAACAAATAAAACAAAAGAAAATTTTAGCAAGCTACTTAATTATTTTCACCACGCCAGCTACATAGTAACATGCCGCCTTGAAAAGCCATAGATCTGTTCTGTCAACGTACAGATTTCTATTGGCACTGCAATTTGGCTCGTGAAGACCGTACGTAAACTATGCTGAGGGCGTGGAAACAATCTCGATGAGAGATAAAAAATGATACTTAAACTGAATAGGAACATCTACACGTACTCTACACACAGAAGACCACGAACAAATGTCTTCCCGCAAAGTCTAGACGCTAGTCCAGACGTAGTGTTAGTTTAATTTGACTTCAATGACAAAAATAGCGTGGACAAGGACCTGCAGCCGTGTATGTTGCCTTGTTGTAGTCTAAATAATCTTTCTTATAATAAAGGCTGTATTTTAATTTTGTTTTGTTTTTGTGTTTAATGCATGAAGCTACACTTACATTGTGTAGTATTTGTGACATTATTAGTAGCAACATTAAACCGTTACAACTCCGACAATTCTAAACCGACTTTAATAAACTGAACTGAAATATTGAATACTGCTAAAATCGGCTGTATAATGTGAGCGTAAAAGCGATAAAAATCGTCTTACCGATTAATTATATCGATTTTTAAGTTAAACATTTTCAAACTACGATAACGCTACTAAATTTCATTAATAGTGATGCTTTTATTTGATAGTTTTTGAAAGTCTGCCAAACTATACAATTAAAAAAATTATATAATTAAATTCACTGAATTTAATAACAGAAATCATTGTTAATTTTTTAACTTTTCAATTCTTCCTTGCAACAAACTAACATCAGTATGCATGTAAAAATAAAACGTAATTAAAAACACTACCACAAAATTTACAATTTAAAAAAAATCAATATATTTTTAAAGGTAAAATTAAAAATTCTGCCAACGTTTTAAAGGTTACTAAACAGACAGAAATGAGAGTTGAGGCGAAATAATAAATAAAATACAATGAAATACATATAAATATATATTGTTTATACATATGTACATAGTGTAGTCTACATATATAAAAACAAATATAATAAAAAAATTAAATACGTTTATAAAAGGAACTAGAAAAAAAATGTATGATTAAAAATACAATTTTTTGAAAAATTGCCAATATAACAACTAAAAGTTTTTAGTAAAAGAAAAGTATTAAAAGTTGAGTTAGAGTATTTTTTAAAAAAATATTAGTAAAAGAATTGCATAAGTATATTCGATTTCACATTCAAATGTATATTAAATTGTAGGAACTACATAATTTCATATTTTCATTGTAGCTACGAACCGGAGGGGTAACATACACTACCCGTAGCTTACCCTGGATTCAAACAGGGTAAAACAGGGATCCTTCCCTTCGATGGCTTATGTACATACATTTTTAATAAGATCAATAACTTAAACACACACAACACGCATAAAAAATATAAATAAACGAACAAAATCCTATAAAAAATATTTATGAATCGTTTAGTTTTAAAAAGTTTATTTTAACTTTTAAAAGAAAACGAGTTTTAATTGAAAACAACCGTCAGAGAAAAATAAAAATATAGAGCCTTCTATAAGACGCAAGGCAACGCTATAATTACTAGGGAAAACAAAAAAAATCAAAATTATATTTTTATTGTTTTTTCGAACTACAAATATTATTAATTGTTAAGTAATTTCAATCTTTAGGCATGAGTTCGTTTTTTCTTTCTATTCAGAAAGAGAATTATTTTTTTTAATATGGACAACCTTTTTGAAAACAGTAAAAGTAAAAAATAATTCTCTTTCTGAATAGAAAGAAAAAACGAACTCATGCCTAAAGATTGAAATTACTTAACAATTAAATATTATATTTTTTTTTAAGGGAAATCAACGCTTCATATTTAAATATATAAAAATAAAAAATTTTAAAAATGTTTATATTTTGTTTTTGTATTCAATGTAAATTCTGGCCTTTAAAGTTGTTATTCGAACAAAAATAATTCGAATATTCGAATAATTATTCTATTTAGGATACAAATATTTCGGATAATTTTTATCGAATATTCGAATAATTTTTTTAAACTAATTCTGGCAGGATAGTTTTATATAGATATTTGGATTAAGCTACATCAGAAATATATAAAATATGTATGTATATACTTGGCAATAAGTAATAAGTGCTGAAAGTCGACTTAAGCTGAAAACGAGTTAATAGCTGCATTGTGATTTCCCAATTCAAATGAACGCCTGAGCCGAACCGAATGTTACTTATATAGCTCTATTTTTTGGGAAATTATATTGAAGTTAATTTTAGCTTATCTTTTTTATTTGGAACAGTAATATCGTTCGTAATAACATCTTAAGAAATATAAGTTGTTTTTTTTCCAAATTTTTTTTCCAAATCAACTTTAAAGCTTAAAATTGCCTTCCTGTAAAACGACAAAAACACAAAATCAATTTTTCCTTATGAACAGAGAAATATAAAAAAAAATGGTATCGGCATGGCCTCAGAAGTACATTTTGTTTTCATAGCTGGTACAAAATACCAAAACCCATTTTCCATCCCTGTTCTAACACTTACATACATATGTATGTTTGTCTCTTAAGTCTTTGCTTGAGATACAAAACTTAGTATGTGTCTTAAGTCTTTTGTTTTTTAATATGTACAGGAAGTTAAAAGCTACTATCTTTACACTCATATATCAATTCTTAAAAAAAATATTGCCATTTACTTTGAATTGATTGCTGTTTTTTTTACATTCCATTGATAAGACGAGAACAATTGCATTAATCATTGACTTTGAACCTGAATTGTTTTGTTTTTATTATTGCCATTGTCATATTTGCCACATTGTTTGCCAAAATAAATTATTTACTTGCCTGCTGAGAAACAAATATACAATTCATCATTTTATTTGATTTACATAAATTTGATGGAATATTTAAGAAGTTTGTAATTTACAACGTCCGTTATCTGAACCGGCTAATATTATTCCATAATAAGATTGACTTATAAAAACCTGTAGGCAAATTATTTTCAGATCATACCTGGAAGTGGAGTTAGTTTTTTTACCTACCTTCGATTGTTAAAATGAAGTAGTCCGGAAATTTATGATTATTGCAAATTGAAAATATTGCTTTGTGAATGGATTAATATCACAGCTTGAACAAAACATGTCGCTACTGAATGGTGTTTATTTATAAGCTACCAAGCTTACCCGTCGCTTACATATAGTGCTAATTGTATAGAAATATATAGCAAAATTAAATACAGCGAACACAATTGACTAATTTAGGTAGATCTTGAAGACCTTAATCTCTAAATTATTAATCACAAAATTATTTTACGGACTTTGCACATCAAATTGGAACTTTTAAAGATTTAAAAAAACATTAAGCAAAGATGGTTCTGCGTTCCAGTTTCTGAAACAAAAGTTTCAAAAGCTTAGTAACCTAATAATTAAGGAGGGAGTTGTCGTAGGTCAAGACATAAAAATGGTAATTCTTGATTCATCTTTTACATATATTCTTAATGATATAAAAAAAAACATAGAACGCGTTGATTGATGTCAGACCCACGTTGGTAGCAAAAAATTACTCTATTTTCGCATTTGAAATTTTCCCCTGAACATATGGGATCACTCAGTGACGAACATGGAGATTGCTTTCACCAAAATGATGCTGCATGTGAACGGCACTTTTAAGGTGGATGGGAGTCTGTTATGCTCGAAGATTACGACTGCAGAGGTGTTAGATACCCCTAAATCCCAGTACAAGATGAAAGCTAGTCAGTCCAAAAAAAAACATTCCGTTTTAAATAAAACAGAAAAAAAAATAATAAATACATTTTTGATAAATTCGTGAATTAAGATTATCAATGGCAAAGAATAATAATTTCATATGCGAACTCAGATAAAATATAAAGTTGAACATTTTTGAAGTAGTGTGTGTTATTTCTTTTTAGGAAAAAAACTCTTAAAAGCAAACACAAATTTCATTTTAATTAAAATCCACTTCAAGGCTTTTAAATAAATTTACATTAGTTTTACACATTTTCTGTAATAGTACAGATTATCCCCTCCCTTAATGGCTTTTACCGATTTTGCCTCTATAAATTTATAAGAACACAAAACCTAATACAATAATCATGTTATGTATTTAATTACTATTGTTACGATAAAAAGTAAAATAATATAAAATTCTTTATCGTTTATTGACCACATTAAAGTCAACTGATTTTTTTAGCACAAGATACCATTAACCTAATTCTGATTGTTTACTTTAGCAACAAAAGAAAAGAAATAATATAAAAAATAAACGAATTCTTTAATACAGTAATCCCTCGATTTACGCCTTACCTGATTTCAAGAAGTTACGACATATTTCGAATTTATTATTGCTTAGTTCAGTTTATATAATTATTACTAAAGAACTTAACAAATTAAAAGCTGAACATAGCTATGAAATTTATATTCATGAACGAATTACAATATTAATAAAACAAAAATTTAACTAATTTCCCTCTTGCTTATTATCCTTATTGAGATAGAGATTGGTATAAAGCCATGCAAATTTATAAAGGAAGGCAAGGCAAAAATAACTTCATTAAACTTTTCTGGTGGTTTGAAGATTTTAAGCATAAAATATTTATAGTTTTTCTAAAAAGTTGGTTAAAGGTTTCCTAATTAGCAAAAAGACTAACTTTTCCTCCCAACAGAAAAATAATAAATTTTATAACGAAAGCAAGAAGATTTTTTATATAACCAAATATGTTAGAAAAATGTATCTTATCATTAAATGATAATCATCACAATTTGATTAAATAATAAGTTTTACGACGCCATCATCGTACGCTACGCAGTCTATCTCTAACTTATCAGAGGCGTTTGGGATCTATGAGTAACCATATACATACATATTTATATAAAATCAAACAAAATGCATTAAATAAGCAATAGGATTCTTATTTTTACAAGCAATTGACGCAAATGGAAACCACGTATATCAAGAGGACGTAAATCGAGAGATTACTGTATATTGAGTGATTTGATCTTGTAGTTTGGCTTGGCAGCGTATGATCGTTTCACAACTGCTCTGAGTGGCTGAAAAACACTTTGACATTATTAAATTTTATTATGACGCGCAACTTAATCTAGATGGCAAATATTTATGGGTACTGGAAAGGGAACCAATTCATGGAATAGTTAAAATTACGCACCAATTGATTATGAGAATCTTAAGATAAATACACGGCTTAATCAACTTTTTCTTCCACTCGAAATTCTAGAACTGTCTCCGTTCTTCGTGTAGTGTGAGAAAAATTCATTCCCAAATATACCACCACACAGCGGGAGAAAAATGGACTTATAGAGAAGGGAGTTCAGATTCACGAGCAAGTGATATACGAACTAATAACATCTTTAATATTTCGAGTGTGTTTAGGCAAACAAATACATAAACATGTGCAAGAAATTATTTCAAAAAAAATCTGCTTAGCATCAATTAAAAAAGCCAACCGCTTAAGAAATTCCCCTATATAAGTATATTTCAGATAACTTTTTGTTGTTATTTACATTATTTTTTTTTTAAATCAGTTGATTTCAAGCCAATTAAGTGGCTGTGAAATATTTAAACGGTTCTTACTTTTTAAACGAGAAAAAAATCAAAACAATTAAAGAGAGAGAGAGAGAGTTAAATTAGATTACTGTCTTGTCAATTATTATTAGAAAATCTCTCACTTTAAGAACACACTTATGTTTATACGCACGATATCGTTTTTAATCATTAGTTAATCTGCTATACGCCAAAAAGATAGGGAAGTTAAGGGGCTTTTACAAGGTATTGTAAATGAAAAAAATATAAAAAATTAAAAATCTCTACTATACGAATATTCAGCGATTGCTGTTTTAAACGTTTTAGTGAAAGATTAGCTTATGTCTTAAATATTAAAAACGAATTTACGAGCATTTTTAAGAGTCAAATTTACATTTTACTTATGAATTATTCATATTGATACACATTATTTATTTTAATGCCAATTCTTTCAAAGTTTATGGGTTCAATGATATAAAATTAATTTTTAATACTTTACTTCTGGGGATGGAAGAGATAAAATAGAATAGAAACCTTTTCTTTTATTTGACGAGTCAGAAAGGAAACTGTTCTCGCTGTTTATTTTTTTCTGATGATATTTGATAGCTCTAGAAGAACTCCTGATTTATTTCAGAATATATTGCTATCTGAAGTTGTTGAAGTTTTGTAGCTCTAGAAGAGCTTCTAATTTATCTTAGAAAATATTGTTTTGTGATGATGTTTTATGGCTCCAGAAGATCTACTAATTTATTTCAGAATTGATTGATATCTGACGTTGTTGTATAGCACTAAAAGACTACTAAAACTAATTTATTTCAGAGCAGATTGTTTTGATGACGTTTTATGGCTCTAGAAGAGCTACTAGTTTACTTCAGAATAGATTGTTTTCTGACGTTGTTTTATAGCTCTAGAAGAGCTTCTAATTTATTTCCGAATAGATTGTTATCTGACGACGTTTTATGGCTCCAGAAGATCTTCTAGTTTATTTAAGAATTGATTCTCTTCTGGTAGTTCTTTTTGACTTTTAAAAAAGTCAAATTAAAATGACCGTTTCTGTAAATTTTCCCACCCCAAAGGAGCTTCTAATTTCTTTCAGAAAAAGGACTGCCATTTGAAAAACTCAAAATTCAGTTTTATTGACTTCAAATATTGAAATTCAAACTTAAGATTTTTTAATGTTTTGAATTTTACTTAAATATTTTACTCTCTTCTTGGCTGTCTGAAACCACTTGTACTGCATGTTGAAAATTTCATCATCGATTTCAAATTGGCGGTTGAAAGTTTCTGTATATTTTAATTTTAGGTATATTTTTTTAACTACCTCCTATGATGAATATTATGCTCATAGCTAAAAGGCTTTTTTCAAAAGTTCCTTTCCAGGAACATAGGGTTGCAATCTGGTCTGTGAATTTTTTTTCTCTAACGAACTTGGAAGGATTTTTATTATTATTAAAATCTTTTTTCTGCTTGCCCCCTTCTCATGATGTAAAAGAATTGGTATTCAGTTAAATTATTTATTATTTATTATTTTCGTCAGAACTCTACGAAATGACACTTTAAAATTAAACACAAGCTGCCTATTTCTCTAAGGCAAATTTTTTTCAAGCCTACTCTATTTCAGTTATTTTTCCACAGAAAGCAAAAATACTAGTATCTTAATCTAAAAAACGTACATCCTTTGTCAAACTCATAATTTACAAGTTATTAGGAGTCGTACCTTAGTCTTAGGGCGTTTTCGTTTCTTAAATAAAATGTTGCCTTGTTAAAGAGAATACGCTTAATACAACCTTATTATTTGGGGTTTTATACAGATTATAAAGGGCGATGCCTTCAGATATTATTAAGTAAAATCTAAAAAAACACCAACTCTTGTAGGCGTAAACATTTTTCGAGTATAAAAAATGTAAACAATTTTACATTTGTTTAAGAAAAGAAAACACCATTAATAAGTAGTGCTCCAAACGTACACATAATTATGTGTTATTTCTTAGTCCTACCATGTTTCTAAACAGCTCAGCCGAACAACACTCTTTTAAGACTCAATTAGGAATCATGAAATAATTTTAAGAATTGTTGGATCCTTCTAAGAGTCTTTTCGGAGCACTCAATTAATGGTTGGCTGGGTAAGAAATTCATATTAACGTATTTATTACGGAATAAAAAGCCGATTAAATAATAAGAGCAGTTAATCCGTTTGGAATTAGTAAGAACTATTACGTAAACCCCAGGAAGTATTTTTTATTATTTAAAATAAATCTCTAATCAGCAGACGTCAATCTGATAGCTAAGATTTTTGTCTCCATTCATTTTCCACAGAGCAGAAAACTCTTGTTTAATGAGAAATCGGATTATAAAATAATGAGTGTGTGCACGTGTAATCTCTTCTTTAAACTTAATAAGAGATTTATGTAAATTGTTTAAGGCTTAAATTGTGCATTTTAATTGTGCATTAAGAATATTTTATTAATTATACAAGTATACAAGGTCTTAGACTGCAGCTACTGAACGTTGTTTCGTATGTAATTCGTTCTGAAAAAGAACAAGGAATTAATAATTTGTTTGTCGTTGGGGCTTTTTGTTAACACTTTAATGTTTTTGCTTTGAAGTTCTGTGGATTTATAATTTGGTCTAAAGTATTTCGACTATAAGACGTTTAAGGTTTTCCAAACAGTTGAGTAAAGATTTCCTGAGGAGCTGGCCAAAGCATCCAGCGAAATGAGCATAGAGACTATCATATCCCCCTTTTCAAAAAATAAATTGAATTTTTATAATAAAATTAATTGGGATTAAAAAAATTAGCTAAAATAATTTTTTAAATAGAAAAGATGTCCTCTTTTTGGGAAGTAATTTTTATGGTAGAATTAGTAGATTCGTAGCGTCTAAGTTTAGAAATTTTAGTATCGTAATAGGTTACTATTACTGTTAGTTACTTAAAACGTATTAAGGAAAGCAAAATGAGTCAGCTCTTTGTTTTTGCAATATGACAAAGTTTGATGCTCTCAGCGTAAAAATCTAGTTTTTACGTTACAAACGTTACGTTACATATTTGATAAACAGTAACACGCTTTATTTATGTAACTAATATTGCCAGCTAATCCGAATCTACTAACTCTACCGTTAAAGCACCGTCGCGTTAATTTTTACGTAAGCTGTCAATTGCGAAAGATGGCAGGATCACAAATTTCTAGCTACGATTTTATTTTAAAATTTATTGTTAGACGTAAATTTCTTGAACTAGAATTACGTAGGTAAGATCTACAACTGGTACACAATGTTGTTCTTTATTCCGAATCCGTAAACATATTATTCGAAAAAGCAAATCTCCCAATGTTTTAGCTGTTTTGTCTTCTACATTTGAATAATTTCTTTCATTTGATTTAGAATAAAAAAGATTGGTGGAATAAATTAGAGGCAGAATTTCTGCAATTAGAACTTTATTTTAATTTTAAATTTACATTTTTGTATTAAATTTTTGAAGGTTTTCTTTCAATTTTCATTAGTTTTCCACAATTAATTTTAAAATGTCTGGAGAAACTTCTTTGAGGGCTCTTGCTTATTAACGTATGTGACAACAAGTGCTTTCATAAACATTGTGCATTAAATTTGGAAAAAGGAAAAAAATGTCAAAGGCAGAATAGCTGATTTCCAAATTATTCAATTTCAGACTTACTCATTCCGCTCGGAATACAGAACAGGAATAATACACTTTAATATGAGAGAACGTGTGCAGAATAACGAAATTAAATTGTCAATATTTATTCTCTGGTTAAATAATTAAGTGCATTCGTTTAAAAAAATCCAACTAAATAAAAATTAAATTCTATATAAGAAAACTGTTAATTCTAAATTAAACAACCAACTGAACAATTTAAGAGCGAAGCAAGAATTAAAACAATAAAATGTGCCTGAGTTACACATGTTGACTTGGAAATTTTACGCTGTCGAATTTTATGTATTTATTATCCAATTTAATTTTAGTGGATTTATGTAATTTTAAAGAAAAAATATAATTAAATATGCCGCTGATGCACATTTTGACTAGACTTATTGCTTTTCTGACTCGATTCAGTTTAAAAAACTAAATTATTCTTGCAAAATTATTACATGAGTGGCACATTTTACATTCCTGGTCAATGCTATAACAACATCGTCTGTCTATCCGATATTGTGGCAAATTAGTCGAGTCCTACCAATTCCTCGTTCACATGCTGACTATGGCCCAATAAAAGCGTGTTAAACGTCAGTTCGAAAATATTACAAGTCATATCAGGAAAACAAATTCTTGAATATATTAGTAACAGCAGCTTGGTAAATTAATTTCAATTTGGTTTTAGGGTAGGTTTGGCTTTGGATCTATCAGGCAATGTAAGGATAAACATGGACAGATCGTTTAACTTGCTGGTGCTTTCGCTTGACTAAAATAAAGCATTTAATTCTTCATGCCATATAGAACTTTAGGCCAAAAGCTTCAAAACAATTTTGTTTTTAGTTCCACTTCCTATAGTTTAGTTTGGACATTCCTTACTAAAAGGTTGAGATGGCTGGCAGAAGATCGCCTCTAATGGGAATTTTCAGAGGTGTACCGCAAAGTTCAACGTTACGAACCTCTTTTGTTTCCCATCTATATAAATAATATATACATTGTAATAAGGTTAAGAAGGTTAAGCAGTTGTTAGCAGATGACGCTGGTTTGGGGGTTAAGTTCCTTGAAATTAACGTCAATGAAGATCTAAAACGTGTTCTAAAAACAATTCGTTATATTTGACTCCTATCAAGACTAAGGCAGTGTATTTTTTTCATAATTTCTAATATTCCAAATATATGTTGAATGAATGAACGGATTTCATTTGTATAACACCACAACATGTTGGGGTATTTTATCAACATGAAACTGGACTTTTTATTTCACCTTAATTACGTTATTTCCAGAATATCATTTACCTTAAGAAAACTGTATTATATTGGATTATATCTACCTATGGCTGTGAGGAAAAGAGTGGCTTTGTTATTATGTCTTCTCTTTTTACTCTATGGAATTGAAATATTTTCCGGAACGTCACAACAAAATATGAGAGACGTTTCTGGGCGTCACTCGTCTCTGTATATGACTAGATCGCTTTTAGTTGGGGAGTTAAGATTATGGAATAACTAACTACCTGCTCAAGGAAGAACAGAAATTAAATAAATCCATAACATATTTTTAGAAAATCATGTCACAATACTTGTGAAACAGACACGCATACCTGTGTCTATACTTGTTGTTACTAAATCAAGGACCACGAATGGCAACATTTTTAATATTTTTAGCTGACTTAGAGACTATGTGCAAAAGTGGGGGAATCAAAATTAAAAATTTAAAGAATTTTAAAAGTTATTTTGCTAATTTAAGCCATAAAGTTTTCTAGATTAAGTGGGCCTATAGAGATTTGCAATTTATGAATTTGGAATAATAAAACTAAATCGAGAAAGGAAAATAATCTGTAAGCAATTTGTTGCATTTTTTATAATACAACCAACAAAATATAAAATTACTTAATTTAATTAAAGAAAAAAAAAGCAATGTTCAACGATGATATTTTTAGTCACAAATAATTTCTTTTAATCATATATTTGATAAAATAATTTCTTAACCCAGAAATCGATTAGGAGTTTTTATACACAAAAATATTAACAAACTTGAGACTACTGTAGTTTCTTACTTTCCAATTAGAACTTCCTCCTTAATAACTATACAAACAAAATTGTAACAATTTACAATTTGTGATTACTTCTATTTACATTTGGCTTTGTTTACTTAATATCCCCCCTTTAATGCGACCTAAAAAAATCACTAGAAATAATTCTTAAACGGGAAAAACAATATAACTTTATGAAACTTGTGATTTCGTATGTTATGTATAAACGTTTTACAGGACTTTTTTTACTTGTAAAGAATATATATTTATATACACATTTTCAAGGATATATCCAGATATGTACATATTGTGTCTTAATTTAAATTTCATAATTAACAGCAAATATTATGTTTTGAATTTTAACAGTTTTCTTTTATTTGTTGCAAGATGCTTTAAATTTTGAAAACAGCTTAACCATTTTGTTGAGATAAAGTACGAGAAAGCACTAGTAATGTTTTTTAAAGCATTTTTTAAAGCAAATTAACACACATATCACTGCAAACGGTAATTAAGTTAACAGAAGTAATTATAAACAGAAAAATAATTTTATTTGAAATCCAAATAAAATTTTAAATGGAACAATAAAAATTGCACAGAAATTCGTAAACAAAGACTTGAAGATGACACGGCGACAATAATCACAAAACAAAAGAGTTAAGACACATACTCGCAGCAAACAAAAGAAATTCCTAAATCATTTCGTAACAAAATATTCAATTGTTGCTATTACGAACTCCTTGTTTAAAATGCTTTACACGTTCTGGCTTAAATATGTATATAGGATTCTACTGACACACATTCAAATAATAAAGTATTTTTCACTTTAAAACTTATTTAAAACTTCTTACATCTTTGGTATGGCAATTAAAAGTTGTAAACAAAAAAAGATTTTTTTTTAGCTTTTAACTATTTAGTTTTCTCTCTTTAAGTTTATCCAGCCAATGAAGAACAACCGCATTAAACGCGCGTAAGAATAAAACTGATTATTTTAGTTACCAGAACGCACCTATTTATACACAAAAATTTATATAAGTCACGTTTTAAAAATGAGCAACAGCAACACAAACATGTTGCGAACAAAAAAAAAAATCTTTAAGAAAAAGTTGAGAACTTTAAAATCAATTTAATAAAAAGAAGAAATAAACTAAACAACCAAATCGGAATGAAGAGGAGGGAATGAAGTTGGCGAGCATGAAGAAAAGACATTCACCACAGACATGCGTACGCAGACGTAATGTGCATAATTTAAGTTATTACCGCTGCAACAAACTCTTGCTGAAATTAAAAGCAAAACATTTAAATTTCTATTTGATGCACATTTGTTTGGGGGCTTGTTTTTTTATGCTGAGCCTGCTGCTCTTCCTTTAAAACAAGTTCTTATGCTGCGTTTAAAATAAATAAAAACAATATAAAATGTTATTTAACACAAGCTTAAGTATCAAATAGCCTGCTGTGCAAAAATCTTGCAACAAGAGGCCGGAGTAAACTAGTCATAACGATAAGGAAAGAATCGTTGCCATTCAAATGTGCTTTGCTTTAAACCCTTTGAATTAAAATGTAAATACCTTTTTTTATTTTTTTAATATGATTTTAAGTTGATTGGAGTTTTCCCGTTATAATTTAATTGCCACATTGCATATGAATGAATATAATCTTTTAGATTTACAGCCAAGATGAGTAGGGAATAAAGTATTTTTCAAATAAAAATACGTGTATAACAGACTATAGAACAACAAAATAAATTTGTTTGCAAATCAAGAAAATACATTTATTTGAATTGTTTAGAAATTGTTTATACAGAGTTGGAAAAGCCTAAAAAATTTACATCTACATGTCTAAAAATAATTTGTTTATGAAAAAAAGTTAAATAGTCCAAAGTAGTCTAAAAACCACGCAAATCGCTTCAAGGATAAAACCTGTGATTATACCTACTTATAGGTGTTTAACTTCAAATTAAGACTTTTCCATAAAAAAGTCAGAATTTTAAAAACCAAAATCGAACTCTTTGAATTTAAATTCTAACAGTTCAAAAAAACCAGCTACACATCTCTGTACTGTATTTCTGGTGACATCGAAACGCTTGGAATTGAAAAAACACTTGGAATTGAATAACTGCTAAATTATCGGATGTTGTCGTTTTTGTTAAGGAGCAAAGGGTTCTCAAACTAGTGTTTTCAGGCATCCCAAATGCAGTGTTAAAATAAACTGAAAAAATCCTATAAAAATTCTTTTCACCAAACTTTTTATTCTACGTAAAACGAAAGGAAACATTCGGAATTGGAATAAAATATTACGAATGCGGAATACAGAACAGCACTGATTATTAAGAAGGTGGTATAATCAATAATATTATATATGTTTATATATACAGTGTCGTGCAAAACAAATGCAACAAAATCTACAAAAATAAAAGTAAATATTTTTTGTATATTGCCATGATATATTTATTTTTATGTTGTCTAAACAAAAAATTAATTAAAAACCAAATTAAGCTAACTGTTGCTTCAAAAATAAACTAAAGCAATTCAGGTCTCTATAATAAGGTGTACAAAACAAAAGCAATAGTTAATATTTGATTCTTGAATATGATACATTGTTTTTTATAACTTCTGTACATCTGCGAGCCATAGATTCAGGGAGAATAGTTTCTGAAATACGTTTCCAGTCAGTTTTAAGAGTTTCGATCTCATACCGGAAACGCTGCTCTTCCATATGCATAAGAGGTTTTCAATAGGGTGAAAGTCGAGTGATTGTGTAGGTCAATCCAGGACTTGAACTCCATTCTCTCCTGGGTACTCTTTTACCAACCTCGACGTCTGTTTTGGTTCTTTAATATGTTGAAATACGCATCGGAGTTGCATGTTACAGTCAAAACTCGCCAAAACTCTTACGAATGCGAGTTACATAACACCTCACATTCGAGTTGAAATCACAATCGCAAATTTTGTGTGAGATGCGAGTGCCGGAACATGGCCGTAAATTTTTGTGGTGAATATTCAATATTTGGTAAAATTTTGGTTTTGTTGATTTGGTTGTGAATTTGTGGAAAATTTTAACTTTTGAAAAAATTTCTTTTTACATTTTTTTTTTAAATTTTGATTTTTAAAAAATTATAAAATTTTTGTAACATAAAATTTTTGAACTACAGTTTGGTTTTGTAGTGAATTTTGGGATTGTAGTTAATTCCAAAATTAGACCATAAGTTTTTTCCAAATTTATACTTTTTATAATTTTTAAATATTTTGGTGAATATTCATTTTTTGATGAAATTTTAACTCTTTTGGGAATTTGCCAATTGACGTGAATTTTTGTTTTTATATGTTTCTTAAACATCGCTTTTATTAAAATTTTGAAGTTTTTCATAAAATATAGATTTTTTTGTGATTTTTCGGCGAAATGATGAAGTTGTGGTGAAATTTAAATTTTTATGGTGAATATTCAATATTTGGTGCATTTTGTTTTTTTGTAACATTTCGGGTTTTAAGTCAATTTTGATTTTTTTTTTAATACACCTTTATTCCAATTTTTTGATTTTGCTGTGAATTTTCGAATTTCTGGAGAATTTAAAATTTTGCCTATGACTAACTCCAAATAGCAAAAGTTTCAAGATTCTAGGTTGTCTAGTGCCGTCATAAAGTTGATTTCAATATCGGACAAACGTTAATCGGTAATTGAACTTTCCTACCTGTAAGGATTCAAAATGTATATTAGTGAGGGTGTAATGACATAGATGTAATTTGATGCAAATGTTATTCAGAAACAGCTAATGGATATTTCATTGTCATATCTAGGTAATAATTGCTACAATTGCCAGATGTGATGGTTCCCACAGATTCTTCAGTACTACTAATATCTAGTTATTTAGACCATTTAATTTAAGAAAAAACGGTGCATAGTAATATTTTCCTTTTTAAGTTTATTCATTAATTCTTTGGGACATCCGCAAAAAATATCGCTGTTCACAGATGAATTAATAATTATTGTTTACATGAAATTCATAGCTGCTGAATTTAATATGAAAAGGTCTGGTTTAGATTTTTAAAAGTCGGAAAAGCCCAAATTTGATTTTTAAAATCCTGAACTTAATATCGAAAATTCTAAATTTGATTTTTAACTAAATCGCAAGACAACAACGTCCAAAAATCTGCCGACATTTTTATTTTAGCACCAAAAATAAGAGCAATCTTGACCGTTAAAACTTTCCCACAAAATATATGACCTTTAAATTCCGTTTTCCTTTTGAATTTAACAGCTATTTCTTCAATATGGCATCTTACTATGTTGTAATACATTTTAGTGATTCAGACACGGGTGTAAATAAAATTGTAAAATATGGCAATACTAACTGTTTGCAAAATGGTAGTGTTGATAATATACATATGTATTTTCTAACTAAAACCGTTTAACAAAAAATGTAGCAAAATCAATCATTTAAAATATAAATTTGTTAACTTTTAACTACTTGGCTTCCAAACATTTGGTTTGAACTTGTCTTGTTTAAAATCCTTGAATCGACTATTAAAGTCTTGTCCTCTGCTAAATTAGGTTTGAAATCCAAAGTTAAATTGACCATATCGCTGAATTCTAATCGCGTATGAAATATACATATGTACATATGTGTATGCTCTTGATAAATGGCAGAATCCTTCCGCAAATGGTGAAAAATAGTTGAATTCTAAAAATAGTTAATTGGAGTGAGAAAATATAATATAAAACAAAATTTTAAGGGTTGTTTTAATTTGAATATTCTACACAAGTAAAACACAAAACAATTGTAACAATAGAAAACAAGGAAATACTTGTCAGCTGGCTTATAGATAAACAAAGAGGAAGAAAAGCCAATGTAAATATTTATTTCATATGCCAATAAAAGGACGCTTGAACAAGAAAATATTACGAAACAAAAGCGGTGGCCAAGGATACAAACAGAAAACATTATTTATTATTCATACCAAATATTTATTAAGGTATATTTAAAATTAAGCAACTTTTCCATTTTGCAGTTTTAAGTTGCATTTTATTACAGCAATGGAGAGGACTTCTACAACGAATGCCAATCCCACGGCCAAACGTAATACTACTACCACTGTAAATGTGGCCGGTGGACGCAAGAAATCCGGACCGAAATTTGAATTGTCTGATGCTCAAAAGGCCGACATTAAAGAAGCCTTTGATCTATTTGATGTCGACTGCACCGGCTTTATTGAAGTCAAAGAGCTTAAGGTGGCCATACGGGCTTTGGGGTTTGAACCAAAAAAAGAGGAAATTAAGCGTATGATTGCTGAGATTGACAAGGATGGTACGGGCCGCATAAGTTATAATGATTTCTTGCACTTGATGACCATGAAAATGGCAGAAAAGGACACAAAAGAAGAAATATTAAAAGCATTCCGTTTATTTGATGACGATGACACGGGAAAAATTTCATTTAAGAACCTTAAACGAGTTGCACGAGAGTTGGGTGAAAATTTAACCGATGAAGAGCTTAGAGAAATGATTGATGAGGCGGATTTGGACAATGATGGTGAAGTCAATCAGGATGAATTTCTTCGCATTATGAAGAAAACTAGCTTGTATTAATTTGGATATTTAAGAGAGGTTGAAAGGAATTATTATTGTTTAAATTATTTATAATGCGTATTTTTTAACTATTTTTGTTTAATAAGTGTGATCTCAGATTTTTACGACTTACTTAACTTCTATCAAATTACTCAAGCGGAAATACATTGCTTTGAAGTTATTTACTATTAAGTTTTTTTACGGGTTCCGATATTCCTTGTTTTAATAAATTGAAAAAAATTTTGTATTTATTATATACTTACACACAATACCTATTACATTTCAATCAAAAATAAAAATAAATTTTGTGATTTGTCATAAAAAACTGAAAAGAAATATTTCTTTAGAATAAAAAGAATTTATATTTCTCTAAATTTATCAAAATTGTTGCTACCATTTCGAACGAGAAATGTCTTTATTTCTATAGAACTGTTTTGAAAAATAATTTTCAAACGAAAAAAAAATGATTTGTTATTAAACACACAAGCCTGCTTAACTAAGCTAAACTAAACCTTTAAAAGCAGAGAAATTTTTTTAACGTCTGATTTTTTTAAAATAATTATATTAATATTATATAATATTAATGCTTTAATATTTTATGATTATATCACATAAATAGCATGTAATAAAAATAAGTAGTAAGCACGACTTCATGCGCGATTTTCTTAAAAAATAAATATTTTATATTAAATTTTGGTTCCAAGAATTGTACTATTTTTTTGAAAAATCATTTCTGATAAGAGTAAGTCGCTGTGGGAATCACCGATTGAATTGCGAGCCTTTTTTCAGTCTAATAAAACTTTTCGACTTGAACGTTTTTTGAACTTATTTCCATGTATCAGATTTATTTTCTAATCTGATATAGAATTTTATTACTTTTTTTTTCTAAAATTACTGATGAGTCATAATTATTAAATACACTCAATATTATATTCAACGTTTACTTTAGCCAAATAAAATACCTTTAATAGCGTTGCTATTAATTTGGACCTTTGAAATTCGCACTGCTTTTTCATCTTTATCAGCCATATGTTCTTAATCTACTTTCTATCATTATGGGTGTTGGAGACCAATAAATAAATTGCTTAAATATTTTTTATTTCAAATTCCTAAATTGTGTTAATGATTATTACGTTTTTTTTTTTTTTGGCATTTTTTTGTGTGCTTAGGCATTAACACAAGTAATATATAAGTTTGGCCTCCTTGAAAGCTTTGTATTAATTCACTGTATGTATATCTTTATTAGTATTCATAATACTTTCAAATTTCGCATTCATTATAATTTGATATTAAATAAATAAAAATATAAATGTTTGTAACATTACAACAATTTAAACATTGAATTATTTTTAACAAAATTTATACATTCCCTTTTAAATATATTAATATTGGTTTCTATTTTCGTATTGTTTGGAAGAGAATTGAATAATTTGAGTCCTTTATGGAATTGCGATCTTTGCATAGATGATTTAGCAGCTTTCCTTAGCCTAAAGTTATCAGCCTAAGATTTTATATATCTACATATGTACAAAGAAAACCGACTAATAAAGGTTCTTATATATTTTACTTTGCCCACCATTCATACTGTTCGTATCTCTATTCAGCCCTGTTATCGGTTAACTTTTATAAGGTAAAGTACTTCAATGCCTTAATATCTAGTTGTGATCATGTTTAATAAAACCGCCATTTTTCTATTTTCATTTAAAATTTTCTTTTCTTTTTTTATTGTATAATCGGTAATAAGAGATTTATTAATAAGTTTATTCTTGAAATTTTCTTGTTTTACAAAGTAGTTGAAAAATTATACCCCTTGTATACATTTTTTATACTTTAATATACGAGATGTTGTAGAGTATAGAATGTTTTGCTTAAAAACAAACTAAAGAAAATATAAGAAATCATTTTCAAAAATGTTTATACTTAAAGGATTTACTATTATGAAAAAGTGGATAAAAAGTTTTGCGATTTCTCATGAGATTTTTGTTTAAATAATTTAATAAGCATTGTATATTTTAAAGGTTATTAAATACCGCCGTAATAAAATGTTTGTATTCCCATTTATATTATTCAAGCTTTTGTATGTTGAATTAAAAATGAACAGACAAGAAATTAAAAATACATAATCTTTAAGTAACAAATGTGTGTTTAGCGTTCAGAGAAGTAAACTAAACATATTTTATTTAAATTAAAAACTTTAATTAAAACATTAAGAGATATAATACGATAAAATTAAAAAATACTAAATCGCCTTTCGAAAGTATTAAAATATTTGTTAAATATATCAGAAGGAAAGAAAATGGTAACAACTGAAACACAGAAACAGGTTCGCTGGTTTTGGTTCAAGTTGCAAAGTATTAGGAAAATTTTAGTTATTCCCATATTTAAATGTATATGTATGCGTGTTTAAAACTAATATTAATATTATTTAAGCCTCGAAATCAGAGTCGTCATCATCTTCACTGTCAATTCCAAGTCTTTTCTTTCTCTGCTATAATCAAATGAAATAAAATTAGTGAACTTTCTTTTTTTAATTTCCTGTAGAATAATACCTTATTGTCAACGTCAGTGTCACTTGAGGACATATTCTTTCGCGGTCTTTTGGCAGCTGGTTTTTTCTTTGGGGATGGTGATTCTTCTATCACACTCTGCACCACAGAATCCGACTCATCATCAGATATTATTTGTGTTTTATGTGTTGGTGCCTTTACGGCATCATTATCTTTAAATACTAATTCACCATCACTACTACTCTTTTCATCGTCCGAACCCAAAAGGCCCACATAGTTTATCTTTTTAGCGGCCTGACGGCGACCCGGACGATCAGCCCGTGGGGCTACGCTAACTGGTATATCAATATCACTATCTGATAACATAACATCATCTTCACCAGAACTGGCGCCTTTCTTTTTTCGCTAAAAGTTCAAGTTAAAAAAAAGGAAATTATTTTACCAAATTGTATTCATTATACATATATCCATAACTTACACCTTTAGGTTTAAATCCCAATTTTGTTTGTTTAAGACCATCGCCATTGTCATCTTTTTTCTTCGGTATCCTCTTGGTTCCTGGTTCTTTTTTAATCTTAGGCGCTTTCGGTGATGACTTTGGTCCTTTTGTGCCACTATCAACTAAAGTGTCAAAATCGTCAACTTCCATTTGTTTAACCGCGCCATCTTTGGGGGCTTTTTTGTCTACTTTTTCCTTTTTAACTTTTGTAGTAGCTGCTACTGCTGCCGAAACCTTTTTCATAATTTCTTCGGTAACTTTGAACTCTACCTTAACGCCACGTGGATCTGGGAAAACATCTGTATTCCCTTCCTTGCCACCCCGCTTTTTCAAGCTCACATTTGTTGCGGCTTTGGTTTTAGATAAGGCCTTGGCTTGTTTCTTATTGACACCCAACTCCTCGAGACGTTCTTTCTCTTCTACTTCATGGAGTTTCTTTTCTAGCTCATCTAAATCATCCAACCACAACATTTCAATAGTTTTGGCATTTAAAGCGGCCAATTCAGACAGTTTTTGATCTCTTTGTTTCAATAACTCGTTTTTGCGTTCTTCCGTTAACATCCACATAGACATGCCTAATAGATAATCGAACTTTTTGACATCAGTGAGTTTTCGGAATGCTTTTTCAGGATCAGCAGGGGCTTTCTTTTCCTTCTTAATGGTTGAAGAGGAGGAACTTTCTTCTTCTTCCTCTTCATCTTCGGCATCTTCTTCCTCTTGTTGGTTAATGCGCTGTTGCCACTCTTTGACTGGATCGGGACGATAGCCTCGCTTAATAAGTTCGTCAATAATGGCTTTGCGTTTCTTATTTTCAACCACCAAAGTACGGTCACATTTTTCCACAATAAAACGGGCCTGATCGGTAAGACGATCAGCTTGTGCTGCCAACTGCCCAACCATATATTCCTTTCGCTTGCTATAGTATTCTAAACGTAGTCCGTAAAACGATCGCAAGATATCTAGAGAAGTTGGATAGCGTTTTAAACAATTTAATTCATCAAAGCAATGCATTTGATTTGTAGACATTGATGAAGTCAACTTCAAAATACGATGGAAACCACCCTCCTCCTGCTGAATACGTTCGAATTCTCCTGGAGCCAAAGTGATGACGAAACGTACCGTGGTATCAGTGTGGTATTCATGATATTCGGCTATAATAGCTTTTACTTTTTCCGTGCCCGTTGAAAGAGGTTCCAATACATTTTCTTTATAATTTTGAGTCCAAGTGCCAATGGGAAGCTCAGATATTTCGATTTTATCACCTTGAATAATTTGTATATTACCCGAACTAATGTAACGGCCATCAGATATGTACTTTATGTTACCAACAAAATTCTTATACCAAGGATCCATTGGTACCGGGTCTTCCTTGTTCAACATACGTCTAATGTTTTGTATAATATCACGAGGATTGTGATTATATATCTTGGTAGACCATCCGGTGCCAATACCATCGGCTCCATTAACCAACACCATCGGTATGATTGGAATGTACCACTGGGGTTCGATCTTCTGACCATCATCGACATCATATTGTAGCAGAGGATCATCATTTGGATGGAATATTAAACGAGCCAATGGAGACATTTTAGTGAAAATATAACGAGCACTAGCACAGTCCTTGCCACCCGTCAAACGAGTACCAAACTGACCTATAGGCTCTAACAAGTTGATATTATTCGAACCGACATAATTTTGGGCTAAATTTACAATTGTCATCTGCAAGGAAACTTCACCGTGGTGATAGGCAGACATTTCAGCCACAGAACCGGAAAGTTGAGCCACCTTGACTTCTCTTTTGTCATTTCGTTTAAAGCAGGTAAACATGACTTTACGTTGACCCGGCTTAAAACCATCTAGCATACAAGGTATCGAACGTACGTTATCAGCATTTGAAAAGAGTACCAATTCTAAATTAACGAAATCTGCATATGTCACCGCCTTAGTGCCCTTGGTGTAGAGATAACGTTCGGGTAGACCTAAAGTTTTGCGCCTTTTTACTTCATCCATATGAGATGTGAGCCATTCCTTACGAGATTCAATGTGTTTACGTGAGAAAGCCATAACAATACTGTCATCATCTTTAGTGCCGTCATATTTAAAGAGAATACGATGCCTTTCCATATCATGAAAATACTCTTTCGCCTCTTTAGAGGTCGAAGTTCCCAAACCTTAAAAGTAAAGCAAAAGCAAATTAGAAACAAAATGTATAACATGTTATTAATCACTAAAAATTTAAAATAAATACCTTTGTAGTATTTGATATTGTACGTTTGATGGTTGGGTGTATCATTCTTCCACTCCTCAAATTCGGGCAATGAGTAGAAAGACAATTCTTCATTCTTCTTAGTAGCCTTAACAATTGGTGTAATAAATTCCTCTAGGAAAGGCAATCGTAACAATTCCGGCCAGTTTGTGTGTATGAAGTTAATAAGCAGACCTTTAATGTGAGAACCATCCTGATCTTGATCTGTCATGATCATTATCTTTCCATAACGTAAAGTTTTTATATCATCCATTGTTAGGTACTTTTTTTTATACTGTAGACCAACAATTTTACACAAATTATTGATTTCAGCATTTTCAGCGAGTTGTTTGAAGGTGGCTTCACGCACGTTCAACAGTTTACCACGCAAAGGAAATACGCCGTAGAAGTTACGTCCTACAACACCAAGTCCCGAAACAGCTAAAGTTTTAGCTGAATCTCCCTCTGTTAAAATTAATGTGCAATTGTATGCGTTCTTGGTTCCAGCTTCGTTAGCATCTTCCAATTTGGGTATGCCCTTAATTTTTTGAGATTTCTTCCCTCCAGTCTTGGCAATGTCATTTTCTGCTTTAAACTTAGCCCATGACAATACCGATTCCACTATTCCCGATTTTGAAACTGAACCAATGAATTTATCTGTAATAGTGCACTTGGAACCAAATCCCTTCACTTGTAGAGTCATATTTTCTTTTGTTTGCGAGTCAAAAGTAGGATTTTCTATCAGACAGTTTACAAATACCCAAATATGATTACGCACTTGGAAGGGCTTAATGTTAATGCCACCTTTATTTTTCTTTTTCAAGACTTCTATCAGCTGTTTGATGATATTATCGATCACATGATCCACGTGACGACCTCCTTTCGTAGTAGCAATAGAGTTGACAAACGATACCTGTTGGAAACCTCGGTCAGAGGGACAGCAGGCAATTTCCCAACGTTCTCCACACTGTTCATATACAACTTTTATGGGCTGGCCACTATCGTTGTCATCACCTTTGACATACAAATCAATATAATCTTTAAAATTTTTTACCGACAGCTTTTTGCCATTCAAATACACGGCTACACCCTTACTAGTGGCTGCGACATCGAAAGCTCTTCTGCACATTAAAGCCACAATGTCTTCATCCAAACGGTCCATTTTAAATTTAGCCAAATCTGGGCTAAAAGTAATTTTTGTAAAATCAGTGCCAGCAAATTCTTTAATTTTGGGATCAGTAGTCTTAGTCATGTTAGCAGCCCAGGTTTGTTTAAAAGACTTCTTGTATTGTTTGGTTGCCGTTTCAACGGTGAAAGATGTAGAGAAAATATTACACAATTTTGCACCATAACCATTACGACCACCAGTCACCTTTTTCTCATCGTCATTGTAATTGGAAGAGGTCAAAAGATGGCCAAAAATCATGGTGGGTACAAACATCTTTTCTTCCTTGTGCATGGTGACGGGTATACCTTGACCATTGTTCCACACTGAAATCAAATTTTTCTCAGGATCTATATCAATTTTAATAGTATTCATGCTTTTGTCACGCTGCTTGTTATCTGCAGCGTTAACGAGAATTTCATCATATATTTTGTAGAGCCCGGGTACAAAAGTGATTTCACGTTGAATCATACGGCTACGTTCTTCACTATAGACCCACATCAATTCCTTGGTTTGTTCCACAGAACCAATATAGGTATCAGGTCTCAAAAGAATATGCTCCAATTGAGACTTTTTCTGATACATTTGTTCGATGGACATGCCACCTCCACCAGCATTACTACCATTTTGCATTTTGATATCCTTTCCTTTGTAGTTTATTGATGTGTGTATGTAAAAGATCCTTTTAAAATTAACCTTTGCAAGTAATTCCAAATAAAATTGGGTTTTTATTCTTGACGAAATCAAGCTGCAAAATTATATTAGAATCATATACAATATATATAAAACCATATTCATTTAATTCAAATTATATTTAAAAATTTATGTAAATTGGGCAACGCAAGCCAAATTATGAGAATAATTTCTAATTCTATTACATTTCCTTGTTTGTACATTTGCCATTTTTATTGTTGGTGTTCCAGCAGAGCGTTATTTGAAGCGTTTTTAAAATTTAGTAGCGTCTAGAAGCTTTACTATTAGAATTTTCTAAACCCTACATGACATTGAAGGACAGTATTGTTCAAAGTTAATCGCCATGTATATCAAACAATAAATTCGTTTTTTTTCACATAATATAGCTATCGGGATAAACATCAGATTTGATCCTACGAACGCCCAAATTTTAATAATTTGCGATACATACATATATAAAAAATAAGACATTATTCCAACAGGTTTTTTGATATCATCTCTTTTAAAAGTTAATTTCATAAACATCTTGAACGTCTGACCTATTCTACAAGAAATAACATTTTTGAATTTTAGGTACCTTATTTCGTAAATAAGAATTCGGGAACTCAGGCATTTATTTGAGATCTTTAAATATATGTTTACAAACATATTGCATTAACTCATAATTTAAATTGTTCAGTAAATGCAAAAACTTTTTGGATTTTACGTTGAATATACATACATACGTATACGGCAGAGCAAATTTAACTGATACATTTTTTTTAAAACTGAGTGGGCAAATCTAGTCAAATTTATGGTAAATACAGAGAGAGAGAGAACATTAGAGGAAACAATTTTTAGAAATCTCTGTTAATTTTTTGATACAGACGAAGGAATTACAGAGAAAGCCATACAGGAAACATCAGTTGTGTGTAAATATTGCATACGCTGTTAAACGAATATACGATGAAGTGCAAACGATCATCTGAGCTGGTGATGGCAAAAAAAAAAAACATTATTCATCGATTAATAAATCATGATTAATTGAACCGAAAAATTATACAAATAGATTTAGCTATGGTTGAAAATTAAAAAATGGCAAAAAATATAAATAAGTTTGTTAAAACTCTTTATTTGGTTCAGAGTTTGAGAGGTTTTTTATATAAATTTTGTTAAAACAGAATTAAAAAATAAGAGTTAAAAAAGGCGCTTAGTAGTCAGTCAATTCCTTTTTTTAGCGTAGCGGGGGTGCTTGCCACAGAAAAACGTCGATCTGAAGGTACAGCAAAAAACAATATTTTTTTGCAATTGAAGCAAAGCTGCGAATAACGTCGTAAAAGACAAGTTTTGCAAAACCTGTTTTTTTTTTGCAGATTACCGTTAAAATTACTCTCTTACATTTGTTCAAATACCAAAACATCAAAATTATGCACTTTAACACCGTCAAAACGCAATTACAATGAGTCAGTCAGTGGAGGAACGTTGTAAGTTATAAACAAAATGCTACGAATGGAATTTATTTAATTTTTATTATTTTTGATAAAGTAAAAAAAAATTAAGAGATGGCACATAGCCGAAACCGGTTTGCCTCCAAACCAAACTTGACAAGGGATGACGGAAATTCGTTACAAAATTCTACAGATAATCAAACCTTTTAAATACGTTTTTTTTGCCCTCCTGAAAAATTATTATGTTGTCATTTGCAACGTTATTCGCGGCGAGCCTTCAATTGTGTATAGCTTAGATAACACTGTTTTCATTTTAACCCTTGCGTTAATCGTTTTAATTTGAGAAATGGAACGTAGAGAAAAAAGCTTAGCTCATTTTAAGAATTGCTAGTTAGCGTTCTTTCTTTGCAGCTTGTGAGCCAAAGACTTGTGGTGAGACAATAAATCGAAGTCAACATTAATAAGACATTTCGCTTTCATCCAGTACGGTCTTCTGAACGAGTATTTTCAACCATTTCACTTCTTAAAACATAATCATTGATAAAGCTAATGGATGTTGGATATGGAGTTTTTTTTTTTTAATCTGGAGTATAGTAGAATTGATGCAGCTGCTAGTAAAAATGATGAATATGTATTCTATTATATATATATATATATATATATATATATATATATATATATATATATATATATATATATATATATATATGTATTATAGGTTTTTGTTTGTTTGGACTATTTTGGAAAGAAACATGCCGATAGAATTAAAACGTTAATTGCTACAAAATAATCGATTATTAATCGGTTTTCAACTACCTTTGCCATCACTAATCACAGCACGAGGGCTCCCAAGGAACTAAGCCATAAAAATAGTAAACATCAATATAGACCAAGAAATATTGTATACATAACAACAAATTTAAAAAAAAAATGTGGATACTTTAGGAAGCAAAGGAACATGAATTCCAACAAAAAACATTGCTACCCACGTAAGAACATTAAATGGAATATGCCGATGTTTCCTCGTGGGAATTACAGTTAAAATTACCTATGAACGCTAAAAAAATTAGAATAAAAGTATGTTTGGTAACCGACGTCTATATTAGCAAGAAATATATTAGCAATGATGCGCAAACGTCTACAGAATAATGGGAACAACATTGCTTAGCTTATGTTAATCCAAGGAAGGTTGAAAGGAAAATCGTATTTTTTTTTTGTGCATTATGCTTAGTGAATTATTTAAAAAAATTTGTTCTAAATTCCTGAAATTGTCACTTAACCAAACTTGTTACGGCAAAAATTTAAACATTGAAAACAACTCCTATTGTTTACTTTTAAAAATTTCAAATTAATTTTAAATAATGAGACGGAATGTTAACATCTCGGGTAGTTAAAGCTTGGTTTGCTGAGGAAAAAATTTGAATTCTTGATTGGCCAACTCAAGGTCCCGATCTGAACCCTATTGCAAATCTTTGAGGGATCGTAAAACGACCAGTTACAAGCAAACAACCTAGCAGCAAAAATGCACGTTGTCATTAATTCAGGCAGAATGGAATAACATTAGTTCTCACCAGTGTTGAAATTTAATAAACTCAATGCCGCAAAGATATAATAAAGAAATCGCTCAAAGCAGTTAGCCCACAATATAATATATTAATATTAAAGGTTCAAATTAATTTGGGTGAAAATTAAATCAATTACATAAATTAAAATTTCAATAATTTTTTCCACATAACTTAATTGTTTGTACCCAAACATTTTTTAATTTTGAATAACCAGAATAAATATTAGTTGTTTTGTTTCCATTTTTTTAAATCTTTTTAAATATTTATAAAAATAAAAAATGTTGCATAAGTGACTTAGTGACAAGCAGGCGTATGCCTTGGTGACAAGTTTACTTCCCACTTTTGATGATAAAAAACTAGCTCCAGCAGGTAAACACCGACGTTTTTGCAACAACACTATGTTTGCTAACATATTTTCAAACTGCATTAACCAATAACGCTAAATTGTTAACACTTGAAAACTCTTACAACATAAAGAGCGAAAAATGCAGAGCATAAAATTCCAATACAGAACAGTGAGCGGGAAAGTACAAATGCAGGGAACACAGCCATAGCCATAAAGTAAACTACACATAGAAATGCCGCATAATATAATTGGTTTTAATAAAAACATTGCTAAAAAACATAGGTTGGTCTTGATGATGTTGTAAATATTATGAAGACTTTACAAATTATAAATTATGGCAAACTTTCCTTGGAGCGCCATTTTGAATTTGTGATAATAAACCAGACGCACAAAAAAAATCCAGGCGTCCGGTGTACACACAATTTGCACAACAAAAATTTCCATTTGAACAAATTAAACAAATAAAACTTAAGTTCTTAATATAACAAACCAACCTTAAAATATATTTTAACTGCAAGTTTCAAGTTTATGCGAACTTCACTTAGTAGACGCGCCACTTCTATTTTCTTTCAAGGACCAAGCAGGTTAAGAAAATAGTCTCAATAATCCTGTATTTTTTTAGTAGTAACCAGAAAACAAATGGTTTTTAATATTAAAACACTTCACTAATGTTTTGTACAATACTAAAGCACAACATTTATTAACAAATTGTTTTGTTTAAATTTTAATTAAAATGGGAAGGAAAGTAATCCACTTATTTTTGCAACAAATTTCACTATTGGTTGCAGCGTCGTCTAAACACGAAAGTAGTTTGTGCCGCTCATTCAAAGGACAAAGCAGAGTGCTTATTCGCGACGCCGACAGTAAAAATAATATGACGACGGCTTTTAGACATCGTCTTAGTGCCCCTTCACAGTTGGGAAATTGAAAGGCAGATATTTTTAAATTCTCTTTTGGTCTTGCCTAAAGCTTTCACGGTTAGGAAATTAATAGACAGACAGAAAATTATTATTCCTCTTCAAATTTAAGTTCGTGATTGGTTTACATAATATATATATATATATATATACATAATATATATATATATTATATATATATATATATATATATATATATATATATATATATATATATTATGTATATATATAAATATATATATAAATAAAACAACAAATTTTTTTTCTAGAAATGAGTTTTAATAATAATATGAACAAATTAATAAATTGCACAGAATTGGTGCCAAAAATACTTGTTTTCTTCCTGAACTTTTTGTTTTACTTTTTTTAATCAATCACAGCCGACTATATTAAATCCACAATGAAATTGGAAAAATTATATGAAGCAACAACATGAAAATTACGAAAAGTCCAAAAGAAAAACAAAAAATATCTAAAAAATTTCTAGTACACATGTCAATGCACACTTAAACTCACCGCAAAGCTAGGTTACGGCGCCAACAAACTTCGTCCGTCTGCCTTTCAATTTCCCAACTGTGAAAAGGCACTTAGAGCTGGTTGCTTTTAAGACAAACGTTTTTGCTTTATATACTATAAAACAAAAAAAATTTATATTTGTCTGTTATAATTTTTAATAAATTAATGTCTTAATATAACTCCATGGCTGTTGGAAAAACAAAAGCATTGATTTTATAGTTCAACGTTTTTGTAGAAGCTATGATAATTGATAAATAAATTTTTATGGTGATATCAGTATTGATACGTTTAGTACAACAATGTTACCAGTGTTACCCGGTTGCGCACTTTTTTAAAAATTATTTTAAATATATTTGGTAAGGTGGTCTATTTTAACTCACGGGCAAACGTAAAGTATTTTCGGCTTCTGCCGATGTCAAACTCCATATATAAGAAACTTACCTGTTTAGTCTACCTTCGCTATGTAATTGTAATTGATATACCTATTATTTTATCAGTACGTTTTTAAAAAACCTACCAAGTCGGTATTTTATTTACAAAAACAATTTACATGTCTGCAAAAAAACTACTACCTAAATCACAATTATTCTCATCTTCCAATTCTTTTTTAAATTCATTAAAAAATTTACCATTTCTGTTTAAATCCCATAAGACGTGATCTGATATATCAGATTCTTCTGGAATATAATGCGTGTAGCTGCATTCTGTGTATCTCAACGGTTTTGAAAAAAACTCCGATGAGGCCTTGATATTATAGTTGTCATAGAAAAAATCAAAAATTTGTTGCTTTTTCGTAAACGTATTAAATACCAATCGCGATTTACGCCTCAAATTACATCCCCACATAAATGTCAAGTGATGATGAAAACATAAAAACTGTAAATTATCTCCAGATTCGGCAGCAATATTCAACCAATCCTGTACGCAATCCAAAGGTGGTGCGATACTACGATTTTTATATTTTGGATTAAACAGCGCAGGATTCGCTAGAAGACCCCTGGCAGCCATAATACCATCTGCTTTGGTCCGTTCATGTAATTCACAGGCAGATTGCCAAGTTTTCACATTTCCGTTAGCTATAAGAGGAATTCTCAGTGACTCTTTTACGCTTTTAATGGCTTCCACGTTTAAAGGATCCGAAGTTTTTTGCCACATAGTTCTGCCATGCAAGGTGAGAAATGTAGCACCACACATTTCTAGTTGACGGGCGAATTCTATGGTTGATTTGCTTGACTCGTGATTAAGTAGTCTTATCTTCAGGGATATGCTAAAATTTTCGTTTACCCGTCTTCTTATAGTTTGTATAATATCTTTTACTAACTCAGGTTTTTTTAATAACCCACAACCATATCCCTTCGATATTGCCCATGATTGAGGACAACCACAATTCAAGTCTATGCCGTCTACAAAAGGATATATTAGCTGGGCTGAATTAGCAAATTCTATAGCATCCTTAGCTGCAAATTGGGCTATAAGTGGCTTATCATCTGGTGTTGTAGTAAATTCATTCTGTCTAGCCTTCTCACTGTTGTTGAAAGAGTCCGCTATGATCATTGGAGTAAAACATAGCTTGACACCATGTTTTCTTAACAAACGTCGAAACTCTAATTTACTGTAACGTACCATAGGAGCTGATACACGAAGGAAACCGTGTCCTTGAGCTTTTTCTTCGCTAAAAACGTCTAAAATATTTATTTGTGGCCTTCCTTCCTGAATATCCATGATAATTATAATATATAAATTGAAAATGGGATATTTATGATTTTCCTTAATTTTTTGTTTTTATTTGATTTTTATCATTTGCTTTTTTATGTGCGGCTTTGTATTCAGACAGAGCTGTAAAACATAAAATACTGTGTCGGAAAAATTACTGCTGCCAGATGAACATTTTTACACGTTTTACCTGCCATTTACTTTTTAACGATTATTTCATCTAAAAGTTGCTTGCTGTACATGACGACCCGTGAGCTATAATGAGAGCTGTATTTTTGTCTTCCAGGGCAGCAATTGTGACTGGCTAGTCCCAATACACGAGAGACTACGTATCCTCTCAAAAAATAGTCTAGTGAGTTCAAATTGGTTGGCTGAAGCGGAAACAATAAAATATACTTACATATGTATAAAAAAGTAATACACATTGTATGCATACAGTTAATTTTAAATGATCGCCTATATACACTCCAAAATTGAACATTTTAAAAATGTCAAATAGTATTGTGGTTAAAAATACAGTACAACGTAACTTATTTTACAATACAAATTGACGAGAAGTTTATGTCTTATATCCCTGTTTGACATTTATTCACATTTATATATTAATAATTATAACATATTTTAGATGTGAGACCACCTTATAGTTAATTCGTCTAGTGCGCACATGTATTGAATTCGCCTAGGTTCCATTCCCAAGACCTTGATCCCACAATTTTAGATCACAAGTTTTGAATTTATAGACGGCAGAGGTAGGAAGAAAGGAAATGTGTACAAACTTGCTTTGTAATTTGTTTTGTAATCTCATTCCCAATTTTAAACAAAAACACATGTATGTAAACCAAAACGGAATTGCTGAATATATGTTTGCGTGTGAACGTAGAGTTACAAAGAGAAACCTTACTATGTGTGATAAGGTCTAAATTCATTGATAATGTACACCAAATTTTTTCGGTGAGACGACTTCCCATCAACGTAACTCTATCTGAAAACCCACACACACTACCACATGAAAATGTAAAATCATATGGGACTACAAAAGAGAGAAGAAAATATGAAAAAATCAACAAAACATAGAAAAATTACTTTTTACATTAATTAATTGCAATAAATTTTTTACCAAATACAAATGTAACAACAATAAGCAAATGGTGACTAATTTTAATATACAATAAATGGTTGTCAAAAAGTAACGTCTTTAATACAGCGTCAAAAAACTACTATGATTAAATAAATTCAATAAAAGTGAATTGCTTGTAATTGGAAAATATAGATGAAAATATATTAATATCATCTTTTAAAGAAATTTAAGAGAAACATTAATAATAATTAGGAAATAAAAAGCATGCATTTTTCAATACCACACACACAAGAGTTGTTTAGTGAAACAACAGGCACCTCCTACACTGGTTACAACATCTACATAAATGGTAGCTATCATGCCTGCTTGCGTTATAAACAACTGCATGCGTTAAATGAACAATTGCGTAGGCACTGCACATCGAAGGGAGTTTTTATGCCAGATTTTCCACCTAAGAAATTTTTACCTTTAACAAATAACCAGGTCGAGAGTAGAAGACAAGCTCTGGAACATTATCTACAAATGTTGGGGCAGGATACAAGAACTTCAAAACTGGAAGCTTTCCAGCGATTCTTTTTAAATGCTCAATTGGAAACCGCGTTAACAGAAGGAGTATTTGAGGAATATTTTGGCTATGGACCGGATGAGACAAATCTATTAAACGGTGTAGAGGAATTTATACGTCCTATACGCTTAGAAGTTATATTGCCAAATGGTTATCAGTTAAAAGTAAATTGCTGTGTTTCAGATAACGCCACTGATTTATTGGAAAAAGCATTGTCTTGTGTACAATTGCCTACAGACATGATGCCCTACTTCTGTTTGTTTCTTGTTAGAAGAGAAACAAAAGATTCTTTAGTGCTGCTTAGAAAGTTAATGGATTTTGAAACGCCTTTTATCTCTCGACTTTATAATCAGCCGTGTCAAATACAGATAAGAAAAAGCTATTGGAATCCTAGTTATGACACAATACTAATGAAAAATTCCATAGCGCTTAATTTGCTGTTTTTGCAGACTGTATCCGAAATAGAGAGGGAATGGATTATAGCACCTCCAGAGATTTTGAAAAAGTTAAAGTCCTTGCAAGAATATGGTATGCATAAGGAGTACGTTGAAGTGGCCCGACAATTGCCTTTATACGGCTGTTTGCAGTTTCTTACTTCTACTGTGGATTATCCCGACCCTGAAACATCGGCTTTAATAGCTATAGGTAACAAAGAACTAAGTATGCGTACCGTTAAACAAGATAAAATAATTGAGACTAAATTTAGAGTAACACGCATGCGCGTCTGGCGTGTTACTGCTTTACACAACACTCTTGAAACGAAAGACAAATCTTCTAATTTACAATTATCTTTTGAGTATTTAATGTCTAAACAGAATTTAAGATGGATTACTATTAACAGCCCACTTGCTATGTTAATGTCAGTTTGCCTACAAGAAATGGTTAATGAGTTACTAAACTACAAAGGTAATGAGAAATTAATAGGAAAACCAACAAAGTCTCAATTTTCATCTACAGCTTCGTCGAATTCCTTAACCTTTGTTACGCGTTCCACACCCACTTCCTCCTCTTCTTCGTCGTCAACGCCAACTTCAAATTTTTCTTCTACAACTTCGTCTTCACACATGATCGATGAGTGCTCACCTTCTTCAGAGGCACCCGTAAGATTTTTAGCTCAACGAATTTTAAATAAACAAAATCCTCGAATAACAAAGAGTCATTCATATGGTGCGGTATTTTTTAGAAATTCTCTTGCCGAGGAGGAGGCGGTGCAAAATGAAGCGTTTGAGGGTATAGGAGATGATGATTTGTAGAATACACAACACACAGAAAAAGATAATAAGGGATACTAACCGAAAAATCAACAGAAACTTACGGTTTTTATTTACGGATGGAGGTATTGTTTTTCATTTTGTTCGTTAAGAGTTATTTGATTAATACAAATTATATTAAAACACATATGTATGTACATACCATACATTTGTAGCCAAAAGATAGCGGTACTGCTTAAGTAAAAAAATGAAGACACTCGTAAATTGCTTTTTTATACAGGTATGTGATAGAAAACTATTTTGAAAACGAAACGATTTACACCCGAAGAGGTTCATTGTTTATTATTATCATGTACATATATATTTTCAAAGGTGATTATTATACAATTTGATAAATTTTTTATATTTTTTTTTATCAAAATTCTTTTAAATTAGGTAAATTTTATCTTTCGGAGTTGTAATAACTTGAGACTGGTTTAAAATTTCAAAACGTCAAGTTTGAAATTAATTAATTTTCATCACATACAATATATATTTTAAAAAAAATTTCCAAAATATTTAGTTGTTTTAAATAACTTACACCATAAAATTTTGAATAGTTTGTTAAACATCCTTGGACATTTTGTCCTCTTCTCTTAACCATTATTGGCAAAGAAAATTATATTAAATTTACAAAATAAATTGATTTGTTTAATAAGGGTTAATAGTTGTTATAATCTTAACGTCTGTTACGTATATCTGTACATGTAATTAGTATTTTACTAATTCATAAATAGTAGTAATTTTAAGGATGTATTAAAGATATTTAAAATTGTTTGGTTTACGTAGCGATGCTTTCAATGTGCAATGTTAATGAGAATTTTTTCATAAAGGTGCAGTAACAACGCTTTTTGTTTACTAATTTTTATTAAAAGTTCATTTTGAATCTAAAAATAATACGAATAATGTTAATCAAGACCAATTGTTCATATTTTGTTTACCACTAAATATTTTATGAAAAAAAGTAGTTTCAATTATAAGCCGAATTAATGTTTTTTTTATAAAATATGAGAATTAAATTCCTTTTTCTGTGCATTGTATTTTGTTTTATAAGCCCATTTTATTACAAAGAATTAAAGTAAATATATCATTCAAAAATATTAATGTTATGTATTTTATTAGATTTATGTATGAAAAATTGTTGTTTTTTTGAAATATTTTTTCAAACCCTAAGTAAATATTCATGTCTATAAATACAAATTTTATATATACATTTACGACTTTTTATACGTTATCATCATGTAACTACTTTTTCAATACATCTTTTGTAAGTGCATTTATTACGTTTCTTATACATATATTTACTCATTAACAAAATATTAGTTTAAAATATATATTTGCTATTTTTACACCCTATTAAAATAAGTCATTAAATTAAACAATTTAATAAAAACATGTTAAAGATGTCTTTATTTAATTAAACTTTTAATAAATATAAATAAAAATAAAAATTTGTTTAAATTTCATTTAGCAGATTAGTAAGATAATCCAAATTTACATACAATATAAATTCAGTAATAAATACAAGGACAGGTCAAGAAGTCCATAACTTTTTGAATGAAGCACAGGTTTTCCGATAAAAAAAGAAATCATTTTAAATTTCAGCTCTCCTTTGAGCTCTATACAGTTTCTCCGGTTTTTGCATCCTTTCCAAAAGATTAGATTTGTCGAGGTCGTCAAGATAGGTATTTGTTGGTGAGGTGATTTATTGTTGGAGTAACATCTCTTTTCGCTGGTCCATTTCTTCAGGTCTGAAAGCGAGAAATAGTTACTAGCATAGGGCGGACAAGGGAACGTTTCGTTACTGCACATGTGTTTTACTTTGTGCATGTGTGCACCCTTGCACTGATCTGACCAAATGTGGTCTTTTTTTCAAATCCTCGTTAAATCGACCCATTAAGTTGGCATAATATTCGCCATTGATTGTTTTACACTTTTGAAAGTAGTCAATGTGCATTATACCACGTGAATTCCAACCCAAGGCCGTAATGACTTAATTGACAAACCAACTTTGGTCTCCTCTTGCCCCGATGCCACTGTTTCGACTGCTGTTTGGTCTGTGGTGTGTTTTGCTGGATCACCGTTTCGCCCGTGCTTATGAAACGTCACAAAGCACGGTCATAAATTGAACAATGCTAAACAGTCCTCCGAAATTGTCATTTTTCGAAAGAAGAAAGTCTTGAACAGAGTAATTTGTATTTAACGACTTATTTAAAAGAATTTTTATGTACATATATTATTTCACAACCCACTTTTAATTGATATTCGCCAAATAGTGGCTTTTGTGTAAAAGTATAAGGGTTACAATTTTTCAATGGAAAGTGGTACTAAGTTGCATGTAATTTTGTTTTTCATAATTGAATGTCTCAACTTAAAGTTAGAAGATAAGAAACTACAAAAATTTTAAAAAAAGAAGAACAGCCGACCCCATACACACACACACACACACACACACACGAACACACATTTTTTATTTTGCCTGTGGGTATTTTGTTTGTGTGATGGCAGAACAGCGTTGTGCGAAAAACAGCCCAGACAACTTTGTTTGAACACGAACAAACCATAAACTGCGACGGTGTGAGCAGCAATCTGTATATTGTCAAACCAGATCTATGGTTAGTCAAGATTGCATATTACTGGCATACAACTCTGTTATGCCATTACATGGCGTCTTGACTAGCCATAGATCTGTTCTGACAAACTACAAATTGCTGTTCGCACACGAATTTGGCTCGACGAGAGACAACAAATTGTGATTAAACTGAACATGAACAAGACCACGAACACATTTTCTCTCGTTATTTTGCAGACGCTCTCTCAATGTGCGAACAATTGCGGCTTCATGTCAGATGCCGAATTCCATATAAAAAGTGTCAAAAATTGGGACAAATTATTTTTACATACATATATCCAATCATTTTGAAAACTGAAAAAGAAAGTCAGTGGCTGCATTTAAAATGCTATCTTAAAATGGATTTATTGTAGGTGTACACCTATTTTAAAACACTTCCGTAACTTAACATGATTTGAAATGCTCTTTAAATTTTTGTCATTACAACCGATTTTGTTTTGACTATATTTCGAGTTCGACAATAATACTTTTTCATAAAATATTTAAAAAATTTTTTTTCGAAGGTTTCACACTATTTTATTAAAATACATTACTTACCTAATAGTTTTGACTGCTATGTATGTAAATATTTCTTTTATATGTAGCTAGAATTGCAGGTAAAAAACCTCTTGTATGCTATAAAAAATCGCTGCAATCGCCAAGTACCCGAACACATTATTCTCTTTAATTTCTTTTTATTACTATTTGATACTTGCAAAGTTAAAACCCGACTAAAACCTTAAAATTGTGAAGTTTTTACATAAAAATATAATCAAGTGAAATTATATACTTGAGAAAATAAAATTATACATTTGAGAAAGTAATTTTGTGTTATAACTAAAAAGAAAACCTGGAAAGGAAACTAAGAATAAATTTATTAAATAATTTTCGCCCAGAAACCACTTTCTATTTCTGATTTTCATATTCATACATACACACTAACTCTGTACGTTCTGCGTATTTTGCCTATACAATAATTTGAAATTAAACAGTAAAAGAAAGAAGAGAAAAACAAAACAAGCCACAAAACATTAAAAGTAGAACAAGCAAAACAATAAAAGAAAACAAGCAGTCTATAGCAAAGTATATATATTTTGTAATAAACAATAGAAACAGGCAGCCAACAACGTTGCAAAAATAATTTTTTTTTGAATTTTTCCACAAAATAAAAAGAAACTACTTACTATTAAGAAATTGTAAGAGAAAGGCGGAAATAATTATAAAAACACTAGGGTAAACATAACTTATTGGGAAGAAAACAAAGACAGTAAAAATGGATCGTGGGTAAGTTTTAATAAATAATTAAAATAAGATTTAATTTTCGTTTGAATTTATTTAAAATTTGCCCGTTATATTTTAGTATTAATGTATTTCATTTGAGATAATTGTGCCAAGGTCTTAGTTATTTTTAAAATAGTTAGGGGGTTATTTTCGAGTTTGAGGTGTTCCAGCTTCATTTTATAAAGGTTTATTTGTTTGTTGTTTTTTGTGTCCGTGGCAATAGCATGTGTGTTAAATTTTATAATTAGAGTGCAAATGAAATTGTCGTTTCTTTTTATAATTCTTGATAGACCTTGTTATAATTTTTTTTGTAAACGCATTGTTTTTGTTTATATTTGAATTTTCGTGTGCTCTGCTCTACATGTGTCTATTTGTGCAATTGTATTGACGATATAACGAGCAGTATAATAAGCAAGCCTTCCCCATTACTTGTGTATACAAAGAACTCTCATACATTCGTATATAAAACTAGAATTTCTCGTATAAAGCATTGGTATTGTTAACGCAGGATAAAAAGAATGGTTTCAAGGCAAGTATATTTATTAACAAATGTATGCCTTAGATCATTTATTATTATATGGTGTGCCCTTTCCTTGGACCAGCTTAAGATTTGTTTCTACGATTCCCTCTTTTAATTTCTCCTTGACTAGGAACCAATATCTTTCAGATTAGAATGCTTAATCCTGCAAAAGCCAATTTCTCTTTTATATACACATTGATATACACAACTATCTCAGGAATTGAGCCAAGGTTATAAAAAAACGAAAAATGACACTGAAGATGGCACATAGCCGAAACCGGTTTGTCTCCAAACCAAATTTGACAAGGGATGACGGAAAATTCCAAAATTCTACATCAAAACACCCTGTCGGAATATCAAATCAAGAATTATAAAAGAGCGGCTTCTCTTGTTAAATAAGAACTTCTTTGTTTTCAATTTCTAATTGTTTTCAGGGTTTTCGTGCTCCGGTATATTTTGTCGTCATATATTAAGCCTATCTCTTGTTTATGTTGTTTTTTACCTAATCGCAATTAGTATTGCGTAACTTTTTGAATTTAATACAAATTATGTATACTTAGGTTAGATAATCTATTGAGATCGGAAGATGGTGGAGGTCGTAAAATGATGATAAATTACTTTCACTCTATAGTACGATGCCCCAAAAACGTATCTTCGCATATGTGTAAAAATAGGCTAAGAACAATAAAAAAACTTTCGAAGTAGAGAAGTTGAGTTTCCAACAATGGGCGAACACTAGTTTCGTTAAAATTGTATGCTTTACAAAATAAAAAAATAAAAAATTAAATATATATAAAAAAAAATGTTTTCATTTAAATAAATACTTGATGTAAACGTTGTCAGTCAGTCTCATAAAACCATTTTTAGGACGAGGCAATTAAAATCCAATTATTATTTTTAAATAAATGAATATGTACATTATATTTAAAAAAATTAGTTTCAGTAGACACGTACACCACTTGATCGTCTTTTCTATTTAATATATATTTTTAAAGCATTAAAGATAATATAATTGTTTTACTTATACCGATTATAATTTTTTAGTTCTGGTCGTTATTCCTACAATCGCCGTCAGGGTGGTGGACAAAGTGGTGGCCACAACAACCAACATCATAGTAATCATTCAAACTCATCACTTTCTTCTTCATCATCCTCATCTCTCTCGTCTTCCTCCAATAATCATAACAATAATAATCATTATGATAATCATAATTCGTATTCACATCGTAATGCATCAACCAACAATGCATCATCGCATTATTCCAATAATTCACAACAGAATTCAACTACATCGTCGTCGGGAGGATCGGCTGGATCGATGTATATAAATTCAACTACACACTTAAGCAATAATAGTACTACATCAAATATATCCCGCGAACCGATAACACAGCATGATGAACTTATACGTTATATAAGAGAAGCATGGACAAAAGTAAGTTTTGAAGAATGATGTAAAAGTAGTTTTAAGAAAAAACAATGACTGTTTTCTATGTAGGTTAGCGAACAAAGTACATCAGTGCTATACAACGAATCTGATAATCAATTAAAAAATTTCAAACCATTCAATTTGGAAGAATATTGGGGTCAGCGACTGGTTCAGAATATACATGTTTCGCATGGTCATCAATAAATAGAGCATTATTGACAGCAAATAAAATCATAATGATTTTAAAGTAATTTAATAATTAATTAAAACTATATATAATTAATAAACTTGACAAACAAAACCAACATCAATTTTAAACAACAACAACAACAAAAAACAATATTTGTTTCGCAAAAACATTAAATTATTAAAAAGTTAAGGAAAATACTTGACAACAATAATTAACATTATATTATTATGATACAATTTTTAAACCATCATAGAAATAAAACTTCAAATTCCGTTAAAAACTATGTAATTGAAATTATTATATGTTTTCGAAAGCATACTTATAACAAAAGCAAAAAGTAAAATTTATTACATACAGGATGTTTTAAAGTTAAATTGTTTTATTTTTATTTTATACATATACATGTATTGGGTAGTAGGGTATTTAATTAGAATATTACGTTTATTGTACATACATATGTATATGTATTCAGTATAGTTTTTCATTTTAAATAAACAGGTTTTTTAAATTAAGCAGCAATTGGAAAAAAGATAAAAAAGTCGATTTTTTGTAATAACAAATAATAAAGTTATACTTTTTAAAACTATATTGTACATATCACACACATATGTGTATACATATACATTCATATGTGTGTGATAAATTAAACAGCCTGTATATAATAATTTTTTTTTCAACCATCAGTAGCATCTTAATATTTAAACAAAAGTAAATAATATAAAACAGGAGTAAAATAACATATGTAACAAATCAACCTTCTTATCCTCTTTTTTCTAACCATTCCGTAATTTTTAATCTCTTTATATCGTCTGAAAGAAGTCAGTTTTTATGTATTAAATATTGAAATAAAAACAAGGAGAATTTCTAACTTGAATCGTGCTAACGAATATTAGATTTTCGCCTCGACCCAAACAAACATTGTCGACCCTGAGATAGCTGTATCAATCGGAAGGTTTTCTCCAGAGACAAAACTGTTGCAACAACGACAACTTATCTGAGTATGTCAGGTTATTTCATTACTAGAGAGACGATTTGTTAGTTAGTAACATTTTCTATCATTTTATTGATTTCACTCAGTTCCATCCCGCTATCTAAATTAATTACTTAAATTGAGTTTTAACAAAATTTTTTTTTTCAAGCGAAGCTTCAATTTGTCTACACTTTCCGCTTATCTTGATTTTTTTTTTATCAATAACGTACGTAAAATTTAATGACCGAAAAGTCATAATGCACGAAGCGTTTGTCTATAAACAATACCAACCTTATTAATTGTGTTTATGTTCAAAATATTTAAAACTTCTTATAATTTCATAATTTTAGCAGAGGTATAAAAAAATATCGTGGCTATTCTTATTTTTGTCTAAATATATATATAAAAAGGTTTTTCATTAAACATAAGAATCATCATATTTAAAACAATAAATTTGTCACGAATATCTAAAATATTGTTTTATTACATACTCTATACTCCAATGGTTGTTAAAGGAATATATATATATATATATATATATATATATATATATATATACATCTATGAATTTATTTTATATGGACGACTGAAATATAAATCAGCACTTAAGCCGCTTTATTATAAAGTTTTCGTAATCTCATTAGTTTTTACTCTCTCAAGAAATTATTACGACTTACCAAAATGAAAAGAAGTGTCAGTAATTTATAATACAGAATTAATACATTATGTAATAATTCCTTTAATAACTCTCCTGTTACGTGGAGTTCCAAAAAGAATTTTTAAATCAGAATTTTAAATTATAAAACCCGCCGTCTTAAGGGATTTAGTACGTATACATGTTTTGAAAGCTTATAATTTTGCGTTATTTTAAAATGAGCCATAATTATAAAGTTTCCGGCCAATATCACTTTTATTGATTAATAAGAAATTACTGACTTGACTTTCCTGGGCAGTCTTAGTATAATATTAAAAATAACGTCGTGTTTTTCTAGAACGAGTAAAGATTGTAGTTGTACCTACAAGTTTTGTTACTTTAGGTGCAATGTATTCAGCACCGTGTTCGAAATGTGGTCTTTAATCTAGGTTAGAGCAGTAGTAGAAAGTGTATCAAGAAGACAAGGTAAAGCAAAAAAAAAAAAAAAAAACAGCGGTCTCCATTTTCGAAGTTTCGGACCCGCAAAGATTTTATATATAATTTACGATATTTCAAGTATTTCGAAACAGAAAATGCGAATTGTATGACAGCTCATCCAATTTGTACAAAATACATAACACATCTCAACAAGAAATTGTAAACCGTTTTTTATTATTTAAAAATATTTTGTCTATATATGGATGCTTTTCATCACGAAAACAAAAGTAACATTTTAAATTAATGCGATTGCCAGCAGGAAAGAGAAAGAAACTTTTTTCCTAAAGAATCCTTGCGGTCGGCCAATTCCGGTTATGTGGTGAATCTCTAGTAAGCGTAGCCGGTGTTTGTCATACCATGGAGCAGAAAACCATTGCGCCCGGCTAAAGGTTGGTTATGCAGGGAATCTTTAGTATCGAAGCCGGTGATCATCATATCATAGAGGAGAAAATCCTTGTCCCCGGGCGAAGGCCGGTTATACAAGGAATCTTAATGCCAACTTTCACAATTAATTTAAATTAACTAACTTATATTTGTTACATGATAAATTTCTCTTTAAAATTTCTTAGAAATACTACATACATGGCTAAAATACCGAAAATATAATTTATGATCAGGTGCCTCCCAATCGGTTAAATTTCTGAAGGCTATTACACCACAGCATGTGGAAATCAAATGCCCATTTTAATTCGTTTTTTTTTTTAAATATTTGAAGCATGGCATATTTAACCAGGTGGCATTACTACTGCAGATAACAATTTTTTGCTTAAATTTTCGTTTTCCTTTGTTTACCCAGATTTAATGTCAAACTATTTTGTTTTGTTTACGAATAATCAAAAAATTCATTTACATTCAAGTCTCATTGATACAAGTGCCTTAGTGTTTTTATAATTTTGTGTATAAATAAATTAAAAAGTGAAGTAAACACAAAAAATAAATTATAAATTTGTGTTCTAATTTGTAAAAAATTTATAAATAAATTTGTAATTTGTACCAAACAAAATTTATTCAACTTTTTTTCTTTTATTTTCTTTCTTTTTACAAATGTTTTTGACAGCAATATTGGGTTTACACAAACAAAACTGCCTGCTGTTGTTGTATTGTTGTATTTGTTGTCGCAGCAAGGTCACCTAGTTAGATACGCCTTGATTTGAAGTATCGACAATTATATACAAAAGCTTTGGGGGCCTTAACTCTGATAATATAAGTTGCCACCGGTTTTTTTACTTAACCTTTTCTTCTTAAAATTACATTTTTCACCGTCTAGGAAACTTGTTGTTTTTTTGCAGCTGCTGCCTTAAACTAGATTGGTTCCTACCATTTAACTAAACATTATTGAACAATGCCATTTTGATTACTTTTACATATTTAGGTAAAATAGCTACATAGTCCATGCGTATTGATAGGTTTTACAAAATTTTTTTCTAATATTTCATAATTTGTTTCAATTATACCGACAATTTTATAGACATTTAAATAGCGCTATAAATAAAATTGACATCTGATATATACACTTAGGTAAGTTATTTAAACAACTGTCTACAAAGTACACATTCAAATAAATTCAACTCTACAAGAAACACACTACGGCTTGTCAACTTTGCACAGCTGTATTTCACGTGGAAATATACAACCTGGATTTTGTTTATTTTTTATTTGTAAAAGAAAAATAGTTATGGATAAAATAAAATTTAAAAATGACACTGATGAGCAATATGAAGTCACTGATTCCGAAGATGATTACAGCGAAGAAGAAAAAGAATTATTGCGAGAAGTACGTAAAGGTAGGAAAAGAGAAGATGAGCCTCCGGAAAGGGAAGTTTTAGCATTTTCAGAGTCTGAAGAGGAGGAGGAAGATTCTGTAGAAGCTGAGTATGATGAAGATAAAATTTGTTTAGCCGATAGTGATATAGAAGGAGCAGAAATAAATGATGACGATTTACCCGATACCAAGTATTGGGGAAAGAAAAAAAGTGCTTATTATAACACAGACTTTGTTGATCAAGATTATAGTTCATACAATCAGCGGGAAGAGGAATTGGCTAAATTGGAGGAAGAAGAGGCCAAGTCAATACAGTTAAGGTTGGCCAAACAATTGAAGGAGGACGATTTTGTGTTAGATTCAGCATTTTGCAAGTTAAAGAAATCCAAAAAAGGACTTGCTAGCGACGAAGATAAATCGTTAAAGGAAACCTTACTAAAAGCAGATTTTTCCGGTCTGAGCAAAAGAGAGCGCATAGAATTATTTGAGAAAGATTCCCCTGAGTTTTCTGGCCTTGTTGGCGATTTTGAGGGTTATTTGGAAGAAATCCAACAACTTCATGCCCCTGTTCTGAGTTATGTACACAACAACAATTTAAATATGATACCAGCTTTACAGTTTGCTGAGAACTATCAAAACATAGCATTGACATATTGCTCCAATTTGTCATTTTACTTATTGCTCAAAGCTAAGAGAACCGTTATAGAAAATCATCCAGTTATACAAAGATTGACACAATTAAAGAAGCTACTCAATCAGTTAGAAGAAAAGCATGAAAATATTATTAAGCCCCAGTTAGAAGCCCTTCTTGAACGTATACAAGACGGTGATCAATTCGAAATATTAGACTTAAAAAATGTTCCACCGTCCGAAGGGGAACAGTATAATAAACGTAGGGAAAAGGCATCAAAATTGGGCATACTCTCTGCTTATGAAGAAGGATCAATAAAAAAAGCTGTTCCTACCAACAACAAAGCTAATAGTACAGACGAAGATGCAGATATGGGTGCATTAGCTAAAATGGCTTCCGATGATAGTGAAGAGGATGACGATAACGATGATGAGATATTTGAAGAAGACGAGGGGAAAGATAATGCCGAGTCCCGTCGAGGTATTACATATCAAATTGCCAAAAATAAAGGTCTCATGCCACATCGTAAGAAGGAGCAACGTAATCCTCGCGTAAAACATCGTAGCAAGTATCGCAAGGCTTTAATAAGACGCAAAGGTGCTGTACGCACTGTGCGCAAGGAAACTTCACGATATGCTGGAGAAATTTCTGGCATTAAGGCTACTGTTAGTAAGAGTATTAAGTTTAAAACTTAAGTTTGTTAATAATTTGAAATATAGTGTATTATGATGTTATTAATAATATTACCAAGTTTTGAAAATCTTAACTTTAATTTCCAAATACATACATATGTATGTAACTCAATATTCTGAAATCTGACATTTGCCCATCATTTTAGTCGCGTAGTTTACATAGAATTTGCGATACGAATTCAAATACCATAATAGTAGTTTTTATTTCTCAAACACAAGTAGCCTCACCATTTCAACTCTCAAGAATATTTTTTTTTATCATTGTGACGCACAATTCGGTTTTTTTTTTACCAAAAACTTGCAGTATTTTCTACCCATTTTAATTAAAAAAAAAAATGTTGAATAATAGCGGCAACTGTTTGCTTAGGCACCGGCGATAGAAGCATGCAGATAAATAACTAAGAGTTCTAAACCGCGTGAACGCCGGAACATGCAAACTAAATTTTCCGATAAAATTTTGTTTCAATCTAAAAACCATCATTAATTTCTTTTAAATCGCTCACAATTTTTTAAACTTCCGAGCGAAATACACTTGTGTGGAACTGGAAAAACACTTGGAAATTAATTGTTCTGCATTCCACATATTTTTCTTAACTGTTATACATAGCCAAGCTATGTCGTTGCTACGACCCTTAATGAGCCCAATATATGTGCAAATTTTCAGAAAAATCGGTCCAGTGCAAGTACCTCAAAATTATAACTTTTTATGGGCGTGGCCCTGCCCATTTTTATAAACACGAAATTATATAGTCATTAGGACTAAATATGAGTGTAAAGTTTCAGAAAAATCGGTCAAGTGCAAGTAACTGAAAAATTAATATTTATGGGCGTACTTCATTTTTATGTATATGGTCGTAGTCCCCCCCCCACTTTTTTTCAAATTACCGCCCATAAACACTCCCTGGAATGTGTATAACTTGCCAAAGTTTGAGTCCATAGCCAACACTAACCAAAAGTCGTAAACAAATGTCCGTTAGATGTGCTATATGTATTATAATTTTGAAAATTGAAAGAGCAGTTTCATTCAAACTTACAGTTTTTACATTTAAATGTTTTAATTAAAGAAAACCTGATAATTTATTCCACCCTTTTTACTTTAAATAAAACGAAAGAAAAATCGGAAGTGGAATAAATAGAGAACAGCTAAAACGTTCGCAAGTTTTCACTTTTGAATTAAATAGTGCTGATTTGGAACATAGAACAGCAGATTATACAATCATATTTTAAAACAATTAAAAAAAAAAAATACGTTTCCATTCAATGTGTATTTTGTAGATTCACATTGTAAAATTGCTAAATCCTTTTTCGATGCTTATGCCATATCAAAAGGGCCTTAAAAATCCATTACAATTTTGTTTTTCAGCAATTCGTATACAAACTTTTATCCCAAAATGCTTATTTTAATGATTCTTAAATCGCATTTAAGTTTTGTAACTCTTTAAATTTATAAAACAAATTTTTAAAACCTATTGATTGAAGTGAAGTTTTATAAAAATTTCGATTAAAGTTGTTATAAACAAAGCTTTTAGACCATATTGCGGAGCAATCTGTTGATCTTATCTTCGCGGTTGCCGAAGTCACCACCATCGACATAATGGTTAGCTTTCTTGCGCCAGCCACCAGTAGGAGTGTTCAATTTGAAGGGCCATAAGAAGTTGGAAGCGTACTTGAAGTTGGGGCCAACAGTAAATATTTCATGAACCATATCTTCAACGCATTGAATGTTGTATGCCTTCCGCATTTTACGTTCAATAACAAAATTATCGGTGATAGGCACACGTTGGCGATTGTGCTTAACAAAACCACGTTTGTAGATTAATTCGCGAACAGACTTTAAGTTGGGGTATCCCCAGGTGATGTAGGGTTCGGCAATACGCAGCATGTTGATGGTGGCCTTGTTCAACTTGATGAAGACGCCATTGTTTATTTGGCGTAAACGGAACAACTGCAATACTTTGCGAACCTTTGGTGCAACTTTGTTGATACTAAAATGTACAAAAATAAAGTAATTAAATATGCAGACAATAAACAAATGGAAAAATAAAATTTGTTTGTAAATAAATCAAGAAATTTTTCTCTTAAAAAAGCTTTTCCATTTTAAGCATACACTTAAGAACGTACCCACGAATACGAATCACGAAAGCTAATCTAGCTTCACCGGGTACGTAATATTGGGACCGTTGTTTAGCCAAACGGCGCAATTTAATTTCACGTCTTTCAGCCTTCATGTACTCATTTTGGTATTTCTCAGCACGTACTAAATTTTCACGTTTACGTTGAGCAATAACAGCGGCCCGCTTCAACTTTCTTTTGGTTTCTTGAGCTCGTTTACTGATCACCTTTTTGCTAAACTTTAATTTGGATTCCGGCACAATGGGAAGCTTTTTCGCTTCAACTTTCTTAGCGGCCGCGGCAGGCATCTATGTAAAAAATCACATTTCAACTGATTATTATAAAATTCTTCCCAAATTTTTTGATTATTCACACAAAAAACACTAACCTTTACTTTTCTCAGTGCACGTTGAAAAGGAAAAGGAATAGGCAAAAGGAAGTTAACTTCAATGTTGTCAGTACTGCAAAAATGTCGAATTTTTAGTACATACACGATAATTGGGAAGTGTTATTAAAACGTGATTCTAGGACCATTTCACATAATGCAAATCATTGTGTAAATAAATACACCTTGATGCAAATTATATGGCAGATTTATTTCGATGACTTTTTCGCATTTGAGCAATTTATAGACCGACAGCAGTTTTTTAAAATTAATTTACACGCTTTGTGTGATTTGTGGTAGACACCCTACTAAAATTGCAATCACGTGTGAAAAATTATATGAATTTACAAAATGAAAACTGCGAAAAGAGACAATATATATATATATATATATATATATATATAAAATGTTTAAAAAGACAGTCGAGCATTAAATAATGCCTATTTTTCCTCTATCCAAAAAAGTTTTTCTTTTCGTCAACAACTATTCCTAAAAATGCGTTCTATGTAGTGTGACAGTTGGAAAATAAAAATAGCAGTATAAAATTGCGACTCCTTAGTCCACCAGAAATTCGGTCTAAACAAGCTAACAACTCCGTCTTGTCTAACTTCAAAATTTTTCGCCTATAATGTAAGCGTCAGCAGAATAGCGGAAAAAAATGTATTCGTAGTCTTATATGTGGATAATACGTTTAAACGTTGGTGTTCAGTTTCTCCTTGACGTTGTTTCCACGTTTTCAGCCAGCTTAGTTTATGTACGGGTGTCTTCAGTCGATCGAATATTTATAGCACAGATTATATCTGTGATTTATAGTTTTTATTTTTCCAGTGTGTATTTGCTTTGAGTAATGGCAGAACAGAGTTGTGCGACCAACTGACGGATAACTTTGTATGAACACGAATATTCATCAACATCGACGGTCTTTACGAGTTACATTACTACGCGTTTGCAGAACATTTCTATGGCTAGTCAAGACGGCATGTTACGAGCATTGTTTTTATGTTCGATAGCTGAACACATTTATGGCTAGTCAAGACGTCATATTATGTGGAATCTGACATCTAAACAGTTGATAACACTACGTCTTGACTAGCCATAAATATGTTCGCAGATTGAGAGAGCCTCTCCAAAGAAACCGAGAGAAAATGTGTTCGCGGTCTTCTGTTTATAGAAATCATTCACACTCAGTTTCAGCATAATTTTTGTGTCTCATCGAGATCGTATGAATGCTTTTAGCATAGCTTATGACAGGTGTTTACAGACGAGTGCACGCACACATAAGTACATACTTTTTACTTTCTCTGTGTATTATGTTTGCGTAAGAGCATAACATAGTTGTGCGAATTACTGTTCGAACAACTCTGTTTGAACATGAAGCGACCATGAACTTGACTAACCATTTTTTGTGCGAGCAGCAAAATGTACGATGGCTGAATAGATTCAGTAATCAGCTGTGCTCGTGTGACCCCCTGTTTTAAATAGCCTTGATCAGATGTTTATAATTGCTAGCACAAAGTGAAACTGGGAAACATTTATCAAACAGCATGTCCTTGGAAACTCCAGCTTATCACACCAGTGTGGAACAAAAGTTAAAATCAAAAAATGCAGCCAAATTATATCGTTTTGGTACACCTAACATAAGAGATTTGCTAAGAGAGGTTTGTTTATATTTGAGGAAATTTGTTTAAACCTTAATCTAGTGAAATTTATAAATAAACAGAAATGCCGCATACGTATTAAGAAAGCACGCCAACAGGAGTTTTCAGATAATCGTCCTGAGGGAGCGGTAGCAGACTTGGTAAATAGTTGATATGCCATAAGCCGGGCTACCTAATAAAATGTATTTTTTGTTAGCTTTCATTGAAAAAGATACTGCGTCAGGAATTAGCTGATTTGGAGCATGATATAACTTTGCAAGAGGAAATCTATAATGAATTAGAGGCAGAAGTGAATGGCTGGTTTGTAGAGCAATTGGAAGAAGAACAAAACTATTTGATAGAAGTGGCCGTATCTCAAGATTTAGTATGTCCTGTTTGCCAAGTGTCAAATTTGGTAATTTTCCCTGCCAAGGGTGCCTCTTTTAACTACAGATGCAAGTGTAATGCCAAGTAAGATTTTTAATTCCATTTTTTTTGTTTGTTGATTTTAATCTTAATAATTTTGTTAGCTTTGCTTATCCGTCCAATTTGGACTCTCTGCGTATACAACTTTCTCAGCGTATAGATGAACATGAACAGAAATGTCAAGTAAAATTAAATTTCTTTGTTAATCCACTGACTAATCAATTGGAGGGCATGTGTGGTAGTTGCGACTATTTTTGTACATTGTAAAACAAAATTTATGGCCGACTGTTTATGTATATATTTTGAATATTATTATTTTTTAATTATTACTATGTGAATTTGTATTTTCATCCGTTACAAATTTAAGTTTTACAAATGTTTTAGTAGGTAACATGCTATCATGAATTAAAGGTTGCTATTAACAGAAATTGAAGAAATATATAAAACACTTGTATTTTGTGTTCGCTTATATATTCCTCCAAATTGTAACAAGAATGCGTAAAATTCTATATTTTACTATTATAAGCCATGTTTGGCTTAATAATAAATCTTATTCGTATATCTTTCATTTAAATTAAATTTGTATTGCATTCTTATAATTGTGTGAAGAAGTTTAAAATTTAAAGTTATAAATTTACATAAATATTGCACAGAATTCTTAATGGACTACATTTAAATTATTAAATATATTTCATTAAATTAGTGGCATGCAATTTGTGTTGATGGATAAGAGGTGAAGTGAGTCATACGGAACTGTTTTGAAAAACGTTTCGTTATGTAAATGCCAAATTTCAGTAGTGAACTGGGGATTACTGCGTAATTCGATTCGAAAAGAAAAATCGTTGTCATTTGTATGCCTAATACATTGTGTTTCGAAAATATTTTCTTTCGAATCGAAATCGAATTTATGCCTAAAAAATTAAATTACTTAATATTAATTCTCCTTTATCAATGAATAAATTCAAACCTCTTATTACGTCATTGACCCTAGCTTGGTTCGCCAAAAGTGGCTTCGAAGCATCTTCCGGAACATAATTTAGATCCCTACAATTTTAACTATCCTTCGAATTTGAGTTATTTTCTGTGTTAATTAAATTTTCATCTGGACACTCAGGAACAGGATACTCACGGGAATGAGGCTGAGATTTTCTTACTAATGACACTTCGATATACTTAATACTTGGTATGCGTTGGCTCCGTCCATACCATTGGCGTGCCCTTATAGCCACCAGTCACGTTTTATAACATTCTTAAGCAGCTCACAGCAGGAACCCACGACTTATCTTGGCTTCTTACGTCACGGTTAACAGTGTTTGATTAACCCTCTCAGTCTTTCTGTCCAATATCTTGCACATTGTTCTTTCCCTTTTTGAAGTCATGTAGCGTTGATGCAAATAAATATATTTTTATAGTCAATACCGTTATCAGAAGGGTGTTTACTAGGTTGAGCGCAGAGGCGATTTAAACATCGAGGATTTGTTAAGCTGCTCGTATATTAATTATATATTAGTTAGACGTACTTAAATGGACTTATGTATTTTCTTTGCGGGTGTAGTTTTCGGAATTCGCTGCTTTACTTCATGAAATGACTTCAAAACGACATCTAAGTGATGCAGAAACAGATGATTAGATTGACCACCAGTTGCCTCCTAGTTACATTCTTGAACAAGCGGTAGAAGAAATTGAAGATGAAGAAGTTTTAGATGAGATCGAGGTACCCAATCTTTCGAAAATAGAATTTACGACTTTAGGAATTGTACAGAACCACTTGCGCATAAAGTACGAAAATCCAATCTACTGAAAATATGTTTGGTGGCAGAATGGCTTTGTGCGAAATCAAAAACTTATTGCATTTGTTCCGCTTACTGATAATAGGGTTTTCGAAACGCCACTTCAGTATTTCCAAAAAATATTTCGAAGATTTTGACAAAGCCTCCAATTATACAAATTTATAAAAATCAAGTTGCACTTCTATAATCATTTGCCACTTTTAATCATTGAAATGCTTGTTTTTTATATTTTTCTGTTTATAAATGTTTTGCTACAAAAAAAAAAAAGAATTTCTATTGCAATAAAATCTATTGCAACTGCCACAACATGCGAAAATTATACAGATACAATAACTTAGAAATAGAACTACAACAAATTTAATGACTGATTAAAGCAGTGATCAAGTAGAGGGTCAATTAATACAAAGCGAAATAAAGACAATTTTTTATTATTGGATCTTAAACAAACTACTTGACACAGCTACTCTCAATAAACTTTGTATTAACGCTCTAGTTACTGAGTGAAATAAGAAGTGAAGAAAAAAAGATTTAAGATGAAACATTCATTCTAGCAAGTGAAAAAGGGGGGGGGGGGGGGGGGGTTTAGCTAAACACTATTCAATAAGTTTTATATACTAAAGGAAAGAGAACTGAATTCTTCGCATATTTTCCCATCACACCCACAAATGGGCTGGACATAGTACAGGGTGTCCGCCAGGAATGTATACTACTTTGTTTGTTTATCATTTTTGATTAAATGAAAGAGAATGGATCGCATATTGATAAATGTTTTATTTAATGTCGGCAATTATGTATGAAATACAATATCAGATAAATATCCGCCTCTGCTAGCCTCACAAATGGGAGCCCTTTTGAACACATTTTTCATTACATTCGCACACATTTCACGCGGTATTTCATTACTTTCATCACGAATATTTTGAGTTGCTCCTTGCTTTTCAGATATCCCCTCAAAAAGAAGTCCGGAGCAGTCAAATTAGGCGACCGTGGAGGCCAATCAACATCACCATTCCTTGAAATAACTTGTTGTGGAAAGAGGTCTCGCAGTAATTCCATTGTAATCCTGGCTGTATGCGATATGGCACCGTCTTGTTGAAACAACGTGTTATTCAAGCTCGTTTTCAGTTTCAAAGAAGTCAGGTCCAATGATTCCTCCTGACCAAATTGCACACCAGACTGTCACTTTTAATGGATGCAAAGGTGACTGATGACTAATTTGAGGGTTTTCCATTCCCAGAACCGACTATTGTGTTTATTCACATTCACATCAATTCAAATGAAAATGTGCCTCGTCACTCATTATGATTTTTTCGTGAAGATCGGGGTTGTCATGGGCGAGCTGTAGCATCCTATTGGCATATGGACGGCGGCGTAACTGGGCTTCTCTTGTGTCAACTGAATCTTAAATGGAAACAAATGCAAATCTTTGTGCACAATTGCGGCCAAAGTTGTTCTTTGAAGACTAAGCTCCTGCGCATGGTGTCGAGTTGGGGTTGATGGATTGTTTTGAACGCTTTCTTGAATACCAGTAATGTTTTAAGCCGATCTAGCAGTACGTTGTGGTCCATGCTTAGGCCTATCAGCTACAGTCACTCTTTCTTCGAAATCATTCACTACACGATAAATAGTGCATCTTGTTGGCATGTTGTTTCTTCCAAAAATTTCACGTAACTTTCTCATCGTCTCGGTAATCGATGATTGATTTTGTTAAAATGTTTTAACAATTAAAACACGTTGGTTTACCGAATATTTTTTCATAACAAAATTTGCCACGTCTCTTTTTCACGACTGCCAAATATGAACTGTCAGGACTAAGGTTTACCAAAATGACGGCAAAACAAAGTAGTATATCTTCCCGGCGGGCACCCTGTACTACAATTTGGTTTTGTAGAGGAAGTGTAAAGGCCTGAGATTATATTTGCGCCGGTAACGAACTAGTTCGTTCAATTGAGCGATTAGTTCGGTATACTGGTGTTGGTTTTACAACAATTACAAGAATAATACACAATTCATTTTGGTGTGTTATGCACAAGAATAGAAAAATGCTTGTTGCTTTTGTTATTGTTGTAAAGTTCTTACCACCTTTTTGAAATAATCTCTCAAGTGAACAAACTAGTTCGAGAGCGGCGCAACTGTAACCTCAGGCATTTGCACTTTATCTATCAAATCAAATTGTAGTCGATGTAGAACGGAATCTTATTTTATTTCTGAATTGAACGAAAGAGATTGCGACTGCCAGGACTCTACCTGTGAGAGGTAAACGCTACTATGCGGCTCATGAGGAAAGCCTAACTGACTGACTGTGCGGGCACCGGTAAATGAGAGTACATCAGAAAGGCTTACAGTTCAGAAATTCTATCGGTAAGGGGATGTCAAACATCCTGACAGACCTCGACTGCGGCTCATATCTTAATTAATATCAGAGTCATAACGTATTGCATTCGACTTGGAAGGCGTGAATACTTACGTATACACGAGTGTGTCTAATCAACAGGTGGGTCTCACTTAACACCATTACTCACTATCGTTCACAAGAAAATAGTGGGTATTTCCTTTAGATTGCCATTTTTGCGAATTCCTAACAACGCCTATTGATTTATGCGATTTCGACGCTATCTTGGCGCACGTACACACTATTCTACTTTTTAAGCCCATATGGAATATTTGATAGATCTAACGGCTAAATCTCATAGTGTGTCATGGCCTTTAGTAAAATGTAAAGAACTGGCTTTGGGCTGCCTTCATGCAATGAAATTACTTATTGAAAAAATAACTAAAAATATAACTACGCGTCGTGTTGTTCGATTTGATGTGCGTGACTACATACTAGAGTTGTCATTCGAATAAAAATGATTCGGTTATACGAATATTTTAGTTCGAATGAATACTATTTTTTAATGTAGAATAAAAAATTATTCGAACGATTTTTGTTAAATTAAAGTTAGCAAAATTGCTTTTTAAAGTTTATTCCTGATTTGATTATCCAACTGGATGATGTATACATTTGCAACGATTTTTCGTCATCCCTTGTCAAGTTTGGTTATAAGACAAACCGGTTTCGGCTATGTGCCATCATCGGTGTTATTTTTCAGAACTATGTATATTCCAATTTGCCTTTTGACTATCATGCTCTAGCTGCTCCATGTTGATGTAATTATTACCTAGTATGGTGTGTTCTCTTCCACCAGGGTTGTGAATGTTAATACGCTTACAGTATATACTCGTAATATGTATATTTAGGGTGGTCCAACAAAACAAAAATTTTTAAGAGAATTATCTTAATAATTTTTATAATGATAGGAGAGCCTATGATAATTATGTGTGAAACAAAATATCGGTCGACGAGCATGTACAGGTGTTTTCACATTTCCTACAGACCCGATTTGCTGAAATTTGCGCACAATTCTCCCGATTGTGGACACATTTTGTGGATTATGCTGACCAAAAAATCACGAAGTGCGCGGAATGCATTTTGATTTGAACGCCCATCGGATGCATTCCGTGCACTTCGTGATTTTTTGGTCAGCATAATCCACAAAATGTGTCCACAATCGGGAGAATTGTGCGCAAATTTCAGCAAATCGGGTCTGTAGGAAATGTGAAAACACCTGTACATGCTCGTCGGCCGATATTTTGTTTCACACATAATTATCATAGGTTCTCCTATCATTATAAAAATTATTAAGATAATTCTCTTTTGACATTGAACCTCAATTATGTCTCAGAGTCATTGAAAATATCGACCATTGGATAGAGGTATGCCACCGAAGCCGTGGCGAGCATTTGGCCAATATTTTGTTTTAAACATAATTGTCATAGATCCTTCCTTCCTTCCTTCCATAATAAAAATATTAAGAAAATTCTCCGAAAGCTTGTTGTTTTATATACAATTAACATCGTGCATTTTGGTTGGACCATCCTATAAAGACACAATTGACGCAATTCGCATTGCTGAGCATCACAAATCGAGACCTCAATGCGTTTATGTCTATCAAGCAGAAGTCACATATAAAACGCTTTAAACAAAATTTACTAATAAGAAATTAATTGAAAAATTCAAAATAAAAACAGATACTTTAGTATTTAAAACAAAAACAAACTCCGCATCGATGCTGCAATTTGTTTTGTAAACAAATCGAGGCAAGTAAAACAAAATAGTAACAGTTTCGCAAGTGGCATGGCGTTGACTGCACGATTTTATTAATTGCAGCAGCTAGAAGCAACAAATATATGCAGACACTTTTCCAAAAATGAGGCAAGAGCATAATCAAGAAATAAATTTTTTCGAAAATTAAATGTAATTTTTTTAAGGAGCTAAACAGTCTGGGAGTTGTTTTGGACAAAAAAAAAAAAGAAAATAAAACATTTCAATAATTAATTCTCAAAATTTTCAAGAGCATGCAAAAACACAAAATTTCTGGGTTGTAAGAACAACAACAAGAAACTTGATTAGGGTAGTATTTATTATAAAAATGTTTAATTTGCAAAAAGACGCTTCGCTAGAAGGAGGAGCGAAATTTAACTGTCAAATAATAGACAGCAAAAGTTGATGAAATGGAATGGGGAATTTACAAAAAATGTAAAAAATTATAAACATAAATTTTAAATGATAAAAAAACAAAAATTCGATAATATACGATTAAATCGAAAAACTTCACCAGGGTTGCATAGGCAATTTGACGCAATTTGCGGTGCAGTAAGGTACTAATTGCTTAGTTTATTAATTGAGCTCTTGTATGGTGAATTGAACTCATTTAAGGTCTTAATTGCGAACACTTAGTCTTACTTACGAACACTTTGTAATTGCACAATTAAGGTGCATGTTTGAACATGCTCTCAAAATAATTTTTAACATATTAAGTTGCCTGAAACTCTTTTCAACATACGCACAGGGCCATTGAAGCGTTAATAGACCTTTAGTCAGCTCCTTTATTGGCTTACTTCCAGCCGAGTCCAAAGTGAGCAATTTGAAGAATTGTCAGGCTATTTGGCATAGCATATGTTAAAATACTGGCTGTCAGTTGTATCAACTAATTCAGTACGAATATTAAAAATAGATAACAGAGGTAGTGAATTTCGCTATTTATTTTAATGTTTCAAATATTGGAAAGAATAATGGGAAAAGGTTGCCTAGAAATTGGATGGTATTGTTCATATCAAGAATTTGGTCTTTATTTCGACTTCAGTCCTTTTAACGGGCCAAAGTTATGGATAGTACCTTGGCCTTATTTTCACATTTATGTTTTTATGCGGATTATAATTTTCAGGTTACCTGTTTAAAAAGAATTTGTTAGCAAGTATTACTTATGTGTTGGTTTTATGAAGCTAAGAAAGGCTGAGTTCCTAGACGCATATTGGTAGTAATACATGGCAACCTATTCGTAAATGCAACCCTTAACATTTTGACGATGTCCGAATCTGAGAAAATTTTGATGCGAAGCGTATACAAAGTATTATAAAAGTAACTACAGAATGTATCAATACCGTATAAAAACTGTATTCGTTCAATAAAAACGTACGTTTAGGAACCCAGGTCAATTTATTGCCTCTTTTATGTAGGGTGTTCTTGAATACCGGTAGGACTTTAAGTTCTAACAAATAACACAAAAAAAATTTAATTTTAATCAAAAATTTTTTTTATTTGAAAGATCGATGCATTTGAAAATCACATCGGGCATATGGCCATCGCGGCTGTTCTTGACGGCTTTGAACGCGGCTGGGCGTCCAATTTTCTTCATTTTTGAAGAAATAAGTTTCAATGACGTCACCCAACGGTTTATTTTTCTGGATGTAATGGAGTCTAAAGGGCCTGTTGTAGATTGGTTTCACTCCTTATACGGCAATTCTGCTTATTAACAAGTCCATTAAGCCAAAAGTAGGCCTTATACGCTGCACCCAATTTGCGATAAAACATGAGATCAGCTGATGACTGATTTTCAAAGTTAAGCTGGACGAGACTCAATTGAAAGTAAGGTGGTTGTGATTACGGATCGGTTCCCTGAAATCAATTTAAGGAGCGAAATGGGGGTCGAAAAGGGACTCAGAAAGTAAGTGGTCTGCTTCGATATCCCCCCATACAATAATAATAATAATGAGCTGGATAATTTGGTAATGTTGTTTAAGCGTCAATCTATTCATGATTACTTGCCAGAGCATACTGATCATAAATGTCAAAAAGTGAGCGCATTATGACAGTTCGTTTGACAGTTAACCCTTTCGTCAGTTCTATTGGACTTAAAAATCACCCTATACAAATCGTAGATATTTTTAATATCGCAAGAGCTGAGGTAATAATGGAAAATCGCTAGATTTCCCGCCAATAGGTAAATTATGTAATTCTCCGTAAAATGTATTTCAAAATCGCTAGATTTGAACGGGAAAATAGCTTAATTGGCAACAGTGACGCTTTGCAAAAAACTCGTCTAAACAATTTGTTGATTGGCAAATAAAACAAGTCATGAAAAATTTTAAGTAGATAAAACAGCTTAACACTATGGGCTGCCCTAATTTTATATTCATTTATATCAAGCACTACAGCAACAACAACAACAACAACTCGTAAACACAATATTGAGATTGTTTGGCATGTGCATGCTGAGTGTGATTTGGATTTCTGTATTAATTTCGAATATGTATTTAAAAATTTCTTTCAATATCTTTAGAAGATTTTCAGTAGTCGGTGGTAGCGGTTGTTGTCTAAAAAACGAAGCACGTTTCTGAAGCAAAAAATAAGTTTTTAATATGTAAACACTATATTGGCCATGTGCATGTGTGAATGAATATATTGCTTTTGGAGAATATTGAAAACAATTGGAAATATGAAATTTTACAATTTGGTGAAACAAATTTGTACTACAATTGTACAGATATCCATACATACATACCTTTGAATGTATGTGTGTATATTCCAGTATTTATTTCGTGCAAGTATTTGGAAAAATATTGAAAATAGATGTAGATCGTTTTAAAACAAAAAAAAAACAACAATTTTTCTTGGACGCGTGTTTTAATATTGATCTGATCTGTCTGATAGGACTTTGTTTGGGACTCAATAATTGTATAATAATTAAATGTAAACTTAAATTTTTTTTATTTAGTGAATCTTGCAAAATTTATTTGGATAACATATTTTAAAAGTTTCGATTTAACTGGAAACATATAGTGCTGTTTTCTTAAATAGAGAAAAATATTGTGAAATTAAAGAAAATCACGATTTGTTTTTGAAAATCTTAAAATAAATATTTCAAACCAACGTTTAAGTTTTTGTTTAAAAATTTCTAAAAAAAATATGGGTTTAACTATCTACTGTGAAAATGCTAAAGCGGACATTATTTATGAGCAGTTGGGTACGGATATTTGCAGTATAACGACAGTTAAATGGGAAGCTTCAGCTATAGCAGCCATATTGCTATTGGGCATTATAGTCTACATGTTGTGTAAATTCAAATACAGGTAAGTTTGTGAAATTGTATTGAAATTTATGTGATTAATGGTTAGGCAATTAAAATTATTTTTTAAATAATTCATAAAAATAAATTTAATTGTTTAAACAATTTTACTAATTGCCAGGACTACGATGTCGAACGTCTACGTTCGTTTAAAGTCTAATAGGAAACTAATTTGGATGCCTTTAACGAAGTATTTTATGAATTTATTTATTTAGGGACTAAATAAATAAATAAACTTATAAAAGGGATAATTAATTGGATGCAAATCAGCTTTTCTTCTAACAGAAATCAAGCGAACGTTAACAATTTGACATCGTCGGCCTGGCAGTAAATTTTAAGCAAACAGAAAAAAAGTAAAAATTCCATAGTTTTTTATAATTAACTAGCCAAGCCCGGCGCGCGTTGCTACGCCCCTTAATGAGCTCAATATGTGTGCAAAGTTTAAGAAAAATCAGCCCAGTGCAAGTAGCTTAAAATTATAACTTTCAACAACTGAAGTTGGCCGCGAAGCGGACCAAATTGAAAATCAGTACTGCTAATTTGGTCGCATTCGCGATATTATCATCCAACGCACACGCGAAGACTATTTTGAAAGATATATGGGGAAAAGAAAAGGGCTGTTTTTAGGGATTTTCCGGTAATTATTCGAATTTTTCTCACCGTTTAAACCTTTCCTAGACCTCCACGAACATTTTAAGACCAACATAAGATAAATCCGTTCAACCGTTCTCGAGTTTTAGCTAGACTAAGGAACAGCAATTGATTTTTATGTATATAGATTTTTATACCCTTCAAAAAAATTTCCGACCTAACAAAGTCTATATATATGTATATATTCAGGATAGGTAGTGAAGTTCAATTGATAATAAGATCTTGAAACTTGAGTCACTTGTTCAGTGAGTTTGGCGTATTTTCGCTAATTGAATTTAGCCATATAAAGGCCCACAAGTTTCCGAGATATGGGCCAAAAACGTTGATGTTTTTACTCTTGCGGGGAAACGCTTATACACAAGCCGGCAAAATTCGCCTACTCAGAATCCTTATCAAATTTGCTATAAAGTCCTCCTAAACAAATTATCATTCTGATAAGGATTCACCACAAAATCGGAAAATTGGAATAAATATTTTAGGAAAACAAAAACAACATTCACCAAATTTTGAATATGCATCAAAAAAATTTAAAATCATAAAAATGATAAATTTTATCAAAAATCTTAATTGATTTTGTTTATTTTGCAAGTGGTGAAAAAAACGAAAAAAAATTAAGTAACCGGTTATCCATGTAGTGGTTTGAGTATCATTGATTTAGTGAAAGGCTTGCCATTTCCGAATGTGGTTCGTTTGACAACCGAAAAATGCGTCAAAATAGTTAAAACTTTTGTGGAAAGAATTGGCAAGATTATAAAGAGATTTGAAAAAAGTGGAAGCATTACAGATGTGGTCAGGCCTGCGCATTAACGCAATATGCGCACTGCTAAAAATATCGCTTCCGTTAGTGAAAGTGTGGCGGATAATACGCATTGCATCTCAGCAATTACGTCTATCTTTCGGCCAATTATGGCGAATTTTGCATTCGCACCTCCATCCAAATAAAGTCCAACTTACGCAACAATTAAAGCCGGCTGAGCATTCACAACGTCGTAGGTATGCCGATTGGGTGCTGGAGCAATAGGCTTTCCATGCTAATTTTTCGAACAAAATTTTCTTCAGCAATGAAACTCATATCTCACTCGGTATTTATGTCAACAAGCAAAATTGTTGCATTTGGGGCTCGGGAAAACGCCATTGCTTCCCGAAAAAGGGACTGTTTGGTGCGCATTATGACCTTGAGGTATCATACAGGCGTATTTGTTCGAAAATTATGCTGGAAAAACCGTTACCGTCAGTTCAGGGTTTTAATGACATAAACTGATTTGACACATAGCGCAACGTTGCAATATGAAATGGTGTAAAAGGGATTTTTCGAGCTTTTGGGCATTAAAAAAATCGACCGTAATCTGAAGCATTAAAAACGAATTTAATCGAAATTGCAACTATGGTATTATAATCATTCTGATCGCAATGTGTGGCAGACTTGTATATATTATTGCATACATGCATTTCCGGGGCGCACGTCTATCTTTTTAGTAATCCCGCCACCTTAATTAATGTACTGCTAGCTTTTCTACCAGCCACGATATAAATAGTGCTACCATGGGTACTATTAGCCCCCTATTAGATCCAGACTGGATGGGTGAGACTCCTTCGAAAGTCCACGTGTTAGCTGTGGCTTATTGCGATCCTGGTGCATAATCAATGCAATGAAACTCAAGCTGTAGCAAGGCATTAGGTAGCTCGGAACCCCTTAGTAAGAGGTGGGTACTAGGGTTTAGGCAGGCATGATCGTAAAAATGCTATAGGGCCATTGGTGATCGCACTTTAAAACACCCGGTGTTAAGACCACCGTAAATTATACAGCGAAACTACGGTCGACGTAAGTTATGGAATATATGCTTGCAAAAAAAAAAATCCTTCTCTCCTTCTCTTGTCTTCTAAGTGATCTCGCCAACTTAATTAATGTCCTCGAATCTAAAAGAAGAGAACTATCGAGGTTCGATCATTACCGGTATAAGCACTGTTACTACGGGAACGAAGAACCGCTGGGTCGTAAGTTTGCGGCTGGTGAGACTCCTTCGGGGGTACAGGTGGTGGCTGTGGTTTAAAGCCAAATCGCGGGGAGATTTTGGTGCATGATCGATATGGTGTTGCATGCCAACACAAGCTGTCAATAAAGAAGATAGTGACAACAGGAAATTATATAGCTCGGAACGCTCTCGCAAGGTGAAAGTTCATGGTCCAAGCAGCCAACCAAGAGCCTATAATGGCCGCTTATACTATTGCATATAGGCGCTAAGGCCAACGTCGAATAAAAAAAGAGAGACGTCTGTAAATCAACATTTGCTTGCAAACAAAGAAGCAGACCTCTGTAATACAATTTATTTTGTACTTTGCCACATAATGACCATTTTACCCTATAGTTTAAAAATGACTTAACGAGTATTCATTCACTATTTACTTCTGACAAACAATATCTTAAACTTAGGCTATTTTTATTTATATCTCAAGTTGGGCAGTTCTATGACCGACGTCGTAATTCTAATACGTATAAGTTGAGAAGATTAAACCACTCTTTGGGGATCACCCTATTAGTGCTCGCCAGTTTAAATGAAATTTTTTGCATGTCCGAATCGAGCTTTTAAGGTTCCTATTGACTGTTTGGATATTATTTTGTAAAAGTCCCAGCAGAAGAAAAATTAAAATTAATTTCAGCAATTGGAAATGCCTCAAAAATAAGCTTTTTTAAATTAAACAAAATTTTTTCCAAGCCAATTAATAAATAAACAAATGAAATGAACAAATATTTTAAATTTAGCACAAAACAAAAAAAAAAAAAAAAATAATTAAAATAAAAATGCGTATAGACAAGAGAACAAGAACAAAAGAGAAGTGTTCCAGCAAATGAACAACAACAACAACAAAAACACAAATTAAATACCAAAATGAATTCCAAGAAAAACTCAAGTGGAAAAGCTAAATTTTGGAAAGTTTTACACAAAAAAAGGATTATGACCAAAAAAGGAATTCCTCCAAAAACTTCAAAGAAGGAACGAACGAAGGCAGAACGAATTTCTAATGACAATGAAGCGGTGGTTATAAATTACATTTGTCTCTTTTTGTGAAATTCTATATAAAAAATAACCAAATTATAATTCATAACTTCGTTGAAATGCAACGGAGAAATTCTAACACAGTGAGGGGCCAAATACAACAAGAGCGATGGACCACAAACTGCAACGAATTAAAGAAATTAATAGGGAGGCCGAATTTATTTCTTAATGACGGGAAGAATAATACATATAGTTTCATAAAGGGTGATTGAAGTTGAATTTCCACATGAAGATGGTAAATATTTCCCTAATAAATTAGTATTCGTCTCTAAAAAAATAAAATGAATATTTAAGGTACCGTTACAAAATTAGTTATAGAGATATTCCCAACGGCGCCTGAACTGTAGGTAATCGATCTCCTGGGGCCACAAACACATCAGCACTATTATTTTTTATTTAATGAAGCTGAGCGCTTATTTTATGGATCCATTTCCGACCCCCTTCTTTACTCGAAATGACTTCAGGCAACTTATTTGTAATTTACGACTATCTTACTTTTACTGCGTCTCGTGCTAACACTAGCCTCTTGACTGTAGTAATATGATACTGTTGACTGGTAACTGTCAACCCTTTTCCTCATCACGAAGTCTTTTGTAATTACTAGCATATGTGTAAACCTTAGCTTTCCCATGCCATTTACCTTTGACAAGTGTCTGCCCGTGGTCCTAAGTGTTATCCCAAACAATGTGCGCTACCGTCTCAGTTTCTTCCTCAGTGTAACTTTGGAGACTGACCTGTTCACCCCTTGTGATGGTTTCTTGTCTATCTACATTGGCTGAAAAACACCGGAGTTAACCTTTACATCTCTTGGGGGATTTTATTGTCCATCGCTAGCGAATTCTCATGGTCCAACACCTTTGAAGTACCTTTAAAGATTGACTCGTTCATCCCTCGGGAGGCAGTCTTGTTCATCTCTTCCGGATTTCTCCCTTGGCCAATAAAACATTAAAGTTTGTTCAGAGAATTCATATAACTCCCACCAATAATGGAGAAAAAGATGTCCAAGCATACGGAGCTACATAAGCATGGGTAAGTCTGTATTAAAATTGGAAATGTAGAGTTCGCATACTATAGACCAAACACCCTCTTGGTCACGCATCCCTGGCGTGTGTTGTTCTAATTTGGATTAGGGATTTGTATAAGAGATTGTTAACTTCTCTTTGCTTGACTTATTTACTCAGACTCCTAGCAGAGACAAGAACCTTTTACCGGCCACCAACACGAGGAGGTATAAGTCAGAAGTTCTGACAATGCACGCAGTTTCGGCAAGCTATATGTAACTTTGTCCCTGCCAGCATGCTCGGCTGAGAGCGACCGACAAATAGAGCAATGAAAGCTTTCGTATTCTACTACGCAACGAATTTTGACAAAGGTTTGTCATTTTCAAGCACAGAAAATCCAAATCACTAAGCAATTAAAGCCCAAAGGGCCTTAACAGTGTCGTGTGTTCGTCGAATGGTTGCATGAACAAAAATTCAGGTTTTCATAGAAAATTTTATTTAGTGATGACGCACATTTGCACCTTAATGGATTTATAAACAAACCAAATCGCCATTATTGGGGATCGCAAAATCCAAAACTGATTTGCCAAAATAAAACGCCTCCTCAAAGCGTAACTGTTTGGTCTTTGAAAGAAGCGGATATTCTGGTTTCAACAAGACGATGCCACCTGTAACACAGCGGCAGAAAATATTGCGCTACTGTGCACCGAATTTCTAGGCCGCCTCATTTGACGATGTGGCGACAGTAATTAGCCTAATAGATCTAAAGGTTAGAGTGTATGAGGCTAACCCGAATACGAAAGCACAACTGAAATCGAACTTGCGCTTTTCCTAAAATATCATCGAAAATTATGTCAATCACTTACATCATGCTACACGAGCCGGGGCGGCCATTAGGGGAAGATATAATCTTCCATAAATAATTGCCACAAGTTAAAAAAAATTTGTAACAAAAGATTAACACAAGATTTTTTTAAATTAAGTTTTTCCTAATAATTAAATGTGGACGCCCAAATTCAATCACCCTTTAAATTTATGCTCTGCTGCCGATCCATCTGTTAAATGATATTTTTCGTGTGCATGTTGTTGCGTGCATTTGTTTAGTTTTTTGTCATTTACGCTCCGTAAAGTCTCCAAACAACATCATCATTATGACGTTTTATTTAAAAATCATTAAAGAATTTTTACAAAAGAACTAATTTTGAATATTCTTTTGAGTAATTTTTTGTTTATTAATGGCATGAGTCTTTTAAGGATTTTATGACTGACTATTAAATAATAAATTCATTTTGATTATTTTTGTTATTCTGTTAGAAGCGGCAATTTATTTTTAATTTATGAACACAAAAGTGACTTGTCGATAGTTTTCAATAAGAGACTACTGCATATCAATTAACAAAATTAGCGTTGATTCTCTAAAACGAAAATCACATGCATATTTATTGGTCTCGCTGACGAGACAATCTTACAAGCTAAGCGAGAATCCTCCTTTCAACTCATCTTCATCACAAGCAATACACGTTTTACTATGGTTCGCCAACTCCACACGCTATTATTTTTAGTGTAGGGGGGGGGGGGGGGATATCAGAGCAGCCCGCTTACTTTATGAGTGCCTCTTGTAATTGCTAACATTTGCCTAAAGCTTAGGTCCGCCATGGCGTTCATATTTAACAAGTGTCCGCCCGTCGTCCTAAGTCTTACGCTAGCCAGTGATGGACATTCTCACACAATGTGCGCTACCGCCTCAGTGTCTTTCAGGCACAGCCTGCAAGAGTCCAGAGGATACTTGAAGTTTCCATGAGCTGTCAGCAATGCAGTAGTCCAGCTTAAGGTAGCCCTAATATATCTAAGCACTTTACTGGCCTTCCTGCTGAGGGGCTCTTTGGGCACCATTCGAGCCTGTTTACATGTGGTATCCTACCTTCACCTTTTGAGGCCATTCCCTAGTGCAACTCTGGGTTCTGGTCCAGAGAAATTTACAGCAGATCGACTTTTTTTCTAGTTCTTCTGCTAGTTCGTCGACATGCTAGGAACATCATTTGTAGTCGCGTACATGACTTGATATGAGAGCTGGTACGTTTTCATAGTGAGTTCTTTATTTATAAATTTGGCCTCTTGCGACGAATATTTTCGCTTAAACACTGTGACACATAGTCCTTCTTTACTGCCTGGGATGATGGAATACATTACTGGTAATATTTTCGCTCTAAGAAAGGATTTGCTTTCATGGTTGTGACATAGTCACTACAACTATATTATGTTTCGTCAAACTTCCAATCCTATTTATTCTTTTGCAGATGACAGCAGCATATGCCATTCTTACTCATTCAACAACAGACCAAGCCTCTTAGAGAAAGGGGCCATGAGGCACCTTATGAATGATTCATTAAATAGTGATCTTGTGATGATCGCAGAATGGGGTCGTGCTAATAGGGTCGATTTTAACCCCAATAAGACCCAGTGTTGTATGCTAACACACAGACGCACGACGGACTTTGCTGCTCCATCTGTAGTTATGGGTGGTATGGATATTGAGGAATCAGAAGCTCTTGATGTTCTTGGCATGAACATTCAATGTGATGTCCGACGGACCCAACACATCTTTCAAGTGTCGAAAGAAGCATTCAAGTGCCTAGGTTTCACCCCATTCGATCTCCTAACTATCTATACCACTTATATCCGACCGAAAATGGAATACAACTCTCATGTATGGGCCGATCTTCAAAGACTATTTTGGAGTTACTCAACGGCGTACAGGAAAGGGCCAAGGTGTTCATCGGTGACAGTAGGGTATCCAACTCTATTGACTCTCTCGAGCATCGACGCAATATGGGCTGTGTTTCACTGCTCTATCGCTACTACAATGGATTGTGCTCTGATGAAATTAGGGATATTATTCCCGAAACCCGTTCATTTATACGCACCACACGTACTTTATCAAGAGCACATCCATTTGTGGTCGAATGGCCAGTGGATCGCATAACGCACTACAGACAGAATTCGTTCTTTAGCCGGACCATTCGTATGTGGAATAAGCTTCCAGCAGAGGTCTTTCCTCCCAGTTTCTCTGTGGAAAAGTTAAAATCAAATATTAATAAACACTACTCCCTCTATCCTCCTTCCCATAACCTCTTTTCCTAGTTCTGGCACAATGCATTGCATGAATAAGGGTCATCCCCTGAGTGCTGGTCCTATCATAAAAAAAATAATCTGTTTCTAACTCTAAACTAACATAATACAATATTTCTTACTAGTTTTAAGAGCTTTTTTTAAACCTCTTAACCGCTTATTTACGATTTGAAAACCCGAAATTAGAGGGCATGAAATTATTCGATAACGCTTTTTGGAAAATGTCGAATAATTGATCATCCTACTGTGACCAACAATGTGCCCGTAAAAAACATCACTTTTTCTTTTTTCATACATAAGTGAACCACCCTCGTGTACAACAGATAATTTTTATGCCCAACCCAATGTAAACATTGTGCCAGATGCATTGATAAGTCTCGTAGGGCTATCGGTTACTCATGCGATAATTTTGTAGCATTTCGCCCACAGTAGGGACGATCCTCAAGTTTTTCGATTACCCGCATGTTGTTAGAAATGGCCTGTCTGGATTCTACCTATGAACTAGCTGTGTTTTATACGTTTTTTAACCAATATTGCCGGGTAAAATCTGTTATGTATCCGAATAACACAATCCTCATTAGCACGGCTTGAATTTCAAGTCGGTTATTCGAAATGCTCAAAAAATAATTCATGCATTTAGATAACAATCTTCAAGTGTTAGGTCTTGTTTAAATATTTGCCTTTGCTCGATACAAAAATATTGTCCAGGAAATACCAATCGTAAAAAAGTTGCTCTAATTGTAGTTGGGTTTCAATACTTCTAGAAATGTAAAATTAAAAAAAAAGAAAATTTGGGAGGGTGCTTAATATCTTGTTAAAAAAATACGAACCATTAACAATTATAACTGAAATTATTTTCAATCTTAAATAAATATCGTTTCCTCTTTAAAGGCATATTTCTATATTTATTTCAAATATTTTAAATTCAGATTACTTACAGACATTTAATAAATTTTTTTTTGTCTATAGTTTGTGTAGCCCCAAAAATATAATTAATATTAAAAACATTTTTATTTTAATTAACTTCAGACACACTTCTATTTCCAAGTGCCTTCTGTACCTACCCCTCATGACATGACATGATGTATCAAGTGCACGTAACACTTGTGAAAAAAAAACCAAACATCCAGTAGTAAGCAAACGTATCAAAAAAAAAAGTCACCACACGAGCACAGAATCACTTCCGTGTGCTCAAACATAATTTGTCTGATCAATTACGATTTCCCAAAACACTTCAGAGCACCAGCGGAATAACGAAAACAAACATTTATATTTACAACAATCACAAGAGCAAGATAATTAACCAAACAACTCCATTAAAATAATGTTTTTTTCAAAATAAGTTTTTTTTGTGCTGCTATTTATAGTTCAAAGCAAGTTTGAGTGCTATATTCAGCTGCAACGAATAATATTTACCCTTCGGCTTAGCATGTGATTACATTTTTTTGGATTAGATAGTTTTGAGAGAATTTTATATAAATTTTGTTTAATAAAGTTACCAGATTTTCTTTTGGAAGTAATTCCCAAATTTAAAATTTTCAACTCCGAAATTCCCCAAAACATTTTATATCTTCATCGGAAATCCCCACTAAACATTTCAATGTTTGAATGAGTGAAGTGAGTGAGTGTTCAATGAGTGAAGTTAAAGTGCACACGGTAGTGTGCGCCAGTTCAAGTTCAGTGTGCACACAGTGTGTATATTTACACGAAACCATTCGGGCTGTTTTTACTCCCCTCATAACTTTGCTTCGTTTTATCACAAAATAATGAAACTTGAAACATGAGGACTCTACGTAAAGGAATCTTCATAGGTCAAGTAAAAGTACATAAGTTCGTTCACGAACTAGTTCGCTCAATTAAGAGATTATTTAAGCTTTACAACAATTACAATAACAACACGCCATTTCCAATTTAAAAGAGATTGTGCGTTGTTTTTGTAATTATTATAAAACTGCCACCAACTTTCTGAAATAATGTCCCTTAATCTTTCTTAAAAAATACTTGATAAAAATTAAATGTAAAACAAAAAACATAAACATTCTAAATTCCCAAAAACTTATAAAATATTGACAACAAATTCCCTGATCCCCAAACAAATTTTTTTTATTCCCATCTCTCAAAAGAAAATCTAAAATTTTGTTTTTAATGGAAATTTGTTTGTTTTACTAACTTATCGAAGTTCGTTACTTCTGCACAACGTTTACAAATCGTTCAACTTTATTACGAAAATTCACGTTCTGTGAGGAATGTGTTTCGTGCACTTCACTCTACTTATGGTCAATATAATCGACCTACTGAGCGTACTATTCGCAACACCCTCAACCATTTTGAGACTCAGCATTCATAATTGGATAATATTCGACCGAAGAGATCACGTACATCACGCTGTGAAGAAAATATAGCGGCCGTAGCTGAGAGTTTACACGAAGACCGTGGAGAGTCGATTTGGCGCCGTTCGCAGCAACTCGGACTGAGGTATGGAACGACTTGGCGCATTTTACGTAGAGATCTTAAATTGAAAGCATACAAAATACAGCTTGTGCAACAACTGAAGCCGCTCGACCTTCCCAAGCGACATTGCTTAGCTCTATGGGCTCTTGAAAATTGCCTCATTTGGGCCGACAAAATTGCCGCATTTGGGCCGAAGAGTGTGGTTTGTGGGTCTTTCAAAATTATGCCGGTGCACACGTAACCGTCAATGGCGACCGTTATCGTGCCATGAAGCTCGTGATCTCGGCGACATTTGGTTTCAGCAAGTGGCGCCACTTCCCACACATCGCATCAATCAATGGATTTATTGAGAAAACATTTCGGTGAGCACATAATTTCACGTTTTGGGCCGGTCGATTGGACACCAAGATCGTGTGATATCATACCGTTAGACTTTTTCCTGTGGGGATATGTAAAGTCTAAAGTTTATGCGGACAAAGCCGCTTCGAATCAGGCCTTGGAGGAAAACATCACGCGTGTCATTTGCCAGTTACCAGTCGAAATGCTCGAACGAGTCATCGAAAATTGGACTCAACGGACGAACCATCTGTGACGTAGCAACGGCCAACATTTGATAGACATAATATTCAAAAAATAAATGCCAAAGAATGTTCTTTCATATGATAATAAACATTCTCCATTAAATTTGAATCTTCTGTGTTTTTTTCTTTAAAAAAGTAGGGAACCTCGAAATGGATCACGCTTTATAAGAAATGAAAACGAAAATAAAAAGAAAACGGCAAGTGGAATTGAGGGTTAGTAAATTTCATGAAATTTTTAAAGGAAATATGTTTGAAATAATTAATTTGTTTTTAAGCCAAAGTTCTCTACACTTTCCTAAATTTACAAACACGAACGAAATCAACACATTCTAAACTGTCAAATACTAATGGAGTTAGCTAAATTGCATATGTGTGAATACTAAAGTCTAAAAAACAGTTTAAAATTTAATAGCCTTAATTATGATGCATATGTGAACATAGTATAAAATAATATGTTGTTCCACGATAGTGACTTTTTCTGATATAGTAGATTTTTTCTGCTTGACGATTTTTTTAAATCGTTTTATTTTTGATTTTAGTTGATTTGCTGTAATAATATTTTTACTTATTATAACGATTGTTTATAGTTTTCCTACGATTGCGATTTTAGCGACTTTTTGGCGATTTCGTTGAGTGTAGATTATAACGATCTTTTTCTTCATTTTCTTATTTAAGAAAAATCTGACGTGTTCATATCGGAATTCGAAGTTGTTTCCCATATATGCTAGCCGTTGTGCATAGTCTTTTCAATAGCACAATTTAAAAAACTATACCTGCCAGATCATTGCAGCATCTAGATCCATAAGTTACCTGGAGTTTTTGGAAAAATTCTTGCCTACACGGGACAGTAGAACAAATGGACATCGTTATATCGACTCCTTTAGAAATTACAAACAAAATAGCTGTAAAACTTGTAGCTACATTCAGGTTTTTTTTTAATTATAGTCCCACTGTAGAGTACTCGTATGTGGTATAAATATAGTACATATCGCTATAAACATTTATAAGTTTATTATTGCCTGCATGCACGTGCATTTGAATCGTGATTTTTATTACTTTTGGTTTTAGGGATGTTTAGTGTTGGTGTTGCTGTTGCTGCTGCTTGTGTTCAGTGTGTTAATGCCACATTGCTGTAACATTTGTATGAATAAATATAAACACACCAAAATATTATTCTACAAATAAATGCACTTGTTTGCTTGAGTTTATATTTATTTATATTTGTTGTGTTGAGCGTATTTAAATTTACTCTAAAACACAGATGTTGCTATTGTTCTTGATTTTATGTTGTATAGTAGCGGCATGCCACTTGCCACACACTGTCACCTCAAACCTTCACTAATGACAAATGTACGAGCATGTACATACGTCGCGTCGCGTTCATACAAAAATAATTATAGTTGTTAATGAAAGCAATTGAGACATTTTTAATGTTAAGTGTGTAAAAAAGCAGGCGTTTAAAAGTGTGATTTCATTAAAATATTATTTATTCTTGAAAACCCGCGGTCAATTGTAAAAAAGGAAAGAATTCTCGCGGAATGACTTGGCCTGGCGCCTTGGATGACTTCCTTCTACTCTGGTGCGTATGCACCTTAAAAATAGTTTACGTTTTGGAATGGGTTCATGCGGCCGAACAGTGAATAAAACCTTTATTAATATACGATCCATTCTCTCTCATATAATCAAAAATTATAAACAAACAAAGTCGTATACCTTCGCGGCGGACACCATGTAAAAAAAAGTTTGAAACTTAATTAAGGTTTTGATTCTTTCAGTAAACAATTTTATTTTTGAAAGTGACTAAATTCAATTATTCATTTAATGGGATCAATTATATATTTTGTTTATATAATTGAAAAAAAAACATATTTAAAAATTATTTAATTCGCTCAATTAAATATTTGCTTGAAAGCAACGTTTGTTGTCAATTACGATTTTTATTGAACTTAAAATATGAAAAAACCTCAAACTCGCTAAATGATACGGCCAACTTGTTTGCTGGCTGAAATTTAACAAATGATTTAATTGGGAATACAAATTATTAACAAAATATTTAATTGAAATAGATTTTCCATTTTTTCGGTGTAGCTTTTTTACTTTTTGAGCTAGGATAATTGAAATAAGAAAAGTGGTGGAACTATTTATATCAGGTGGTGTGAAAACCTTCTCTAAGTGAATTCCGAAGGCATTTAGCTTTTCACTTGATTTTTTAGCCCAAGTTCGGTCGTTAAGTCTTAGTGGGAATTCGTAGGACAATGAGACATTGAATGTGTCTTACGGCTTTTCACAAGCTATAATTCGTGTTTGTTGCTGGTTCCAAGTTATTTTTTTTAATAACTCTCGTTAGCGGAATCATGTTTCTGTCGCAACTTATTGCGTAAGGGTTTTTGGCCTAAGTTCATTTTGATTTTTATGTGTGGTAAACAACTATTTTGACATAAGCTTTTAAGCATTCTCTTCTCAAAAGCGAGCATCTGTGCATCAGCTAAAGACTGGTGCGATCTTATTTTAATTGAGGATTGTAGCTGAATCATCAGGAAATCACTTTTGATATTTTTTACAATGATAATTTCAGTAAGGTCTGGCAACTGTGGGCCAGATACAACGTCTAGCTTGTTTGCTAGAACTGCATTAGACAACTTTCTCCCTCTAGGACTAAGGAGCCTGAAGCTCCGAAATCTGTGCTTTGCATTGTAATCGCCAGCCGCATTAAACGTTTGTCCTAGTGTACCTAAGATCTTGGCAAGATGGTGTTTGATTTTATGACTAGGCGAAACGGCAGTTTTAAAACCGGTCAGACATATAGTCGCGGCTTTTAAAAATTCTTCGCTGAATTCAGGCCGTGGAAAACGTTTTGCGTCTTTTCGGACAATAATCTTAGTGCCACCACATACCCTCTACGTCTGGTGTCTTCAAGTTGCAAAAGGTTTGGTCTATTACTAAATGAAAACTAATGACAAATGCTGGATTTAAAGTTGTTGATTTAAAGTGATTTTATATTGAACTCGTTTGATGAATTTCACCCCACCCCTTTAGAGAATCCTAGCTTTATTCGGCTTAAAATAGCTTCTGGCTTATCTCTAACTTAAGTTCCCATACTGAATCAATTGTAGTTTTTTATTGCCTTAATATGGCTTCAGTTACTTATAGTTCCGATTTGGCTTCAATCGCTGATTGTTGCATGTCTAGCTTCATGTGTAGTTCTTTACTCGTTGTATTATCTTTCTATTAACTATTTCCATTTTGTTTTACTTATTATAAAATGAGAAATTTTATCGAAAAAAAATTCCCTAGAAGCTTTAAGAATCAACAAAATTCTTTTCCATTCATTGCAAGTTTAAGTCCTTTACCACATACCAGCATTTTTTCTATTTGAATCTTTTTTTTATGGTTTATCTTTAACTTTTCTAAACCATTAATTTTTTGCTCTAACAATGCTGCTAAATTACAATTCATATGCAAAAACACACATACACACTCACCAAAATCCATAAAGTATGCAACACATATCAATTATTTCTGTTACCTTGGCTGTGTCTAACATAAACTAAAAGAGAACAAACGAAAGCGAAAAACTCAAAAAGTAATTAATATTTTATTTTTTAACAAACTAAACAATGTTCATTTTTAGCAATTTTTTTGTCGCTTTTTATGGATCTTTTTTGTGAATTTCGTATGGCAATACATCATATATGAGGAGTTAAAAGTGAAAAAAATAAAAATAAAAATGGAACAAATAAATTTCACAATTGCGCCTGAAAATATGCAACAGTAATAAATATATTTTAGCATCCAAACTGTATGGAAACAATTTCTTTCGCACCATTTACGTAAATTTACGTTATAACGAGAAGTGTTATTGCCGCTCCTGATGCTGGCTGTTATTTTTATTTTTGTCCTGCATTTTTTTTTTATAAATTTTTTAACTTTTGTTTTTAAATGCTGCACTTTATTTTGGGAAATACAAGGCAAAAAGCGCAAATTTTTTAAGTATTTTAGCTACGCAGGTTGGCGGCGATTATTCAGAAACTTTGAGTTACAAAAGGATAAAAAAAATTTCGGTATTATTCTTCGTTAAATAGAAATGATCAAAACACATCATTTTGGCGGGGGTTTGCTGACAACAATAGTCAGCGATGAACAGCTGATTTGCAGCAAGGCGACCACATTGCATCAACTCTAAGTGAAGAGTTTGTTCGTTAGGCGGCTTAGATATCGTTTTGATTTGCGTTATTACGAGAACAATGTGGCCATGTTGTCACTCATGGTGTTTTCTTTTCTAGAAAATATGTAAAATTGTCTGCCTTTTAGTTACACTCGAATTATGTTTATGGTCTCAAAACGGCGATTTTTTTTTACAATTTATCCTTAATAATGCCTTTTGCATTGCCCTTTATGATCTGTATAAAAACCTAAATAATAAGGATGTGTGTTCAGCAATTTTTCAAAGCAACATTTTATTAAAGAAACGAAAACGTTAGTAGTGAGTTCGACATCTAAGCATCACTATGCTGATATCCATTCCTCTTGTACATGGTTAATTTTTAATGCTTCTAAAAGAAAGTGCCATGATGGGAAACATTTTATCATTGACATTTCCATCCTCTAATCTGTGTTCAACTGCCAAAGACTTCTATTTTACGATTATTATGGTGGATTGAAAGCGGATGAGGTACGAACACAGAATGCTAAAGCCATCGAATGCTTAGCCGCAACACCCTCAGCAGCCTTAGCACCCTCAGCATCCGCAGTACCTTAAGCTTCAAAAGAATTTCACATACAAAATCTACTAAGAACATTTTAAAAAGCCAACGGGGCGGGGCGCTCTATGCCTGCTATAGGCTTTTTGTCAAAATATGTGGACTTATACCAAGTATGATCTACTGTATTTTCATTAAGGCCTATAATGACCTAGGCGGTCTTTGTGTGGTGGCTAAAAGTAAAACAGGTCACAACAAGATCAGCGCTTGATAGGGCTATAGACTTTTCTGTGTGTCGATCACTGGGATAATGAGAACATGGCCGACTTATGCCCTGAGTGCAGTACTGCATATATTCCACTTTCACATATATATGAATGAGAAAACATACAAAAGCGCACTACGGTTACATGGCATCTCCAGCAAGAAAGTTGGGACTATGATAGGGCATATGCGGATACTAAAACCCTTCAAGAAAGGCCCGTATATTCTGTTTTCTAATTCTTTAAACCAACTACAGTGTGACAAAAGATCTATACAGTCCTCAATCCTAGCAGGGATAAGTGGCACCAATTTGAGTGATTTCAAACCGAAAGGAGGCATCACTACGGCAGGAATAGTCAGATTAAATGTCCAGAAGACAATTTCAATGGGAAAAAAATTTTTCAAGCAAATACTTACGCAACCCTCATTTGTACTAAGGAATGCCTGAGGAGTGGAATAAGGGGTACTCAAATCTTCGTTATGTCGTACTCAAGGATTTATTAGAACATGAGGTGAGGTCAGGAGTTGCCATGAACTGCACTAGGTTTTTAAATGAACTTGGGGCTCGAAACAAAATTACATTATGCTGGTTATGTGGTCACGCTGGGAACAAACGGGCTGGAATGCTTAGCAAACCGGAATCTTCCCTCGGAATAAAAAGTAGCTGTAGTATTGCAAAAACTAGATCTTAGGATGAGCCAATAAAAGCGGTGCGTTACGCCATCTCGGGGAAAAGCCCAAGAGATTCTAAGCCTGGAAAAGAACGAACTCAGGATCATCACTGTGCGTCCTCATTAACTCCAAGGGGTGGATATAGTCTCCCACTAGGCTTTATTCGCTGCCTTAATCTGTTCCAGTATAAGATGAAAGTCGCACAAAGGATCCAAATGGTAAAAATGTTAGCGTTCAACCCAACCAAGTTTAAATTTTTACATGGATTTAAATTATTTAAAAATCAAATATACACAATAACTTGTTTGCTACAACAAAAAAGTATTTAAAATATTCTCAAATAACCATTGTATGTGTGTACACAATAATAGATGGTTGCAAAGAATATAATATGGTTGTCGTAAACCATATTTTTACTTTGAACATGTTAAACTGAACGCAATTTTTGGCGCTCTTTGTTGTCGTTTGTACCATCTTAATAAACAATGTCCTTAAAATTGCCGAGGAGTTTGATTTCCTTCAAGCAAATTTTGTTAAGAATTTCCTATTTAACTTTCTTTGCGACAATCCCTCCTCATACCTGCCTCTTAGATGTGTGTTTTAAACAAGAGTATAGACATTTTTAATATTGATTTGCATACAACCAACAGCTCTATTGTTTCATTTGGGGCAATAAACGAACAGACATAAAGAGATTATTGTGATAGTAATGGCAAGTCGTATGCTCGATATAATAATTCATTACAGTTTTTAACGAAAAAAATAAAGTGTCGAAATTTTTAAGTGTCTTTTGTGTCAGCTCACTCACTCACTCTCTCACTTGCTCATACATTGAACCCTTTGGTATAGCAGACGGTTATTACCCCTAAAAATATGCCTGCATTTAAGGGCATTGTTTGGCAAATGTAGGTTAAATTCCTTTGTATACTTTTTTTGTTTAACCGTGTATATCTTCGCAAACTTTATCAATGATCGCTCGATATGTTTTAAGTTTGTTTTTTATTTCGACAACAATGCAACTCCATAACGCACTTGTCCGTATAAATATTTGAATGTGTGTTATTTTTATACAAAATAATTTTATGTTTTTATTTTAATCACTTTGATCAATGTTTCATTGCTGTTAAAGGCTTTAAATGAAAATGTGCTTAAAAGTATTTCTTTTAATTTTTCAATTACACAAGTGTAAAACTTCATTTCAACTTTTGTACTGGAGTAATAAGAATATTTTTCTTATATTATTTGGCGTGCTAGCGAAGAATCTGCCATCGGTTTCATCCGAAGAGAAAACAGTTGCACGACAAATATTTAAATAACTGGATAATTCGACAATAGTATTGTCCTCAAGCCAACAGTGCCAACATTGTTTTTTAATCTGCTGTGTAGATTTTGAGATATCGTGTGATAAGCTGTGATAAATTTAATGATTTTAATTTTAATTTTTTAAGTTTTGTGTTTAAAAATTTTTTAAAAAATAAAAACCACAACATGAATGTAATTATTTTTCTTTTAGCATGTAGGTAAATATCATTCAAACAAAATGAGCCATATTTAATTAACATCGGTCTAGAACTTTCGATTTTATTCACAATTAAGTGAAAGTATCCAGGTTGCCCAATAGTTAATGTCGTACTGTTGTAGTCGTGAAAAAACCAAAAGTTGTACATCGATTTCGATGTAATCTAGCAGGTTTTTTTTTAAAATTATAAAGCTATATGACTACAGAACAAATGTGAGGTTTTTGGCTGATTGTGTGATTTTTCAATTTTATATACAACATATTTTTTCCCATAACTTCCTCGGTATCTCTGAAACTGCTAAGGTGGTTTAAAGAAGATGTTAGTTAGATGAAAGGTAATTTGATTGCAGATTTTCGAATTTTTGACTTAGAAAATTATAACAAACCGTTCTCAAGTTATACTTATACGTACAAAAACATACATGTGAAAATAAGGCCAAGTTCCTATCCAAAAATTTCGGGCGTAAAAAGTACTAAGATCAAAAACGATCAGATTTGTAGACAACTTGCTAGTTTGGTAACATTTTTCCGATAATCCTTTTCCATATTAGAAAGTTAAAAAAAATTTTGCCAAGCTACCAAGTTGTCTAGAAATGGGATGGTGTTGTACATATGAAGAATTTAGTGCCCATTTTGATCTCAGTACTTTTTACGGCCGAAATATTTGGTACTTGGCATGATTTTCACATTTATGTTTTTGTGCGGATACAGGTCCTTTTTTCAAGCTATTTTTGTTTGAAAATGTGTGTATAAATCCTCTTTTAACTTAAAGCTTACAGACGGTTTGGTTACATCAAATTTAAGCTCTCTACCAATAGTGGATATGCTCCATACAAATGAAAGGGGACCCTAGTCGTCCTAGATGAAAAGTGCCCATTTTTCTCATTACCTATTCTCCAGGGCCTGCCTATATACCAAATTTCAGTTCACTAGCTATAGTGGAAGTGTCCCATACAAATATCAAATTTATTATAATTATAATATTGATGAGTAAGTCAGTGAACAAGTACCAAAATATGAACTTTTTAAACCTTCATATCTCGGTAAGCTTTTATGGTAAAACTTTTAAACTATGAGGTTACCTATGTGCTTGCTGAACTTAGCCTGGCGTACTATCGTGCGCCTTAATATACATATGTCATGCCCCACCCTTCATTTTGTAGAAAGCGTTTTATATTGCAAACCAGAAAAAAATAGAGTGCAGATTTCCATAAAGCACCCCAAAAAACATCAGGAACAATTTTTTAGCTGTTAGTTTGTATTAATGGTTATTACAACTTCATTTAATTGTTTAAACTTAACTCTAAAGAAAAGAATTTATTAGGAAAAATTTATTTATATTAATGCGATGACAATTTTTAAAATATTGGAAAAATGTAGTATTAGACACCACCAGAATGGAACACATGCATTTTCTGTGCCACTACGCACGTCATCAGCATTCTCCGTGTCTTTCTACGGAGTAGTGTCTATTGCAAACTTCATCCAGCTAATAATGAAAATCGAATACGAGAGTTTTTCATATTTTCGTAATATTTTCTATTGATAGATAGAACAAGCTTTATTCGTTATTGGTTGTAAAAAATTTTAGTTCGAAAATTCATTCAAATAAATAATTATTATTAAACATTTTGTATCAGTTAAGAAATCTTTCTTTCTAAATAAAAAAAAATTTCGCATTTCCCTTCAATTTAATATCGATATGGAATACATGGAAAATAATAAATTTTTAACTTGGAGAAAATTAAAAAAAAAAAAAAATTCTGCTTAAGAAAAATGGGGTAAAATAATTAAGCAACCATATGTCCATTAAAAGTAAAACGTTTTAGCGAAATATTTTTTGATAGAAATCATTTGGCAGGAGAAAAAATGTTTTACGAAAAAGCGGATTGGAAGAATTTTTTTGAAAAGGAATATTTTATTGGTTGCAGCGAAAACAATGCCAAATTTCAAACAAAAGCTATTTAAGTCAGCAAAGTAACACATTAAGATATAAAAATAATATTTAATATTCACTACTAATGACCCACTGTGCATTGAAGTACGTGCAGAAATTTGTACTCTGTTAAAAATTCACTTTACTAAACCAGATGCTTAGTATTCTGGATAAAAATCTTTATAGAATAACTTTCCTAAGATTAAAGGACTTGTAAGCTTAACACTTAAACTTTTAAGCTTTAAATCTATAAAGCGCAAAAAGTTCGTTAGAATGTGTTGGTTTTAAAGCCAAATAATATGCGTGGCGCGTATGATTAATATTAATTCCACAAATACTTCAAACAAATCTTAATAACTTTTATTTTACAGTGAATTTTAAAACTCTCTCTTCTGAATGCGAAACCTAACTCTCTAAGCTTTAATCGCTGATATGACATCAGGTATTTATATACCTTTAGACATTTGATTTAAGACATTTAACTTAAAGAGTACTCCATTAACACTTTGCTGACACATGATCATCTAAATGTTACATGCTTGTTATATGAATATCCTGGTTAAATATTACAATTGTAATTGTATATGCTTGCATAAAATAAACTATAGTGGCACATGCACTTGCTGAATAATAAGGCATAATTGCCTAGAAATTATGTTTTCCCAGATGACTACTTGAAGATAATAATGGAATACATGATTTTTAACTCCCCAGCACAGTATGCGAGTACTTGTAACCAACAATTTTATAAACGCCAGGTTTAACTTTATGGCAAACTCATAAATTGTTGTTCCACTTGAAAAATAGCACAAACTGTAAGAGCGAGTAAGACTAAGTGGTGCTGGAGTCATGGCAATTAATTAGAGTTAATTTGTTTAGTAATTTTTATATGGAACTTCTCTGGCTGGAGTTTTCACACAATGGGAAACTTAAAGCCATTTGAAAACTGGTTTTTTATTAATTTATGTGCGTATTTTTGTTCTCTTCTGTTTCTCTTTATTTTCACAGGTGCCATAAGACTTTGTTAACATTTCATAATTTACGGGCAGCCTTGGCTATTTTATTGCTTGCCATTAATACAATAGAATTAGCGAAAGCTTTGCTGCCACTGCCTAGCAATATAAATGATGCAGGTGATAAAGTTGGGCTCAGTAGCGGTGGTAATAACGGAGATGACAATAATAACAAAGGAAACGGAAGTGAAAGTAATTTCACACAGCAACAGCAGACATTAACAGCTAATGAACGGGATCATATAATTGTTGTTATTGGTCCTGCCAGCTTGGCCAATGCCTTGTCGGCCTTTATCTTAACCATTATGCTAATTTGGTATCATCGCTTGGTGGAATTAAAAAAATCGCTAGGCAAGTGAAAAAGGAACATTTGTAACATTTGTGCATTTTCATTGTTTTCTTTTTTAATTTTCCTAGAATTTTTATACGTTAGCAGCACACTGGCGGTGTTAGTATTTATTTTGCGTCTTTATGAATTGGCGGAAATTGTTTATTATGATTCACTGATGGCCTTGGAATCGGTTATACAAGCCTCATCGGCTATTTGTTTATTGCTATTGGCAATTATAGATGGTTTTACGGTTTACAAAGAGGTAAGTTGGCCATTAGGATTTCCTCATTTACATAAATATTTGTCTGTTAAGTTTTTGTTACTGAAACGCCAAGTTAAATTTTTAAATTATGGCAAACGTAAAGACCTTTCACACTATACTACAAAAAATTAGATATTTGTTTGGTGTTTGTAGAGAGAAATCCAATGCTAATCGTTCGAAAGTAAAATATTCTCATTACATTGTGTCATACTTGAAATAAAATGAAAAAGGCTTCGAGCAAGTAACAGATAAAGAAGCCGAAACTATACTTTCGGCAGCGGTGCCGTAGCAGTTTTAGCTGGTTAGCGACGGCAGTGGCTCTTGAGAATTTTCGGCGGCCCACATTTTTGATAGAATCAAGCAATTTTATATGATATCAGGATTGTGAACCGAGGGAGGATATACTCCAAAAAAAATTGTTTGCATTTTTGTAATGCCGACACGGCTTGGCTTTGCTAACTTGTTTTTTTTCAAACTATCTAAATCGTTTATCTCCATAGGCTTACGAAAGCAGCAGACTCATCATGTTTTACAAGTCGATGCTTCGTCCTTTTTGAGGATCCAACGAAATCTATTATACGACGTCCACGATTCAAATTTGAATCTGTTGGCTGAAAGGCACAACTAAATAAAATAGTTCTTTTATTATCGAGCAAATCAGAATGGTTCCCAAAACTGCTGCTTTTTTGCGCTTTGCAGTTTGACACACAACAATGCAAATTGTTTACAAACGCTATTACCACGTTTTTGCAACACATCCGGGTCAATGCCTCTCACTAGTACGTTCTGAATTTTCTTCAGAACCCTACAAACTAACGTTTATTGTGGTAATAAACGTAACAATATTAACAAATAATATATAAAAAAAATATTTACAACACTTGAAATACGAACTAAGAAAACTCAAAATGTTACTTATCTGAAACAACTTTAATTCAAATAACTTTTCACAACATTTTATTTACCCCAAACTAAGTTCTCATTTCCACACATATGTTTGTGATGATGTTATTTATATAAAACACGGTTTAGAATTAAAATAATACATTCTAATTTTCCCCAGCTCCAGGTCTTCAATAAAATTTCCTTTATTATAAATTATAATAAATATTAATTTTATTATATCCAATATTTCGCTACGCCTTTGTGTAGCATCGTCAAGAAATAAAATGAAGTAAAATTATATTTTACAAACTTCAAAACAAAAATCAAATTGTGAAAATGATGGAAAAATTTTTCCCATATACAATGAAAAATGTTTCAAATACATACAAATCATAAAAACTAAAAAATGTTTTACATTAATGTGTAGATGTATATAAGTACATATGTATAAACAATACATATGTATAATCCTAAATGACATCATACTATCTTATGTATTAAATGCCTATATATATGAGCGACATTATCTGTATCAGCTTTGTAGTTAATTCTTTGAGACCTGGAGCTCGGGAAAATTAGACAAACATATTAATAATAAATTTCAAAAAACTTTTACATACATTTTTTGTTCTTTGGTCCTTGGCAGCACGACTGTGCATGGTACGAAACTGTTGTGCAAGGGTGCGTATGATTGATATTAGTTGGGCAGTTAAATGGGAAAATTGCTAATATTTATAATCAATAAGAGCGATAGGCGAATTCTAAAGACTAATAGAATGAAATAACAATTCATGTTTTATAACAAAATTAATATAATAATAAAAATGCTTAAAACATGCTTGAAATTAAGGCGTATAAGTAACAGATTTACAAAACGTTTAAAACTTTAGATTTGTAGTATTAAGTTTGTTGAGAATAATTTTGTACACGTAGTAAAAAATCGGCCTACAAAATTTTAACGATTTCTAAAGGGTTTTCTTAAGCAACAATCTAAAGCAATCAGATCACGGAAAAATTGATTATTGATTTAAATTTGAGGCACAAAATATTTTCAGCCGATTATCAAAATGTTGGTTTAGAAAAAAGCTGAATTTATACACCGATGCTACTTAGAAATCGCTTGTTGTTTCGCAAGTCGTTTACAATCTCAAGAAACAAGAAAATGCGCATAAGTAATGTACCTTTCCTTACTGTGTGGTCCCCTTGAAATAATTTACGGATACCTTGAAGAAAATATTTTAAAATTACTAAAACTGTTTAATATATAGGCCAGCCAAATAATGGATGAAAAAGCCAATTGAAGGATATTTTCTTTGGAGTTTAGGGTATTGGCACATTTGGTCCTGGGCACATAAATTCAATGAACCTGAAGGAACCTTAAACTTTTAGCAAAAATTGTTTCTTATAAAAGATAAAGTTGATAGGATTTACTACAGACATATTCCGTATAAGTTTGTACGTAAAACGACTATTTTAAAGGTATAAAGTCAAGAAGAGGCAAGAACATTGAAAAAATTACTTTGTTTAAATTTCTGTTAAGCAAGTTATTTAATTATCTTTTACTTGGCTTTATAAAACCAAAGAATATGGTCTTACGTAGAAATAATTGTTTTGTAGAAAATTTTGTCCGGTTAAACTTTTATATGAAACAATTTTTCTTAAAAAACTAAAATATGCTACTTTAAGAGGGCCGCCCTCAAGTTCGCCCACTTATTACAAGGACTCTTTATTTTTTCTAAATTTAAGAAAGAATCAACTTTTATATAACGCATGTTTTCTTTTAATAAAAAAATACCACTAGGGCCGCCCTTGCTCTAGCTCGCTTATCAGAAGGACTCGTTCTTTTCTCTGAATGTAAGAAAGCATCAAGTCGAAAGGGACCCAGAATGTAAGTGGTCTGCTTCGATATCCCCCCATACATTAATAAGAAAGCATCAACTGTACACATTTTAAAAACTCCGGCAATTTTTTCCCTCGATTTGTCTAATTTGCCTGGGCTTTCCTTTTCTATTCACTTTGGAAAAACAATTTAACTACTTTTTAAAACCTTCACCCCTAAAAACAGACATCAAAACCTGAAATCCACTCATGATGAAAAAAATTCACTAACACTACTCTGCTAAACTGCCGTGTTCTAAAAAAATAACTCCAACAAATATTTCTGGATTGATGCGAAAACTGATATTGTTCTCTTAAATAAAACATATAACAATAGCTGCCAACAAACAAACACACAATAGAAATGAGTTGACAACATGTGTGTGTGTGTGTGTGTGTTCATCAAAAATTCCACAATTCCCCAATACTTCTGCTGCACAAAAGTAACAAAAATAACAACCATGACTGTAGAGCATAACACAAGCGACTAAAAACCATATGAATAGAAAGCTATTGAGAAAAAAAGAATGTGTGTTTATTTATATAGAAATAAATATAACCCGACAACAACAACAACAAAAAAAAAATAAATAAAAAGTAATGAAATCATATGATGTTATGATGAACTACTATTCGTGCACACACACGTATATACTAACACATGTACATGCGAATGCCTGCAGTGGCAATACAACAACACCAACCTATCAAATATTCACAGTAATACGACTATTTAGGAGAGTGTTTTTTGAGCAACTGCATTTACGCTTTGAAACCCCATTCTTTTAAAAAAAATTTTTTTTTAAATAAAAAGCGATAAAATACATTTCTGCAAATATCAGCTGCTCTTAAATAAAAATACCAAAGTTTTTGTTGCCACTTTATACTTCACTATACTTGTGAGGCATTGTAACATACTTGATATGTAGTTTTGGTATGTAAAAAATAACTGTATTACAGCAGCAGCAATCTAAGCAACTTATGAAATATTTAAAATAACTAGAGTTTCGAAAAAGAAAAAAAACCGCTTGTTTAGACAGTAATGGGCAAAAGAAAATGACAGGACAAAACAAAAAAAGTATGGTAAAGTCTTAAAAATATTAAGCGAAATTAGTAAGACTTTTTTTTTTGTAAAATAAGTTGTAAATGAAAGAATTTTTTGTAAAAAAAAAACTGTCACTCTCTGTGTAAAAGAAATGAAGACAGCCACTTTCAAATACAACAAATAATTTTTCAAGGAATTTCGATCTAAAATTTCAGAACAAGAAACGCTCAATAAAACTTCGGTACCACTAAAGTTTCAGTAAGCTTAAAATAAGCCGTAAGATGGCAGGCACAAAGATATGGCTTGCTATAATGGTGTGCACTGTCAGAAGTTCTGACTTATACCTCTTCGTGGTGGCGTCCGACAGCAGGTTCCTGCCTCTGCTATGAGTCTGGCTAAATAAGTCGAGCGGAGAGAAGTTAACATTCTCTTATAAAAAATCCTTGATCAACGTCAGGGATGCGTGGCCAAGAGGGTGTGCTTGGTCTTTAGTATGCGAATTCTTGATACCAGTCGATCTCCAATTTTTAATACACCCTCAACTGTGTATATAGAGCTAGCTTTGTGTGGGTGTACATCTTTCTCTCCATTACCGTGGTTCATGAGATTCCGAACGGGAGGTACATTGCTCCTTAGAGGTGGAGAGTTTAATCTGTGTAGCAACTTCGGTATTTATTGGATATTGGAGGAATTCAACAGAAATGGTCAAGAAAACCTTGCAAGGGGGGGGGGGGGGGTGAATGTCCAATACTAGCTTACATAACGTTTACGACTACAGGCAGACACTTGTTGTATGTGAATGCCACAGTGGACCTAAGCCTTAGATAAATGCGAGCAATTACAAGGGGCTCCGTGATGAGGAAGAAGGTCGCCAGTCTGTGGTAGCACGAGACCTGAACGACAATTAGGTGGTCGTAAATTACAAGTTCATTGCCAACTGTTAATTCGTGGAATGAAGGGGGTCGAAAAATAAATAGCGGTCTGCTTAGATGTGAAAAAAAGCCAAAAAAGGTTTTTATTTTGCCTGCGTGTCGAATAAATTTTCGAGCATAATGCTCCATGGTTCCCTAGTACTCGTTTTAAACTATTTTTAGCAATCGACCAATATGTTTCCTTTCGTCAAAGTTGAGGGCAATTGGGTGAATTATATTAGGTGAGGTAGAGGGGAGGTGCAATTCGCCCCTTGCCTATATGCAAATATTTTGAGTAGTACTTCGGCCCGTTGTGCTCTCTCGGTAAGTGTCCACATCCATAGAAACTCTCTTTTCAGGACAAACCATCTAAGTAATTACCAGTCGGTGCGATATGTCCGGTAAAATGTCGCCCGCGACATGCATGCCCTGCACTCAACACTATCCACACGGTATACGGCATATATGTACCCGTAAGCTCGAGTGACCCGTCAGTGAACTGACCATCGTACCAATTTCAAATTTGCTCAATCCCAGTAGCATTCTTCTTTTTTTCCCATTTGGGTCTCTCCATAGGGTCTTTTTTATTGTACTGGGCTGTATGGGCCCTCTTAGCAGAGTCTTTTAGTTCGGCGTTTATAATCCGGAAGTCGCAAGTTTATATCGATCACCGGTTCCACAGTAAAGATCCGCAAACTCGTCATATCTCCTAGCATGGAGCCGTAAAAGAAACAGCTGAATCTCTCGGGCTACGTTTCCGTTTAACCAGAAATCAGTATCTCAAAATGTGCAATAATCTTTGCTTCAGGCATCCGATTCGCTAATTGCGCGCCATGCGTATTTTTTGATGTTGTGATTTGTGATTTCGGCTGAGCCACTCACCCAAGGCATGCAGGCCTCCTATTGATTGGCTAATCCATACAATATCCAGTGATCTTTTTGGTGTGGTTTTGCTTGCGCCGCTTATTCTTGTAACTTATTCTCTACACATCTTCTTCACTGCCGTCAACCATACTGCGGCCTATGGCTGGCTTGCATAGCGACCCACATATTTGAGCATTTCTTATTCTCTCCTCTATCTGATGCTTCCATCTTCTTAGTTTCCTGTCGAATATTGATTCTAAGTATATAATCTTGTCGGTTAAGTTAAGACAATTATCTTTAAAATGTGGGTCCTCGAAGAATGCCACGTTCGTCTTCCTAGTGAAAAGACATATCTCTGTCTTATCCTGTAAGGAGGACCAATTTTGTATATGTCGTTCGGTTCGTCTTGTTTTGGTCTAGAGCCAGGGGAGTTTTTGTAGAAAATAATTTCTTAAATGTTGAGTAAGCACGATGGTTGTGTGTATATGTTGTGTCATTTAGTACTAATAGATCTAATAAGTAAAACTTTGAAAATCCAATTCATTATCCCTATACAAATTCCTATTACCTCATAGGGCAAGTATTGCTTGAAGGTGATTTTGATTGTGCTATGAACTTGTTGCTAACTCTGAAAAAAAATTCAATACCAAACTGAAAGAATATGAAAAGCTTTTCAACTGGGAGAATTAATCAAAAGAAAAAAAAAAAGAAAAAAAATCGAATGCCGGTTTTTCCTAGCCAAAACCCCGGGTTCGAAAAGTCGCCGCTTAAAAAAAATTGACCTCTGTTAGGCCGAAAAAATCAGTCGAATAGCTTCGTACATTATCCTTATATCAACGCAATCTGTCAATAAAAAAGTTATGGTCAGCAAGAGATTATACAGTTGCGAATCGCTCTGCAAGAACTGGGTACAAAGTCCAGGCAGCCATGGCGACATAAATGCGCACAGAGGATTTGGTTTTATTACTTTCACTAATATATTAAACGAGATATATCTGGAATTCGTCAAAAAAGGCAGGCTCGTTCATAACCAATAAGCTTTGGAATATCTCATTTTAAAATAATATGATATGCTCCTTGGCTGCTGAATCTGAGTTTTTGTTTTATTAGGACATGTTATATTATCAGTTCGAACATGCGGTATCATACCTTTGTGGTTTTTTCTGTCAGCTTTATCTGAACAGGTTGTCCTTAAATCCTTAGTCACTTGCAATACTGTTCTTAAAAATATTCTTTTAGTTTGCGGTATTCAAGGTCTGTTTATACTTTTTAAAACGCAGCCTGCCGTGCTTTAGTTGACCTAATTTTCACAGGAACTGACTGCATTGGATTTTCTATTAAATTTGGGCAGAGTTTTTTTTTTAAGAATAACGTTTTCCATTAAGTGTATTTTGAGCCAAAGGAAATCGAAAATAACATAATTGTAAAAAGTAAAAATAACCAGTTTGTCTCCAAACGAAACTTGACAAGGGATGCCGGGGATTCGTTTCAAAAATCTTGATGTAAATCACAGTGTCGGAATAGCAAATCAAGAAACAATTTAAAACTTTTTTTCGCTTGTACACAAAAGTGCTGATTTTTAAAAATCTTTATAAGCCACTCAGTAAAGTACCATTTTATTTGTTACCCACTGTTGCTCAGAAAATAGTTGGGGTTTTTTTTTGGATTTTTCCTCAAATAAAAAGTGTGTGTGAAATTTATGTTTTTATATTATGAAAAGTATTTAATATTCAGAAAAAAACTGCAGCTCTTAACAAATCATTTTAAAAACAGTTTTCTACAAGTAGTTTTTAACTATTTACTTTACTGTTTAGAAATTTGATAAACTAGTTAATATTTAGTTTACTTTTTACTCACAATTTTGTTTTTTTTTTTATTATGAATAAATTAAACAAAGCTTTGGTATATTAATATTTTAAAGGTGGACAGAGGACGTATGATTAATATTAATTCCGAGGTAGTTGTATTAAATATTAAATAACGCTAAAACTTGAAAAAAAACAGTATCTAAAGTTTGTGATACAAAAGAATTCTTTAGTGCATTTAATAAAATAAAAGCTGAGAAAAAAGTTATCATAAAACATCGGCTTTTAAGCAACAGCAAATAAAATTCACTTGCCAGTGTAGCGGAAGTAAGAAACTGTAACTAAGTAGTTTTCCGCCAGTTGACTTACAAAATCTACAAAAGCTAACATAAGTGTGTGTCTGGCTCTTGCAGTATAAAATTGTTTGTGTTTAGACAAAGTTAAGCATAAAAGTCAGTATTATTACTGCTATTATAGCTAAACAGCTAAGAATGCAATTTGTTTTTTTTACCAAAAAAAAAAAAAAAAACAAAAACAAAGAAACGATAAACCCGAGTATATAAAATTCAACATAAATAATACAAAAGCAACAAGATGGTAGCAAGATAAGCTTTAAGGCGCAACCAGGAATGACACTAAGTGCAACAATGGCAGCAACCGTACAAGGACACAATCCGGAAATTTATTTGTTTTTATAACTACAACAGCGAACCGCACAAGTAGCATAGCCAGCAAAAACAACAAGGACAACCATAATAAACCGCAACAAAACATCAAAAATGCATTTGCGTTTTCTTTTCATTCGTGTTATTTTTTCCATTTGCTGTTGCTTGCATTTAAAATAAACTATCAGCTTGACATTCTAGTTCTGTAAACAATGATATTTACAAAAAACGAAACACAGAAGTACAAAAAAAAGAAAGACAATAAAACAAAAACTGTAATGAAATGAGAAAAAATTAGCATAAAATTAAAAGAGGAAAAATCAAGTCCACCCAAAATATCATGGATGTTGTAAGTGACCGTTGGGAAGGTGATGTTTGGGTAGTCAGACCGTTTCTGGGCTGAATTATAGCTACCTTAATTAAATAGAATTCCTAATTAAAGCAACTTTCTTGAAAGCGAATTTTTGGATAAAAATTTCAACTAAAATAACGGACAAGACACTCCAAAAACAATAAAAACACATTACAAAAATAATAAACAAATTCATAATCCAATAATCACTGACTTCTTTCAACCCCAACAAAAAACACTATAAAGAATTCAAAACAAAGTACACATACCGTCCGCACCACAAATACTGATGCAATGAAATAGTAATCACAATCGTCTAATCTATACAAAAACAACAGGTCCCAATTACAGGCAGCTACGTGAAAAAAATATACCTATAACATCTACTTGGCATCCGAAAACACAAATTCTGATGCAATACAAAGCAATGAAACAGTCATCACTTACATATACCAATCCGAACAAAACACCCGACTTACGAGCTTTACCTGCTACCTGTTCACACCTTACAGATGCCTACCAGATCACTTGACAAATAGATACCTGATACACAATAAAACATTAACGAATTGATGCAAACTTCTCAGAACGAAAAATTACACTGAAGATGGCACATAGCCGAAACCGTTTTGTCTCCAAGCCAAACATGACAAGGGATGACGGAAATTCGTTCCAAAATTCTAAATAGTAGGTACTTTTTATAAAAAAAGTTCTTTTGCGTCCCAAATCTGTGTATTTAAAAATAGAGCTAATTTTTGAGCAGGCTAGATTTTTGGAATAAAAATTCTTCTTTTGATTTTTGTGCAAAGGTTTGTTGGCTTAAAAAGGTCAGTTTTGTGATTCTGTAGTCACCGAGGTGACTGCTTGTATTTCTTGTGACTGCAATGTACCTCTGCGTGAATTTTGTGTAACTGTTGATGGCCAAATTCAATTTATTTTCCACACAACATGAACACTTCTTTAAAAATTGATTTTTTTTATGACAAAAAAAATACTTAAGTGACTTTTCAACAAATTATATTGTGACAAAAATTATTAATTTTAAAAACGTTGAAATTTTGGTTGGAACCTTTTTGCAAAATTCTGTAAATTTTGCTACATAAACAGTATTTAAAATTGAATGCATATAACTAGGTATTAATAATAATCATACGTCACATGCCTACCTTCAACATACCAATGAAAAACAAGCAACAATCTTGGAGAAAAGGAAGGAGTTTAGCAAATTTCTAAAACAGAAAAATAAATACTAACAAAACATTAGTAGAAAGAAAAAAATTGTTTTTTATACAATTAATTTTGAAAACGAAAAATGAAATAAAGACATTTTAGGGTCTTAAGACATTTTGTGAAAATTCACAAAGAAGTTTTAGTTATATACGTTTCAGTTGTGATTATACGCTTATTAAATGTATTTCCTTTAACTCTATATATTTTCTACATTACACTATCTTAATCTTACGCCCCTGCTTTTATTTATCAATTCACGAAAAACCAAACAGAAGTCTTTAGTGTAGTTGATATAACTACAATGAATTCTATAGATCCCAAGTTCCGGATTTTAAGGGATAAAAGGATTTTCTACTTTTTAGAAACAAAAAAAAAAAATTAAAATACGAAACTCAATCTTTCTTCCGCAAACTGAGTTCTGTTAAATATTTAAAGTAAATACCCTTCCTGAGCAGAAAGAAATGTTAACCGAAAATTTTACAAGAGATTTTATTATGTATGTTTACAAATTAATTGAGGTTAAGCTGTGTGAATGTCTGTTATGTAGGAATAATATACGAACTGAAAATGTGAGATGTTTATGTTAGAAATACGAAGTGTATGTATAGAAAAACAGCATATTACAAAGAATCTACTTACCATGCTTTTGTGTAAAAGACTTTCTATAAATGAATAATTTCAAACAAATTTTATGTGTAATCACAGACAACAGCTGAGGGTTATATGTTAGCATATTTGTTTTGGCGTGAGGGATATTAAATATACTTGAAATTTGTCTTAAATTAAAAAAATTTCATAATTATTTTTTTCAGCCATGTGGCGTATGATGGTTATTATTTCTGCGGCAATTTCGGTAAAATGTTGTATAATTTTATTTCCAGTAAATACAGGGTGTCCGCCGGAAAGGTATACTACTTTCTTTTGCCGCCATTTTGGTAAACATTAGTCTTGACAGCTCATATCCGTGAAGTAGAGACGTCGCAAATTTATTATGGAAAAATATTTGGTAAACCAACGTGTTTTAATCGTTAAAACATTTTATCAAAATCAATCATCGATTACTGTGACGATAAGAAAGTTACGTGAAATTTTTGGGAGAAACAACGTGCCAACAAAACGCACTTTCGAAGAAAGAGGGACTGTAGCTGATAGTCCCAAGCATGGACCAGAACATACTGCAAGATCGGCTGAAAACATTACTGATGTGCGAGAAAGTGTTCAAAACAATCCACCAACCTCAATTCGACACCGTGCTTAGGAGCTTGGTCTTCAAAGAACAACTTTGGCCACAATTTTGCACAAAGATTTGCATTTATTTCCATTTAAGATTCAGTTGACACAAGAGCTTCTTCCAGAAGACCATTTACGCCGCCGTTCATATGCCAATAGGATGCTACAGCGCACCCATGACAACCCCGATTTTCGTGAAAAAATCATAATGAGTGACGAGGCACATTTTCATTTGAATGGATATGTGAATAAACAGAGTAGTCGGTTCTGGGCAATGGAAACCCCTCAAATTATGCATCAGTCACCTATGCATGCATTAAAAGTGACAGTCAGGTGTGCAGTTTGGTCAGGCGGAATCATTAGACCTTACTTCTTTGAAACTGAAGACGGGATTGAATATCATGTGGTTTCAACAAGAAATTACCACATCGCATACAGCCAGGAAACTTAGGCCTGTTCATAGGTTTAGCTTCCGGCTTAAAAATGGAACAATGGTATAGAATAGTGAGAGTAGTAACTGATGACCTTGAAAATAAACGGTATCGTACAGTGGTATTTTTTGACATCCAACAAGCGTTCGATAGAGTATAGCACCATGGCTTATTAAAATAAAGAAACTGATACCGTCTGTACCCTATTTCTTTTTTAACTACCTCTCTGAAGTGCAATTTTATGTTAAAAGTAAAGATAAAAGATCAGGTGTATATCAAATAAAAGCAGGCATTTTACAGGGCAGCGTACTTATACGCAATTTTAATGCAGATTTTACGGTTACTGATACTGTCGTGGTGGCAACGTATGCAGAGAGAAGGCTGTTCACGTGCAATTATATATGGGGAAGAAATGGCTAAAGAAGATTCTGTTAAATATCTTGGAGTGACTTTAGACAGGAGACTGACTTGGAAACAGCACATAAAATCTAAGCCAACGCAATTAGAGATAAAAACTAGTAACTTATATTGAGCTATTACAAAACCTCTTTCGACATACGGAATTATTCTTTGGGGCACAGCAAATCTAATATTGAAATCAAGGCTTTAAGCTTAATTAGAGCAGCCCCGTGTTTTGTCACGAAAAAATATATCCAGAAAGATTTTAATATGTCCTCAATACGAGAAGAAATTCAAAAATTCACTGACAACTATGTTGGAAGATGAAATGATCACTGTAATCCTCTGGCTGTTGAAGAGGTTATGCATGTATTTGACTTGTCTTTTAGAGGTCAGTTTTCTTTTTGTAAATATTTTTGTAAATGCTAACAATATCTAATTGTATGTATATAGTTATGTAGTTCATTGGAGTTATGGATCTTCTGTAATTAATATATATGTTATCAGATTTACTTATTGTCTTACAGTAGGAAGATTGCAAATAAATAAAGATTAAGAAAAAAACTAGTAGATTTACAAGAGTACTCCAGAAGTTCAATACTGATAATTTCGATAGTTTTGAGCAATACATTGCGAAGAAAGTCTTATAATATAATGCTACAACGACCATGAAAATACCACTAGGGTTTGAACTTCTTCATTTTTGATTTGCTGGGAAAGTATTCGGGCTTGAACGTATGTGATGTATGTGACGTATGATTAATATTAATTTGGTCATATTTTAATTAAAACTCATAATTTTACTCATTGTAATGGGTGATTTTTGAAGAGCTTGATAACTTTTTTTAAAAAAAAAACGCATAAAATTTGCAAAATCTCATCGGTTCTTTATTTGAAACGTTAGATTGGTCCATGACATTTACTTTTTGAAGATAATTTCATTTAAATGTTGACCGCGGCTGCGTCTTAGGTGGTTCATTCGGAAAGTCCAATTTTGGGCAACTTTTTCGAGCATTTCGGCCGGAATAGCCCGAATTTCTTCGGAAATGTTGTCTTCCAAAGTTGGAATAGTTGCTGGCTTATTTCTGTAGACTTTAGACTTGACGTAGCCCCACAAAAAATAGTCTAAAGGCGTCAAATCGCATGATCTTGGTGGCCAACTTACCGGTCCATTTCTTGAGATGAATTGTTCTTCGAAGTTTTCCCTCAAAATGGCCATAGAATCGCGAGCTGTGTGGCATGTAGCGCCATCTTGTTGAAACCACATGTCAACCAAGTTCAGTTCTTCCATTTTTGGCAACAAAAAGTTTGTTAGCATCGAACGATAGCGATCGCCATTCACCGTAACGTTGCGTCCAACAGCATCTTTGAAAAAAAACGGTCCAATGATTCCACCAGCGTACAAACCACACCAAACAGTGCATTTTTCGGGATGCATGGGCAGTTCTTGAACGGCTTCTGGTTGCTCTTCACTCCAAATGCGGCAATTTTGTTTATTTACGTAGCCATTCAACCAGAAATGAGCCTCATCGCTGAACAAAATCTGTCGATAAAAAAACGTATTTTCTGCCAACTTTTCTAGGGCCCATTCACTGAAAATTCGACGTTGTGGCAGATCGTTTGGCTTCAGTTCTTGCACGAGCTGTATTTTATACGGTTTTACACCAAGATCTTTGCGTAAAATCTTCCATGTGGTCGAATAACACAAACCCAATTGCTGCGAACGGCGACGAATCGACATTTCACGGTCTTCAGCAACACTCTCAGAAACAGACGCAATATTCTCTTCTGTACGCACTGTACGCATTCGTGTGGTTGGTTTAATGTCCAATAAAGTAAACTGAGTGCGAAACTTGGTCACAATCGCATTAATTGTTTGCTCACTTGGTCGATTATGTAGACCATAAATCGGACGTAAAGCGCGAAACACATTTCGAACCGAACACTGATTTTGGTAATAAAATTCAATGATTTGCAAGCGTTGCTCGTTAGTAAGTCTATTCATGATGAAATGTCAAAGCATACTGAGCATCTTTCTCTTTAACACCATGTCTGAAATCCGACGTGATCTGTCAAATACTAATGCATGAAAATCCTAACCTCAAAAAAATCACTCGTTATAAGTACATATATTTTTTTAAACTTAAGTAAGAATAAATACGTATTCTGTCGTTTTATTCAGACATTTTTTATTATAATTTGCATAGCAAACGCATGAAAAACGCTAATGCAAAAAGTGTAAAGTATAGTGTATTTAATTAAAAATATGCTAACATATATTTTGCTTTTGTAAATATTAGAAATTATATTAGTTTTAATTGTACTGTGTTAGTTCCACTGACATTATATACGAGTGTCACTCTAATAGCATTTAAATCAAATAAGTTTCAAAATATTTATAAGAAAGTTAAAGGCTTTAATTAAACATGGAATTGGTTAAGCGAGATAGTTAGATGTAGAAAGAGCAAATAATCTATAATCTTGGTTGTATATTTATCAACTCCACTGTATTATCTCATAACAAAAGCATATTTTACAGCAAGTTTATTAATATTTATTTACAACAAAATCATGGCAACTAAGTAGTTAGTAAAATCCCCTAAACAAAACTTACCTTAATGACTTATAAGCTTATACAACTTGCCTTCAGTACGGTGTTTTTCTTAAGGCCAAAAGAAGTTTATAATGTAAAAAATAAAACAAAAAATCCAATTTCAAACAAAAAAATTTTTATTCGAAAGCAAAATCCTTGATATCAATATTTGTTAATAATTTCAGTCGTAAGGGCAGCCCGGCTGTTCATCATGAAGCTTATTTTGGGCGTCCATTTTTGGGCCAGTTTTCCATCATTGCTGGCTGTATGTTGGTCTGTAAGGCATCAATTGCCGCTGGTTTATCAGCATAAAGCGGTGACTTCACATCGCCCCACAGAGGCTAATCGATAGGTGTCAAATCGCACGACGTTATAAGTCCATTTTCGAAATTAACTTATCCCCGAATTTTGATTAGCGGTCGCCATATGGCACGTAGTGCTATTTTGTTGAAGCCACATTTCACCCGGATTAATGTTTTCAATATTTTCAAACAAAAAAATTATTGATCGTGGTGCCGTAACGCGAGCTCCAGCTTCATTTTTAAAGAAATATGGTCCAATGATGCCACTAGTGTGAAAACACCACCAAACGGTCAATTTTCCAGGATGTAGTGAATTCTCTGAAGTCTGTTGTGGCTTAGTTTCACTGCATATGCGGCAAGTTTTATTTATTAACAAGCCCGTTAAGTCAAAAATAGTTCTCATGGCCGCATACAATTTCTCGATCGGATCAGTTGATGACTGATTTTCACAAAAATCTGAATAATTTAGTAGCGTTGTTCCAGCATCAATATATTCATGACGATTTGTCAGAGTATACTGATCATAAATGTCCAAAAGTGAGCGCTGAATAATAGTTTGCTTAACAGTTAACCCTTTTGTAAGTAGTTCTAAAAGTTGTAAAGGCATTTCATAAATCGAAGTCATGACAAGGCTTTTGCTTCGCTCTTATCCAAAAAGTGCATTAAATAATATTTATTAAAAAAAAAAAAATTGCAATAGTGGTAGTGACTTCCTTTTGGAGATCCTCTATAACATGTTCATTTCCTATATACTGTTTGAATATCATTTTCCGCATGTAACGCGGCTCGTGTTTGCTTTTGTAATAATTATTTTGCAGGATATTTTGAAGCATTTTTTAAAATAAATTCTGAACTGAAGGTAAAAAGAAAAACCGGATTATTTCTATTTTGTAAATTTAAACCCCTCCAGGTTTGGCAAACAAAACAAAACTGTTGGCAAAATAAATTTATTACTTTGTAAAAAACTACAGTAAAAATAACAACAAATAAAAAATATACCCCTTATGAATACAAGCAATAGTTTTAGAAGTTTTAGGATTACAAACATCGTTTTAACATTAATTGATAATAGTGCTTGAACATTTTTACAAAAGTTATTGAAAACTTTTGTTTAGTGAAAAAGTAGTTTTTTATATAAAAAAAATTTATTCATTGAAGTTTTAGTTTTTTGGCTATTTGTGCTCTTTTAGAAAATCCGTTTAGGATAATCAGTGACTGAGTTAATGCTATCATTGCCCATTAAGCCAATAATTAATATTAATCATACGCACCCTAACTTCACAAAGTAAAAATTGATGTTTGCTCAATGGTTAGCAATAAATTTTAGAAATATGATCATTATAATTCTTCCTTAAGCCCTTTATAACTTGAAATCCTGTTTAAATATTCAATTATCGTGGCAAATGATAAGGAAATTTTAGCAAGAGCTCTTCGAACTTGGTATTCTTATATTAATTTCTGAAAATTTCCTCTCCTTATAACTTTTTTTACTTTCGTCTCTTTAAAACCAGCGCTATCGTCCCGACTATTTGGAGGACTATAGTAAAATCGGCTACAGACACACTTTGGCTACATTCTATTCGAAAGCCTGCTTTTGGTGGCTTACTCCTTTGCTATGGTTTGGTTACAAGGAACCTTTGGAATTGGAGGATTTGGGACAAATGCGAGTAGAGGATAGTGCCAGAGCTCACTATGATCGCTTTTTGTTAATATACAAAACAGCTAAAGTGGTAAGTTAATATAATTTGAAAGCCATTAAGGATTTTTATTGAATACATAATGAATTTTAAAGGGACAATGAACATTAATCGAAAATGATTATTATGTGCTAAAAAATGAAAACAAAATAAGACTTGTGTAATTATATACAGGATTGTGTGCAAAAGCCTGATCAAAATTATTGAGGATCATATATAAAATAACCACTGAAATCGTGATAAGACGCCGAGTGATAAGTGGCCGAGTAGATACCTGTAAAGACATAACTCTATGTTGAATTCAATGTTGGTATGTCAACAATTTTATGGAATGTATATTGAAAGCAATAGTTTTCCCTCCGATTTTGAAATAAAAAATATCTAGCAAAATTATGGAAAAAAATACTCTTATTAATGACGTTGTTTAAATTCAGTTCTGAGTTTAATTAAGTTTGATTAAATAAATTAATTCATTAAATATGAGTTCATATATTACATATGAGTTTGATTAAAATCAGTTCATATTGTTTTGGCTTAGATAATCAATTAAAAAACTAGGAACTCAAAAAAAAAGATGGAGATGTAGTTGAAACAATTAAAAATTTAATTAAATTACAAACGAAAAATTAAATAAAACCTTTAGTAGGTGTAATTATTATTTTCTGTGTAAATGCTCTACAACTAGTTCAAGAAATTTTCACCTGTTACTAATTTCCGTATTTGCGAACCAATAAAGATACCTGTTGATTATAAGTTGGTTTTTTTGTGCATCCGTTCATAATATATTTCTTACCTTCTTCTAATTTTACACTCGTTATTCGTGGAAAAACCTGTTCAAGATATTTGGATGTGGGTCCATTTTTATCAAGTGCTTTCACGAATTGCTTTATCAAGCCCAACTTTATGTGCAGCGTAGGTAAAATAATATCTGTTGGATTGATTAATGGGATATTTATGCTATTTTATTATTGCATTCCATTCAAAATTGATAGTACCTTTAAATCTGCTACAATCAGCCACTTGTGTGCATTGTAATCCATGACATTAGGTATTCGAGCCATATTATCATATGATTCTTTGATGTTGGTAGCGTAAGCCAACGGTACTGAAGGAAGTGATCCATCATTATGCAAAAGCACTGCTTTCAAACCTTAAAACAGAAGATAAACATACATATATTAATAAAATATAAGATTAAAAGAACTTTTTATATTACTTTTTGTTGAACCATCAATAAATAATCACCATTCTTGTGGGTCATGATTATATCTAAGATGTTCAAACAATTTATTTACATCATTGCAGTAAGCCAAATCACTATTTTCAGTGCTTTCGGTTAATAGTGATCCAAACAAACTAGTTTCCTCGGTCCTCCGAAATGTAATGTTTACATTTTTTTGCAAATACTTCCACTGTTTTAATCTGGAACCTAGGAGCTCGACAATTCTAAATCGCGTAGAAGGTCATGAAATTCCGCTTGGGAAACAAAGTGTTGTTTATTCAATTCTCCTTCAGGTGGAACATATTCTGATGCGGGGCTCATAGCTTGGCTTGAAGATGGTTCAAACTCAGATAAATCTGGTGATATTTCTTTAACAAATTTTGGAACAGCGTCGTTTTTCTTACGCAGTACAGCCTTAATAACACTATCAACATTTGCGTATTTAATCTGATGTCTTATTTTGAAATGATATCCTTTCGGTTTTGATAAACAGAAATAGCAATTACTTTCTCAATGCACACGTAGTGGAAGCCAGTTGACAAGTTCGATAAACGGCAATGCAAAAGAACCACATGGATCGTTTTTCCAGGATCTTAGTGTTGCGTAGCACGATGAACAACAAACTGATGGTATATACCATTTCCCCCGTACTAAGCAACGACTAAAATATTCTTCATATAGGGGAATAATATGTTTTTTTATGTCGTTTATCCACAAACAATCCACATATAAAACAAAAATTGTCGCTTCTATCACACATTGTTATTGAATATAGTTAAGTTTCTTATCTTTGTAAAATTTTAAAACTAACAGTTTGTATTAATTCACTTATTAATAGTACTTTTATCAAATACCACTATTGTTTGTATCAAAATCACTCGGACGCTTACTGTTCACTTGCAGTAGTTAAATTGTACCAGCTTTGCAACCGTAACCCTTTTATACTAAATTCAGCAGTATAAAAGCGCAATAAAAAAGGAGAAGCAAAATACTTTACATTTTTATGACGCATATCTGGCAAAATTAAGGTAAATCGGATAATATAATTGGGTTTTATTCACATTTTACCGCAGGTACTCAATATCGATAAAATTTGAGTCATACAGAAATACAAGTTATTTCTAAATAAAAAACCAAAAAGTTAAAGCACAAAAATTTGCATAGGTCTTTTATTTTTTTTTTCCGATTTTACCGTTATTACCCATTTTGGAAAGCTAATTTAGTTAGCTTTTTTTGCAATCATAAATTTCCTTAGTGTTTGGTAACTCATAAGCAACTTATAGCCTGAAGAAAACAGAAGAATACTTTTTTAATGTGTTTTTTGTACGCTTCAACGACTGTAACATAGCCATTTGTTAGTCGATTTACAAAAAATATATCTTGGTTGAAAGATAATATTCGATCCTTTTAACCAACGAAAAGTTAAAAGAAATCCGTTGGGAAACGAAGAATTTACAACTGTTTAAAGCTGAAAATCTAAGAAACCCCGTTTTTCACTACAATTACCGTTATAAAATCACTTTATGAAGTGACCTACAAAAACCAACGATATTTTCGTCATCCATGGACTCCAACAAAATAGAATTGGTACATTAAAACCCCTGAATATTTTTTGTGTATCACAGTGTAATTGATTTTTTATTAATATTTCGGTATTGTATTGAATTTTGGTGAATTCCTAATTTTTGGTGAATTGTCGGTGCTTTATGATGTTTTAATTTAATTTCGATTTCTGATAAAATTTAAAGTTTTTATGATTTTTAAATTTTTATTATGAGTTTTTAATTTTTTTTTATCAATTTTAGTTGAATTCCCTATTGTGGTGAAATATTTTTTTTATATTAGTGTAACATCAATTTTATAAATTTTTGTTTTGAATTTTAGGCATTTTGGTGAATAAACTTTTGTGGTGAAATTAAAAAACTTTGTCACTTATGTTTGTTGTGCTATTTGTTTGGTAAAACATTGATTTTTTAGCGACTAAAATTTTTTATTCCACTTTTTTGATTTTATGGTGAAATTTCAAAGTTTTGGTGAAATTTCGGATTTTTCGATTTTGTTAAAATTTCCAAATTTTTCGTAAATATTGTCACGATGATTAATGCGAACAGGTATTCTTTTCTAGAAGAATTGAAAGCTATGAATAACTGTGACATTCACTGTACAGAATGTTCCAGAAATAAAGAGAGCGACCATTTTTGGCCTAGACTGTACAGACAGCACTTTAACAACAACAACAAAACACAACATATATAAGTTCAGACAAGCTTCTAGGAAGGTAAATACACACAGCGCTGCAACAACGATATAACATCAACACGTAAACAAGAGATCCAGGAATTGAGTAGTATGAATAATCACAAATAACACCGTAAGAAACAAAGCAGACAGTAGTTAAAAAACCAAACATTATAATGAAACAAATAGCAGAATGGATTTAAAGAAGAGCTAAAGAAGTATCTACTGAATTCTTGCGTATTCGATTAGTATAAAAAGACTTGGATGGTCGAGTTAACAGTTGGTATCGAGTAAAACGCTAAAGTGTGCACAGCGATTATAAAGAAGGTTTGACTTTAGGTGTTAAAGTAAATAAAGTTACAGTGTGTAAAAATAAATTTCTGTCGCGAAGTTACAGGATTTTGATAACATTTAAACTTTTGGTGTGAAATTTCCGAATTTGGAAAATTTCATTTGTTTTGCTATTTTTTGGTAAAACATCGATTTTTTATATCACTTTTTCGATTTTATGATAAATTTTCGTGATTTTGGTGAAATTCGGATTGTGCGCAAATTTTAGTCCTTAGATTAATGAGTCTTGTAGAGGGGGGGTTATAGCAAATTTTGTAGACTTGAGGATGGATAATCATTGAGTGGGAGTGAACTTACCAATAAACCTAGACCAATTTTTTTATTGCCCATATTTGTGAAACTTGTGGACCGATATTGCTGATTTAAAAGAGCAAAAATTAAATGGTCAAAGTCTCATGTTGCCAGAAAGTTGATTTCAACATCGGACAGATGGTCATCGTTAATTGAACATAAGGATCCAGAATATACATATATGTTTATACTTGGTTTGATCGAAAATCACACCCTCTTCACGTTTTGTGAAGTATCTAAATATATTCAAGCATTAAACTTTTAGGCACAATAAGAAAATTAACATTTAATTCGCATTGGAAAACGTTTGTTTTGAAAAAAGAAAACAAACAGCCTTCTTACGCTATTAACAATAAAATTCAATTAAAATACATTAAAGTATTAATAATTAATCCAACGCACTCAAGCGTGCTCAACGATATGTAATATTTACAACAACAAATTGGGAATAAGAGATGAGTGTGAAACAAGTCACAGAATAAACATTAACAGCAATTAATTAATTAATATTATGAAACCTTAAATAACAGCAAATTAAATGAAAGAAAGAATTGAAATGGCCAATTATTGTGAGAGAAAGAGGGTGGACGAAGAAGTTGTTTATATAACTACACACATGCAAGTACACAAATACCCACTACATAGTGCAACAGGGATGGAAAATTTATTACTATTGTATTTTTTTTTTGGTAATTTTTTGAAGGAGGAAAATAACTCAGTATGTTTGCAATATGAAAAGTTAATTTTCTAATTAAAATAATGTTGCTGTGATATTTAATAAACTTTGTGTAAACTACGAGTCACAAAACTTAATAACAATTCCCTTTACTTGTTTTTGCATAACTTTTACACCTGAAGCTTAAATGAGGCAGGCATCAATGCAATTTGTTGTGTTCTTTCGTACACTTTTCCCTTTCTGCTTTAGCTAACTCGCAGTTAGCAATGATAGAAATTGGTATTTATTAATATTAATGTAACAACAAAAGTTACTATAGCGTGAACTTCCTTCTAACCCAACAGAAAAATATGAAAAATTAATATATGAATAGATGATGTTTACAGTAGACTTTTACTCAGTAGAAGGACACACAGAATGCTTCATAGCGGTATGCATTCATATTCATAGAAAATGTATGCATTCCATTGTGCTAGTGTGTAAGAACTTAACTTTGTGTGTATTTTAGAAATTATTGTATTAAAAAAAAATTAATTGTTCTCTCTTAGCCGAAAGAATAAACTAAAATTATTCATTTAAGTAATTTAATGAAGTTAATTTACGAATGAAAGTTATTCTTTGATTTAAAAATTTTTATATCAGGGATGGAAAATAAAAACTATTTTTGAATTGTCAGAGAATTTGTCAAAAAAATCAACAGACAGAAATAATTAGCGGAGAACTATGTCAAGCACAATATCTTCATTGTTTTGAGCTTGATTTTTATAAAATCATACGATTATGCATTTTGCGATTTTTTTTTGCAGAAATAATTACTTCTTTCTAATTTTTGTTTTTTTTTCGGTCAAAAATAACTTGTATGATTTTTTTTTATTAGCTTACTTTTGGCAGATATAAATGTTATTTTCCGCAAATTCAAAGCATGGATAAGTTAAGATATATTAAATAAAAATTAGGTTTATTTCTGCAAAAAAAATAATAATTATTTGCTTAATTATGAATAATTCTTTTTGTCACAAAAAAAAGAAAATAATAATTACTACTATGCAATAAAATAAAATAAAAAACTATGAAATAATTATTATTTCTAATAAAAAAAAGGAAAATAAGAAAATCATTTCTGCAGAAAAAGGAAAAACTAAGTTATAAATCAAATGAAGTCATAATTATTACGGGGTTTGCTTTATATTGGTAGCGTAATATATAATCTTCTATAAACTGTCCGTATAAACAAAAAAACTTAGGCATAATTTATTATTTTGCATTTAAAAAAATTCCCATTTCAAAAGTTCACTTTTCCATGCCTGCAATACAACACTTCATACTTTGTATACAGTTGAACAAAAGAGATTAAAAAAAATTAGGAGAGAAAGTGAACTAGTAGTGGCATGTTTTGTATGCGTGATTAGAAAAACAAATCTCCTCAGTTTGTAGCTGTTCATGGGTATGTGTGTGTTATTCCTAAGAGAGGCATTGCAGTTGTTTGTGCATAAGTAATTAACTTGATTTTCTTTAATGCTCAACATAGAAGGAAGATAAAAAAGATTGATTATAAATGCAATTTTTTATTTAAAGAGTAATAAAAATAATTTAAAGAGAATCCCTGCAGTTTTTTGTAACAAAATGGCCATCATATTTTTACAGGCCCCAAAGACAGTAAGAACAAGGTAGAAATGAATACAATTAATTTAAGAATATTAACCTAGCGTTTACACATGCCACTAGGAGTTCGAAAAACTCAATACACTCACACCTTTTCACTAATACATTTACATTTTTCGCAATGGCAGCTCCAGTGGCAGCTAAAATAGCATGCGAGTGGAAATTTGGCATTTGCATGCCACTAAATGTCAAAACGATAGACAAAGTTACCCTGTTCAATATTAAATGTAAATTTACTGGATTGCTGTTAAATTGTAATTAAAGTTATACCTTTTTAAATGATTTATTATTATGATTATTATGCTGTTATGATTTATTTCTTAAATTGCGCATAAAAAAATTCGAGTTTCTTAATTAAAGAGCAATAATATTAGTAATTATAATAAAATATTACTATTAATAATAAAGGTAAATCGTTTCCCCAAAAATATGCCTATATGACAAACTCGGTAACTCTATTTTAAAAAGAAAACAAAAAGTTAAAATGGAAGCAAAATTGAGCCAACAGAATATTTTAAAATTATTAAAAGTGTGCTTCGATGTCTAAATCGCACCTTTTAATCAATAGGGGTTTTACCCAACATCTCCTCTTAACAACATTTTTCTTTAATTTTTCTTTATCATTTTCTCATCAAATTTTTTTTAATTTTAAAAGTAAACAAATTTTTTTAAGTTTACGCTTCGACGACATTTTAAAAATGAACTTATACTTGCATGTGTAAACTCAAAAACGAATGGCATGAGATTCGACTATTTCGAAGAATTTTTCGTTGATAATACGTATACAACAATTGCATGCCACTACTTGCATTTGTAAACGCAGGGTAAACAAAGCAAAAAAGTCATATTATGTAAAAAATGAAAATAAAATAAATAAATGAAAGTGTGTTATGCAAGATTTTTTTTATTTGTTTTCTCTTTATAAAAATAATTTTTTTTAAATTAATTTTTTTAATATTTTTTTAATTTATATTTATCCCAAAATTTCACCAATTACAATTAAAAAGTAACTTTATAACTTTTTCAAAATAATATTTTTTTAAGCCTTAGCAATATTTCATAATTTTTGTGTTAATTTCTGGTTTTCTTATTGTTGTCGTTTTAGAAAAACTCAAATAAACCACCCTCTTTATGGTTGTGCTATTTGAAAAGCAGTTGGCGAATGTTCACATTGGGTGGCCTGTTAAAACTGTTGGGTGATTTATTTGCGGTAATTGGCCCACTGGCCATACAACAAATTGTACAATACATTGAGAGTATGTATGGCATGCACAACAACATAAAGAAGAACAGCAGCAATAATGCATTACTTCAAATGAACACAACCGAGAGCAATATCACTAACAGCAACAATATAAGCCGAGGCAATAGCAATACATCAATTGCTATGCCAGAGATACAAACGTCATTACTAGCGCAAGCATTGTCAACATCATCATCATCATCAGCAGTAGCATCATCATCACTATTATCCCTAAAAGAAAATGAACATTTAGGCAGAAGTATTAGAAGTCACATTAACATCCAGGCAGCAGTTGTTAAAACTGTACAACAAATAGTCACACAAGCAAGCGATGCTGCAGCGGCAACAGGATCAATATGGATGCCAAATTTAAATGTCAGTTATAGCAATGACTACAATAGTAATAGTAATATATTTTACAATCACCACAACAATAACAACAACAACAACTATGCCCATAATCAAATTGCCAATGGCTACGATTACATTGATACCACATCCTACTCATCAGAAACATTGTACTCGTCTACCCCTTATCACTCTTCCACACAATACTCCAGTGGAGCTGAAGTGAAAATTTACTATCCAACATGGTTAGATTTATTATCGAATGGTTGGGCTGTTGCCTGGATTGTTTTGTTGGCCGCATTGGCACAGGGTGCCTTATCACAAGCCTCTACTCACATACTCAATATGACTGGCATACGAATTAAGACATCACTGCAGGGTCTTATTTATCGTAAAACACTATTGTTAAATTCAACATGTATTATTGATGATTCTAATGCTACCACCCCTGCCACATCTACTACATTTCAAACAACAACGACAAATCATGTTTCAAATTCTTCTAGAAATGAAGCTAAAACTGCCGCAATTACGCCTGAAATCGGAAATAAAATTGAAAATAGTGTGAATAGTAATTGTTATAAAATGAATGATTCAAATATTTCCAATACCAAACACAATGATTTCAATTACCTTAAGGCCTGTAAAATGGACAAGAAAGAAATGAAAAATTGTAAGTGTGTGATAAAGAAATTTGAAATATTATTATTATTATGCATTTAATATCACTGCCAAATGAAACGTAGAAAAGGAGGCATACTACAGTGAGAACTGAAAGTGTAACGCGGTTCTATTTTTAGCTGGGGTTAGGTTTAGTCTTTCCAGGCATTCGCTGGAACTATAACGATAAATGTATATTCGTCTGCTAGGTGACTTGATTACGGCAAATACAACATAATTTCGTGAGTCCTTGTATTCGAACAAATATAAAATAACTTCGGCAGACCTTATATTCGTAAACCATTCTGATGGAGATGTTGAACTTGCTCTTCGTCTTGTTCAGACAGCTCCCATCACTAAAGATTCCCCTACGCTCCGACATAACTGCAATCATACTGTTACTCTAGTAGCGATGTCGAATTTTTCCCAAGGGCGAGCAGTGACTTCGTCATTTCGTAATCGATTGAGGGGCAACGAATTTTGGACAATCTGCAAGTGGTTATCGTAGACCTTCTGCCGGCAATTTCTTTCAGCGACCATTTGCGTAACTTGTTTGAAAATTCGACCACGAGGGGTATTGATGACACGTCCAGGTTCGAGTCATTCCTCGCACATTGATCGTCCATCTCATTTCACCAATGCCCTAATGCCCCGGGACCCGAAATATCCGTTCACGGTGTCCTCCCAGTAGGGACAGAGTTTGAATGCACGTAATTACGCATCTCCACTTCAGCATCTTCTAATCAAGGATCTTAATGGCGGCTAGACTGTCCACCGTCGCTATAAGTTTCCCAATATAGCATATACATATATCTGTCTGGAACACGATGCAGGTGTCGAGTAGCCTTAGTGAGAGTGAAAGGTTAAGATCGTTACAGAATAATAATAATATAAAAATTATAACCTTAAAATGATCTTCAGATTGATCGACAAAGCTATCCGACCGGGTTGTTCGGACTAATAGATGTCGAATTTTTTAAAAAGGTTTTTCGAATGCCGAATTACTCGGTTTTTTTGCTTGGAAAAATCTGGTTTTAGATTTTTTCCCTTATTTTGTTTGCTTGGCGAAAACTCAAAGTACAAGTGCTGCTTTGTCAGTGTAAAGGCTTTTCATAATTTTTATTATTTTAGTGAATTTTATTTGTTAAAGTCAGCAAAACGTTCACAGTGCCACTAATACTATATTGTACAATAAGGTGCTAGAAATTTCAATAGGGATCACAAATTGGATCACGAATTGGATACACTCCTAAGTTCTATGCACGAGGTAAGTCTGTACTCAAACTGGAAATGGACTATTATCCAGAGTTTGCATACTAGACACTAATCACCCACTTGCCCACGCATCCCTGGCGTATGATAGATTGCTTAACTTATTTGGCCAGATTCCTAGCAGAGACAAGAACCATTTATTTTACGGCACCACGAAGAGGTATAAGTCAGAACTTCTCACAGCCCATACTTTTGTGACTACCAGCTGATCTCCCCTGACAACTTTATAATTCGAATATAACTAGATTATGGTTGCCTCAATCATGTTTCTTTCTTTACGAGTGTTCAGATTATTGATTAAAGATTAGCGACGATTTTGCTTATGAACAAAATAACTTCAGCCTTTTCGCGGAATACAAGTTTACACCACGTTTTCCTTAGTCTTTCATTCCGAAATCTTTACGCCAGACCATTTATCGGTCAGTCATTTTTTACTTTAAACCATTTGCGTTTAATGTTCCACTTGATCAAGTAACACATACCCAAACGCTGCAAACGTCTGCAGATGGAAAATTTACAGTATTCAACAAAACTAATGGCTACAGCAGCAATACTTGCGGCATAAAATACCATTTCTAGCCCTTCACAGGGACCTTAGTTATAATCAAAGTTGTAGTAAACAATTAAGCAGGAAAGGTGTTTCGTTTCTAGGAACTTTACGACTCTAAGCATGAAGAACCTCCATGATATGATACCAAAAGAAAATCCCGTTCATATTTGGTGAGTTTTAAAAATACTCACCACTTTTGTTACGCACTATATGAGGTGTTGTATAAAGAAGACTCTACCTAATAAATTCAAATTTGTGCTAAAACACATTGTATGGTGTTGGTCTTATTAACAAAATTCTAACTTTTATTCTGACAATATTTAGTTCTGAATATAATTATTTATGAAATAGAAGAAAGGAGAATAATAATAATGTTGAACTTATTGCAAATCAAATCCAAACAATTGAAATTCCATTTCTTTTGTCAAATTTTTGGCATCAAGAATTCTTTATTATTATTATTATTAATAATATTTTTGATATCAATACTAAGATTTGAATTAAGTTTGATTTAAGGATGATTGCTGGCACGCGCTCAGAAAAGAAATTTTAATATTAAATTTAGCCTTGAACCTGTGGTAGTAATGAAAAATATTTCATAATAATTTTATTATTGCGATGAATGCAGAGAAGTATTTTAAAGGCCATATAGAAAATTAAAATATACAAATAAATAAATAAATAAATAATAATGAGGGGTCATATAAAAATACTTAAAGGATATTTTTTTAAACTTTCTTCTTTCTATTTAAAGAAATTTATAATATGTATTCAAATCTTATCTCTAAATTGGTCCGAACATAGGGCATAAGAGTATCCTGGACCTCGTTGGGAAAGAGGTTAGGGCTGCTCAGATGCCGATGGAACGCATGAGTAGAAGAAAGGTAGTCGAGAGGCTGCATCGGACACTCATTGCGGAAGGCATTATACACAATGAGTGTATGGAGAACGACATCAGCATTTTTACTGATGGTTCTCTTATGAGTGGCAGGGCAGGAGTAGGTGTATTCTCTGTTGAGCTGAACTTGTCCTGTAGTCTGTGTCTGGGGAGGTACGTGTCAGTTTACCAGGCATAACTGCTTGGGTTGCTGCATGCGTTGGATCACTTGCTTGAAAGCCGAGTGCATGGGAAAAGGGTTCTCATTGCACTTGACAATCAGTCCGTTATAAAACGCATGAGGTGACGTTAAGGGACACATAGGCACAGCTGGGAATGAAGCTGCAGACGAGCTAGCAAAAAGGGGATCTGATGTGGATTTCAGTGGACCAGAACCCAGGGTTGCCCTAGGGAATGGCCTAGTGCAAGCTAAAGTTCTTCAATGGGTAAACTCATTACACCTGAATAGGTGGAGGGAGAATACCACATGTAGACAGGCTAGAATGGTGCTCAAAGAGCCCCTCGGCAGGAAGGTCAGCAAGGTGCTCGGATATAATAGGGCTACTTTAAGCTGGATCACTGCGTTTGTGACAGGACATGGAAACTTCAAGTACCATCTGGCTAAGATGAAAGTCATAGAAGATGATACTTGCAGACTATGCCTGAAAGAGGCTGAGACGGTAGCGCACATTGTGTGTGAATGTCCAGCAATGGCTAGCATAGGGCTTAAGACCACGGGCAGACACTTGTTAGATGTGAATGTCATGGGGGAACTAAGCCTTAGACAAATGCTAGCAATTACAAAAGACTCCGTGATGAGGAAGAGTGTCGACAGTTACCAGTCGACAGTCTGAAATCACTTTAGTCAAGAGTAAAGGCTAGGGCTAGCACGAGACTCAATTGAAAGTAAGGTGGTTGTGTTTACGGATCGGTTCCCTGAAATCAATTTGAGGAGCGAAATGGGGGTCGAAAAGGGACCCAGAAAGTAAGTGGTTTGCTTTGATATCCCCCCATACATTAATAATATCTCTAAATTATTGATTATTAGGTATTACCAATATAATAACTAGTTTATTGCATTCAAAACTTAATAATAAAGAACTATCTAATATTGCGAGAGCCGTCTCGCCAGCCTCCATGTGTCAGTTTTTTCCAGTCTCTGCTGCCCATGAAATTGTAGTAAATCGCGCGCTAGAGTGTTAGGAATGGACCATTAATTTGCTTACGTACTTGGACGAATATGTATTTGCTACTTTATGGACAGTGGGAATTTGTAGATCTCTGTGTATATTTTCATTTCTTATGTACTAGGGGGCACTTACGATAAGTTCTAAAATCCTAGACTGTTTTCTTTGTAACTTCTGAATATTAGATGCGAAGCAGTACCCCACAGCTGAATGCCACATGTCCATATTGATTTTATTATGGATTTGTATAAAAGCACTTTGTAGTCCAAAGGCAGGGTTGAGTTAAAACTTATTTGCCAATGTAGGTGACTTGTTCAAAGCTTTATGGCCGTTATTTTTACCTCAATATGACGGGACCACGTTAGGCGTCGATCTAGGTGGATATCCAAATATCTAACGTGCGTTTCCGCTGGAACCGTGGTATTTGTTATTGTTATTGGTTGGCAATTTCGCTTTCTGAGGGAAAAGGTTACGTGTACACATTTCGATGGGTTTACTATTATTCTCCAATTTTTCAACCAGTCCTTTAGCTCATGAATGTGCGACTGAAGTTGTTGAGAAGCAACTTTCGGATCATTATTAATACTTATAAATGCAGGGTCATCTGCAAACGCTGATGTATATGTATTTGCGCTTGTCGCCATATCCGCTGTATAGATGAGATATAATAGCGGCCCTGGTGTACTACCTTGAGGGACCCCTGCAGGGATTTCCCCTTTTCTAGAAAATTGATCCTTTAACCTTATCTTACCTTCTGTTTGTTAAATAGCTATTCAGAAGCTTGTGAAAGTTTTCAGGTGCCTTTTGTAGTTAATCACAAAGCTAGGGGTGAACCAATCTCTAAAGATACTGCTAAGCGTTGGAACGTGAGATTGGGCAGAACAGTGAAGCCAAAATGTGGAGATGTTAAGCTCTGTTGAAAGTTCGGTGTTAATTGACCAATGGAGGAATTCTTAACAGATGGACAAGGTGGACGGGTCAGTTTTCAAGGACACTCCTGAAGAAGCAGCTGAGACGGTAGCTCACATTGAGTGCGAATATCCAGCACTGGCTATCATAAGGCTTAGGACCACGGGCATACACTTGTTCATCGTGAATGCTCTAGAGAACTTAAGCCTTAGACAAATGCTAGCAATTACAAGAGACTCAGTGTTAAGGAAGCAGGGCGACAGATACCACCCGACAGTCTGAAATCACTACAGTCAAGAGTAAAAAGTAATCTTATCATGAGACTTAATGAAAATAAGAGAGTCAGAAACTACAAATCGGTTGCCTGAATAAATTCAAAGAATGAAGAGGGTCGAAAAGGGACCCTTAAAGTAAGCGGAGTGCTTCGATATCCCTCCCTCTTTAAGTATTTTATTATATCGCACTTGTGCAACAATAGTCTATTTTCATTTTTGTAAACAGCCGACATTTTTAATATCCTGTAGAAGCTACTATAGTTTTCTCCACTCTTTTTTATTTAAAAATAAATTTTTCCTTTCCATAAACTTCAACGTAAAATTTAAAAGTTTTTTGCTTCTACTGATAAATTTTAAAATTTGAGTTAATACACTGTTGATGCACCAGCACTATTTTATAAATTTAACTACTGCCCTCGTATTACGGAAATACTTATTTCATTCAATTGTTTTTCAATTTACATCTACACACTTAAAAACACTTTTACTCTTATGGCTCATAAATTTTTTTTGACATTTCTTTCCAATCATTTCCTCTTTTTTTTACAGCTTTTAGTGACATTGGTGCCATTACAAATTTGATGTCGGAAGACACTTTAAATATAATGTCCTTCTTTTGGATTGCTCATTATGTTTGGGCCATACCCTTAAAAGTAAGTAGAAATACAATTTTCTCTACTCAAATGCAAAATATAAAATGCAACAAATTAAAAACAAAGTCTGTCAGGCAGCCATCCTTCTTCTTTAATAGCCCATGGACCATAAATTATTCGATTCAGCAAAATAATAATATTATTTTTGTGCTGTTGAAATAAAGTATAAAATTAATGGCTTTTAAATACAATTATGTTACATTTGCAGAAAAAAGAAATAAAATAAAATTTATACATCTACAAAGGCCAACAAAAATCCATAGTTAAAGATTTATTTTTGCAGGAAAAATAAAATCAGAGAAATACTTGACTTAAGATTTAAATTAAATGTGATTTAATACAAAAATTGTCTACAGAAATCAAAATATTTTACAATAATTTATGTTAAAATACAAGAATATTAATGATTTCTAAGTGCATATGGTGTTTGCTACGAATTGTAAAGAATTTATATAATTTTAAAACCCAAAGACATATTGTTTTTATATTGAAAGAAAAGGAACATTTTGTGCAAATGGCTTTTTAATATGTTTCTGTTTGATTTTTAAAATCTTGCCATACGTGACGTATGATTAATATTAATTTCATGTATTTGCCGAAGTACATCTGAAATATTCCTTATAACTTTTCACCTAAAATATATATTATTAAACCAATAACAACGTTAAAAAGCTTACTAACTAAGGATTTCTAAGTATTTATAAACAGTTTGAAATAAATTCAAATTCTAATTAATATAAGTTGTTGTTTGTGAAAAAAATAATTTTCAAATATTTTGAAATTTTTAAAATTATGAATGTAATCAAAAAAATATTTGGAATATTGGTTTACTGAGGGCATTTTCTTTTACATAACTTTAGCGGCAGGCAACCACCAAATGAAGATGTTAGGTTATGTAATAAAATGGGGAGAAATTAACTTCAATATAAAACTTCGGATTACAACGCAATTTCACATCATTTGCGGAAGTTTTTTATTTTGTGCCTTAAAAGAAATTTGAAGCCAATGGTTGTATAATCCTCTCAAGTGCATTCAGTGAGGTGGGTACAAGTGACAGCGTGAAGGGTTGTAGGGAAAATAAATGATGTAAAATTACATGACAATAGCTCGTGTCAATATAAAAAGCACCTTTGTCCATTTCCAGACGACTTATGGAGAAAAAAGATTCGAATTGATGTCAAAAATGAAATACAAAATTAAAATGGGGATTTGTTGGTTTAATACACTTGCGATCAAATGATTAGAACCACTTTACTTTCCGTTTTTAGTAGGCCATATCATATTCAATTTTTTGTCGACAGCTAAAATTTAACAACCCTCGGAAAGTGCACGTTTTTCAAATGACAAAAAGAAAACAACAATAGTTTTTCAAGGTACCAATGAAACACACCGATTGCTTACCCAATCTTATGTTGATTGGGTGCCATCGGCTTAAATGCGCCAGTATAAAGAAAACGACTTCATCACTTGAGTTGAGTAACAGAACTAAATTTATTCTTTTATTTCTCTATCACTATTCTTAAAACTAAGGCGCTACTACACCTCGCATTTGCAGGGTTGCATATTATAGGTGGAGATGCCACTATAACAGGGATGGTTGTTGCGGTTCAGAAGTGGTGATTTTGATATGGAAGACAAAGAAAGCCACAAAAACATTTGCAAGCAGCAGGATTTATCAAAAAACAAGGAAATCAAAAAACATACGAATTGAAAGCCAGAGACCTTGAAAGTCGGTTTTGCACATCCGAATTGCTGCTTGAAGGTTAGAAAATAAAATAAACTTTGCACTGAACCATTACTTGCAATAAAAAATGGACCCATTACGATAATCCGAAGCGTAAGACATCCTATGTAAAGCCCATCCAACAACCCGAGTTGATACCAAACCCAAATATCCATGGCAGCCATATGGTGGGACCAAAACAGTCTTTTCTATTATGAGTTTTTTAAATCTAGGCAGACCATCACAGGGAATTTGTACCGAACGCAACTGATTTCGTTTGAAGCTAGACATAAAACAGCAATATTCCGTCATGACAACGATCGGCCACATGTTGCAAAACCTGTTAAAAACTTTAGGGAAAATAGTGGTTGTGCAATTTTGCCTCACCCACCTCATAGCACAGACCTTGCCTCTCCTGACTACTGTTTACTCCGATCGACACCGAACGCTCTCTCTGGGATACGGTTCACTTTGGAGCAAGGTATCCGGTATTATTTTGATTCGTTCTTAGGCTCAAAAAAAGGTGAGCAGTACTTTTGGCGTGGAATCCATAATCAATATGTTGTCGGAAAGATGGGTTGTAGCTCACAATGGCCGATACTGTGATGATAATTGTAAATAAAACAAATAGTTGTTAGAGAATTATCTTAATATTTTTTAATATGATAGAAGGATCTATGACAATTATGTGTGAAACTAAATGTCGAGCCGGCCGGCAAGCATGCATAGGTGTTTTCACATTTTCTGCAGACCCGGTTTGCTGACATTTGCGCGCGCTTCTCACGATTGTGGACACATTTAGTCGATTATGCTGACCCAAAAAAAAAATCACGAAGTGCACGAAATGCATTTTAATTTTAACCCATATGGTCGTAAAGACTTCAACAATCTTAACGTGCTGCTCAATTGTTAAGGTGTAACTCACAACTAACATCGTGCATTATGGTTGGAACACCCTATACTTTTGTATAACTGTAGACTCAAAATTCAAAGAGGTAAGGCCTACTACAAACAGTGCTTCTAATCCTCGATTCGAGGGTGTATAAATCTAATCAGGCTACTACAGAGAAAACTGAACTCAGTACTTGCAGCTCTGCAAGTGATGGCACCAATTGCCTAAACCCATTGTCAGCGATCGTTATCGGACAAACGGGATACGGAGTAAACTAAATTTGTAACATTACATTACATGGCCTCCTATAAACAGTCGAATGGAGAGTCTTAAACGAGTCGTCGTATTCTTTAGAAGTATTATTTTGGAGATATGAGACAACGTCTAGCATGCGAGCATTTCTTGTTTTAAGATGAAGTAATAAGTGCGATTCATTTGTAGCCTTAGTTATTGGCAGACATTGGACAATACTTTGAATCAAAAGTATATAAAAATGTTACTTAACACAAAAGTTTTGTGTATTTTAATGAAGGCAAAAGGAAATTTTTTCCTCTAATATTTTGAAATAAGTAACAGCCTTTTCATAACAAACACACATTTCAGCACCATTATCAGTAAACAAGCAAAGCTTTTGTTAATTGGGTTTTTAAGAGAAAAAGTAAAGAAACATCACAAATAAAAATATAACATATGTACGTTACAAATGTTAACTTCAGCTACAAATCCGAGCATGTGCGAGTGTGTAGGTGCATGGTTAATTTTGTATGGGTCTATATACTGACTCGCATTCTGCAAAGATTCAAGACCGCAATTTTCATGTACAAAGACGAGGGGATATACGGTACGTTTAATACAACATGTGTGCTACGTATTTCCATAAAATATTATTTGTTGTAGCATAAATCATGTTTAAACACACACAGACATGTCGCATGAATTAATCAGCAAGATCTTTAAGTACCTGCATTTTTCTCCAGAAATATTTAATTACTATCTTTAAGGCATATAAATCTTTTCATTTCTTCTTTTTCACCACAAGCTTAAGTTGAAAATTCTTACTCGAACTTCTATGGCTGAACTTAATTTACTTTAATCTACTGCAACACACCTGTAAGAGTTATTCAACTTTTTGTAGACTATAAGTCATTGTCAGCTTTTGGTTTGTAAATACAAATGTGTATTTTATGTGTGTGTTTTCCATTATTCAAATGATCTAAAAACATTATATAATGCTTTTGTCTTCCATTTGAATGTTCGACACAAATATATTTAAATACACGTGCAATTTCAATGAATAACAAAATATTGTAGTCTGTTTTCAGGTGCATACGCCTCGTATTTGTGTGCTCGCTTTCTTTTGGGGGAAAAGTGTGTTTCACTTTCCTCTGCTCTAGTTAAGAGTTTTAAATTAAAATTAATTATGTTTGTTGATACTTTCTGACACTTTGGGCTCCCAAAACTATGCAATACATTCTTTTGGATTTATGCTTCGTGGAAACATTTTGTGTAAACATTTTAGTAGTAAAATTTTGAATTAAAAAATCTTATATTCGATTAATTAGTTCACAGCCTTGAGGTTCTTAATATATATTTTTTTCATTATTATTTATAAATAAAAAGAAAATATTCAAGATCTCAAGCTTGGGAATTAATTAATTAAATAAGATTAGAAGGTAAAAAAATATAGTAACTTTTTTTATATAAAATTATAATTTTAAAATATAAAATATGCGTAGATGTGCTAGAAATTTTAAGCTAAAATTGAGTGTTGGAGTGAAAAATCTAAAGTTGAAGTTTGTACTAAAAACTTTGTAGAATAATTTTGATACCAAAACTTAATTTTGACTTGAAATTGTACAATTTTGCTTAAATATAATTTTAAGACTTCAATTTGCAATTTGTACTAAAATTAAGATTTTGTACTAAATTTTAAGCTTTGTACTAAAACTTAATTTTAAGTTTTAATTTGTTTGTTATTGTAAAATTTGGTATTCAAAATATTTCCATCATTGTACTAAATTTTGAAATTCTGTATTAAATTGTAATTTTATATTTTATAATTTGAAGTAAAACTCAGCACTTGAGTTATAATTTTGTGCATAAATTAAAATTTTAAGGCAAAAAGCTGTACTAAAACGTTGTACAAATAATTTTCCATTTTGACTACATTTGTGATAAATTCAATTCTGGTACTTAGTTTTAGATTTTGCACTTTGGTATTAAATTTTAAAATTTTAAATTTAATTTTAATTAAAAAAATTTTAATTTAAAAAATTTTAACTTTGCGTACAATCAAACTTTTTTGTAATTTATAAGTTGATGCTTAAATTAATTGTTTTAAATATAATTCTAATAATAAAATTTGTACAAAAAATTTGGACTCTAAAAGTCACATTTCGCCTTAAATACAGGGTGTCCGCCGGGAAGGTATACTACTTTGTTTGCCTATAATTTTTGATTAAATGAAAGGGAATGGATCATATATTGATAAATGTTTTATGTAATGTCGGCAATTATGTATGGAATACAATATCAGATAAGTGTCCGTCTCTGTTAGCCTCACAAATGCGAGCCCTTTTGAACACATTTTTCATTACATTCTCACACATTTCTCGCGGTATTTCATTAATGTCATCACGAATATTTTGCTTGAGTTGTTCTAGCGTTTCTGGTTTGTTTGCATAAACCTTGTTTTTCAGATATCCCCTCACAAAAAGAAGTCCGGAGCAGTTAAATCAGGCGACCGTGGAGGCCTATGGAAAGAGATCTCGCAGTAATGCCATTGTAATCCTGGCTGTATGCGATGTGGCACCGTCTTGTTGAAACAACATGTTAGTCAAGCCCAAAGCATGCAGTTGTACCGTTAAAAAGTTTTCATTAATATCACGATATCGCTCCCCATTGTCTGTCACCGTGATGCCGTTATCAGTTTCAAAGAAGTAAGGTCCAATGATTCCTCCTGACCAAATTGCACACCCGACTGTCGCTTTTAATGAATGCAAAGGTGACTGATGAATAATTTTAGGGTTTTCCATTGCCCAGAACCGACTATTCTGTTTATTCACATATCCATTCAAATGAAAATGTGCCTCGCCACTCATTATGATTTTTTGATTAAAATCGGGGTTGTCATGGGCGAGCTGTAGCATCCTATTGGTATATGTACGGCGGCGTAAATGGTCTTCTGGAAGAAGCTCTTGTGTCAACTGAATCTTAAATGAAAACAAATGCAAGTTTTGTGCAAAATTATGGCCAAAGTTGTTCTTTAAAGACCAAGCTTCTGAGCACGGTGTCGAATGAGGTTGATAGAATGTTTTGAGTACTTTCTTGAACAGCAGTAATGTTTTTAGCCGATCTTGCAATACGTTGTGGTCCATGCTTGGGCTTATCAGCTACAGTCCCTCTTTCTTCGAAATCATTCACTACACGATAAATAGTGCGTCTTGTTAGCACGTTGTTGCCCCCAAAAATTTCACGTCACTTTCTCATCGCCACAGTAATCAATTAAAACACGTTGGTTTACCGAATATTTTTCCATAATAAATTTGTCACGCCTCTACTTCACGACTGCCAAATATGAACTGTCAAGGCTAATGTCTTGACAATGGCGACAAAACAAAGTAGTATACCTTCCCGGCGGACACCCGGTATAATTTTGAAATTTATATTTAGATTTCGTACTAAATTTAAAAATTTTGTACTAAATTTTAAACTTTAATTTAAAGATATTTTTTGTACTCAAATTTGTTTGTATAGTTTTGTAAAAAATAATCTTTGTACAATAAATTTTGAAATAAAATGTTACTAAAATTATAGCTGTTCTGGAGCTTTTTTTAATTTAATTGATTAAAATTGTCCAAGCTTGAAGGTCTTTTTTTTTAAATTATATTTTTATTTTTCGATGTTGCGCTACTCCATTGTGTAGCATCATCAGGAGATAAAAATAACAAACAAATTATATGTTTATGAAAAAATTATTGTGACAATAGCGAAATATCGAAAAATAAAAATATAATTTAAAAGTAAAGACCCTCAAGCTTGGACAATTTTGTCATAAAGCTCCTTCACATTTCCAAAATATTTACACAAGTAATATTTAGTAGAGTGTTAAGAATTTTAATAAATATAACAAACATTTTAGTTTTGTTATACAATACTATTTCGTGCTTTATGTTATAAAATTTCTTAAAATTGCTCCTAAAAGCAGGCAATTATTTGTGAATTAAGTTCTACATTAAAATCCTACAATACGTATGATTAATAATAATAAACACAACCGTAAGCAAACAGACAATTTTAACATATTTTATTTTTACATCTTCTGGTAACCTGGAAAGTTGTTAAGATATAAATACTCTTAACAATTGTGTTTAATTATGTTTCATTTTAGTCTTCTGAGAAATTTATTTATACACATTTTCCTGCCGGTTGTTTTCTCACATACGTACATATTTATAATAAGGAAATCTTTAAGTAGATATTAAAACTTCTTATGTTTTGTTAGTTTAATTTATAACAAATGAAAATGATTGCAACATTATTCCATTTAATATTAGTAATTATCAAAATATTAAAATTTTCCTTGGAGAGATGCCTCTAAAAGTATGCTATAGATTTTATTTTAATTCTATACTAAAATCAACTATTTAAATCTTTTATATATTAATTATTTACATATATCTTTTATTTTATTTAGATTTGCATAGTCATGTATTTGTTGTATTTAAAGTTGGGCATAAGTGCAATTATTGGCTCTTTTGTGTGCATTTTAACTATGACTCCTTTACAGTTTCTGATTGGCAAGGCAATGTCCCAAAATGCTGAAGTTATGGCAGTAAGTTGTTATAATTAAATACATAGATTTTAACATTACCTTAAGCTTTGGTTTTAATTGCATTTTTTTTATAAAAACAAAGAAATATATATTATATATTTCACAACAGTAGCTAGTTGAGAGAAACATTTACTACCTAGAGAAAAGCCCTAAAGTATGCCCCGGTTTTGAATTGATATTATAACCCACCAAGCAGTCTTTAGAGTTTATAATTGTTAATTGTTATGCTGTATTAAATAATTTTTTTCTTGCTTATACAATACTTTACATTTATTGTAATACATTTTAATTATTTTTAATTAAAATTGTTTCTTTCTCTTGCATTTATTGCAGTAAAAAGATTTCTTTATTATGCCCCTCCCTTGATGGATTTATATAATATTCATTTAGGGCTTTAAGAAATTAAAACAAACCCCCAGTTTAACAATTACTAACAAAAATTTAATTCCACAAAAATATATTCAAGTTTAGGGTTTGAGAATTTTATTTAAAATTGGCCAATTCTCAAAATCTTGTATGAGGTGTAAGTCGTAAATTATTGTCGGTAAATTCTCTACAAATATTTCTTTCGAAACAGGTTTATATAGAAATTAGCAACAATAATTTATGGTCTAAAGCTCATACAAGATTTAGTGAATGGCCTTACTAATCTATTATTTAGTATAGCATAGTTTAAGGCGTTTGTTTATATTAAACAATAAAGTAAGAATTTTATTTTAATTTCTTTAGAAATATACTGACAATCGCTTAAGGAAACTCCACGATTGTTTTATCGGTATCAAGCTAATCAAATTGAATGCTTGGGATAATGTTTTTATAAGAAAAATAACTGCAGCTAGAAAACAAGAATTGAAGTATTTGAACAAAGACTCTTTCTACTGGACCATAATGAGTAAGTTTAAAGTTAATAAAAAAAGAAATTACAAGTTAAAGGGGGGTTTGTGTTTTGTGTTCCAGCAATTCTTACACACATCTGTTCGGTTTTAATTACTTTCGTTACTCTGGCGGTTTATGTTTATCGCGAATCAGGAGCAGACTTTACAGCCAGTCGTTTATTTTCCGCCCTGGCCTTATTTCAACAGCTAACCGTGCCCTTGCTAATATTTCCCATAACAGTGCCCATAATTCTATCGGCTGTGGTGTCCACTAGGCGACTAGAGACCTTTCTGTCTGCCAATGAAATACAAAAACAGTTTGAAGGCATACGCAATATGGCTCGTATACTAAGCAAAAGTGATGCCTCTTTAGATATGTATGAGAGTACAGATAAATCACAATCCCTGCCTTCAAATATATGCCTGAAAAGTTGCAATGAAAAACCTAAAATAAAAATTGTCATACCAGATAAGCCGGCACCATTGGCCAACTCAGAGCCTCACACACCTTTAGCAATATGTGATGTCAAAGAGCCTTTACGTTTTTCAGATGACCATAGAAATTTATCGCTACATGCTCGTAAAGAGCTGTTGCGCAATACTCCATATGTAGTAATAAGGCCGAGGAAATTACATATGGGAGGTGTGGCGCATACAACGGCTACACCGGCCGCCTTCAATGTGGTTCAAAAGAAAACCGATTCTTGGCATCGTGACTCTTTGTTGCTGAAAATGCCTGATGATATTGCGGTATCGGTGAAGGATTGTAAATTCTCTTGGCATCCCCAAAAGCTGGTACAAATTTTGTATATACATGATATTGTTATACCCAGGGGCAAGTTGACTATGATTGTGGGTAAAAATGGCAGTGGAAAGTCTTCTTTGTTATCGGCTTTGCTAATGGAAATGCCTTTGATATCGGGTGATATGATATGGAATAAGTGAGTATTAATTGAAATAATAAATATATTAATAAATTTTTGGACATGGACATGGACATGGACATGGACATGGACATGGACATGGACATGGACATGGACATGGACATGGACATGGACATGGACATGGACATGGACATGGACATGGACATGGACATGGACATGGACATGGACATGGACATGGACATGGACATGGACATGGACATGGACATGGACATGGACATGGACATGGACATGGACATGGACATGGACATGGACATGGACATGGACATGGACATGGACATGGACATGGACATGGACATGGACATGGACATGGACATGGACATGGACATGGACATGGACATGGACATGGACATGGACATGGACATGGACATGGACATGGACATGGACATGGACATGGACATGGACATGGACATGGACATGGACATGGACATGGACATGGACATGGACATGGACATGGACATGGACATGGACATGGACATGGACATGGACATGGACATGGACATGGACATGGACATGGACATGGACATGGACATGGACATGGACATGGACATGGACATGGACATGGACATGGACATGGACATGGACATGGACATGGACATGGACATGGACATGGACATGGACATGGACACGGACATGGACATGGACATGGACATGGACATGGACATGGACATGGACATGGACATGGACATGGACATGGACATGGACATGGACATGGACATGGACATGGACATGGACATGGACATGGACATGGACATGGACATGGACATGGACATGGACATGGACATGGACATGGACATGGACATGGACATGGACATGGACATGGACATGGACATGGACATGGACATGGACATGGACATGGACATGGACATGGACATGGACATGGACATGGACATGGACATGGACATGGACATGGACATGGACATGGACATGGACATGGACATGGACATGGACATGGACATGGACATGGACATGGACATGGACATGGACATGGACATGGACATGGACATGGACATGGACATGGACATGGACATGGACATGGACATGGACATGGACATGGACATGGACATGGACATGGACATGGACATGGACATGGACATGGACATGGACATGGACATGGACATGGACATGGACATGGACATGGACATGGACATGGACATGGACATGGACATGGACATGGACATGGACATGGACATGGACATGGACATGGATATGGACTTTGAGATGGACATAGATGTGGAGATGGACATGGATATGAAGACGGGCATGGCTATAGACATGCAGATAGAGATGAATACGGATATGGAGATGGACAATGAGATGACCGTTCATATGACATGGACGTAGGTACATGGATATGGACATGGATATTGATATAGATATGTACATGAAGATGGACATGGATGTGACCATGGATATGACCATGGATACGAGTACGACCATTGAAATGGTCATGAATATGACCATTGACATGGATATAGACGTGGACATGGATATGATCATTGATACTATATTCATATCAATGGCCATATCCACATCTATATCTATATCAGTGGTCATGTTCATGTCCATTTTAATGGTCATATCCATTTACATCGTGGACTTCGATATGAAGATTGGTATGAATAAAGACGTGTACATGCATATGGATATGGCTATGGATATGGGCATAAATATTGACCTGGCTATGGACATGGGCATGAATATGGACGTGAATAAGGACTGGGACATAGACATGCATATGGGAATGGACATGGACATGGACATGAATATTAACATGGTTATGAATATGGACATGGTATAAACCCTGAGGTGAATACTGGCACGAACATAGACATGGATACAGACATGAATATGGATATGAACATTAACATGGATATAGACATGCACATGTATATCAGCTCTGACATTGATAAAGACATGTACATTGACTTTTGATTTGATAATTCAGATAGGGTGATTTAATGTATATTTTTGGGACGAATTCCCGCCATCCCTTCTCCAGTTTAGTTGGTTAACAAACCGGTTTCGGCTATGTGCCATCTTCTGTGTCATATTTCCTTGAGAACGAACGAAATGAACATGACATAGATATTTCCTGTAAATAACAACCAACCACATAATCAATGCAACCAAGCTCAAGTTTCATTCGTATACTTGAACATTTCGGTAGATAAAGTAACAAACGAATTTCAACAAACATTTTATTTCTCCTGAAAAAAATGGTATCAGTTTTATACGTTTGACTTAACGCTGTGTATTTGTAAATAATTTGTAACCCAACAAAACCACACTATCATTATCAATTTCATTAATATTTTTGAAATATTAATTTTGCGTTTCTGTAATTAATAAACTCTTTCATTTGTTTGATTCATCATGTTCATTGGAATAGTCTGTGTGTGTCTGTCTATCCATCATCTATTCAGTTATTTGGTTTGCTCAATAATGACAAGAGATTATTGCAACTGTTTGTTGCATATGATGTGGTTCTCGTGCATCACTTAATTCGATTTTTACTTTTCTCCTAATTGGATTTATAAAATTGGATTTATGTACGTTAGTGGTGTAAAATGTTTACACAATCTATTTAAGTTTTACACAATTATTATTTTTTCATACATTTTAGAGAGACGGGAAAAATAATTGTGTAAATTTGATAATAATTTTTGGATTTAGTGGGTGTTTTAAAATTCAAACATGATAAATAGTAATTGGCGAGTTACTTTCGTTGTAATCGCATGGGAAACAGACAGATTTTTCACTGTTATATAAGTTTGTGTCGATTTTAGTTAAAACAAAATTTCAGAGAATTATTACAAATGGTTAGCAAATATGATTAGTAATTTTAAATCTATTGACTTTTCGATTTTTGGTAAAATAACTTTTTTTTTATTTACGGCGAGAAAATCTTTTCTGCTCATTATTTAGCTGATAGATGAGATAGAATGGCAAAGAACAAAAAATACTTGAGAGGATGGGTAATTTTGTTTGACTATAAATTTATTGCTTACTTGTTTGATATAAATACATACACGTGCGAGATATGTGTAGTTTACGGACACCGACAAAGATTGAACTTAGTTGAACTTGGCATTACGAATAGATAAGAATAGGGTATTTATTATTAATGTATGCGGGGATATCGAAGCAGACCACTTACTTTCTGGGTCCCTTTTCGACCCCCATTTCGCTCCTCAAATTAATTTCAGGGAACCGATCCGTAATCACAGCCACCTTACTTTCAATTGAGTCTCGTGCTAGCCCTAGCCTTTACTCTTGACTAAAGTGATTTCAGACTGTCGCCTGGTAACTGTCGACACTCTTCCTCATCACGGCGTCTTTTGTAATTGCTAGCATTTGTCTAAGGCTTAGCTCTCCCATTGCATTCACATCTAACAAGTGTCTGCCCGTGGTCTTAAGCCTTATGCTAGCCTGTGCTGGACATTCACACACAATGTGCGCTACCGTCTCAGCCTCTTCAAGACATAGTCTGCAAGTATCATCTTCTACGACTTTCATCTTAGCCAGATAGTACTCGAAGTTTCCATGTCCTGTCACTAACGCAGTGATCCAGCTTAAAGTAGCCCTATTATATCCGAGTACCTTGCTGGCCTTCCTGCCCAGGGGCTCTTTGAGCACCATTCTAGCCTGTCTACATGTGGTATTCTCCCTCCACCTATTCAGGTGTAATGAGTTTACCCATTGAAGAAAGTTAGCTCGCACTAGGTAATACCCCAGGGCAACACTGGGTTCTGGTCCAAAGAAATCCACATCAGATCCCCTTTTTGCTAGTTCGTCTGCTGCTTCATTCCCAGCTGTGCCTACGTGTCCCTTAACCCACATCAATGTTACCTCATTCAACGAGGCATATCTGTTTAGTTTCAGAACGCATTCCAGCACCAGTTTGGTTCACTTGCCTCTTGCGTTTTATAACTGACTGATTGTCAAGTGCAATGAGAACCCTTTTCCCATGCACTCGGCTTTCAAGCAAGTGATCCAACGCATGCAGCAACCCAAGCAGTTCTGCCTGGTAAACTGACACGTACCTCCCCAGACACAGACTACACGACAAGTTCAGCTCAACTGAGAATACACCAAGAATAGGGTATAATGAAAAAGTAAAAAATAAAGCATAAATGATTAAATATATGAAGTTGTAAATTTAAGTAACAAGTAGTTAAAAATTGTTAAACTTGCTTTTTCTGAAGTTTTTATGAAGATTGTAATTGGTGAAACCATAGCTCGGGTGGACATTGTATTATAAACAAATTTATTAATTTTTCCATTATAACTTTGCATTATTATATTATCAAATAATAAAATACAATAAACATTGAGCTATTATTTAAAGTAATATACTGCTCACTCTTTTATAATTTTCCCTACAGACATAAGCCGTTCTTTACATTGAAAGTTCTTGAACTAACTGAATTTACAAAATAAATATCAATCATACGCCACATTGTCCTACAAATTATTCAAGTTACATATTTGAGTTAAATATTTAAATATAAAAAAAGAATTGAATTTTACCTGTTCTTTTGCACCTATTTCAGTTTGTCTTTTAACCAAAATTAATATGTTTTGTTTACATAAAATTTATCAGACATGGGATGAAAATCGATTTTGAAAACGAAACGATTTTAAAACGAAAAAGCTTGTGTGCTATACTCGTGCCTAAAAATTCAATTATTTAGTTAGGTCAAACAATATTTTTTTAAACTTGTTATTAAAATTAATATCCATCATACGCTCGGGTGTTCTGTATTGTCGAAGAAAAAAGTTGATTAATTTATTTGTTTATGCACACATGAAATGCACTTTTGTTTCAGAATACAATATTCTACTATAGAATAAATGTGTTCTTTAATTTATATAATTCCATATTTAATTTATTCGAATATTTTAATGTATTTTAAAATATTTTCAAAATCAATATAAATCATACGCCATAAATATTTTTAATTAAATTTTATTTTTATGTTCCTCCGACTCTGCCTAAGTACATTATTGAAGCAATTTGGCCTATGTGAATTTGTGTATATACTCTCAAAATTACAAAGAAATATCATAAAGTCATTAAAAATGTCCTCGTATGGTTTTTATTGATTTGTAACTTTTGTGCAGCCAATACTATTTGTTCGAACTTTTGCACCTTTATTACTTTAAAATAATAAATGTTTTTATGATACAAGTATTAAAAATGAATATATCAATTTTACCACGACAACGAAGATACGGCCTGCTTAGGAAATCTTAAAAAACCCCAGAAGCGGAAGAATAATAAAATGTACAAATTTTAAAATAATAAATCTATAATATTGACAAATGTACTTGTTTATGGGTTTGACAGTAGATATTCGCCTATTGCAAGTTATGTAAAAAAAGTATATGAAAATAAAGCAGGCATTGAAAGTCAAACATGTTTATGGCCAATACTGGCTGCTTTTCTTGTTACTTGGCTCAAAGCCGAAACACGAAACCAGGACTATCAGAGATAAAATGTGTTTGCATGTTTGTGAAAAATGCATGTGGTTTGCTATAAAAATAAATTCAGATATTATAAAATCTAAGTAGACTTATTGCATATAAATTGAATTTTTTGGTAATAAAAAATGTCTATAATTTTTAAAAGGATTTATGAGGTTTTTTTTACGAATGTGTGAAAAATAACAACAATTATGTCCGTTTGTTGGGGTTTGTAACGACAAGTCCATTTTGTATGTACCCTTCAGATCTGGCTGATGTTCTTTATATAGTATTAAGGCTGGAGGATCAAAAAAATATACTAACTACATCTTAGATTACTGGGGGACAGTTAAGTGCCAACTAGTTATATAATAAATTATATGGCTATTGGGGTCGTAGGTGCGATTTAAATTAGGTTCTTTAAAGAAAAAGCACTTTTAGAGGATACTGAGGAACAGGAAAGTGCACAGTGGCACGAACATGTATTCGAAGGTGATTTTTTTCAGTTGAATATATCAAAGTACACACATTCAATAAAGCTATCAATAACAAATAATAGAGCTAACAATCAGTCTTATTATTTTTTAAATCCCGGAAATTCTGGACTACTTAATTCCGTGAAATTTGTTCGATTTTTCCGAAAGTTACCATCTAAGAGACAAGATCCTTTCGCAAGTTACCTAATGCAATTCCCTGTTAAAAAAGTTGTAATTACAACTGAGTTTATGTGGTAGTGTTAAGTGGGCGATAAACAGAAACATATAAAGTGTATTGATAAATGTTAGTAATAATTAAAAAAAAAATTAAGAAATAATGGGGATTTTTAAATCGAATTTTGGGATTAGGTAGTTTTCGTTTAGGGATATTGTTAGAAACATCAAGACATGTGTCATATTTTGAAATCCTTCAGAACTGCCGGTTACTTTCATATGCAAGTTTTTATGACTGTCTCAGTTTGTTTGCATGACTTTAGGAAGTAAATATTGAACGTTTTTTATTTCTTTAAATACAAAAAATAAATTTTTAAATAAAAAATAGATTAAATTATAAATGGAAAATAAATAATACAACAAATTGCTGAAGAAATTTTAAAGCATATTTAGGTGTTTTAAATTATTTAAGTTGCTATTAAAAATTACAAGTGGTTAAATTTAACCAAGAGCTAACATTTAAATTAAGTTTAAAATTTATAGTTATATATAGGAAAGATCGGAATTTGTGATCAACTGAATACAAAATTACTAGAACAAGAAGATATTTTTTTTGCCGCAAATTTCGAGAGTTTTTAGGAGATTTTTTACCCTTTTTGGGAATGAAATTTTTTCTGAAATTGGACACATTTTTCCTAACTTCCGTATTCAACACTGTTTAAAATTTCAAAATCTTCTCAAAAATGTTTAATTTACATTTTTTGTCCATGAAGTCGCAAAAAATCGTTTTTTAAGGATTTTCGGAGTTTCGATTTTGTAGTTGTAATTGAATTTCTAGAAATTACAAAATAATCTACTCAAGTTGACTGACTGCAAATTACAGTAAGTTCTTGCCATTTTCTCACATAGTGTTGTCGATTTTGATTAACCTTTGCGTGTCTCCACAAACGCAAAGAAAAGACATAGTGGAGGTAACCATAATTTAAGAGCAACATAGTATGATTGTAACCAAGGCGTATTATTACTGTAGATCATAATAATACGGTCGTCTCAAAACGATATGTTACTGCTTGGCAGCAGCTGAAGGATGAACACAGGCGACTATACCCATCGTTTGTAGTCACTTAAGCCACAGTGGTGCCTTATACTTTGATTTAACTCCATAAGGATTTTACATATTGACACAACAATATATTGCTGTACAGAACATAATATGATTGTTTGTTGATTTGATATTCCGACAGCGTGTTTTGATGTAGATTTTAGAAACGAATTTCTATCATCCCTTGTCAAGTTTGGTTTGGAGACATATGTCTCTAATTCGTTCCAAAAATCTACATAATATGATTGTCGTGAGCATGCCCAAACCATGTTTTTCTTTAACGAGTAAGAATTGTGGTGTTTTCCAGCAATTTATGTTATTTAAACTATTTTAATTTTTGATTACTTAAAATAAACAATTTTGTATGATAAAAACGAGGATACTTCAGATTAGTTGCTACTTAGTACCTTTGCGGTGAGAACCAGGAAATTGATTTACAAAGCCAAGGAACGCGGAAACAAGGTTACATAAAATTTGAATATTTAAATTTATACTTTAGTGCCTGTGGCTTTCTAAACGAGATATGTAGAGAACAAAAAATTAAGCAGCACTTTATATCTCGTTACCTCAAAAAAATCCATCTTAATCTTACCCCTTTTTTGTATTTTGCAACTACATAAATGAAATAAAATGCCACCAGTAAAGCAGTAAATCAAAATGTTAAATAAAACGAATTTAAGTTATGAAGAAAAATATGTCACTGTCAGTTTCTTGAAATGTTATATTCTATTCAACATCTATTTCTACTGATGGCTTTTCTTTGGAAATATAGTTTGAACCCTTATTGTTCCTAATTCCGCCTTTTCACAAGAAATTTGTAATATATGCGCTTCAATCAAATAGGAAAAAAAACACATGTGCTCATCACGTAAGAGCCGTTTATCACAAATGTTAATTTTATGGCTTGAATACTGACTGGTTCAAATATAGAAACAGACTGATTTACTACTTGCACTCGTTGAGATTTAACGCAGATATTCCTAGTGATAAATGTAGGAGGAGTGTGTTTGAGTATCCCTATTAACTTTATCATGATCTAATACACACGTATATGCATTTAAAACTGCATTGATAGACAAACTGCTAAAAAAAAATTAGAAAGTTATTTAAAATATAAAAACCCAGTCAGTTTGCAAAAAACTATTTTAAGAGGGGAAAATTTTACAAAAATCTTTCGGAGGATTTTTTATGTATAAAAAAATTTACTTGAAAATAAAAGGAAATTGCAACTGTTGTAAACACTTCCGTATTCCAGTGAACATGTACCACACACTGGTATTTAATTATTTTTTATTCAGTCCCACACACATGTATTGTATTTTCTTATTCCACATTCACTCCCTCTCTCACTCTCTTACTCAAAAACTTTCTCAAATGTAACAGTAACCAGGCATGGAAATCATGGTACAATTTAAAATTTTTTTGTTGTTACTGTAGTACTACCGGGTGTTAATTCTACCATTTCACCATATGACATTAATGTCGTTTATATTCACTTAAATTTTTTTTTTTTAATTTTACATAAATTATTTTAATTATATTTTTAACTGAATTTTTATAAATATTTTTCAAGTTAAAGTTCCCAACTTAGAATATATTGAAAATATGCCAATAGTGCATTTCCACTGATGTGTTTTGGTCCAAAGCACTTGATTTGCCCAAACCAAGTGCTTCCCTACTTGTTTTCTCATACATATTTTTCATATGAGCAAAATACTCAAAACGACAGGATTTGTTCGAGAACAAGTGGAATTTCATCTGTACAACAGTGCTTTGCTTTTGTGATTTTAAATGCAACTCTGGGTCACCAATAAATGGTGAATGATAAATGGGAAAAATTTTAAACAATCCCTTGGCCTAATTTGGTTTTCATATTAAAGTACAATTAAAAAGAAAACAATAACAACTTTTCTTAAAAATATTTATATTGAAGAATTTGAATGGTAATTTATTCATCATATTATTATTGTATACAACATTATTTATCATAATTTCAATGGCTTTTTATAGTTTTAAACAGTTTTCATTTAACAAATAATAAAACAAAACAAAATTTGTTTAGTTTATATTTTAAGAAAAGAAGACGTCAAATTGAAATAAAAATTTCAAACACAAGAACACTTACAACTCAGTGGGAACACCTCTAAATTATTCGCTCAATTAGAGAATATTACACACCGTTTGGAGCTTTCAGAGCAAAGTATATTGAGTATATGACTTAACAACTCTTCGAGAGATTCTGAATTATCACCTTGTAGCAGTTTATAGAAAATATGTTCGAGTTTAAATCTTTAAATAACTCCCAACATGCTTAGGAAGACCATGCCTCAATCAAACGTAGAACTGGGGGAGTAATTTCCTAAAGAACTAGACTGCATGGATATTGAGTTAAATATTTCTATTCTAATATTCAGGCTTATAATATCTGTAAAAACACATTCGATATATTATTATTAAAACAAAGTCAGTTGTCAATAATTACTGAAACTATTCAACTCAGCTTGCTGCCATTAGTGCAGCGATATTTTAAGCCATTAAAAAGAATACCAATATAATTATATGCGTGCATTTCCCGAATGCGACCAGGTCCATTTTCTATAATAAGGATGTAGTTTTTGACAGATACGTAGCCCCTTAAATGGAGTAGTTGGGACCGATTGCTTAATGTTCATCACGTCTTAAAAGAACATCCAATATCTGGACTATTCTGTAACTCATCAGTTAAGGGCTTGTCGCTATAAGATTGAGTAAAACGATTTGTCAAAAAATCAAATAAAATGAGAAAGTGTTATAGTGTGAAAACACTGTTTTATGAATTTGATCAAAATACGGTCGGAAATTTGACAGTCGTATGGATTTCTCAATTGTTTGAACATTTTCTCAATGTTAAGACATTTTATTTTATTTTATCAGGGTTGCATTTTTTCAGAAGTAAACAAAGAAGATACCAAGAACAGCTATTGAGCAAATATACAGGCCAACTGATTCAGCGCCGAGAGCACGCTGCCGCAGATCTTTTTTTAAGTTCCAACGGCACCAAAACGGCCGGTGTGCATATCGATTATCAATGTATTTGATGTATTGGAGCGTAATAATTATGTCTTTTGTTCAGAAATATTCATTTTATAATTATTATTACATCTTTATTTTTATTATTTTGTCCGAAATAATTATAACTTTTTAATATGTATTTTTATTTTGGGAAAAATTTAAATTGACTATTAATTTAATTGAATGGGGCTGGAATTTTCAGAAAATAAAACTTATTTCTGCCTAAAAGATCAAAACTTAATAATTACTTCTACCAAATACCTGGAAAAAAATCAAGAAATAATTATTTCTGCAAAAAAAAAAAATTAAATCAGACAATAAAAATTCTTTCACCCAAAAAAAAAAAAAATAATAAAAATTGAAAACGCATGTGGTTTTTTAAGAACCTAGATTAGTATGATGAAAACTGTGTGCTTGACATGGTGCCCCGACAATTTTTTGTGTCTATATATTTTGTTTGAAAATTAACAAATAATTATTTTTCTCGCTCTATGATTTTTTTCATTCCAGTGCTGAACACTTTTGTACTTCTTTGACCACTTCATTTTGCTATATTTTAACAAAAATAAATATATCAGAAACTGGAGCCGCTGAAATTCCCAAGAGCCACCGCCGCCGTTATATACTCAAAATTGCTTAGCCAGTGCCGGCGAAAATATCGTTTCGCCTTTTTTCTCAAGCTACTTGCTCGAAGTAAGCAACTACGTCATTTACATTTTATTTCAAGTAGGATAGTGTTGATATACAATATAATGAGAATATTTGATTTTAGGTTTTTTTTTTGACATTCAAAACGATTGTCATGGTCCAAAAAATACATTTTGTATTAGTATGTATAAAAACCAAATTTCCATCCCTGTCAGTAACAAGTTCTTAAGCACATTATATGTGTATGTATGTATGTATGTATGTATGTATGTATGTATGTATGTATGTATGTATGTATGTATGTATGTATGTATGTATGTATGTATGTATGTATGTATGTATGTACATATATACTATTGCATACTTATCGGCGGCTTGTGTAGTATAAAATTACGTTTTAAACGTTAACTGGCATTTTACGCACTTTTACGTTCGCAGTTAATACGAGTATCACTGTGTGAGAAAAGTCTGAATTGTAGTTTATATTTTTTTATTTTTCTTTTGAATTTAAATACCTTTATATTGGACTGAGAGTAAAAGACAGCATGTTGAAATTTTACAAACTTATTTAATGACACTCCAGCAGTTGAGTTTAAGTCAAGTTGTAAATGTTTATAGCAGCGAAAAACATTCAATTTAATTGAATAGCGATGGAGTAGGAAATGTTAAGGCATGCTGGGATTTAAGAGTTTTAAATAAAACAATTAGTATAATATGAATTTTTTTATGGCCGTAAGTTACTTTATACATCTATAAACTGTTAACTGGAGAGAAATGGAGTTTTGAGCTTTTATACCTATGACTTCATGTAATTATACATATACGAGGTGTGGCTATTAAATAACGAGAATGACGCTGTAAAACATTTTATTTTTATTTCCTACATTTTTACTTATTATCACCTTCAATATACACCCCTCCTCTATCCCTACAACGCTCCATGCGAATCTTCCATTGTTCGAAACAGTGCTGGAAGTCTTTTTCTGTCAGCTCCTTCAGGACGCGTCCCGCTTTCTCTTTCACAGCTTCAACAGACTCAAATCTTGTTCCTTTTAATGCAGATTTCAGCTTAGGAAACAGATAGAAGTCGCACGGCGCAAGATCCGGCGAATAAGGCGGATGGTCTAACACTGGGATGCTGAATTTGGCTAGAAACCTCTTAACAGTTGTTCAAATGTGAGAATTTTAGGCACCATTTTGGCACACACTTTTTGCATGTTAAATTGTTATGTAATATTTGCCGTACGGATTCTTTATCAATTCGTACCGTTTCAGCAATTGCACGAATACTTAACCGACGGTCAGATCGAATCAGATTACCGATTTTTTCGATATTGTCATCCGTTTTCGACGTGGAAGGGCGACCCGGGCGTGAATCATCAACGTCTTCTCGGCCATCTTGAAAACGCTTAAACCACTTAAAAACACGTGCACGCGATAAACATTCATTGCCATACACTTGTTTCAATAAATTATAAGTTTCAGTAGCGGTTTTTTCCAAGTTTCACATGAAATTTCACAACAATTCGTTGCTCTACTGTTACACTTAACATTTTTCCGGCGAAACAAAAAAACACCTCTAATGCGAACGAAGGCTACGGCTGTACTGATTTGTTCACAGAAGCGAGAGGCACTACATTCGAAAGAGAAGGCTTCACGATAACAGCTGTTGGTTGCTGGCGTTTGGCGCATGCGCACTTCTTCTGTAACAGCGTCAGTCTCGTTATTTAATAGCCACACCTCGTATACATAATATTAAAAACACTTCCGTATTATATATTGGAGTTTTCATAGCTTCTAATAATAATGAATTTCTTGCATTGTTTTTGAAAAATGTCTGATAGACGAAAAATCGTCTCTGAGGGCGATGGTGGCATTCTAATCCAAATGCATAAGGACTTCTTCAGCGAAAACGACAACGTAGTCGTAGAATAAAATAAATGAGCGGCTTCGTAATGAAATACAGATACACTGCGATTTAATTAAATATGGATTTTAATGTAAAAAACCAGATGTCTACAAACCAGGTATACAAAATGTTTCGTTCATTGTCTTTTTACTTAACTATAATATATTACCAGGTTTTTTATATATCACTGGAATATGGAAAAAATAAAAACTGTTGCTTAGTTCAATTAAATAAAATAATAATCGTAAAATAAGAAAATTTAGTAAAGGGTATTGTCACCATTAGAAATTATTTCAAAAATTCGGTTGGACATTGAACGATTCAAGGATCCTATACAATCTAATTATATTAAACTCCAGGCATATTTTGTTTGATCGTTTAAAGACTCTTTTCTTTCAAATTGCTTTCGGATGTCGTATACTTTTTTAAAAAGCTATCCATAGAAGTTGTCTATTATATAAGAATCGAAGAATATGGAGTTGAATTTAAAAGTTCTATAACTTACTCACGAATCCACTGATTTAAAGCTCTGGCGGTATGACATAGGAGCATTGTTTTGTTGGTAGGTCCACGGTATAGATCTGAATAAGTTTCTTAATTGTGGAAACGCACCTTCTGATATCCTTTTGTACCATGTCCTCTGCTAATTTTTTCGTTTCAAACACCAAAGCGAGAGTGCCCTAGTGGGATATGGCACCTCAGACTTCTCTGCTAAGTTTTCGTTGCAACAATATTTCTTCCTTTCTTAAGGCATGAAAATAAAAGTTGCTTCTCTCTGGACTATCGATATTAAACTTTCCTTCGTCAGAAAGTACAACTTGGACCCACTTATCCGACCATGTCATTGTATTCTTTGCAAATTGGAGGCGCTGAGCTTTACCACTTGATAGTTTTTGACGAACTATGATTCTACACGTATATAAAATACAACAAACTAAGTAAACACTTACTTTAATTCCGCTTTCTTCGATATACAACTGCCTCTTTTATTCTTTCTCTTATTTGGACGACATTTAGTCTACTGGATTTTAAAATTAAAATTTGCTGCTTTTTGGAAGTGTTAAAAGCTCTTGCGCCTCCCTTTTTTGAAATATAAAATAAAACTATTTAAATTTTATAATATTTCTCTTGACTTTTTATTATAATTAATTTTTCATTAATTAATTTTGCAGCACTAGCTCTAGGAAATAAATTCCTTATGATGCTACTCAAAGGCGTAGCGAAATGTCGAATATAATAAATAAAATTATTTTGTAAATTTTTTTTATTAAATTGTCAGTGCTTGAAAAATTAATTAACTAAAATTAGAAGTACATATTTCATTTTTATATTATTATAACATTTTCTCTTAATTTTTTTGTACTTAAATAAAAAAAAAATTTTCAAGGAAAAAAATTCTTTTACATTTTCCCCCAACTTTGATAAAATTAAATTTGTTATTGGTAATTCTCAGGCTAAGTTGGCTGCTAACTGTGGTAGGGTAGGCTAAACATAATGCATGATGTTAATTGTAAAATTAACTAAGCAATTAAAAACTTGTGTGCCAGACTTAGCCACGCCAACAACCAGTGTTGACACACACGCAAATTGTCAAATATTCGCTGAAGCAAAAAAAAAAATTCTTTTAAGGAAAGTTTCTTAACCCTTAGGCTAAACATGTCCACTTCTAGGTGCGAATATTTATGCGATGATCTTAGCTCGCATATTTTTATTTAGCATTCCAGCAACATTGATAGTTTTTTGCTTAGGGGTTTTAGACAATTGCTACGAAGGGAAGTAATTATCGAAAAATAAGTTGTGAACAATTTAATTCTTCGGAATGCGTTGTGACAAATAAACCACAATAGGGTAACCAATCCAAAGGGGTTTGCCCCAATTTTGCGTTATTTGCGTTGTTGAACCTTTGTCGGCAATGGAATCATATTGGATTTTGCTTCTAACGCATACGAAAAAAAAACGTTGTACCCCTTGGATACGGGTTCCTTTTTCTATATTGCTCGGCTGTACACTTGCCATTAAATGGGTTGATTTGTTCGTCGCTGTACAGATATACTTTACAAATTAATTTATGAAATGCATATAAAGAAAAAAAAATTATATTATACGAAACGTTAAAATATGATTAAATTTTAACCCAGAAAACATTTTAGTAGACTATAAAAATTTAGAATAAATCGAGAAGTAAGATTAAGTACAACGACCACAGTAGGCTACACGACTACAGATGCCGCATGCTAGAGTTACCGCATGCTAGAGTTACCGCATGCTACAGTTGTCGACCTGTAGCCAGCTATTTAGATATTTCGAAAATGACAGGAACATAATAATGTTTAAATGTTAACAGCTGTTGCAATAATTCATTTATATGTCAGTGGTTTCACTTTGGATTTTTCACTTTTTTTAAAGTTTGGTTTTTTTTATGGAACAAGCCCTTTAGGTGGGCGGGCCTGCAAAGCTAAAAATACAATTGGATATATCTTCTGAACTATAACGAGCCCAGTAACGAAGTATTGATTGAATTAAAGCTTATAAAAATACCTTTTCAACGATGCATCAACAAGTGTTGACCCATACTAGGTCAATTAGGGCGACGAAGAATTTTATGAAGACTTTTCTTCAGTTTATTTGAAATACCGGGAAAAATGTTGTATAAAAATATATACTTTGTGTATATATTCTAAAACCAACGACGATAAACAAGCTCTCATTTGATGTATAATATGCTAGAGCGGGTATAAAATAAAAGAAATAAACGTGCAGAAATATAGGAGCGAACAGTTTTCAACTTTTGTTCCACACTCGCTCGAATGTAGGCGTGGCCAGGACTTAAGGCGAAAAAGATACATGTACATAAATTTCACTCAATATTATTTATACAAAACTCTTGATGCATGCATATTGTTACGTTTAAATTTTATATTATTGCTGTTGTTTTGTAGTCAACAAAAGTAGCAATTCGTTCAATCAGACTACAACGGGAAAAGCAGCATGTACAACGACCTGCAGCCATGTTGCCTCGTTCTCAATTAAACGTGTGTATTTTCATTTTGACACATCGCCGTTGGTAGCCTGCTCTCTTCTATGTGTTTAATGCATTAATATTGTGCTTGAAAAACGCCTACATAACTCCTGCTATAGGGCATTCTGTTAAGACGTGATGAACATTTAGTAATTGCTCACAAGTACTCCACTTAAGGGGCTTCATATGTGTCAAAAACTCCACCCCTATTGAAAAAAATGTTCTTGCCCACACTCAGTCAATTCGTGCATATTATTGTTATTGTATTCTTAGGAATTCGCTGCGCTTATGGCAGCAAGCTCAGCTGAAAAGTTTCAGCGAATATTGGCAACTGACATAGTTTTCGTAAGAATATTTCTAAAACGTATTTACGGGCATTAAAAACCTAAGATATTTTACCGAAGAATACACAAATTTAACTCAATATCCATGATGTCTAGTTCTTTAGGACATGGTATTCTCAGGAGTGTTGAGAGTTAGTAAAACATTTAAACTCGGACATTTTTTATATAAGCTGCTACAAGGTGATAACTCAAAGTCGCCCGAAGAATCTTTATGTGATGTGTAACTTCCTCTGAGAGATCCAAATGTTGTGTAATATTCTCTCAATCCATATTTTTTAAATTGAGAGTATTTCTGTCTTTAAATTTTTATATTTATTAGAAAATAAACTAAAAAAATATAATAATAAAATCACAAATACACAATAAATAATAAATTTCAAAAACAATTCATGTAATTTTATAATAAAAAACAGATAAAAAATTAAAGTGAAATTGCACGAAATTAATGTTGTCATACAGTGAACAATAAGAATATCAAATTGTACGAAACAAGATAAATGTTAGAGATTGGGGCCATAAGGCACCGCATGAATGATTCATTAAATAGTCTTGATCTTCTGACGATCACAGAATGGGGTCGTGCGAATAGGGTCGATTTTAACCCCAATAAGACCCAGTGTTGTATGCTAACACACAGACGCACGACAAACTTTGCTGCTCCATCTGTAGTTATGGGTGGTATGGATATTGAGGAATCAGAAGCTCTTGATGTTCTTGGCATGAAGATTCAATGTGATGTCCGATGGACCCAACACATCTTTCAAGTGTCGAAAGAAGCATTCAAGTGCCTAGGTTTCCTCAAACGGTGTAAGAAGTACTTCACCCCATTCTATCTCCTAACTATTTATACCACTTATATCCATTTTCGGTCGGAATACAACTCTCATGTATGGGCCGGTGCTTAAAAGTCTAATTTGGAGTTATTCGAACGCGTACAGGAAAGGGCGAAGGTGCTCATCGGTGACAGTAAGGTATCCAAATGTGGGGTGTGTTTCACTGTTGTATCGCTACTACAATGGATTCTGCTCTGATGAAATTAGGGATATTATTGCCGAAACCCGTTGCTGCATACGCTCCACACGTACTTCATCAAGAGCACATCCATTTGTGGTAGAATGGCCAGTGGATCGCACAACGCACTACAGACAGAATTCGTTATTTAGCCGGACCATACGTATGTCGAATAAGCTTCCAGCAGAGGTCTTACCTCCCACTTTCTCTGTGGAAAAGTTCAAGTCAAATGTTAATAAACACTACTCCCTCTATCCTCCTTCCCATAACCTATTTGATTTGTACCGAAGTCTCAATAATGGCTTGACCATTATATTCTCTTCTTAATTCAATAATTCAGCCCAAAACAATATTCAGAGGTGAGAAAAATGTTCTGGATCACTAGAAATTCGTCTGAAGAGGAAATTTCCTGAAAAGAGATTTTAATTAAAAAGTCCAATTTTCATCTGAGTTTTATTTTATTTTCCATCTTTTTATACTTTTAAAAATACACCCTTTGCATACATACATTCTTACATACTTTTGTTTAAAAATATTTGTATGCAAAATACAATATATTGCTCAAGGGAACACTAGTTACTCCTTAAAATAGAACGACTAAGTTTAGTAGGGATAACTATATAAGCAGCTTAACTAATTGGTTGTAAGCAATTTATTAAAGGCTTAATTAAACATGAAGGACGAGGATGGGTTTTAATTGGCTTTTAGCGACAAAATAAATTTACACAACAAATTTTTCTGTTACTCTTTTAACTTGAGCTTTGTTTTTACAAAACCGATTAGGTCACCACCCAAAAGTCGCAGCCAATTGAAGAAATTAGTCGGCTTAAAATGTGCACCTATTGCATATTTTAGCTTTTGACTTATTTTTGACGTTCAGTGTAGCTTTAGTGGCTTTGAAGACTTATAGTAGAATTTTATGACCAATATCTGTGTAAAACATTTCAGTCCCCTACCCCTACAGTGAAGAGTTAAAGGCTTAATATGTTCCACAAACATTGTCCTCAAAGTGATTTACATTAAAGTGCTGCTCATATCTTATACCTACCTAACACGTAAGTATTTCAAGATATCCTAAGCCGATTCACTATAACAATGTGTAAAACGGCGAAGTTAAATTTCACCAAAAATTATGTAATTTCACTAAAAAGTCGAAAAATCACAAAGAACACAATATATTATGGAAAACTGCGGAACTATAACAATGTCGTTGTTAAAGAAATACTTATATACAGGGTGTCCGCCGGGAAGGTATGCTACTTTGTTTTGCCGCCATTTTGGTGAACATTAGTCTTGACAGTTCATATTTGGCAGTCGTGAAGTAGAGACGTGGCAAATTTATTATGGAAATATATTCGGTAAACCAACCTGTTCTAATCGTTAAAACATTTTATCAAAATCAATCATCGATTACTTTGACGATGAGAAAGTAACGTTTTGGGAGAAACAACGTGCCAATAAGACGCACTATTTATCGTGTAGTGAATGATTTCGAAGAAAGAGGGACTGTAGCTGATAGGCCCAAGCATGGACCACAACGTACTGCTAGATCGGCTTAAAACATTACTGCTGTTCAAGAAAGTGTTCAAAACAATCCACCAACCTCAATTCGACACCGTGCTCAGGAGCTTGGTTCTGAAAGAACAACTTTGGTCACAATTTTGCACAAAGATTTGCATTTGTTTCCATTTAAGATTCAGTTGACATAAGAGCTTCTTCCAGAAGGCCATTTACGCCGTCGTACATATGCCAATAGGATGCTACAGCTCGCCCATGACAACCCCGATTTTCAGAAAAAAATCATAATGAGTGACGAGGCACATTTTCATTTGAATGGACGTGAATGTGAATAAACAGAGTAGTCGGTTCTGGGCAAAGGAAAACCCTTAAATTATGCATCAGTCACCTTTGCATCCATTAAAAGTGACCGGCTGGTGTGCAATTTGGTCAGGAGGGATCATTGAAAACCAAAATGAATCTGAAAAATAATTTGGGAATTCACTAAAATTTTAAAATTTGCCACAAAACCAAAATATAGGTTCAAATTTTAAATTACAAAAATATTAAAATAATAATCCAAAAAATTTAAAGTAAAAAAACAAAAAAAAACTTCACCAAAAAATTTCCCAATATTTTAGATTTAACAAAAATCCGAGAATTCACGTTAAAATCGAAAAACTGCCACTACCAAAAATGTTATTGCCTAAAAATCATTGTTTAAAAAAACCGACATTTTACCAAAAACCCTAATTCACCAAATTAAGAAATTTCACCGTAGAGGCGAAAATACTCAAAAAATCAATATTTTACGAAATTTCAACAAAATTCATATTGAACAAAAAAAAATTCATTTCACCACAGACGGGGGGAACTTATAAAAAATTTTAAAATTCCCAAAAAGTTCAGAATTCATCACATAATTTAAAAATTAAGGAAACTATAAATTTACCAAAAATCGAAATTAATCTGAAAACACACCATAATTTGAAAATTTACTGAAATTTTAAATTCACAAAAAAAAAACACCTAAAAATTTTAAATTACGAAAATAAAAATTTGGCACAAAAAAATTTCGAAAATTTTGTTTAAAATGTAATATTCACCAAAATTACACTAAAAAAAAATTCAACACAATTCTAGAATTCACCAAAATTTAAAAATTCTATAGTATAAATATTTAAACATTTTTAATTGCCAAAGAAATTTTCCAGAACTGCGAAGTTTTAAGAACAGAAAAATTGCATCACAAGATTACGAAAAATACAAAATTTGGTGAAAATTTAAATTCACCAAGAGTTCAAAAATTCAGACTAAAATCGAAAAACTGTAATCAAATAATATAATTGCACAAAAACCAAAATCCACCAAAGTTTTATATATCACCAACATTTTGCAGTTTTACCAAAAGTTTTAAATGAAACAATATTTTATGAAAAACGCCGCAATTTCAACAAAAACGATGTCGCACGAGTTCCACAAGACCTAAAAAATATCGAGAAATTATTAAAAATTATTAAGCATTCAGAGGAAAAAAGCGGAAATTAAAAGAGCCGTAATTAAGAAACAACATTGCAGCTATTAAGTGATCGAAAATACTCGCAAACAATTCTTGGCAGCAGAAAAAAATCTGTAGTACACTTTTAGGAGTTCAAACTTTTCTACATAAAATTCGGCACAGCCGAATCTCTTAGTTGTTTTAAAATTTTTATTCTCTTTAGGACACATTTCATTTCTTTTTGTTAGAAAATTCTCTTTATTTTGCATTGTATAAATTTTGTGATAAAGACTTTCTTTGCAGGACCTCCACCATTGCCTATGTGCCGCAACAATCCTGGCTGCTTAATGCCAGTATTCGTGAGAATATTTTATTTGGAGAATCTTTTCGGCCCAAACGTTACGATGTCGTTTTGCAGGCCTGTGCACTTAAGCCGGATATCAATCTAATGCCGGCTGGTGATTTGACGGTAATAGGAGAAGGTGGCATTAATTTGTCAGGCGGCCAAAGGCAAAGGGTGACGATAGCCCGAGCTTTATATTCTTCAGCCAATGTAGTGATAATGGTAAGAGTTGTTTTGAAGAATTTTAATTTTATTAACTCAATTAATAGAGGAGTAGAAGTATTACGTTTTTCCTGATTTGATATTCAGACGGGGTGTTTTGATGTAGATTTTTGAAACGAAATTCCATCAATCCATGTCAAGTTTGGTTTGCAGACAAACCAGTTTCGGCTATGTGCCATCTTCAAACCAAACTTGACAAGGGATGACAGAAATTCGTTCCAAAAATCTACATTAAGTTTTTCACTAGCTGTCTAAAAAAATATTTTTAATCACCTGATTTTTCTTTAAATTTGCTGTCTCTTTTACTGTTTCTTTTTGTGCCCAAAAAACAGGATGATCCCTTATCATCGTTGGACAATGAAGTCGCCCGTCACATATTTGAACAAAGTATTAAGAAAATGTTATTGAAAGCCAATCGCACTGTCATTCTAGTGACGCAACAATTAAATTTACTCCAACAGGCGCACAATGTAAGTGATACTAAAACAACTTATATAAACTCACTTGTAGTCACTTGTCTGTTAGACACATACAATAACAGCAGATAGACATTTTATTAGATCTTTTGTGCTTGAAATATTGTTTAATTGGAATAGGAAGAATGTTTAGTAGCAAAATGTAACTCAACTGTCATTTCCCGCTGCGAGGGAAACTAATAAATTTTATTTTTCAAAGAACATTTTGGACACTTTTTTTAGAATTAGTTTTGAAAGGCCGTGATAGTGTTAGAGAAATATTATTATTTGCTACTATATTTTTTTATTGGCTGATTTGTTTTTTTTTTGCTTTTGAGGTTCTAATTTTCAATAGAACTTATCTAGAAATGTTCAAAGGATTTTAATTATTTATTGTTATTTTTGTACCTAAACAAAGAAATATTTAATTTATGATTTTCGTTCTTTGGTTTTATTGAGCCGCTATGTTGTTGTGGTTTTATCTTAATTCCTGAGTTTTCAATTCTATTTTTTCTGCAACGTTGAGTTTTCGTTATACTGGTTGATTATTGTTTCCATTCATTATTTATTTATTTCTTTTTTAGCTGCTAAAACGGGTTCGTGGCAGATTTAAGAAGGGAAATAGAAAAAAAATATTATTTATTAAAAAAGGCAATAGATGAAGCTGTCCTTGCCTTCTTTAGTCATGTCTCTTCTTGCTTACCATCATTGTCTTAATTATTCTGTTCTCGTAAATGTTAGAAGGTGGACCCAGTGCGAAAAATTCCCTTTTTTATACCAATTGCAAAGATGTGCACTCAAGGAATGCATTGTATCGAAGCAAAAAAAAAAAGTTAATGGAAGGAGGGTGGCTCCGCTTTCGGATGGGCGAAAGAAGGATCTTACTGGGCTGATTTATTAAACGGCACTACCACATCTTGTGGTTTGTTGGGGGCTGAAATCATTTGTTTAATCAATCTCCATATAACGCTTCTAATGAAGCTCAGTCCTGAGCTGGAAGACGTCTTCTAGCACCAATTAAAAAAAACACACTCATAAAGAACGCATGCCTTTCTTTCATCCTCCTCAAGGCACAAATGATACAAACGAGACATAATATAATTTCCCCTCCGCAAAGGACCGGCCCGAAATCAAATAAAAAGTCTAAGGCCATACTTATTTAATTCCAGGAATTTGTTAGATGAGAAAAGTGAAGTGAACGTATATTCCAAACTGGTGCTGGAATGTGTTCTGAAACTAAACAGATGTGCCTCGTTGAATGAGGTAACGTTGATGAGGGTTAAGGGACACATAGGCACAGCTGGGAATGAAGCAGCAGACGAACTAGCAAAAAGGGGATCTGATGTGGATTTCTGTGGACCAGAACCCAGGGTTGAACTGGGGAATGGCCTAGTGCGAGCTAAAGTTCTTCAATGGGTAAACTCATTACACCTGAATAGGTGGAGGGAGAATACCACATGTAGACAGGCTAGAATGGTGCTCAAAGAGCCCCTCGGTAGGAAGGCCAGCAAGATGCTCGGGTATAATAGGGCTACTTAAAGCTGGATCACTGCGTTAGTGACAGGACATGGGAACTTCAAGTACCATCTGGCTAAGATGAAAGTCGTAGAAGATGATACTTGCAGACTATGCCTGGAAGAGGCTGAGACGGTAGCTCACATTGTGTGTGAAAGTCCAGCACTGGCTAGCATAAGGCTTAAGACCACCCGCAGACACTTGTTAGATGTGAATGTCATTGGGGAACTAAGCCTTAGACAAATGCTAGCAATTACAAAAGACTCCGTGATGAGGAAGAGTGTCGACAGTTACCAGTCGACAGTCTGAAATCACTTTAGTCAAGAGTAAAGGCAAGGGCTAGCACGAGACTCAATTGAAAGTAAGGTGGTTGTGATTACGGATCGGTTCCCTGAAATCAATTTGAGGAGCGAAATGGGGGTCGAAAAGGGACCCAGAAAGTAAGTGGTGTGCTTCGATATTCGCCCCATACATTAATAATAATAATAGATCAGAAAAGTTCGATCGAGTATTTCTCCCTGCTAAACGGACACGTAATCCCCCAGACGAGGATTAAAGGACAAGTTAAGTTCACCTGATTATACACCTGTTCCTTCCCTGCTGTTCAGCCGTAGAAATGTTGTAAGGATAATACACTCAGTGTGTATACCGCCTCTCGCAATGAGTTTCCGATGCAGCCTTTCGACTAATTTTCTTCTACTCATGAGTTCCATCAGCATGCGATACTCCTTGACCTCTTTTCTATGCCCGATGTTCGGGCCAACAATAAGCCATATGGCATCGCTTTTCATATGCAAAGCTGACATTGCGGTCGTTGATCTAATGCCTTCCTTGGCATACTTAACAGGGCATTACATTATACATGGCCCAGAATTGTTCGTTAAGCTTGCACAACACAGTATTCATAAGATCCCGCCTCAGAGCAGACCTTGCTGCTGATGACTTTATAAAATTGCTCAAAGAAATCAAACTTTTTTCTTTCCAAAACTTTTAACTAAATTTGCGCCTGATAAAGAGTGTTTGCGGACATTCGAATTAATTTCCCTTTTTCAAGAGCTCTAAGTGACGTAACTCTCGACTATAACAATCTCGCAAGGCTTATTGTGCGCATAGATTTTCACAAAGCCATCTAATAAGTTCCAATGGACATGCGTTACTTAAGGTTAGGATTAGGTTTAATGGCGGTCTATAATACAGGTCCATGTGGGTCCGCAAATCTGGTTTTTTCGTGTTACCTGAAGGAAAGATGATGAAGGGATAGAGTGAAGAAGATTAGTATAGAAGAAGGTTAAAATGGTTACTAATAACGAAGCTAGTGTGGAAACATTCCTGAACTAGTTCCAGCTCGCGATGATTCCGGCTGTGGTTCCCTAGGCCAGGACAGAAGTCATCTGCAAGCTACTCCATTCTCTTTGCGTCCCTGTTTAATCTGTACTGTTCGTTAACTGGTTGTTAAAAAGGTCATTTTTAATAGGTCGATCACTCCTCAGTACTGGCTGCATTAAAATTTTCTCACCCATTATTTTGCTGTTCTAAATGATTGCTCAAATTCTTCTAAGGAAGTGTATAGCTCGACCTTTATATTGGTTTGCTGGAACTCCTTAAAGAAACCCTCCGCATCGCTGCTAGCACCTCTGAGACCTTCCTCCTATCTATTCATTTTTATTTCCTTTTTCTTTTATTATTTATTATATCTTTTCTCTTCTTCTACTTTTAGTTAATTGTATTGAAAGATGGCTGCCTGTTAGTAACCGGTAGCTACAAGGATATTGAAGTAACTCATCCCCATATAATCGCTAAATGGAATTCAATAATTGCTAAAGCCAATGCAAGAGCACAACAAAATAAGTGAGTAGCTAAAGTAAAAGCAAAATAAATAAAAAAAAAATCCAGAAAACAGTCCATCATGTCCCGTTGAACAATTGTAAAATGAATAAACAATTTTTATTGCTGGTTAAGATAATGATGGAATATTTTTTCCTTTTTCATATTCATGAAGAAAATTCAAATGATTTTTTATTAGAACATAAAAAAGTTAAAAATATGGAAAAGCGGCGGGGCTAAATGGTGGGCATTTTCGCCCAGAACTAGAGTTAAAAAAATTATGATGAAAAACAAGAAAAATATATTATTGGGATTTTTTTTCATGGTAGGACCAGCACTCAGGGGATGACCCCTAATTATGCAATGCATTGTGCTAGAACTAGGAAAAGAGGTTATGTGAAGGAGAATAAAGGGAGTAGTGTTTATTAACATTTGAAACATTTGACTTGAACTTTTCCACAGAGAAAGTGGGAGGAAAGACCTCTGCTGGAAGATTATTCCAAATACGATTGGTCCGGCTAAAGAACGAATTCTGTCTGTAGTGCGTTGTGCGAGCCACTAGCCATTCGACCACAAATGGATGTGCTCTTGATGAATCAGAGCTCAATCCATTGTAGTAGCGATAGAACAGCGAAACACACCCCACATTGCGTCCATGCTGGAGAGAATCAATAGAGTTGGATACCCTACTGTCACCGATGAGCACCTTCGCGCTCTCCTGTACGCGGTCGAGTAACTCCAAAATAGACTTTGAAGCACCGGCCCATACAGGAGAGTTGTATTCCATTTTCGGTCGGATATAAGTGGTATAGATAGTTAGGAGATCAGATAGGGTGAAGTACTTCTTACACCGTTTGATGAAGCCTAGGCACTTGAATGCTTCTTTCGACACTTGAAAGATGTGTTGGGTCCATCGGACATAGCATTGAATCTTCATGCCAAGAACATCAAGAGCTTCTGATTCCTCAATATCCGTACCACCCATAACTACAGATGGAGCAGCAAAGTCCGTCGTGCGTCTGTGTGTTAGCATACAACACTGGGTCTTATTGAGGTTAAAATCGACCCTATTCGCACGACCTCATTCTGTGATCGTCTATTGGGATCTCTATTGGGATTTTAATTGTGTTACCAAGGAAGGTGAAAATATAATATTCTATCTGCTTTGTTTAAACTTTTATCCATGCCGGTCTAGCAAAACATGAAATTGAAAATACAGTGATACCTCGAGATACCAGTATAATTCTTTCCCCTTTCCGAATGCTGCAGAAATGAGTTAGGCAGGTGTGAATAAATAACTCGCGTGCACGACCAGTTGCCACTTTCTCGGGGAGTATCGTTTCCACGAACTGTGAAACTCTCTCCCACATTCACAAGATCTCTTTTATGTCCCTTGTAGAGATAACTTCCTTCACGCCTGGTTCTTCCTCAATTCCATTTTTTTGCAAAACCCCGAATACTCCTGCGACTGTAGCTCTTGTAATTCCTCGGTCGTCAGTGCCTAGAAGTGCTCCTCGACGAGCTCGTATCTCAAATGTCGCTCGTATTTCAAAACAAAACTTTGCTCGCTCGACAGCTTGTATCTTTAATAACTCGCATGTTAAGGCACCCGTATCTCGAGGTACCACTGTAAAAATTATTTAAAAAAAGCTTTGGGCAATTAAATTTTATACAAACAGAAATTATAAAAGCGGGTGGTCTCAATGATCCTTAGATTATCGAAGCGGATATAAAGCAATGACTAAGGGCATTTTTCTTGATAAAGGGGGGGCTGTGGTTGCCACACGATATAATCGGATACTTGAAGTAAACGTTTGTTGAAAGCAATTTAGCGTTTTAGACCCATGAATAGGCCCGCAACATTATGTAATTTAACACCGCATAAATATTTTCCGTGGGTCGAGAACGCGTTGACGACGAACCACGTCCAGGACGGCCATCAACATCAACTGATGATCAGCACGTCAATAAAATCAAGGAATTGGTGGCAGTCAGATACCTTACTGATATCGTTGAAATATCGGAGGGTTCAGTGAAAACCATTTTAAAAGATCAATTGGGCCTAAGAAAAGCGAAATCACGATTGGTTCCAAAATCACTCAATTTTCTTGAAAAACAGCGTCGCGTTGACGTCTGTCAAACAATGCTTTCCGACTACCAGGATGTCATTAAACGTATTATAACTGGCGACGAGTCTTAGGTCTACGCTTACGACCCGGAAACAGACGATCAATCGGCCGAATATCATGCCAAAGGTGAGCCGAAAAAAGCACTTCAAATCAAGGTCTTGTTGACAGTTTTCTTCGATCATCGAGATGTGGTGCACTCCGAATTCCTTCCGACCGGCCGAACTATAAACAAGGAATAGTATTTGAGTGTTATGCGTCGTTTGCGTGAAGCTGTTCGTAAAAAGAGGCCGGAATTATAGGCCAACAACTCTTGGTTTTTGCACCACGATAATGCACCGTCGCATACCGCATTGATTCTTCGTGAGTTTTTCGCCAAAAATTCAATCAATATCGTTCCACAACCATTGTATTCGCTTGATTTAGCTCCGTGTGACTTCTGGCTGTTCAGCAAACTCAAGCGACCGCTTCGGGGAAACAGTTCTGAGTCAATTGAAGACATTAAACGTGAATCGCTACACGCATTGAGGGCTATTCCGGAAATTGACTTTAACAACTGTTACGAGGATTGGAAAAAACGTTGGCATAAGTGTATTGCAGCTGGGGGGGATTACTTTGATGGGGACGAAATAGGTTTGACAGAATTAATAAAGAAATTTAAATTTATGAACAAAGTCTTACTATTTTTTACCCACAGTAGTATATTTTTGTAAATTTTTAATTTTTCTTTGAATTTTAAATTTTGTTGGGAAATTTTTTAATATTTTTTGTGAATTTCTGATTTGTGGCGAAGTTAGACTTTCTTAATTTAATTGTGTAAAATATGTTGTATTTTGACGTTTTCATAAAATTTATTGTTTTTTGTTTGATTTTCGGTTTTTTGGTGACATTTAAATTTTGGCAAATTTTGCTTTTTTTGGTTGTATTGCGATCTATTTGAAAATTAAATCTTTTGTATTTCAGGTGTCCGATTTTTAGTGAATTTTTGAGTTATAATTTTTTATGTATGAATTTGGCTTTCTTTGTTAGTTCTTGAAATTTGTAGGTTTCTTTAAAAAATAATTTTTATTTGGTCTATGATTTAAAAAAACTGTCTTGAAATAGGCCAATGTCCTGAGAAAATAAATTTTTTTTCGACCAAATGCATCGAATTAATTTTAAAAATTATAAAATTTTCTCTTTTCCTTTTCTAAACATCCACCCTTTTATTTATTTTTACTTTTCCGTTTTCTTCGGACTTTAATTGCAGCTTCACGATTTTAAATTTTATACCTCATCAATTTTTATGCAATATTTTTTCAAGTTAAATAATTTTCATTTCCTCAAACACTGGCTGAATAGCATTAGTAGGGAAAAGTATCTTTAATATTCAATCCACCCACTTACCATTTGTACTCCTTGTCCTGTTTCTAAGTATGACCCCTATATTCAAATGTTTATCAACGTATTTACTCATTATCACTGAGTGCCAATGTTTCTCAGAGCCATGGCTGCTGTTATTTCCATTGCTGTGGCTGATGGCTGTAATTCCATTAAATGAGATGAGCTGCGTGGAAGGGCGAGTTAATGTGAGGCGCTGTATTTGAGTATGTCCATGAGTGTTGATATCAAGTGTTGTGTAAATGAAAATCATGACTTCAAGTTAGTAACCTTAACATGAAGCGAATTTTCTTTGTGGTATAAGTAGTGAAGTTCAACTAAAAGGTGGTTTGTTTTAGTTGAAAAATGTCTAAAAGAAGTTAACGACAGGCAGTAGCTCACTTGGAATGAAACGCAATCAATTGTCTTTAATAGGGCAAGTAATATCATTAATGCTGGCAAAGCAAAAATTGCAAAATTTTTACTTAAATTCTAATGTCAAAAAAAAGTATTTTAACTGTACAAAAAAAATATAATAACTCTAACCATAAAATGTTATTTATAAACATAATATGTACGATTCTTCTGGTGTTTAACCAAACAATGATTAATGACGTTTTCGTTTCTAAGAAAAAGTTTAAAATTTGTTGCACTTTTTTAAAATTTCTTCTCACCCACAGCCGGATTTCTTTTAGGAATTTTGCACTTAATTAGCCATGTTTTTTCTTTAAGGTTACTCAGGCTTATAGGCCTATACAAAATATACTTCTAGATTTTTTGTTCAACTTTAAGGATGGCCATTGAAGAATACAATTAAAAAACTCTGATAGTTTTGTAAAAATTATGCTTAAAATTGTATCTTTTAAATTGTCTTTTACCCCTTTATAAGTCACTTATTTGCGAATTATTTCTAATACAAGGTGTCCTTTTATAAATATTCTTTATAAAAGTACCGCTAAAATTATGCGGTTAATAAAAATAACTAAATATTTTAAAAGAATTTTTTGCAGCATCTGGAAATAAATCACCAAAAAAGTACTTTTTGTAAAAAGTACCTTTTGTAAAAAGTACCTTTTGTAAAAGTACCTAAAAAATAAATTTTGAAGAGTTTTTAAACTACCTTTGTTATAAGCACTTTTTATAAAAGGTACTTTTTTAAAATGCACTTATTATAAAAAGAGCCGTTTTTGAAAAGTACCATATGGAAAAATTATGTTTTATAAAAAAAAACTCTTTTGAAAAAGTACTTTTTTATAAAACATATCTTTCTTGAGAACTACCGTTTCTTCAAAAATACTTTTAATCCGTGTTTATAATGCTAGCTGCGCAATAGCACTGAAAAGCTACTGAACTGTGCTAAAAATTTTTTCAAAGTATTTTTTAAATGATTTTGCTGTTACTGTTCTTTTTGAAAACAAATAAAGTGCAGCAATAGGAAAAGCAAGAATCATAAACTTTTACTGGCACAAAACAGCAATTCTTTGTCATAATTTTATTATGCTATTGCTATGTACTATACATACTGTTAAAAGTACGACAGCTACAAAAACGACAACAGAACAATTACGACACCAGTCATATTGACAGCATTGTGAAAGGACGCAGCAAGCTCTCTAGTATTGAATGTTTACATACGCATAATGTCATTAATAAATTTTAAAGTACCGGGAAGATCAATAGTGTTTTGGCGTATTCTTTAGCTTTCTTTTCTAGATATACAAGTAGGTAAACAAAACCATCGTTAACCTTTTAAGACGTTACGAAGGTAAAAATGTATATTTAGGTAAACTGCATTTGTTTAAGGTTTTCTATTATTATTTTACACACTTTAAAAATTAACAAATAGCAAGATCAAGAAAGGTTACAGCAAACATTTGGTATTGCTGTGCTGTTTTCAACAGCATAAGATCAGCAAAAATGCTATCGTAATTTTTTTTTTTTTGCTTTTGCTGCTGCTGTTTAGCAAGAAATTTACAAATTTTTTAATTTATTTTAAACGTGCTGTTAAAAAATGATTACAACATAGAACAGCGCAGTGTTTGCTGCCATAATGGAAGTGTTGCTAATTGCTGCTGCTGTTGCTATTCTATTTTTAATACAAACTTCATAGCAACAGGAACATTAATTTCAATCTTGTATTTTTTAGTCAAGCTTTTAATATAAAAAGTACTTTTTGTAAACAAATGCCTTTTATGAAAAGTATATTTCCGCTAGGACATACAGGTATTTGGTACTTATTTGAAATTCACACGTTTAGAAGTTTAACCGATAAAGAAACCTAAATGTGTTTATTGTTAGTGACACTTCTACATTCTTAACAATAAAAGAAGTTTAACAAAATTACTAACATATCGTCCTGTTATTGATATAGGAACGAGCATACAATTGTTTGGTACTTTTTATATTCCGGACCAAGAACGTACAGGTACTTGGTAATTTTGAAAAATTCAAACGTTGAGTGGGTGAATGTGGTTGAATTGTTGTTAAGTTTAGTACCACTTCTTTATTCTAAATGTAAATAAAAATAGTAAACAAATTAATAACGCTTCTGCTTGTTATTAGAATGGGCACATAAAGCTGTTTGGTACTTTTTCGAAATTCAAATGTTTCGTAGGTAAAAATTAATGTAGTCCTTAGCTTTTATATATTTCAATCAAACTTATTCAACTTTCTAATCTCGAATTAAAAAGGCCTTAATATTTTTCGTTCTTTTAAGCAAATCAATCGTTACGGGGGTAAAATAGGGAGTAAAAACTGTTACTTTTGGTACATTTTATCTTTATTTCAGTTAGCAAAAACACTTTAATGATAATATTCTTTTCTATCTTATAATCTCATAAACCGAAAAGTAAAATTTTGAATCTACTTTTGGGAAAATTCAAACATTTAGAGCACAAAGTTTATTTTTTTTTGAAAAGGTACTTTTATGAAATGATACTTCTTTGAAAATAGGTCACTTAAAAATTGACGCCCTATTGGGCATGTATTTATTTGAATTTTTTTTTAATTTTCAATTAAATTTTTATCCACCCTCGTAGGTTTACTTAAACTTTAAAACTACTGCAGAGTGCCTTGAGGTCTTTGAAAGCATAAGCAAGGGGCTCTTATTGTATTATTAATATAACAAAAATGTCTTTTCAAGAAAACCTTTGAATAGATTTAGACAGGAACTGGCCTAACATACAAAACTTGAATCAGATCAGTTAAATTTTTAGGTTAAAATTCATTAAAACTTTATTCTTTTCATATTTATTAAGAATTGAATCTTTTATTATTCTTATTTGCTTTTCTTTTATTAGTTTGGCTGAAAATGCTGCCTTGGGCCGTACAGCTCGTGAACGTTGGAAATTATTTAAAAATGTGTCCAAATTAGGACTACAACATTCATCTACCATACCGACTGCCAATAATGTTAGAGGTGAAGGTGGTGGGTCTGGTAATACTGCTACTTACAATAGTACCAGCGAAGTAGATGGGGAAAAAGAAATAACTGTCAATTCAATGGAAAATTTATTAGCAGCTGATGATCATGCAGATGCGTACAATGCAAGCACAATGGTAAGTGTTGCTGTAAAAATTTCAAGAAGAAATTCTTTAGACTGATGAACGCGGATAATATTTTTTTTGTCATCTTATTTTGCCTCCAGCACTCCTCTATGATTTCACCGAATACAAGTTTTAAACTAAAACGCACCCCGTCTGCTGTCTATGGCACACGCCATCTCATCTATGATGTACCTTTGCCTCTAGATGAATGTCAAACGGAGAATGTGATTTTAAGACGACGAAGACGTACCATCAGTCGCAGTGATAGTCAACAAAAAACCCGACCCAGTTCTCGCAGCTCTAGTCGCTTGAGCAACATTAGTAACACACCCACCGAATTGAGAAGAAGTTTAGTGGGCAACAGTTGCAGCAGTGCCAATAGTTATATGACTAATTTAAGTGGCGAGGAAACACCTGCATCACATACTCAATCCTGGCAGCCATTTGCTGGCGAAAGCCATATTGTACGCTCAGAAGGAGATGAAGGAGATTCAGTTAAAACAAGCGCCTCAAACAAGGGCTTTCAACAGTTCTTAAGAAGAATGTCCACCAGAAAGACATTTAAGTCCAAAGGACTAATCGGGGCGCAACATAAATTGCACAAAAATCCTGGCTCAATATTGTAAGTAAAAAAAGGACTTTCTGCAAGGATAATTAGAGTTTTTTTTTATAATTTAAAAACTTCATTCATAGTTTTATCCTTTTTTTTTATTATTCAATCATTTATGTTTTTTTTTTAAATTTTCTTTAAAAAGTTAATATGAAAATTGTAACTTCAACAAACTTTGCATTGAATACTCCAATTTATTTTTTTTGTTTCATTTCCTTTTCCTGTTTGTGTGTGTATGTATTTATATAAACATGTGCGCCCATTTCCATCATTTAAGAAGCATATCTGAGGAATCTGGCGCTGCTAACTGTAGTGCTGCTTCAGCGCCAGCAATTGAATTGAGTTCAGTGGCAGTAACGGATACTGAAACTGAGACTCCAAGTTGGTTTGCAGGTATAGAAAATGAAGAATCCACACAAATAGGTAAGTAAATTTATTTAATATTTTACAGACACTCACACATACAACGGCAAACGTACATATTCATATAATAAGTATCTTTGTTATCTACTGGAGTCTTCAATAGCAACGTGGTGAAGTAATAAAGGCCTGCGTTCAGTAAAACAAGAGTAACATTTTCTTTTTACTCTTACACTAAATCGACGAATTTCCTTCTTTAATTCAAGTCTCGTGCTAATATTAGCCTTTACTCTTGACTATCGGTCATCTTCCTAAACACAGAGGCTTTAGTAATTGCCAGCATTTCACATTTAACAAGCTTCTTTCTATAGTCCTAAGCCTTATGTTAGCCAGTACCTACCGTCTCAGCCTCTTCCTCAGGAATACCTTTGCACACTGACCCGTCCACCCCTTGCAAGGTCTTCTTGTCAATGTCTTCAGAATTCCTCCATTGGCTAATAAACACCGGGGATTAAATTCTCCACCTCTGGAGAGGCTTCATTGTCAATCTTTATGGGAATCTCGTCATCTAATGCCTTACAAGTACCTTCAGAGACTTAGCGCTCCACATCTCGCGAGGCATTCTTATTATCCATCTCTTTAGGATTCCTCCCTTGGCCAATAAAACCCGAAGGTTCTTCAGAGATTAACCTTTACGCCTCTTTCGAGGCTTCGTTAATCAGCCATGTAATGGAGAAAAAGATGTCCACCCACATACTGCTCCACATGCGCGGAAAAGTCTGTATAAAAGCTGGAGATCGACTCGTATTTAGGAGTTCGCCTACTAGATACCAACCACTCTCTTGGCATAGTTGGCGTATGCGATGCCACCGTGAATTAGGGATCTTCTCGACTTATATAGCCAGATTCCTAGCAAAGACTGGAACCTGTTACTGGACTCCACCAGAAGGAGGTATAAGTCAGAACTTCTGACAGTGTACTCAATTACGGCAAGCCATATCTTTGTGCCTGCCAGCTGACAGCCAGTTGAAGCGGTTATTAACCGGTTCTATGCCATCGCGATTTGGTCTGGTGGAATGCATTAAACAAAGTTTCCAAACGAACTGTCTTTGAAAAAAATTTCGTAGTATGACGATCCTTAGTGCGGGTGTTATGCGCTCAACGCTAATAAAGGCAAGCTATGCAATGCTGAGCTGACTACCGGTAGATATGCTGGCGAGAAAACTGGCAGTGAGTGCAGCGATAAGTGGAATCATAGACTTTGGGTACACTCCAGTATTGCTGACATCGGATCGACGTCCCCAGCCTCATAGACACACCACTTTTATACCGTGCTTCTCGAGGGGATTTGACTTCTTAACCTCGGAAAACCGAGGCTCATCAGAGGGCACAAAATCTCATTCAGACATGCACACCGATGGATCTAAACGGGAAAATGGAGTAGGCGGGGGTGTCTACGTAAAGCCATTTAGAGTCAGCATGTCGTTCAAAAACCTATATGAATGTGGCGCCCTACAGGCTGATATATCAGTGACATGAAAGTGCGACGAACTGGCTGTTTTACCATAGACTATTCGACAGGAATATTTTTAGTGAGAGCCGCATTGTAATTAAGTCCTTGACGGGTGTCTTTTCGACCTTTTAAATGATCCAGGAATGCCGGAATTTCTTAAATCAGGACGGCGAGATAATAAAAAATTATCTTAAAATCTGGGCAATTGTGTGGCCGACAAGCATATTGATGAATTCTATAGTATTTCCCTCTCCGCCGCAAGTTAAAAATAATAATAATACTGTATATGGCTCAGGCCAGGTGGTGATGAAATTTTGGCCGAGCTTAGCTAAGGCTCGAATCAGCGATCCGTTAAGTTTTTAGAAGATACAACTAAGGGATATCGTGCCAACAATTACCGAACATTGCGGAATGACAATCACGCTAAGAGTTGTCACAACTAGGACAAAAAAGGAGACAGTGGTACATCTCCGGTGCTCCTGCATTATAGTGCCTATCGATCTCATCTCGGGCGTTGAAACTTTGCTAACCTCCTCGAGATATCAAAGGTCGGAATACAGGGCTTATTTATTTAATTTCACACTTAAAGTCAACACGACGACTACTTTTTTATAATCGTTGTTCACACTTGAACATTTGTATCGATTCTAACTTCCAACTGGACCACCAAAGTCTTTTTATAGTAGTCGTCTAGTTTCCAAAGTGTCTGCTCTGGTACTTATGGTGGTGTTTTGTTTGCGTTGCTATTTTTTATCCATACTGCTCAATTCCTAGGATTCGTCTTTACGTGTTGATGTTATATCGTTGTTGTTGTTCTGTGTTTATTCACTTTTCTGGAAACTTGGTTGAGCTTATAGTTGTTCTGTTTTGTTGTTGTTACAGTGCTGTCGGTACAGTGGGTGCATGTCATCTAAATTCGTCTATTCCGAATTATTTCCATTTACTCTTAAAAATTTTATAAAATTTTCCTGGTGGTCACACAAATTCATACCAAAGAATGTCACCGATTCTGTACATGTGATCACATTTCCCTTTCGACCACTATGCCACACTTGGAAAAAAAATTCCCACTTTGAGGCTTTCAAACCATTTACTATTAGCCCCAGCCGCCGCTTTCTTCCTTTTAAAACGAAGACTCATAAGCGATTTTTTTTATCATAATTAAGCTCTTCTGCTTCTATTTAAAAAAAGCAACAATTTACACCCCTTTCTATTGCACAGTCCTTAACAAAGTCATATACTCGTATTCCTGTTGTAGGTTTTCGCAACTTTTGTATTAAGTGTGTCTGCCATTGAGTAGTTTGTTGCATTGAAATGCTAACTGTTGCCACTTGTCAATTGTATGAAAGAATTGTATGGAAAAGCAACAGAAGGGGAGCATGTGTGTGGGAAAAAGGATGTGTTTATTAAGCACTAATGATAACTGATATTTTTAGAGCGATAACACCAGGAATTGGCAACAATTCAAACTTTTAAATTGTTTAATCCAATCAAATTGAATTAAATTTGAACTGGCATCTTAAAGGTGCAGGGATAAGAGGTGTGGGAATTAACTTGGGGTTTACTTTTTGCGTTTAACTTTTAGCAAATAATTAAAGTTTTTGAAAAATATGAAATATAAAATAAGTCAAGGGAATTTTTGTTATAGAAGATATTAGCAAATATTTCTTTAATTATTAGTTTTGGAATATTGTTTGACTTATATGCTCTGAATTAGCATTTAAACTTGAGTTTAAGTTAAAATCAGGTAATATCTTAACAAAGAAATATGCTAAAATGTGCCTAATGCCATTTATTTGTAAAGCAAAGTAAATTTTAATGAATATATGTACAAATATATTCAAATATGCAAACATATGCTTTTATAGAACTAATTCTATATGACTACAAATAAGTTTATTTGAGTTAGTAGAACCTTAGATATTACAAATATGCTTTTTTGGCGACATATGTTAAAATATGCAAAATATGCTTGAATAAAATTAATGTCATTTAAGTACAAATCTAGCTTTTTTATAGCCAGTGTTAAATAGTAGATATATGCAAAAATATGCTTTTGTAATACATTTTATTTCGCTACAAAAGCAGTTTATTTGTGTAGCTAGAACATTAAATGGTAGAGTAAAGTTTTTTTTTTAAATATATTTATATATGCAAAAATATGCGTCTGTATTGCTAATTTTATGTGGCTACAAACTAGTATAGCTAATAATTATGTTTTTTTTTAAATATGTTTTCATGAAATTGGTTATTTTTATAGCCAAAAATATGCTTTTCTGTTAGGCTATGAATATTATTAATGTATGCGGGGATATCAAAGCAGACCACTTACTTTCTGGGTCCCTTTTCGACCCCCATTTCGCTCCTCAAATTGATTTCAGGGAACCGATCCGTAATCAAAACCACCTTACTTTCAATTGAGTCTCGTGCTAGCCCTAGCCTTTACTCTTGACTAAAGTGATTTCAGACTGTCGACTGGTAACTGTCGACACTCTTCCTCATCACGGAGTCTTTTGTAATTGCTAGCCTTTGTCTAAGGCTTAGTTCCCCCATAGCATTCACATCTAACAAGTGTCTGCCCGTGGTCTTAAGCCTTATGCTAGCCAGTGTTGGACATTCACACACAATGTGCGCTACCGTCTCAGCCTCTTTCAGGCATAGTCTGCAAGTATCATCTTCTACGACTTTCATCTTGGCCAGATGGTACGTGAAGTTTCCATGTCCTGTCACTAACGCAGTGATCCAGCTTAAAGTAGCCCTATTATACCCGAGCACCTTGCTGGCCTTGCTGCCGAGGGTAGGCTATGAATAAGCTTATTGTATAATTAATTATAACTTTAAATTTTAAGAATATTTTCTTTAAATATATTAAAATATGCAAAAAACATGCTTTCTTGATCTTAATTATAGTTTAGTATAAATCTAGTAATTTTTGTAGCGAGGGTCTTTAATAGTAGATACGAATATGGATGCTTCGAATTGAAATATGCGATAATATGCTTTGAAAAATGATAACTCCGTGTGATTACAAATAAGTTTATTTGCATAGCTAGAACCTTAATTAATATGCTAAAATATGCAACAGTATGCTTTCATGAAATGAAAGTTATTTTGGTACAAATGTAGTTGTTTTTATAGCCGGATCTTTAAATAGCAGATATATGTATGTTTTGAAATATGTGAAAATTTGCTTTTGGTAGAAATCTACTTATTTTTTAAGACTCAATGCATTTTTCAAAATATATGGAATACGTTCAAATGTGCTGCTATGAAATTAATGCTAATATGCTTTTGTTTATTTCTATAGCTAGTGATTTGAATAGCAGAAAAATAAAATTTTCTAGAATATGATAAAATGTGCTTTTATAAACCTCTCATGCCTTTTTGGTATAAATTTATTTATTTTATTTTTAGTATTCCGAATTTAAATAGTAAGAAAATAAGTTTTTTTAAATATATAACAAATCTAGTTATCTTATTGCCAGGATCCCAAATAGGAGCATGGTTTGGAATATGCCAAAATATGCAAAAATATGCTTGTATTAAATGAATGTCATTTTGTTACGAACGAATATTTGTATCGCTGATGACGTGAATAATAGGAAAATGCATTTTGAAAGTAAAGCTATGTACAGACGGTTGTCATATCTAAAAACATTGTTTGATCTGCCAATGTGCTGGCAATGCACTGACAATTCAATATGGCTACAAAAAGTTAAATTGTTAGTTCAGACGATTGTTAGAAAAGCTTACAGTTTCATTGCCAGACAATTGTCTGGCAATAAATTTATCTACCAATAAAAATTGTCAGTTCACACAGTTGTTAGGTTGTTGTACTACAAATTTGTTGTTCGGCATTGCCGGATATTTTAAACCATTTGACAGAAGTTATTAATTTTCAATTGTGTGTGTTTGTAAAAAAAAAAATATAATATAGAACAGCAAACAAAAATAGCAATTGCCACGATTTTAGCTGTATATATTTTAGAAGATATCGTTAATGAAAGCAAAATAGCAAGGAAACGCCGCAAAGTTTGGAGGGATTTTATGCTAACTTGCTTGTCCAGCTACGATATGACGAGCCGGAGTTGTATCGCAATTTTTTACGAATGGACTCGGAACAATTTGATACCCTACATAATTTAGAGACTCCTTATATTCAGAAGCAGGATACAAACATACGCAAAAGCATTTTAGCAGATGAGCGACTCGTGCTAACCCTACGTTACCTAGCTACTGGTGAAATTTTTAGGTCACTGCAATACCTATTTCATATCCCTGTATCTACGATAACGTCCATTATTCCAGAAGTTTTAGATGTTATTTACAAAGTGCTTGTGGATACGTATCTCACGGTAAATATATTTATTTTCTTCACTCGTTATACCGTAGCATAGATTTACATATTTATATGGTAAGTAAATACAATTTATTTTTAAACGCCAAAGACAGTAGATGTGTGGAAAGGTATTGCTGGCAACTTTGATGAATTATTGCAATTTCCTAATTGCATTGGAGCTGTAGATGGAAAGCATATCGTGATGGATGCGCCACCCAATGCTGGTAGCATTTTCTATAATTATAATAGCATAGCATAATATTAATGGGCATTGCTGGCGCGGAATATAAATTTCTGTACGTTGACGCAGGTCGCAATGGAAGATTTTCTGATGGCGGTGTATTTAACCGCTGGGCAAGCGCTGGATACTAACCAACTAGAAATATTTTCACTCATATTTAATTAAATTTCACTTGAATAACACAAAGAATTTGATACTGTTGTTTGATGCCATTGTCAGGTGCATTACTTTAAGCACATCTACCAATAAAAAATGAACTTAGAGCGTCTGACAATTATATGGCAATAGCAACGAAGAGAGTTCTCACGATTGGCAGGTGTCTAACAAAATTATTGGCTTACGATAGGCTGACAATGTTTTGTCTACCAACGTTGTAAGCCGAAAATTGGCAGTTCACACAGTTGCAAGACATTGTAACGCATATTTTACTGACAATATTGTTAGATCTTACAATCGTCTGTACATAGCTTAAGCAAAAATATGCTTTTATAAAATTAATACCATTTGAATAGAAAAGTTTGTATACGCGTTGCTAAGCCTTAAAATAAGCTTTAAACTGCAAGAAATGTTTACTTTTTGAAACAACATTTTCATTTAAACCTCCGTTCTTTACAGCTGTCTATAAGTCATACGAATTGCTGTTATAAGTTATAAATTATTTTTCTCTCATAACGTCAATTTTTTTATTACTAATAAAAAAAAAACTGTTTCATTCCTGGCCTAAAGCGTTTAAGTTTCTGGCTTTGTGAGTGAATTTATAATACTGCGGATATGTGTGTTATTTCATGAATTTACACTTTACTAAAACAAATATTAACAATTGGTGAAAATGTGTAGAAACAAAACACATCTTTTTTTCCATTGTTGCTTTAAGCCCCTGGGCTTACACAGGCCAAAATGTAGAACAAAGTTTTTTTTCGACTATAATCAATATTCGTATACAATTTTTAGAAATTAAAAATGTAGAAAGCTATGCTGCATATTTTGACTTATATGCTAAAAATATCAAAACATGCTCCTCGGAAACTTATGTTCTTTAATTAGGAATGTGCTTATACAGGGTGGCAAAAGAAAACTTGATAACTAGTTTTCTATCTAAATAATTTGGTTTTTAGATTGATCCGTATGTTTAATAAAAATGGAAAGCGGGGACACTGAAAAAACAATCTGAATTGTCCGCCGCTATCACGCATTGGAGTCGCACGTTTGGCGGCGATCCTTCGAGTATATGGACTATTCTGAGACTAGTAAATAGTTATGCAGAGCATAGGACAGTCGCTAAATAATCGAAGCCTTGCGCTAGAACAGATGAAACTGTTACTGCCGTAGCTGCTGCCACACAAAACAACTCCAGTGTTTTTACAAAGGGGTCAATAGGCAGACTTTGCAGACAATAATTCGTAAGGATTTGAACTTATTCCCTCACAAAATTCAAATGTCTAATAAACTTAGTACAGCGGACTTGCCGATTTGCTTGGAATTTTGCCAGAAGATGTTTGAAAAGGTGGAAGAAGACGAGAAATTGCAGAATTCTCCTTTCATGTCTTATGAGACTCATTTCGATCGGAACGGCAACCTAGGCAAACAAAATTATTGCAAATGGTGTGGTTCGAATCCAGTAATACTGCTTGAGAGGGAATTGCATCTAATACATATCACAGTGTGGTGTGCAGTTCCTTCGCGATGTATTATCGGGCCATACTTTCTTGAACAAAACGAACACAGCGTTAGGGTTACTGGACACCGTTACTTGAGCATGCTAAAATAATTTTTCCATCCGGAACTACGCCGAAAGAGAATATCTTTTAACTTTGTGTGGTTTTAACAAGATGATGCAACTGCACCTGCCAGGCCGAATTATGCAGAAAATATCCCAACAGGGTTATTTGAAGAAACCCAACCTTTCGTAGGCCCCCCAGGTAGCCTTACCTATGGCCATCGGACTTTTTCTGGTGGGGTTGTTGTAAACAGGAAGTGTTCAGATTGCAACCCACAAATGTTAATGAACTAAAACAATCAATGCAAATGACAATAGCTGCAATGGCTCAATGGCCTCAACTTTGCGGGCAGTAATGCAAAACTTTTTGCTAAGATGCCGCACCTTCATCAACGAGCAGGGCGGGCATTTTTATTCAATCATCTTTAAGACTTATTCAACTATTTTTAAAACAATTTAATGGGCTTCCAAATAAAAAAAGATTGAATGAATTCCATGAATTACAAAAAAAAAGGTTTTCCAGTTTCTTAATGTAGCAAAAAGTCATTAGCCAACCTATTTTTTTAATATACCACTGTGGGAAAAAAATAGTAAGACTTTTTAATTTAAGTTTCGCGCGGAAATCCAATCGGCGAAATTTTTTTTTCTACGTTGGTATGACTGTCAGTGACATCTGTGCCAAATATCACATCAAAGTAATCATTAGTGTTTAGTATAGGCTTGTCTTTCTGAAGTACAACAAGTGGCATTCGGCGATTTTTACAATGAGTGAAATTATTCAACAAAGAAGTACCATTAAATTACGTGTGCGGAATGAAATTTCTGGTCTCGAAACGTTCAGAATGTTGCAAAAGTGGTTCTGATTGGTACAAATTATTCAAAGAGGGGCGGGAATGCGTTGGCCATCAACATCATCTGATGATAAACACGTCAATAAAATCAAGGAATTGGTATTCGAGAATCGACGATTTACAATCAGGGACCTTACTGATATCATTGGAATATCGGAGGGATCAGTGAAAACCATTTTAAAAGATTATTTGGGCCTAAGAAAAGTGAAATCACGATTGGGTCCAAATTAATTCAATTCTCTTGAAAAACAGCATCGCGTTGACGTCTGTCAAACAGTGCTTTCCGATTACCAGGATGTCATTAAACGTATTATAACTGGCGACGAGTCTTAGATCTATGCTTACGACCCGGAAACAGACGATCAATCGGCCGAATATCATGCCAAAGGTGAGCCGAAGCCGAAAAAACCACGTCAAATCAAGGTCTTGTTGACAGTTTTCTTCGATCATCGAGGTGTGGTGCACTCCGAATTCCTTCTGACCGGCCGAACTATAAACAAGGAATAGTATTTGAGTGTTATGCGTCGTTTGCGCGAATCTATTCGTAAAAAGAGGTCGGAATTATGGGTCGACAACTCTTGGTTTTTGCACCACGATAATCCACCGTCGCATACCAGATTGATTCTTCGTGTGTTCTACGCCAAAAATTCAATCAATATCCTTCCACAACCACCGCATTCGCCTGATTTAGCTCCGTGTGACTTCTGGCTGTTCAGCAAACTCAAGCGACCCTTCCGGGGAAACCGTTTTGAGTCAATTGAAGACATTAAACGTGAATCGCTACACGCATTGAGGGCTATTCCGGAAATTGACTTTAACATCTGTTACGAGGATTGAAAAAAAACGTTGGCATAAGTATATTGTTGCTGGGGGGGATTAATTTGAGGGGGACGAAATAGATTTGGCAGAATAAATAAAGTAATTTAAGATTATGAACAAAGTCTTACTATTTGTTGCCCACAGTTGTATGTCAAAATATGCATTAACAAATTATCGCCAGTTTAATTTCATTTTAAGTAAATGCTAAAGGCCTTAAGACGTGGTCGAATGCTCTTCAAAGGTTTAATTTCAATTATCCTCTCGATCATTAAAACTGACTGGGTTTAGTAAAAATTCAAGTTTTGCTTCACCCTGTTTTGCAAACAATAAAATATTTTACATTTGTAATAAATTCCCTCAAATAAACTAAATATCATAAAGAACTACAAACGTATAAATTTTGTATTTATTTTTCTCTTGCCATATTTTTCACAGATGCCAGTTTCGACTATAAAATATTGCGGGCCAACAATGACAATAATTCAATAATAAACACAGGTGAGGATGTTGCTGGGACAAGCGATAAACGAAATTGCAGCACAGGACCAGTAACAGCAACAACCTCATCAACATTAACCCCAACTTCAACAAAGACACCGCAAACAATAAAAGCAACTAGTTATGATGTTGAACGTAAATATGGAAAAATACCGGCGGAAATATATTTGCTTTATTTGCGGGCATCTGGTTTAACAATTGTTTTAATATTTTTCATCACAGCCCTAATTTGGCAGGGATTGCGTGTGTATACGGATGTTTGGTTACAGCAATGGACTGACGACAATACTCAAATAAATGTACAAAGAGCAACAAGAGTTGCTGCCACTAAAAATATGTCCGGCCAACAAATGAGACAAAATTATGCATCAACGATGTCTGCATTTGCATCTGCATCAGTACTTGTGACTAAAGTTATGGTTGGTCAAGAAAAATTGTGGGAAAATGTGAATCATCATGAAGTCACGTATTATTTTCATATTTATGCGGTCATATCGTGCGTTTGTATTGTTATGGCCATGTTATCAACGCCGGCTGGTCAATGGGCCGGCTGTAAAGCTCGTCAAAATTTACATGATAAACTTTTGCAGTCCATTATGCACAAGTCATTGCATTTTTTCCAAACTACACCATTGGGCAGAATAATGAATAGGTTTAGCAATGATATGGCCATTATAGATAAGGTAAGTTTGGCGAGGAGGAGGAGGAGGATAATGATGAATATTAAGGGGGTTCTGGGCAAAGGATGGAAAATCTTTGGCAGTTTTACTTTAGAGAAGAGAATTTTGTTTTCTAAAAATGTGCCCAATAAAACAAGATATATATAAGACAATCACAGGTCGATTCTCAACGTAGACTTGTGAGAATAAGCAAAATTTTTGTGAACTTAGATATGACGTGCACATGAACATAGACATGACCAGAGACAGAAACATAGACGTAGACATTAATATAGACATGGACATGAATCTAGATATGGCAATGAACATAAATATGAACATAAACATAGACATGGATATGCACATACATGGTGTCCGCCGGGAAGGTATACTACTTTGTTTTGCCGCCATTTTGGTAAACAGTAGTCTTGACAGTTCATGTTTGGCAATCGTGAAGTAGAGACGTAGCAAATTTATTATGGAAAAATATTCGGTAAACCAACGTGTTTTAATCGTTAAAACATTTTATCAAAATCAATCATCGATTACTGTGACGATGACAAAGTTACGTAAACTTTTTGGAAGAAACAACGTGCCAACAAGACGCACTATTTATCGTATAGTGAATGATTTCGAAGAAAGAGTGACTGTAGCTGATAGGCCCAAGCATGGACCACAACGGACTGCAAGATTGGCTGAAAACATTACTGCTGTTCAAGAAAGTGTTCAAAACAATCCATCAACCTCAATTCGACGCCGTGCTCAGGAACTTGGGCTTCAAAGAACAACCTTGGCCACAATTTTGCACAAAGATTTGCAGTTGCTTCCAATCAGGATTCAGTTGACACAAGAGCTTCTTTCAGAAGACCAATTACGCCGCCGTACATATGCCAATAGGATGCTGCAGCTCGCCCATGACAATCCCGGTTTTCATGAAAAAGTCATAATGAGTGACGAGGCACATTTTCATTTGAATGTATATGTGAATAAACAGAATAGTAGGTTCTGGGCAATGGAAATCCCTCAAATTTTCATCAGCCACCTTTGCATCCATTAAAAGTGACAGCCTGGTGTGCAATTTGGTCAGGAGGAATCATTGGAAGTTACTTTTTTGAAACTGAAAACGGCGTAACGGTAATTGCCAATGGGAAGCGATATCGTGATATGATTGAAAACTTTTTAACGCCACAACTGCAGGCACTGCATGCTTTGGGCTTGACTAACATGTGGTTTCAACAAGACGGTGCCACATCGCATACAGCCAGGATTACAATGGAATTACTGCGAGATCTCTTTGCACAACAAGTTATTTCAAGGAATGGTGATGTTGATTGGCCTCCACGGTTGCCTGATTTGACTGCTCCGGACTTCTTTTTGTGAGGATATCTGTAAAGCAAGGCTTATTCAATCAAACCACAAACGCTGGAGCAACTCAAACAAAATATTCGTGATGAAATACCGCGTGAAATTTGTGAGAATGTAATGAAAAATGTGTTCAAAAGGGCTCGCATTTGTGAGGGTGACAGAGGCTGACACTTATCTGATATTGTATTCCATACATAATTGCCGACATTAAATAAAACATTTATCAATATACGATCCATTCTCTTTCATTTAATTAAAAATTATAAACAAAGTAGTATACATTCCCGGCGGACAAGGATATGAACATGGATACGAAAATTAACATTAACATGGACATCAACATGATCATGAACATGAATTTAAACATGAACATGAACATGAACATGAACATGATCATGATCATAAGAACACGAATATGAACAAATTCATGGACATGGATATGGGCATGGACATAAACATGGACATAAACATGGACATGAACATAAATATATGTAGATATTAAATACGGTAAAATTGAAGGCTTTAATTAAAATCAGTTGACATTCGAATGCATTTATAGTTTGAATAAAGCAAAATATTTCATAACAATTTGGAATTTGATATTTTACACAACATAAAACTCTTTTTATTGAAATCTTTTAATCAAATACTATTTTCTCAGTTTTTATAAATTCGTCTGTTTAATATCACGAACTCTCCTAATATAATCTTTTATTTCTTATTATCTTATTTAGAAAATAGCAGCAACGAGTCAGCGCTTGTTGCAATTCACTTTACTGTGTCTTTGTGCCATTTTAATCAATATCATTATTACACCCTGGTTCCTAGTGGTGACCATACCCGTCTGTCTGGCTTACTATGCCATACAAAAGTTCTACCGCTGCTCGTCCAGGTAAGAGAAATAAAACATTAATTATATAATTTGTTGGCTAAAGTTTTAAAACAATGAAACTATACAAGGTTGGGGGAAAATTCCCCAACTTATACTAAACAAAGTGAACAAAGTGAACTAGTGTCAAACTTTGCAACCCCTTTTGAAAATTATAATTTTTTTTAGCAAGAACAAATTCAAAACTAATTTGAGTATTTTCTTTAAACTTGTCTGAAAGTATGAAGAAAAGCAATTCACTAAATACTTTAAAAATATTTGGAAAACATGCACTGATTTTTTTTATAAATGCAGTTCATGTCTTGATAACGTTTTAAGTTTCCCCCAGGGAAAAACAAACTGCTTAATATTTAACAAATCTTTATGTCAACTTTATATGAATTTTTAAAAAATTAAAAACTTTTGTACAGCTGAAAAGTCTAGACCAACTTTTTAATCCAACTATAAAAATGTCAAAACAAAATAAACATTTTGCAAATTTATTTTTATATGAAAATATATAAAAAATGCATTAGCAAATGACATAATATGTTGCAAGAAAAGAATCAAATAAAATTAAACTATTCGAGTTACTCAGGCTTGCAAAAGGAAAAGAAAACTAAATTTTAACAAAAAACTCTTGCTGCAAATTAAGCACAGTTGTTGCCATTTAATGGGAAACAAACAATGCTGGAGGGGAACATCGCAAAAAATAAATAAAGTCTACTAATATAAATAGTAAAAGCAGTAATCACAATACACGCATAAATGCTGAAAACCGGTGAGAGCACGCACAAACTTGTTTACCTTTCTTTTATTGTTAATGTACGAGTTGATATGTTTCCCTGGATTATTTTTTTAAACCACCATTCCCCCTGCTGGAAGTAAAAAAGTTGTTAAATAAAACGTTTACTAGTTTCAATATGACAAATATGAATTCGAAATAATTTAACATGAAAAAGTTTGCTTAGTGGGATTTTTATGTATATAAAAGGGTTTCACATAAGTGTAGGTCGATGTGGTTAGTCTGTGGTCTGGTGTTTTGGCGGCTTCGGTCACATCGCTTCGGTCACTAAGGCTGAGCAGTTTTAGGAGCGTAATTTTGCTCAAAATATTATGTTTGATGGCGAGACGCATCCTTGGCGGAATGGCTGTGTAACCAAGCTCAACTCGCGTATAAAAGGACCACGCCAGCAAACTCGAAGTACTGTGCACCTTTCGGGCCAGCGGCATCGTTGGTGAGACCTTCATTGTTAATGACGATATCTACAGATCAATGATACCGCTCAAAAGTAGAGCTAAACTGAAGCATATGGGTATGGATGGCATCTAGGTCTGGCTTAGTAGAGCGCTACATGTCACTCATCGCACGGCATAATTAAAAATTTTTATTAACATTTTTGGTTGTGCTAGACTTGTCTTGTAGCAGGTTTATGGCAATAAAATGCAATCGACTGATGACCTCAAAGTCATATTATCGACGAAATTCTGCTGGGTCTATGAGGCAGAGTCATTGAAGATTGCACCTATCGGCTACACGCCATGAGCGACATCCCAACGGTCATTGGAACGGTGTCACACTTCATGTAGATTCACATACATGGGCTGGTGAAATATAAAAACAATTTCGTTCAAACTCCACACAATTCTAGTTTCATTACATTTTAGTATCAACTCGACCTTATTGGAAACCCGTTTATATAGCTCAGTGGGGCATTTCACCTGCCGTCTACAGCTTATGTGAATTCAATTTATTTTCTAAACATTCAATATAAAATTGCATGGCTACCGGCACTCAAAGCGGCTACAGATAAAACAACTTATGTTAACCCAGGCACTTATCGTTGAATTAACAGCACAATCTTTTATGCAGTTTAAGAAACTCACACAAACAATAAGTTGCTGTAAGCTAAAAAATTATATTAAAAAAATAATAATTTACAAATGTGTTTAGGAATAATAACGTATGTTCTATTCCTTTGGCTCCTCGAAGAAAACTTTGAATTAAATATTCTATTTGTAAATAGTCCAACTCCCTCTACAAAACAATAAAGTGCTTAAGTTTGTTCTTGTTTTATCAGCTTTTATTTATTATGCACATATGTATGCACGTGCATGTTTGTGCTTGTTTTAGGGTTTCTCCTTTTGTTAAAATTGTTGGCGTTGCTAGAGTCTATACTATGATTATCTGTTGCTTAAGCAGGTTTACATTTCGTTAAGACTTTTTTCTTAACATTTTCTTTTGTGTTTTTAAAAGTGTGTAGGGAAAAGTAGGAAATAAAATAAAAAAGTAACTTTGTAAATAATGAAAACTACACTTTAACTTTTTACTTGCCAGCTTTATCAAGCAGCATGCATTACAATACTGTAGGAGTTTCAACAAACAAAACATCCCTTTGCGGTTGTCGATTGTGTTGCGTTGTTGTTGGTGTTGTTGTTACTGCCATTTATAATGTTCCCTATTGTTATGTTATGCATATTTGAAGAGCAGTTGGAACCTTTGTTTTTGTTTTTGCAGTATCGAGACAAGAGAAATGAAAAGCCAGCAGAAGGTTAAAAAGTAATAAACTTTGGTGGCAGAATACGGCATTTGAAATCCAACAAGTTTGGTTCACAGTATTGTGTACTTATGCAACCGAATTTTTTTGGTACAACTTTTAGCTGAATACAATGAAAGGATGTCTAAAAAACTAATAGCTTGAGCAAATAGTATTTTATACTTTCTTTTTTTAATATATATCCTTGCATAGTTAATTCAGCAAGCTGAATAGACATTTTATAATTGACCTGGTTTTAAATTTTTAAAAAAAATTAATTCAGCTAGCTGAATTTAAGTTTTTAGCAAATCTTCACCATATTTGACAACATAATAAGCTGATTCAGCTAGCTGAATTCAGTTTCTGTCTCAAAATAGTTAAATTTTTATCGAGAAAAACTATAACAACTGTGTGATGGGTCTATTTTCTAAAAGATACATTAAAAGTATTAAGTGCTATTAACATTATCAGGCAATGGAATGATAATTCAGCTAGCTGAATTTAAGTTTTTGGAAAATCTTCACCATATTTGAAAAGATAATAAGCTGATTCAGCTAGCTGAATTCAGTTTCTATCTCAAAATAGTTTAATTTTTCATTTTTATCGAGAAAAACTATAACAACTGTGTAATGTGTCTATTTTCTAAAAGATACATTAAAAGTTTTAAGTCCTCTTAACATTATCAGGCAGAGGAATTATAATTCAGCTAGCTGAAATTAAGTTTTTATCAAATCTTCACCATATTTGACAAGATAATAAGCTGATTCAGCTAGCTGAATTCAGTTTTTGTCGCAAAAAAGTAAATTTTTTATCGAGAAAATCTATAACAACCGTGTGATGTGTCGATTTTCTAAAAAAAACATTAAAAGTATGAAGTCCTCTTAACATTATCAGGCAATGGAATGATAATTCAGCTAGTTGAATTTAAGTTTTTGGCAAATCCTCACCATATTTGACAAGATAATAAGCCGATTCAGCTAGCTGAATTCAGCTTCTGTCTCCAAATAGTTTAATTTCTTTATCGAGAAAAACTATACCAACCGTGTGATGTGTGCATAAAAGTATTGCTGCATCTCTGAATTCTCAGAAAAGACACATTCTATTAAATTGGTATTTAAAATTATTCTTGAATTATATTCAGCTTTATGAACACAATCTACAAGGGCCAGAAATATACAAAATTGTTTGTTTTACGCAAAATAATTGTACGTTATTGTTATTTAAAATATATTTACTACTTATGTTTATATTCAGCAAGCTGAAAACAGCAAACTTTGTTATTAATTAATAATTAATTCAGCTGGCTGGATACAAATTTTTGCTAATCTTTAGCACTGTTAATAATAAAATAAGCAAATTCAGCTAGCTGAAGAAAATTTTGGGCTCAGAGAAAAACCATAGCAACTGTTTGAGGTGTGTATATTCTGAAAGATACGAAAAAGTATAAAATCGTTGATGCATGAGTTTAAATAAAATTGCTGACAATATATGCTCTTACAACCATATGTAATTAAATTGTTCTTTAATTATATTTAGATTTCTGAATATATTATACTGTCTCTATAAATATACAAAATAATGTTTAGAAGACAGTAACATGTTTATGCTATGGGAATTAATGTTCCGTTTCCGTTTGTGTTACTTAATATAAATATACATATTTATTATTTTAATTTAGATTCAGAAAGCTGAAAAAACAAACTTTGCTTAGGAAGCCAACATTATCAGGCGGAGGATTGATTATCTACTTTATTTACTTAAAAAGTGTGTTTAAAACGCATATTCAGCTAGCTGAATTAGGAGTTTGCTGCTTAGAAGTAACAGTTTTATTATTACATTATAATTTGACTTAAAAATTCAATTCAGCTTGCTGAACTGATGTTATTTTATAAATTTTTTTAAACATTTCTTTTCCTTATCTTCCCCAAATTATTTATTTTGTTTGTTTATTTTGCATGAAGAGAATTACAACGTATTGAAAACGCCACCAATTCCCCAGTGATATCACATCTATCGGAAACTATACAAGGTGTAACAACAATACGTGCCTACAATCAGGAGGCACGTTTCACTGAAATCCTCTTTCGGCGTCTTGAAGACAACACAATTGCTTTTACCATATTAAATACAAGCAATCGATGGCTGGGTATCTCGTTGGTAAGTAGGAAGACACTGTATAAAATCATATTAACATGTACTTTGAATTGTTAAACAAAAAACTTGATTTTACTTAAACATCACCAATACTAACATGTGTGTGTGTGTGTGTGTGTGTGTCTGTGGGTTGGTCTATATTTATTTTAGTGTTCTGAAGGAAACATATGGGAATCCTGTATGCAAACTTTAACTTCGTACTACTTGTGTGTTAGTAAAATGTTGAGCCATTAAGTCATTCGTTAAAGAACAATTAGGAACATTTCAAATATCTTAGCAAAAACTTTTTCATATTGTTGTTGTCTCCCTAAAAACTTCTATCTCTCCATTTTCCCCCTTTTAGCTTTTTCAAGATACTCTTTTCTTGCAAAACTTCTTTACTTCGTGTGTTCTAATTTATTTTTATGTAAAATGATTAAAACAAGAAGCAAAACTCTTTGAAACAGCTGTCATAAATGTAGGAACGTGCCAGGACTTTGAGAGGCCAACAGAAGATTTTTTTCTTTTTGTTGTTTTGTTATTCAAAGTAAAGTTAACATGTTTATTTTATAGTTTTTTAACTGGGCTAAGAAAATTTGATGCATTCCTTTTTGAAAATTAGATAAATTTTCTTGGAATTAGTTAAAGGAAATATAAGTTTTACATATTTTGAGAGAATTGAAGTACAACTTTTATGGGAATATAAATAAAATTGCATGAAGGTTTAAATATATTTTGAAATTTATTTATGCTCTACTGGATACCTTAATGCGCAATTAACAAATATGCGTTGTGCTATTTTTATGTGTAATTAAATTATTTACGACTTAGTTGATCGTCAGATAATGAGAACGAATTTTATAAGTGATTTAAAAGAAAAGGAAGGATTTTAGCTACAAGGCGATAAAACAAAATAGTTCTGACATAGTCACGACAACCATATTATGTTCTCTTTAACTGTTCCCTCAATGCTAATTTATAACGTAAATATCAAACTATTTGTGCTTCGTGTAGACGTGACAACATTACATGCATGAAGTTTGATGAGCATGCGCGGTCGATGGAACTTTTGACACCGACAACACATTCATAGCACCTGCCTTTGAAATTTTCTAAAATAAAAGACACTTCAGCACAAGAGTAAAAATTCTAAAAAGAAAATAAATTGTACTTGCGAATAATAAAATGTGTAAAATAAAAGAAAGATTAATTGAACTAAAACTTAATTAAATAAACAAATAAAACCAACAGATGTAATACGTTCCACTGTTTGTGTGTTTAGTTAAATATGATAATGTCGCGGCTTAAGTAGTTAGCGTGGTGACTCTGAAGCAGTCGAAGCAGTCTTAGTCGCCTCCGCTTGGTACCGCACATGCATTTTTTTCTATCGTGCTAACATAAGATAAGCATCTCTTCAAAAATACCCCATTGGCGACTTATCACCGGAGTTCCTACAGAAATTGACCTCTGCCCCTTGCAAGGCTTTAGTGACCATCCCTAACGGGATTTCATGTTCCCATGCTTTAGGAGTACTTTTAATTGACCCGTGCACGCGATGCGTGGCTTTCTTGTTCATCTCTTCCGATTTTCTGCTTTGGCCAATTAAAATTTTAACGTATCCTCAGACAATTCATATCATTCCCACTAGTGATGAAGAAAAATATATCCACCAATACAGAGCTCCATATGCACGGGTAAGTCTTTATTAAAACTGGAAATTGACTGTATTGAGAGTTGGCATACTAGAGATAAAGCACCCTCTTGACCACACATGTTGTTCCACCATGGATTACGGATTTTTATAAGAGATTGTTAACTTTTCTCCGCTCGACCTATTTAGCCAGAGTCAAAGCAAAGACAGGAAACTGTTATTGGTCGCTACCGCGAGTAGTTATAAGTCAGAACTTCTGACAGCGCACTCGAACTGTAAGCTGTGAGAATAATTAATGTTTTAAACATTTAAGCCGCACATGCTGCATCATATTTGTGTAAACAACATTTACAATAATAATGATAATACAAGCAATAGATTGCTATACGCACACGGCTTAGGGGCCCATTTGGTTACCCGCAGTAAAGGTATTTACCTGCTAACTGCGAAACACTGTTTCCAGCAAACAGAACTCTAGCGCAGATAGCTGGGAGTCAATTTAAATTGGAAATCTTCATTGAAAACCCAGAGACCGAAATGAAGTTCGAACTTCCTGACTATAACAAGAACGGATGTACTGGTAATTACAGAGTATATAAGTTGGCTCAGAAGTTAACAACTTCAATGGTAGCCAAACGACTATTAGGACACTTATGTTATTGGACTCAAAAGAGCGGCTAATGCAATGAACAAGCAAATACTTTGGAAATAAAAGGCAGTGCGTTATAGCAAATGAACTTAAGTAATACGAAGCCATTAGAGGCAACTAGAACTGAGCTAAAAAATTTGGCAAATATCACTCATATCGCACTGTGGAATAAAAAGAAAACGGTGGGGTGAGGCAAACGTAGATAAAACGATGAGCCTGCTGAAATTTACCAAATCCATAATTCGAAAAATTACAAGTGTTGTAACAGGGCACTTAAACTTACAAGTACGGTTGCAAGGCATGCCTCTGCATGGCACTGCCCACCTTTCGCTCTACTAAGAAGACATCAATTAGTGGTGCACTCGACACTGGATATACGTTACCTTAGAGACATTAAAAAGGGAATTCATGGGGATTTTGCTCGGTACAGCGAGTTCCTATAACATATCAAGTCAAGTTTTTTCCAGATTTCTGATAATTGGTTCCACATCTCAAGCTAACCCATTCTAAACTCGCATGTGTACCTAAGGAGGGCAATATTGAACATGTCGAAAGTTTGAGGTGCACATAGCGAATTTGTTATGATACTACGCATATAATATTTCGTTTTATTCTCCCTAATATTTTCTTTGTGGAATATTCTTTAACACTGTCTCACGGAACTAAACAGACATCATAGCGTATGATAAATATGTACGTTGTATTAATAAAAATTTATATTAATCATACGCTACACATTCAGTAATTTAGATTTATATTAGTGTTTTAAGGCTTCTCTACATTTGGAATATGTTGCAATGGGATTTAGTTATTAAACATGAGTTAAACTACTTAAGAAAGTCTTAGAGCAGACACTTTTGTGTTTTACAGGAAATCGTAAACGATTTGTTAGACGACTGAATAAAATTGCTTTATAGAATACTTTATTAAAGACTTGTGATTTGTTAAAATTTTTAGCGTGTTTTCTGAAATATTCGTAAATAAATTGATTCATAGTAGCGTCACTGTTAGCTATTCGTTTTTTCACTCTTTCTGGCAAAATATGGATTCCACGCCAACAGAACTGCTCATATTTTGAAGACAAGAACGAATCAAACTAATTTCTGAGACCTTGGTCTGAAGTGTAGCGTATTTCAGAGCGTTCGGCATTGATCGAAACAATTAGTAGTCAGACGTGGCAAGACTTAAGCTTCCAGTCCAGCAAAACTTTCTAACTACTGTTTTCTAAATATTTTTAACAGGTATTGCAACATGCGGCCGAGCGTTGTCATGATAGAATAACGATCAGATACAAGTTCGTTATGTTGGTCTTGCCAAATTTCAGCAGATCATAATATATAGGACCCTTTTGGTCCCACCATAAGGCGCATGGACGTTTGGCTTTGGTTTCGATTCGAGTGGTTGGCAGGCTGCACAATCGATTTCGTATGCTTCGTTATTGCAAGCAATAAAGAGGTGCAAATATGAATTTCTTTTATAGCGTCTAAGCAGCATTTCGGACATGTAAAATCGTCTTTCAAGGTCTCTCTGCTGCAGTACATGTGGTACACAATTTTCCTACTATTTGATGAATCCTGCTACTCGCTAAGGTTTTGAAATCTCTGCTTGCGTAGCTTTTAATTGATTTGCATTTGACAAACATCTTCATGGAGTAATGCCTTCAATTCTTGGTCTTCAAACTTTTTTGGCTGGCCTGGCCGATCTGTGTTCATTGAGGAAAAATCATCACTTGTGCACCGCACAAACCATCTCACGCACGTTGTTAAGCTCTAGTGAGCAATTGATGTGTTTCCGCGGCACTTTTTTTTAATTAAAGAATTACATCAAAACTCCCTGCAAAATCGAAGCAAATAATTTGTTTTGTTTACACTATACTATTCAATAACTAAGCGAGAATAATTGACAGATATGGGCCCTTCGAAATGACATATAAGTTGTTAAAGACACAAACCGCGTTCAAAAGATAGAACATCTGTTGTGAATCCTGCATCCCAATAGTTATTTTTTTGGCTTTTTATCTTTATTGTACAAATACTTGACCTTTTATATATAAAATCCCAAATATCACCAACATTTGTCCAATAAATTTAAATTTAATTTACTTTCTAACATTTTAACAATCCGTAGTGGTTTTTACAACTTAATTATTAAATTTTCTAAAACCTATTTTCTCTTTTTAAAAATTGATTAAAAAAACAAAAATATTGAAAAGAGGAATAAAAATAAAAAAGCCAAAGTAATTCCCTTTATTGTCTATTCCAAACAACAGGATTACCTGGGTGGTGTTATAGTATTTGTGGCCATAGTGACAGCTTTATTGGCGGCCACAATAGCCTGCAACAACTACAGCAAACAACTTGAACAGCAGTATTCTAGGAATAGCGACACAATAGAAACATCAACAAAACATTTGCCTCTGACACCGACACCCTCTCTGGTCGGTTTGGCCATTAACTATACGCTGCTAATGCCAATTTATTTGAATTGGGTTGTAAAACTTTTGGCCGATATGGAAATGTATATTGGTTCCGTTGAACGTATTGCTTATTATGCTGAGACTTCAGGGAAGATTGCCACTATAAAAGAAAACAAGGATGAAAGGAAATTAGGACAAAATGATCACAACACAACAGAAACTTGTGCTAGCAACAACAATATCACAGACAGTCAAATAAAACATGTTGCCAGCCAACATGAAAGTAATGAAGCCATTGTGCTGCAAACATCCACTACAGCTGCCACCGCAGACAACAATTATAAATTGTTGAACTTGTCTCTCAATAATAGAATAACTGACAACAATGTCGATACAACTATTGCCACCACTGGCAATGCTGACGATGATGGCCATCATCAACTTACTAATGACAAACATATTGCACCAGTTACCGCAAAAACTTTCTCATACAAACAGCAAATAGCAACAATAGTTTCAGCTGCAGCTATAAAATGTGATGATAACAATGACCAGGCAAAGATTGCAACATTTCCGCGAACTACAACGACAACAGCAGAGATGAACGATGGGAATAAAAAAGATTCTTTAACTTTTAACTCGAATACATCATCGAAACTATTAGAACGTAATGATGCAGAACGACGAGCGAGTGTTCGACGGTGGGCAAAGTGCAGAAAGCAATGTAAGTAAATGTAGGGTTTACACTAGCAATCATATGAAAATCCTCAAGATTTATAAGTAAATTTTTTGAAGCTTATTCATGCAGAAAATTAAAGCTCAAAGTACTTCAGAGGAAAACTTTTGATGCCAATTTTTGTTGCCCTTAAATATTTTTCAAAGGTGTCCCTAAACGCTTTAGCAAAGATAAGAAAATTTATTTATTTTTTTTTTTTTTTTGGGAAAATAAGCAACGTTATTTTCATATACACTCAAACAGCTTTAAGCACTTAAGTACTTACGTTGTTATTTCCGGACACGTTGCAGAACGAAATTTTGTTGCTTTCTCCGTTTGCAAGAGCTTATTTATGTATTTTAAATGTCTTATCACCTTAATTCTTAATCAAAAATCACTTATGTTGACATATGTTGTTTTAACGACACGTCTTTTTAGTGATTGTAAGACTGTTGTTGTCTTATTTTGTGTAGAAAAAGGCAAAAAGGCAACGTCAAATATGTATTTTATATTATTAAGTTAGTTTGTACACAAGAGCTGTTGTGTTCACACACTTTTGCATTTTTAATGTCTTTGAATATTTATGAATCATTTTAGTTGAATGTCAAGGCGTGTTCTTTTCAAATAAAAAAATTAACACTTCTTGCTCTTTTTTTATACTTGAAATATGTTTCCGCTTACAAAGGGTGCGGGTTTCTTTTAAAATCTTACCCTTATTAATGGCGAAAGGCATTGTTCTTTATGGTCTGTATAAAATCCCAACTAATAAGGTTGTGTTAAACATGTAAATTTTAACAAGGCAACATATTATTTATGAAACGAAAACGCCATCCTATAGTAGTTACACTGGCAGCGTGTATAACACTTATGTATTTAACTCTTATCTGCCACCTTAAAGGGCACTTTTATCATTTGCTTGCCTGCCATAAGAAGGTAGAAGCAGTAGTGTGTAATTGATTGTTTGTGCATGTGTGTGTGTGCAAAAGAAAGATTCAGCTGTGTATGGGTTCAGAATAAAACTCGCGTGATTATTATTATTTTTTTTTTAAGAAACGTGTAAGTTTATTCTAGTGTGAATAGAGTTATAGATGTATTAAAGGGAAGGAGAGAAAGAGAGAGAGAGAGAGAGGGTAATTTCTATTTCAAGGTGAATAGTTAAAGTTTATGCAGAAAACTGTTTGACTACACCTGAATGTAAGTAGAAGTGTGTTTGTGAATGAGAAATTATGTGGAAAAGAGCACGTGTGGCAAAATCAACATTGAACTTAATATTTTAAATACATGCAGGATGTTCGCAACATTTTATCAAAATCAATCATCGATTACTGTGACGATGAGAAAGTTACGTAAACTTTTTGGGAGAAACAAGACGCACTATTTATAGTGTAGTGAATGATTTCGAAGAACGAAGGACTGTAGCTGATAGGCCCAAGCATGGACCACAACGTACTGCAAGATCGGCTGAAAACATTACTGCTGTTCAAGAAAGTGTTCAAAACAATTCATCAACCTCATTCGAGACCGTGCTCAGGAGCTTGGTCTTCAAAGAAAAACTTTGGCCACAATTTTGCACAAATATTTGCATTTGTTTCCATTTAAGATTCAGTTGACACAAGACCTTCTTCCAGAAGACCATTTACGCCGCCGTACATATGCCAATAGGATGCTACAGCTCGCCCATGACAACCCCGATTTTCATGAAAAAATCATAATGAGTAACGAGGCTCATTTTCATTTGAATGGATATGTGAATAAACAGAATAGTCGGCTCTGGGCAAAGGAAAACCCTCAAATTATTCATTAGTCACCTTTGCATCCATTAAAAGTGACATTCTGGTGTGTGATTTGGTCAAGAGGAATCATTTGACGTTACTTCTTTGAATCTGAAAACGGCGTAACGGTAACTGTCAATGGGGAGCGATATCGTGATATGATTGAAAACTTTTTAATGCCACAACTGCATGCTTTGGGCTTTACTAACATGTGTTTACAACAAGACATCCACAACAAGTTATTTCAAGGAATGGTGATGTTGATTGACATCCACGGTCGCCTGATTTGACTGCTCCGGACTTCTTTTTGTGGGGATATCTGAAAAACAAGGTTTATGCAAACAAACCAGAAACACTGGAGCAACTCAAGCAAAATATTTGTGATGAAATTAATGAAATACCGCGTGGAATGTGTGAGAATGTAATGAAAAATGTGTTCAAAAGGGCTCGCATTTGTGAGGCTAACAGAGGCGAACATTTATCTAATATTGTATTCCATACATAATTGACGCCATTAAATAAAACATTTATCAATATACGATCCATTCTCTTTCATTTAATAAAAAAATATAAACAAACAAAGTAGTATACCTTCCCGGCGGACATCTTGTTTATGTATTTAAGTGAGTGCTGTTTACCTCTTTCTTCATTTTATTAGCCAACAGGTTGGCAATTATTTAAAAAGAAAAACAAAGATAAAGCGTTTATGTCTGTGAAGCCCGCTTTTTCTGATATCTGTTCTTAAACTAAGCGCATCCTGTTAAACAACTTTTGTTCTTGGTATATAGAAAAAAATTTGAAAAACTTCTGCAATGGCCGCAAGTAATAATGCAGCGGTATTAAAAAAATGTAAGGAGCACTTTTTTACAAAGAGTGCAAAAATGGTAGAGAGCGTTTTTTCTTGCAACCAATAGTAACTTATCAACTGAGGATGCTTAGTAAGTGAAAACTATTATTATATTTTTTTTAAACATGTATCAGATAACAGAAATAAAGTGTAAGTAAAATATATATAAAACTGGGAATAGTAAACTAAAAAAGCTAACTAGGCGTTGAGAACAGTTTTATTTCTGCAAGCAACAAGTGCTACCACAACACATAACTGCTCTTTATTGGCGAAGAATATGGTTACTATACAGAACAAATTTTTTAGCCTCTGGGAACAGTTTGTTTCTAATACAGACATTTTTCTTAGTAACTAGGAACACGTTAATCAAATTATCACAACTATTTAAAAAAATTCTCAGCCGCTGAGAACACTTGAAGTCAATGTGTAATAATATATCTCAAACTGAAGACAGTTTATTTAAGGCTAAAATAATCGTTTTGGGAATAGTTTTGTTTCTACAAGAAACAAGTGTGCTACTACAGCTCATAAAGCTGAATTTATTCTATAGAAATACTACTCTGCATTTGGGAACACTTCGTTTCTGACATAGAAATTATTCCTAGTAACTAGGAACACCTTAAACTTGTTAATAGAACTATTGGTGTTCTATTATTTGACAATGCATTTTTAAGGCATCTTGCCATCAAAAATGTACTTTATAAACTATTCACAGCTGCTGAGAACACTTTACTTTGTTCAACTATAGAACTTATTTTAGCAACTAAGAACAGTTTCAGACACTAAAAATCAATGTGTAAGCAAAATATGTTCAAAAATGAGAACAGTTTTTCCTAGATCGGAAGAGTTGTTTTGGGAAGAGTTTTATTTTTGCAAGAAACAAGTGCCGCTACATACCAAAAAAGCTTTTTAGGCGGAAAAGAGTTATTCTGTGTGGACTAAAATTTCCAGTATCTGGGAACAGTAAGTTTCTGGAATAGGCATTTTTCTTATTCACTAGGAACACTTTAATACAAATAATACAACTGTTACTGATAATACACTTTCAAGGCATCAAACCTATACAAACACCTATTATAAACTGTTCTCAGTTGACGATAACACTTTGTTTAACGTTGAGAAGAATTTTCGGCAATTAAGAAGAGGTTTCTAAACACATTAAAGTCAATGTGTGGGCAAAATATATCGCAAATTGAGAACAGTTTTTTTGGACAAAAATGGTCGTCCTGGGAACAGTTTTGTTTCTACAGGAAGCAAGTGCTGTTACAGCTAATTGACGGGTTTTAGACGGAACACAGCTATTCTGTATAGAAAAAAAATTTCCAGCATCTGAGAACACTTTGTTTTTGAAACACTAATTGTTCTTGATTAGTAGGAACACTATAATATTAATAATACAACTGTTTCTGAAAATACAATTTATTATATACTTTATTTAAAACCCACTATATAAAGTGTTCTCAGCCGCTGAGAACACTTTCTTAAAGATGGGAATTTATTTTAGCGACTAAGAAAAGCGTTCAAAACACACTGAGTCAGTTTAAAAACTGATGGCATTTAGGTTGAAATTTTAACAGTTCCCTGTTGGTAGGAACACTTTCATATCATTTATTGATATTGTATAACGGAAATATAAATATATTAAAACTGTTCTCGTTTACTTTTAAAGTACACATAAGCCATCGTAGAATGTGCAATCAATATTTACTTCCAAGAAGAGTAAGGATTTGTAGTTTGACAAATTTGGCTCATATGCTCTTCTTTAAAATTAATCTTTACTTCTTAGTTATAATTCCAATTTACCCCCACACGCTTGCTATTGTGTATTTATCTACGTATGATTTTTAATGAATTTAGTGTTTTATATTTTGCAGACAAACCGGTAGCGATTTCGTGGCCACAACGCGGTGATATATCTTTTGAAAATGTTAGCTTATGTTACGAAGGCCAAACAAAGGATGTTATTAAAAATTTGAATTTAATCATACCGGCCGGGCAAAGGGTAAGTCCTTAACTTTAACACTAATAAATTTCTTTTTTCCAACTGGAAGTTTAGTGCTTTAAAATATATGATCTTCATATTTAAAGCATATTTTCGGGGATATTAATACTTCACTTTAAGAATAGTGTGACAGTCGACTAAAACTAAGAAAATTTAATTTAAAAACTTATTAAAATCTTTTTTGTTTCAAGAAAGTAATTCCATATAGCGGTGTTCAGTGTTTGGTTCAAATTTCAACAGAAATTTTGTGCATATTAAATATTCTGTAGCAAATTTAACTAAAATTTTGTTTGAATTATAATTTCTGCTTCGGTTTTTTTAGCAGACGACGTTTTAAACTCAATTATTTTTTCCCCATATTAATTAGTTAATTTTTTCTGTGCCGCAACGCAGTAGTTTATTATCATATACTGCTCCTATAAATAGACTAGAGTTTACTCTAACCCACATATACCGACCGTACTACATGTAGTACACCTGTTATGTTCAGGTTTCTGCGTTTTCTGTGCTTTAAATTTTTAATCTACTTGTAATTGTACTACATAATATAACATGCCTTTATTAGTTTTGTCTAGGATAATTGCTTATGTGTATTTTTTAGGATCAGAAATTTCAGTTTTATGAAATTGGCAAAAGTGTGAAGATGTCACGTAATCGGTGAGAAAAAGTTGTATATGCATATTTTATTGTTGTTGCGTTTCTATGTTTTTTTAATTATAATAGTTGTAAAAACGCATACGTGGCAAAAGTATATATGAAAAAAAAGTTTATATGCGATTTTAGTTGATGTATTTGCTGACGTACTACATGTAGTACGTTCGGCATTAGTATGGAAAAATGGTGAAAACGAAAAGTTATTTTTTTTCAGTGAAAAAAAAACAAATTATGAGAGCTTTAATTAAAAACGCCCTAGTATCCAATCGAAGATGATCATATTAAAACGAAAGGGCACACGAAAAACAGAGGCCAAAATTAAACTTCGCAAACAATTCGTTACACCGGGAGAAATCTGCAGTACAATTTTAGATAAACTGATAAGAAATTTAGCTTCTAGTGAATCTTTCATGCGATATAAACCTTTTCTGTCACAATAGAAATTTTTTAATATTTAAATTGTATAAGCCTGCTTCTTAAATGCATTACTGTGATCACGACTATCAACTCTTAGCTGTCTAACATCTGTTTAAAAAATGTTTCAATTTAATTCAATTTATTTTAAGGACATTAACAAACATGAAATTAGAAAAAGTCATCTTGTTTTAAAAATATTTAAATGAAATTTGCATTTTTTTTTTTTAATTCAAGAATGAACTTTCGACTTTGGTTTACCTGCCATGATTTATCGTAGTATTTATATTGACTGCTTCCTATTTTTCATGTTATTTTAATCCTTTAATACTATTTGGTTTTCTATTTTCTCCTTTCTCTTTTATTGTCTAGATTGGCATTTGTGGTCGTACTGGCAGTGGTAAATCCTCATTGGCTTTGTCACTTTTTGGTGTTCTACAGATCAGCCATGGCTGCATACGCATTGATGCCACCGATATTGCCAGCATACATCCCGATGAAATGCGTACGAGATTATCAATAATACCACAGGAAGTTCATTTGTTTAGTATGACAGTTAGAGAAAATCTTGACCCGTCTGGTTACTATTCGGATTTAGAGCTTTGGAATTGTCTTGAGTTGGCACAATTGAAGGAGTTTGTCAATACAAAAATGCCACATGGCTTAGGTGGGTACATACGTATATATATATGTGTGTGTGTGTGTGTGTGGGGCTGTCTGTGAAGCAATACTATATAATTACTTGTGCTACGGATAGGGTTATAAGAGAAAGTGGTTAAACATGAGTTGCATCTCTTCCATTCACCCCTAAGCCTGTTTTGTTGACGTTATAACAAGTAAACTTTTTCTCATGCAGCAAAACAAGTATTGAAGAGAGCAATTGAATTGAGTTACACTTGACAGTGAAACAAAACGTAAACTATGTGATGAGAATTGTAAAAACTATCGACCTGGTGTGGAGGCCGTCAGCTGGCAGGTACAATAGTGTGGCTTGCAGTAACCGAGTGCACTGCCAGAAGTTTTGACTTATACCTCCTAGTGGTGGCAGCCGGTTACAAGTTCATGTTTTTGCTAGGAATCAGGCTAAATAAGTCGAGTGGAGAGAATGTAACACTTTCTTATGAAAATCTCTATACCACGGTGGAGCAGCATATGGCAGAGATGCGTGCTTGGTCTCTAGTCTGTTTACTCTAGATACCAGTTAATTGCGAGTTTTAATACAGACTTACCTGTGTATATAAAGCTCTGTGGGGGTGAACATCTCTATTAATCGTAGGAAATACATAAAAGCTTTATATGAACTTCGGTTTTAATTGGCCAAGGGATGAATCCCAAATAGATGGACAATTATGTCTCGCGAGTGGCGGATGGGTTAATCTTTCAATGTAATACTAAGGCGTTGGTCCGTGATATTCAGATACGTATGGACAATAAAACCTTGCACTGTGGTTTTTATTGGCCAATGGAAGAAAGCCTGGCAAGGGGTAAACGGAGCAGTCTCCGAAGATGCTACTCAGTTTTAAGATTAACGGAAATATTTAGGTAACACCGGCACATAATGGCAGCACTGTTTTAATACAACTCTACCATGACTGACAAATGATCAGCTGGTATGGATCGTATAATGGTATGTGTATACGTGAGACTCAGCCAAACAAGCATGGCGAGCAAGGCGGTAAGACCTACTTAATAATTTTAGAATTCTATTTAATTTTATTATTTAAGTCTTTGGCAGATAGCAAATACTTGGGCTAGCATTTTATTCGACTCAACTACTTTTGGCTGAATTATTTTAGAGTTTTACTCAACTTTATTAAGCTAGTCTCTCCCACCACCAACTGGTAGCGAAACTACTGGTGTTTTCGTGTCAGGCCAGAATTTTATTCGCTCTACCACTTATTCGCCCCATTTGGTATAGGCGAGTCACTCCACAGGCGGTAAAGGGTCGGGCCGGAATTTTATTCGTCCCAACCGAATGCGTTCAGAGTTGAGTGAGCAGAGGAGACATCTCTTAGCTTCGGGCCAGAATTTTATTCGCCCCGACAAGAGAATCAACCCTTATCCCATCACAGATCAGTTCCCAGACGAAGAGAGTCCATCTTAGTGAGAGGCACAGAGCTTCTGGAATTGTCGACTCAGGCCAGAATATTATTCGCTCTGACAAGAGAGGCCAGAATAAGAAGTGCTCTGGCACCATCGGGCCAGAATTTTATTAGCCCCGAAAAGGGAATCGGCTCATGTGCACTCGCAACGAATAGTGGTGGTATCTTCTGTAAGCGTTGGATGGTGTGAGGAGCTGATTAGAGTACCAGCTAATGTGTCAATGGCCACCGAATGCCCATCGTATTTTGTGTCACGCTGTACTTATTAATTTACGTTGATGAATAAAGTTTATAACGTTGTTGAAAACATTTATGTTAACTGTCTTGTCTCTCTCTCTCTCTATCTCTCTCTTTCTCTCTCTCTTGGAAACAGGTAACTGTGAAAACACGTCGTTACACAATTTCAAGAGACTTAGCCGAAAAGAAGGAGAGCGAAATTAATATTTACTCTATATTAGGGGTACCTTTTCCCCCTGATCTTGCCAATGAACGGTTCCCGAATTTCAAAACGATCGTTCGACAAACACAGATTAATTTTTATATAAAAATTTTGATAATTTAACGTTATTTTCTGGTTTAACCCACTGTGCACTGCCACTCATGTTGAGTTTTATGCCGGCATTTGATGCAGAAAAAAAACTGCAGCAACAACAAAACTCAGCAGTTCGATAATTGAGAAATACTGGATTTAAAGTATGAGGGTTAAACTTTTATATACGAGTGGTTTGCCCTTTAAGTCAAACCCCACCCTCGTTGCAAATTCAATATTGGGATTTATCATGTCAAGTAGTCGTTATGGCATTTGCTGGCTTTTGCTATGCTGCATTTGTTTACTATGTTGATTCTTTCCCCATGTCGGTTTAAATACTTCATACATAGATTTTTGTTGTTGTTGTTGGGTTTATTTCATATTTTGCCCCTGCCATACAAGTGTTTGATTTTTTAAGTGTTTTCTAGGTATTTATGATATTTATAGACAAGTGAATTATTTTGTTTTTGTCGATGCTATGTGACTGGGAATGGAAAATATATTACAAATTTAAATTAAACTTTTTAAACATTTTATTGTTTTTAAACTTTTTTAATATTTTTATTTTTTTATTTTATAGATACCACAATCATGGATGGTGGCTTCAACTTAAGCGTGGGTCACCGCCAATTGTTCTGCTTGGCACGTGCAATTTTACGCGGTTCGTTTTGTTTGGTTTTAGATGAGGCCACTAGTTCTTTGGATGCTAGCACAGAAAGAGCTTTACTGGATGCTGCGCACCTGGCTTTTCAGGGCAGAACCATTATAAGCATAGCGGTAGGTTTTTATTGTTATTTTTTTTCTTTCAGCAATCATAAAAATTTTTAATTTACAGCATCGCTTGTCTACAATTATGGACTATGATCGCATTATAGTTTTGGATGAGGGCAAAATTATTGAAGATGGCTCTCCAGAGGAATTAAAACAAAAAACAGATGGCATCTTTTCTGCACTTATACATTCTGGCCGTGCTTTGTCAGCCCTCAGTGTGGACGATGTTCTTAATAATGTTTAGGAATATCACTTCTTTAAAATACCAACTTTTTATATTAAATTAAGTATTAAAATTGTAATCTTCTTTAGTCGTATTTTTGTATTGTATAAATTGTACTTAATTTGTAAAATATTTCAGTGTGTTAAAGCCATGCAAAACTTTGACAAATATCTAATATATATTCGATTTTTTGCTTTTTATATTAATTATTTCAATTGACACATTATAATCGCCCTTAAGGCGAAGCAACTTTTTTGTTGTACCAACATATCTGTCAGTGTGAGGCTTCAAATTTTGTTCTACATACAAATATCAGCCAGGCCCACGATGTCGAACGTTCACTTAAATTCTTATAGCAAAAAAACTGGCTTACCTCATTCAAATATCTCTCTTTATAAATTTATTTATTCATTTTCGCACTCAATAAAATAATAAATTCATGAAATAGTTCATTAGAGGGACCGCAAATCAGGGTTGGAATCATCACATCCGTGAACGTACAACACGTATCGTAAATTTATTATTACGTTTATTACCACAATAAACGTAAGTTTGTAGGGTTCGTTTGATTGCAAGTATTAAAATACACAGTCCTTTATGATTTTATCAATACACAACTTTATTCGGCAATTACTACTTTTATTTACAACTCTTCAGTAAATATTTTCACTGTAAACTTAACACTCTTATGTACAGCTGTTCACTCTATGAAATCTCAAAGTCAACTCTACTCTCTGCGGTAGACGGCGCCTATGTGTATATATCACGGCCGGTTCTTGAAATATCCCGAACATACGTGATATTGCGCATCATTTATTTCATTTGCTGACTTAGTAGTCTTGTATATGTGTTCTTGTGTGTGTGTGTATCTTCTGTTTACTTTTTCGTTCTGTATTAGTTGTTTTTGTTTCTGCGGTTCGGCGAATTTTCGCTAGGTTATTGTTTTTGCTTTATGTACAATAGGTCGTTTCACGCCAATTTCTTGCTGAAAATTATTTTTTATGATTTAAACATCTTCGATTATTACTTCGTAACAATATGTGTTTTTTTTGGATTATAACATACGTTAACTGCTAATAGTTCACAATCACGTTATCATATGACCAACCGTACGTATGTAACTAAATGTCATGAGCTATGATAAGTACTTGTTAAACGAAGCTATCAATATTTTTTGGAATATTTCGTAGATTTTTTTTCCAATATTCAGGTACATTGAGAGCAGTCTTCCACTGACAAGGAAACAAAGATTGCTCTTCTGAGACAGAATAATTTTCTTTTTTTTATTAATTTAAAATACTGAAAACCCTCGACAGCCTTGAAGAAAATTGCCTTCCTTTTTTAAACAATTTCAAAAGAGGACATATCATGAACATAAATTATACATAATATGTGAAAACTTCAAGGCGTTCCAATGCCTTCATAAATTCCAATAAGAATAATCAAAAAATAGTTTCCAGGTCCCTAGTGAAATCTCAATGGCAGTATATGCTACATGTTTATATGTAGCAGAGATCATTGCTACAGTTCACCACTAGTGGATGAGTACAGTTTTACCATCGACATATCATCCGAGTAAATATTTATAACACATTGTTAATGTTTTTGAAAATTTTGCAAATAATTATATGAGCATAACATTTTTATTAAGGTTGGCTCAATTACAGTAGTATGAGAATTTTAGGATACCTTCAATTAAGTAATTTTTTTTTAAAGAAATTCGAGTTTTGGTTTTATTTAAATTGACTAATGATTCTCTTGGCATTGGCAGAAGATTGAGGGGTATTATAATCTTTTGTATTCCTCATCTTGTTTAAGAAGTCTCGTCAGTTTCGAGCAATCATTTCAAATCTAAAGTTGTTAATTCTCAAATTTCCAAATATAAGTCCTGCGTATTTTTTTTAGTCACAAAATCAGAATCAGTATTATAAAAATGAAGTTATTGTTTCATTCAATATATCGCACCCTAAATCCATATCGCCATTTGTTTTATAAATCAGTTCACAGAGCGAGTCTCTAATAACGGCAAAAATATCTTTCCCCTCATTGTCTTCTTGAACTTGCAAAAATATCGTTGCGCCTGTTCTCATGTTACTTGCGCCGCCTTAACGAAAGACTACCATTTTTAGTCGCGACAGTGCCCATACCAGCAAATAAGTAGTTTTGTTTCATCTAAGCTTTGCTATTTCGAGTTTTGACGCTGGCGCTTCATTAAGAGTTTCGCTTTTTGAAAATCAACTATTTCTAGGGGAACTCACTCTTGGTTGCAAACAGCCCTTGCAAATGTAGCAGGTCTAGCAAATATGCTACATTTTGCAAGACCATAACTACAAAATATATGAAACTAAGGTAGCAAACACTTGAGCAAATATGCTATGGCAAAAATCGTTGCAGATTGGTAATTTGCAATGCTAAAACAACTGTTTACTTCATTTTATTATTATTAAATCAAAACAACTAGACACTTGCGCTTACAAAGTTTCACGGCGGTAGAGCCGTCTCAACAATTGCCTGTGAAGAATTAAAATTGAAGCAAAAACTGTTAAAAAATGTTTGCTAAAATAGTTAGAATTAAAATATCAAACAAAACTCCATTAATTGATATAAGTTTTTAGGAAGTTTATGCACACACTAAATACTTTCTTTGCGTAAACATTTTAGAAGCGGCGTTAGCGTTTATATACTGACTGCGGCTTAGCTTAGTGTATGCGGCAAAGTAACTTTATGCAACTCTGTAATAAATTTGCTAAACGCTTAAAAAAGACACTCACGCTTTGTGGCAGAAAATCATACCAAGTGTGCAAAAATTGCAGATATGCAACGAAGAGTGATTTCCGCTTCTGTAAAAACAGTATTTTACCTCTGCTGTACAGTTCGCATTTGGTGAGTAGAGATATCATTGGGATTAACTATTCTTTAAATCCAAATCACAGCATGGCTGGAAAATTATATGTTTCTTTTACACTTTACTGATGTAACATGAAAAAAATTGAAGCTGTTTTGCTAGATTGAGTAAAATCGTTACCTTTTAAAAAAATCGCCAAATCGGCACTGCTAAATTCGGGATACAAAATCGTCAAATCTGGAAGCCGTGAGAATAATCATTTATAATTTGATTAATTAAAGTATAATTAATTTCGGTTTAATTTAAATTAAAAAAACAGTACATAAATACTTGAAAAATTCTTGATTTGATATTCCGACAGGGTGTTTTGAAGTACGAAAAATTACACTGAAGATGGCATATAGCCGAAACCGGTTTGTCTCCGCACCAAACTTGAGAAGGGATGACGGAAATTCGTTCGAAAATTCTGCTTGAAAAATATGTATTTAATATCTCTTAAAGTTTTTCTTTTTCTAATAAAACAAAATCAGATTATTTTTGCATAATTCCTGCAATACAATTCATAAAATATTTTTCCTCTTATCGACTGAGCGCTGCATAATAATAGTCATTCAAACGTGCCGGCAACACGTACAGCTGTAACCGCATGCATGTGCATGTACCTAACGTTGATATATCTTAGTTTAAAAATACAAAACATCATTGTAATACAAAAAATAGTAGAAATATCTCATATAAAAAACTTTTTTTTATTTAGTTCTCCTATAAGTGCAAAAAAGGAAAAATAGTCATGTTATAATTCGTAATTCGGAAGTTGAATGTAAAATATTTTTTGAAGTTTTTTAGAGAAAGAAAAACAGTAAAAATTACTTAAATCTGTCAAATTTGTTGGAAAGAAAAAATACACAGAAGGAGCAAAAGCCTCTCCCACGTTAACGTTCTCTTGAATTCTAAGAGAAAAAACTGATCTGCGTCTTTGTGATAGCCCTCCTTAAGAACTAGATTATTTATTTAACCCCCTAAGTGCCAATTTATACAGAGGGTTTTTTGCTTGAGTGCGTACTTATACTAAACTTTTTTGTCGTTTAGGATTTTATACCCTTCTTTACGTTGGATTTTTTGCCACTATTGCATTTACTATAGTATAGCATTGTAGTGCGATTGCTCCTTTCTTGGAACATTTTTTGATATACATACGTATGAAGGTATTTTTATTAACTTTCCTATTCTTTAGATAGACAACTCGGCATGAAATCAAAATTTTCACATCCCAACACTTGTGAAATATACCTGACAGAACATGATAGAATAGAGAAAAAATGTCCTCAAAATCTAAATTAGTGCTTTTTTTCTACCCCGCAAATAAAACAATCCCATTTGCCGATAATTTCGAAAGCCGTGATTGCTCACCCTAGCAAAAAAAAAAAAAAAAAATCCCGGTATGGGTTGGCACTAAGTAAGTCTTTAGCGACATGGAAATTAATTTTTTTCTGCTAGTATTTAACAAAAATAACCTTGCCCTGTGGTTGATAAATATGTTATTATCATCTGAGTTTAAATAGCTTGAGTCTTACTAAATCAAATTTATTTTTTATTTATAAAAAATAAATAGTTCGACAAGTTACAAAATTATTACTTCTTTTCCGACAATATTACAACTTCGCGATAGCTGAAGTTAGGATGTTATCGGACGGATTATTCGTTTTACCGTTATTCTGAGTGTATATACACGTACTTTAAGATAAAACTGGTCCATAACATGGCGTCTTGAATAGCCATATATGGGTTCGCACATGAATAGAGCATCAGCTGAATAAAGGGAAACAATGAGATCGTGTTGTTCTGTGTGGAGAATACGTGTAGATGTTCCTGTTCAGTTTGAGCATAATTTTTTTGGATCTCATAGAGATTGTTTCCTTGTCGTCAGCATAGTTTAATTATGGGTGTTTACAGACGTGCTCATACACACATATTTTTTGTATGCCTGTGTGTATTTTGTTAAGTAATGACATAACACAAAGTTGTGCGAACAATTGTTCGAAGTCGAAGCGAACCATTAAAAGCGATGATCTTGACTAGCCAAAATTCTGTGCGAACAGCAAAATATGCAATGGCTGGATAGACTTATGGCTAGCCAAGACGCCATGTTATACAAACATAATGAGTAAAACAGTATGCACTGCATTATCAATTATATGAAATCAACCTGTCTTACCATTTTAAATTTATTTATTACAAAGTATTGCCTACTTTTGAGGATCGCAATATCAACTGTGCGTTTGATAGCTTTTAACAAACATCCATTTTAGTTTCTTGTTAACTTACGGGCCGTGATGTTGTAATTTTGTGTTAAGACGAAGAGAATACGCGTTAAGTGTTTTAAAGATGTTTGTAACAAATTTTAGTGTTTATTAGATAAATATTACAGTGTAAAAAATAATGTTTTAACTTATTATTAAGGTGAGTTACAACGTTTGTTTTATGCAACCTAGCCACTGGGCCAAATTAATGGCGGCCACTTGTCACCTGCCTACGATTCTGTTAAGTCTAGAAATTATCTAAGATGTGACTGCAACAGCAGTTTTATTTTACACTGAACTACATACGAATTTATAAATTTGTGTTCTTAATATAAAATTTTATAAAAATTAAAATTTTATTTCTTTTATTGCGTAAAAATAATTTATTGTCGCTCTTACACCCAAAGTCTCCCAACAAAGATGGTGTCTTTTTGGTTGTTGCGTTTCTGTAGGTACCTTTGTTGTTCTTGTTTTGGTTAAAAGTTGTTGGTAGTTTTTTAACGGGCTTTACCTATGTGGCCGCCTAAAAAGAAGATTTTTGGTGTTTGCTTTAATATTTAAGGTTATGTTTGTAAGTATATAAATAGTGTACAGATATGTAGGTATTTGATATTATGCAAATTATTTGCCAAAAAAAGGATAATTAAAAATAGTTTTTAAACGGTTCGATAGCGATTGCATGACAACGACAAGAAATATTTTGGTGTGAATATTTCCTAAAATACGTGCTGAAAATTAATTATACTGTGTCAATAAAAAGCCTCAACACAAGTGTTGCCAGGTCCTGGAGAAAGAAAAAGGGTGAGTAGCGTTTAAAAATAAGGCTAAATTATTTTAATTAAAGAATTCCAAATTTTATTCATTGTTTATACAATACATGAAATAACTCATTAAAAAAACAATGTACAATATTGACATTTGCATACATGCATATCTGTATGAAAATATACATACATAAGTAAAAAATATGGTGAATATAATTCCGGAAAAATGAACATATTTTTAACCTATATAATTAACTTAATTGTCCATTTGTGTACTTGTACATACTCTGTAAATCACTTAATTAGGGATTTTTTTTTGATGTAGGGGGGTATATCGAAGCAGACCGCTAAATTTATGGTTCCCTTTTCGACTCCCTTCCTTACACGAATTTATTTCTCATCACAAAGTCTCTTGTTAATTGCTAGCAATTGTCCAACGCTTAGGTTTACGATGGCATTCATATTTAACAAGTGTCTGCCCGTGGAACTAAGCTTTATGTTAGCCAGTGCTGGACACACACAATGTGCGCTATTATCTAAGAGTCTTCCGTTTGGAGACTGGCCCGTCTACCTCATGCAAGGTCTTTTTGTCCTTTCGTTTAGAATTCCTCCATTGGCCAATAACACCGCAGTTCCTACAGAGAATGATCTCCCCACCTCTTGCTAGGCTTCATTGTCCATTTCTTTCGAAAGTCTTGTCTATCTCTTTCGAATTCCTCCCTTTGCCACCTAAAACCGTAGTTTCTTTAGAGAATAACCTCTCTGCCCCTTCTGAGGCTTCCTGATTAATCACTCTAATGGAGAGAAATTATGTCCACTCACACAGAGCTCCATATGCTCGGGAAGGTCTGTAATAAAACTGCAGATCGACTGGTATCTAGAGTTCGCTTTTTAGAAACCGAGCATCCCTGGCGTATGCTGTTCTACCGTGGATTAGGGATTTTTTTAACAGAGTGTTAACTTCTTACCGTTCGACTTATTAAGCCAAACTCCTAGCAGAGACAGGAACCTGTTTCCGGAAGCCGTAACGTGGAGGTATAAGCCAGCATTTTTGATAGTGCACTTAGTCACGGCAAGCCATATGTTAGTACATGCCAGCTTACGAAAGACCAATTCGGGCAATTAAAAATGTTATTGTTTTAATAAAATTGTTTTTATTATTTAGCTATAATAAATGAACAGTTTTTTTTATATAGCACTTATATAAGGAAAAACTAATATTAGACTAAATCGTTGTTTAGTTCTATTATAATTCATTAAAAAGGAATTTTTGTAATTGGTACTGCCAAAAATTAGGTTAGACATTGAGCGTTTAAGCAATCCGATATTATTAAATAAAATTAAGCTACAGGCATTTTTATTGCGTGCTTTAAAGGATCCTTTAAATCAAATTGCTTTCCGCCATCAAATTCGTTTAAAGTTCTATATCTTGCTCATGAATCTACGTTTTTACAGCTCTGGCAGTGTGAGTAAGAGCATTGTTGTTTTGAAAGGTCTACGATGTGTGTCCAAATAAGTTTTTAAATTATTGCAAAAGAACTTTCTAATAACATTTCGTTCGATGCTCCTGTTAATTTTTCCCCTGACAGGTTTCTATTCCACATCTAAACTAGTCCTGGCATCCTTAAAACGGCTTTAATAAAAACAAAACACTTCTTAAAAATCTATTATCTGCCATCAATTTTTGTTATTCAATAAAATACGTTTATTAAAACAAAGACTTTGCTAAATTTGTTTACATCTTACTAATCAATACATAAATCAATAATATTCATCATGTTTACAACATTTTTTATTTACTACAACGTCCATGATCAATAAACTTAAAAATAAATTTATAACATTCTTGTGTTTTAAACTATTTTCCAATTAATTTTTAATTTTGTAACATTGACCTAAAAAGTTATAAATGCATCTGAATAAATAAAACACACACAAACGTAAAACGTATATAGAAAGTTTAATGTGTGTGAAGATAAATTCGAATTTAACTAGCAGAGACACAAACCGAATTTTTTAACATGGCTGATTTTGCACTTAACAGAGCTATGTTACCAATTTAACAGTGGGGTAATTTTGACCTTATTTTCAGAAGCCTATATTAGGAAGCAGGAACCAGATCCATAAGAAACCTCTTTTGTAAAAATTGCTCAAAGCGTTAGTTAATTGACCCATAAAAGTAAAACATCTAAAATATTTAGGAAACAAAATTAAATTGCATTTAAAAACAGCGCTTTTGGCGAAACTGTTAATGTTGAACTTATTTCCAGTGACCATTATGGAAAAATGGTGATGGGCTGGCCCAAGCCACTATATAGGAATGGTGGTCCAGGGAGTACTTAGTGGAGCCATAAAGGTGGGATATCTGAAATAATTTTAGAATCCGAGTAAAAACAAAATTTTAAAAGTACTAATTTTTGAAAATTTCTTGAGAGGATAAGTGGTCATTATGGAAAAATGGTGATGGGCTGGCCCAAGCCACTATATAGGAATGGTGGTCCAGGGAGTACTTAGTGGAGCTATAAAGGTGGGATATCTGAAATAATTTCAGAATGCGAGTAAAAACAAAATTTAAAAAAAAAAAATTTTTTTTTTAAATTTCTTGAGAGGATAAGTGGTCATTATGGAAAAATGGTGATGGGCTGGCCCAAGCCACTATATAGGAATGGTGGTCCAGGGAGTACTTAGTGGAGCCATAAAGGTGGGATATCTGAAATAATTTTAGAATCCGAGTAAAAACAAAATTTTAAAAGTACTAATTTTTGAAAATTTCTTGAGAGGATAAGTGGTCATTATGGAAAAATGGTGATGGGCTGGCCCAAGCCACTATATAGGAATGGTGGTCCAGGAAGTACTTAGTGGAGCTACAAAGGTGGGATATCTGAAATAATTTCAGAATGCGAGTAAAAACAAAATTTTAAAAGTACTAATTTTTGAAAATTTCTTGAGAGGATAAGTGGTCATTATGGAAAAATGGTGATGGGCTGGCCCAAGCCACTATATAGGAATGGTGGTCCAGGGAGTACTTAGTGGAGCTATAAAGGTGGGATATCTGAAATAATTTCAGAATGCGAGTAAAAACAAAATTTAAAAAAAAAAAATTTTTTTTTAAAAATTTCTTGAGAGGATAAGTGGTCATTATCGAAAAATGGTGATGGGCTGGCCCAAGCCACTATATAGGAATGGTGATCCAGGGAGTACTTAGTGGTGCCATAAAGGTGGGATATCTGAAATAATTTTAGAATCCGAGTAAAAACAAAATTTTAAAAGTACTAATTTTTTAAAATTTCTTGAGAGGATAAGTGGTCATTATGGAAAAATGGTGATGGGCTGGCCCAAGCCACTATATAGGAATGGTGGTCCAGGGAGTACTTAGTGGAGCTATAAAGGTGGGATATCTGAAATAATTTCAGAATGCGAGTAAAAACAAAATTTAAAAAAAAAAATTTTTTTTTAAAATTTCTTGAGAGGATAAGTGGTCATTATGGAAAAATGGTGATGGGCTGGCCCAAGCCACTATATAGGAATGGTGGTCCAGGGAGTACTTAGTGGAGCTATAAAGGTGGGATATCTGAAATAATTTCAGAATGCGAGTAAAAACAAAATTTAAAAAAAATAATTTTTTTTTAAAAATTTCTTGAGAGGATAAGTGGTCATTATGGAAAAATGGTGATGGGCTGGCCCAAGCCACTATATAGGAATGGTGGTCCAGGGAGTCCAGGGGTGATGGGCCAGCCCATCACCATTTTTCGATAATGACCACTTATCCTCTCAAGAAATTTTTAAAAAAAAAATTTTTTTTTTTTAAATTTTGTTTTTACTCGCATTCTGAAATTATTTCAGATATCCCACCTTTATGGCTCCACTAAGTACTCCCTGGACCACCATTCCTATATAGTGGCTTGGGCCAGCCTATCACCATTTTTCCATAATGACCAGTTATCCTCTCAAGAAATTTTTAAAAAAAAATTTTTTTTTTTTAAATTTTGTTTTTACTCGCATTCTGAAATTATTTCAGATATCCCACCTTTATAGCTCCACTAAGTACTCCCTGGACCACCATTCCTATATAGTGGCTTGGGCCAGCCCATCACCATTTTTCCATAATGACCACTTATCCTCTCAAGAAATTTTCAAAAATTAGTACTTTTAAAATTTTGTTTTTACTCGGATTCTAAAATTATTTCAGATATCCCACCTTTATGGCTCCACTAAGTACTCCCTGGACCACCATTCCTATATAGTGGCTTGGGCCAGCCCATCACCATTTTTCCATAATGGTCACTGGAAATAAGTTCAACATTAACAGTTTCGCCAAAAGCGCTGTTTTTAAATGCAATTTAATTTTGTTTCCTAAATATTTTAGATGTTTTACTTTTATGGGTCAATTAACTAACGCTTTGAGCAATTTTTACAAAAGAGGTTTCTTATGGATCTGGTTCCTGCTTCCTAATATAGGCTTCTGAAAATAAGGTCAAAATTACCCCCACTGTTAAATTGCTAACATAGCTCTGTTAAGTGCAAAATCAGCCATGTTAAAAAATTCGGTTTGTGTCTCTGCTAGTTAAATTCGAATTTATCTTCACACACATGAAAGTTTAATACCTTTAAGGCACTAAATGTTAAAGGTCAATTGTGAATTGTGAAAAAATATCATTTAGGTTGATATTTGCTGCTTAAAGATCTTATTATAAGTACCCTTACGTATTATGAAAGCAGCATTTACATGATTTTTTTTCTGAAGTATTTGTATTGATATTTTTCCGTTTAGTATGAAACAATTTTTTAAAGTACTTTTGTGTGCTTCCACAAGTAGATTTTGTTCGCAAATTGAAATGCTCCGATATTAAAACTTAATAGTAGATTTGGAAAGTATTAACTTATTCAAACCAAATGCATGGATATTTTTATAAAGAAGGATAATGAAGGATAATGAAGGAAAATGAAACAAAATAAGTTAATTGTTTTTTTAAGGTTCTAAAGTTTTCACTTAAGCCCCGATTCCTTTAATACGTAGAAGGTATTGTATGCAAACAGCTATTTTGTTGATGAAACTATAACGATGAGTATATTCTTGCGTCTACTAAATGACTCTAGATTGCGGCAAATACAAGATTAGTTCGCTGGATCATGTATGTAGAGAAATCCGATTGATTATTTGTTAAATACGGGACCTTCTATTCGGCAAAATTTTTTTATTTTTTATGATTAAGCGCATAAAAATGTTTCACTGATTAATCACACAAAAATGTTTACAAAGGAATTACACAAATTCGTTTAAACTTCAAATTCTACAAAGAAAAATTTTAATAACACAAAAATATTTAAGTTAACGAAACAAGCACCAAAGAATTTAAGTTCCACCAAAATATATAAGAATTAGGGTTTTACCAAGAAGATGGGACTTTATCAGAAATCGAAATTAAAGAAAAAGTACTCGAAATTGCAGTAAAAATTTTAAGTGAGCTGAAAAAGCACCGCCCAACACTGAATTTCACTCAAGTTGGAAAATTAACCAAAAATCAAAATTTCACAAAAAATTTATGTTTTCCTAAAAATCTCAATTAAAGGAAACGTATTAGAAATTGCTCTGTAAATTCTATGTAAACTGAAAAAAGCACCATTTCACACAAACATTTTTTTCCCTAAAAATAGGAAAATTCAAAACGAAAATCCGAATGTTATTAAAAAGCAACATATTAAATCTTTTCCATAAATTATCGAAACAGAAACTAAAATAATTTTTTTTTTAACGCTTAAGTTCGTTTTCTTTAATCTTTATATTCATAAGGAAAATTTTCTGTGATATGATAACTTTGATACAGTAAAAGATACAATTTTATTAGACAACTAACAGAATGAGATGCATTTTCTATGCCGTTACGCATGTTATCAACATTCTTTGTGTCTTTCAACTAATTTTGTGGCAACTGTAAACATCATCTATTTAACCCGACACTAAAGTTTTCAACATTCTTTGTGTCTTTAAACTAATTTTGTGTCAACTGTAAACATCATGTATTTAACCCGACACAAAATTTTCAACATTCTTTGTGTCTTTAAACTGATTTTGTGTCAACTGTAAACATCATCTATTTAACCCGACACTAAAGTTGTCCACATTCTTTGTGTCTTTCAACTGATTTTGTGTCAACTGTAAACATCATGTATTTAACCCGACACTAAAGTTTTCAACATTCTTTGTTACGCATGTTATCAACATTCTTTGTGTCTTTCAACTAATTTTGTGGCAACTGTAAACATCATCTATTTAACCCGACACTAAAGTTTTCAACATTCTTTGTGTCTTTAAACTAATTTTGTGTCAACTGTAAACATCATGTATTTAACCCGACACAAAATTTTCAACTTTCTTTGTGTCTTTAAACTGATTTTGTGTCAACTGTAAACATTATCTATTTAACCCGACACTAAAGTTTTCCACATTCTTTGTGTCTTTAAACTAATTTTGTGTCAACTGTAAACATCATCTATTTACCTCGACACTAAAGACAAATGGTTAGCAATGAAAGCATTGTATGTATTTCTGTTTCATATCGGCTGATTCTTTTTTAGTATCAAACTGAAAAAATCATGCTTTAACAAAGAAATTTAAATTAAACAACAAAATATAATTTCACAAGTTAGAAATTTTACCACAACTTTTATGGGTCACTATATTTTTGGTAAATGGAATCTTGCTAATGCTATCCCCAATAATTTTATTAAAAAATGCAATTTATTTGTTGGGCATAATAAGCTCATCAGGAAACCTTAACTTAAAAAAAAAAACTCAATGTCTTACGCTGGAGTTTCCTTAAACCAAATGAGAAAGTTTAAGGAACTTAAAAAGCAAGATTAAAGTTTTGAGATTAACTAGAAAATTTTTGCAATAATATTTTTTTAGTTAAATTCTATTGCTGAAAATGTTTTATCGATTATATTTTAACAAAATATTATAGATACAAAATTAATTTTAGTATAAAAGAGGTAAAATTTTGTTTGACTTTTGTTTTCCTCCTTATTTGGAGTTACTAAATTTTAAGTTTTCAAAAAGGACACCTAATGCCAACTTTAAATATTAGTGCATAGATGATGTATAAACATAGATTGGTAACTGCTAAAGGTATAAAACTCACGAAACTAAAATAAAGTAACATACTTCAGCACATGAATCTATTCCAAAAACTATAGCAGTTTGAACTAAAATAGAACTGAGTACTTTTAGGAAACGCTTTATTTTTGTGATATTATAATTTCGTAGAATATGCTTGTTAGCTGTTTGCATACATTCCTACGCAAACATTGAACCAACTCTTATATTAAGATTTAAAATGCTCGGAAGTAAAAAATTTAAAAATGAAATTGCTAAAATTTTCAAGTAGATATTGGTTCGTTCTTAAGTTTTCGAAAGAGAGGGAACGAAGAAAAAAGAAATATGGAAAGAATAAGTAGAGAACGAGTTTTACATCCATACATTTCGAGCTAAAGCCCATTGTGTTAAGGTGTGTGTGTGCGAAAGTATATTACTGTGCTTCGTTTAGTTAAACTGGAAATTACTATAGGCCACAACTACCAAACCAAAGGCCATCCATACACAAGCCAACTGCAACAAAAAGCACAGAACCAAATACAAAAAAGAAAATTGTTTCTTGATTTCTCAAAAAGAAAAAAAAAATCAAAATAAATTGCTCGAAAAATCTGTTGTACGGTTTGTACTAAATCAATTTATAAACACAACAAACAGCAATTGCTTAACAATCTCGAATAACAGCAACAAATTATGCAAGTATGCCTTGCAATATTAAGAGGTCTACTTTTAGGCGTTTTTTGTGTGCAAGTAAAACTGATTGAGTAGTAATGTAAATTCAGAAACTTGTTCACAAAATTTCAATATTCAAAATAAATCAGTGTTTTTTATTTAATTTATAAATTCAATACAGGTCCTTTTCAATGTAATTTCCCCTCTTTTTTTCAGGAATGTTTGTTATGGTGCCCCACTTATTAAAGTGGCAGTAGAGTAGTTGGTAGAGCAAGTAGAGGGGCAATTAAAATTGTAATTGAATCAAATACCAAAAAATCCTTAGCATCAGCTTTGAAGTGTGTACACTTGAAAAAGAAATTTGGTCAAGTGAAGTATACAAATTGAATATCTGTGATTTTAAGTTGTTTTTAACTTGGCTCGAATAGTTTTGGGTTTTCTTTTTTCTATAAAATAAACAGAAGTGAAACTTGATACATATTTTCAAGAAAAAGAAGTTTTTTGTTTGTGAAGAGCGCTTTAGCATTTAAACTAATGTAAGTTTTTTTTTCAATTGTTGCTTGAATTTTACTCAACAGTTGTAATTAACCTGGTTAGGAAGTTTTTAAGGATTAAGTAATTAACACAAAAGTGTTGGGTTAGTTAAAAATAAAGAATCGAATAGAAATTCTTTGTTAGTAAATTTTTGATGGAAAAATTTTGATGAAAAAATAATAACAACTTCTACAAAAAAATTATTTGTGTAAAGATAAATTTTTTGCTAAAAAAAAAAATGTTTGTAATAGATTCAAATAGACTATTTATTGTCACAACTCCAGAAATATTTTATTTATAACCTCCACGATGCTTTTAAAATGCTGTACGATACGTTTTTCGCTTGTGGCTGTGGTAGGCTTACTGATCAAATTTACAATAAGAAAAACTAAAAACTATGCTAACATAGCCCTAGCGCATTGGTTTAAGGAGGGGGAGGGGTAGGGGGAGGGGACGTCTTGCCTACTGTTGAAGCAGTAGAAGCACCAAGATCTAGTATAAGCCCGTGGCCCTGCTCTTTCTCTCACCACAGTTGCCCTCTTTGCCAAGTAGTAAGTCTCACAATACCGGAGTTTAATCCGCAACCCCTAGTAAACCTCATTTCATTGCCACCAACTAGCGCGTGACTCGGAGCACCAAGAACGAGTATAACCCACGAAAGGTATTCTTATTCCCACAACAGCAAGCCTTTTACCAGGTGGTAAGTCTCACAAAATTAGATTATGAGCCCCACCAAATGTGAGGCATACCTCGTTGAAACCTGTTAGGCGTGATGTAGTCTCTCCGGTTGTTCCACGAATTGTTGAGAGACTAAGTAGTACCAAGAGCGAGTATAACCCAGAACAGGTGTAGTTGCAGTTTTTACCAAATTGACACGCCTGCTATAGTTTAAAAACAGTTCAGCTATTTCGTTTGTCTACCACTTTATGACTTATGTACCTGGATCACTGCATTAGGGATGGATTATTGAAACGTCAAGTATCATCTGGCCAAGACAAAAATCATAGAAGATGAAAGAGGCTGAGGCAGTAGCGTACTTTGTGTGAGAATGTCTAGCACTGGTTGGCGTAAGGCTTAGCACCACGGGCAGACAGTTGTTAAATGTGAATCCCATGGAGGAGGTTAGCCTTAGACAAGTGCTAACAATTACAAGAGACTTCGTGATGATGGGGAGTGTCGACAGTTAAAGTATTATTGAGTTTATAATAAAAAGTGTGTGGGCTGACCCATAAGTAGACGACAACGGCACTTATTTTTTTGCTTACTATTTTCTAACATTGTCTTTGATGAAGTTTTATAAGGCCCACGTCACTCACGGTTTTGATATTTTAATGGCAACTAACAGCCAGCTAACCATGAAATACATTTGTCTACATCATATTAAAATGTTTCTACATATTTGATTATGTGCAAACATTTCATAGTTTGCTCATTGTTTTTAATTCGTAAGAAATCTTTACTTTTATTTAAAAACGCTCAATTCTCCCTAAATATCTATAATTTTAGTACAAGCAGAAAAGCCCTCAAACTATTCAGACGAAAAAAATACAGTAGACTCTTGATAATCTAAACTTCAAGCGACCATAAAATAGTTCTAATAATCGAGAGTTCAAATTAATAAGAGTTTAACCAAAAGCAAAAGTAATAGCGGAATTTAGTGAGGAAAAACAAAAATTAAAGCAAAGATTACTTTATTTAATTATTTGCGACAGTTATGCGCATAAAAACTATACAAAATGTTTTAATTTTCTTTGTTTGGTTTAAAAACACCACCCAAGCACATTCCCAGTTCAAATTATAAAGTCTAGAAAAGTCAAACTTCAAATTATCGAACTAGATGACATTTCTATGTATAAAGCAACTATATTCTTCACAAAAATGAAAAGGGTTTATATAGGGAAGTTCAATTAACGCTGTCCGATGTTGAACTTAACTTTCTGATGGCACTAGACAACCTAGGCTCTTCAGCCATATATTTTTTTCTGTATTTTTGTTTTTTCTAAGCTTGAGGGGAAACGTTTAAGCAAAAGCCAATAAAATTAGCATATCCTGAATCGTTATCAGAGTCCTCATACAAAAGTTATTAACCTAAAACCCCACGATTTAAAAAAACAGAAAATTTCAAAAACTGATAAAAAAAAAATCTGAATTCCTTCCAAAATTCGAAATTTGGCCAAAATTTTAAATTCACCACAAACTTGAAAAACTGGAATAAAGAAAACTTATTTAAAATAAAAAGAAAACAGAGTCACCAAATATTAATATTTCACCACAAACATTTAAATTTCCGCAAATTTTGTCATTTCACAAAAAATCCGAAAATTCACAAAAATTTTTATATTGCAAAGTTTTATCAAAATCCATCTTAAACAAATAAAAAAAAAATCGAGTTTTTGTTGAATTTAAAATTTTGCCGATTTCGTAATTTTTGGTGCCATTTCGGTTTTCTGTAAATTTCGATTGGTTTGGAAAACTTTTTTTATTATTAAACATTTTTGGACTATAGTTCGCATTTGTGGTGAATTTTCAAATTTTGGCAAATTACCAATGATGGTGAAATATAGTTTTCTTTATTTAGTCGAAGGGTGAGTTTAAATGTAAAATAATACGGCGAAAGCCAGAGTCCAAATAAAATATCTCAAACAATTCGTTGCATCGGAGAAAAATCGCTAGTATAGTTGTAGTAGTTCATACTCGTAATTTTGTGAGATTCAACACAGTCGAATATAGCCCTCTTTTTGTATTAAATAGTTCAAATTATTCAGAGCCGATATGAAAAAATTTAAATTTTAACGGTTCGGCAACCAAGATGCCATTCTAATAATTTTAGATTACCCAGTAGACCAAATTACTTGGATATTTTTTACAATTTATCGCATGTTTTTCAAGCGACGTGAAAAACAGTTCAAATGGTCGACAGACTCAAACTGAGGAGTTTCAAATTATCGAGAGCTCACTGTATATTCAATCAGAAATAAAAACCAGAATATTTTGAAACGCAAATTATGTGCAAAGTGAAACTTTAATAATTCTAGCCCTTAAATGAGTTTTGTTTGATATTTTTTAGAAACGCTGCAAACTTTGTTGGACAGAAAAATGTTGAATAAAAACCCTAAAAGATTTGTTACAACTTTGATTATAGTAAAAGTCAATATAATGCAGAGAAAATATGCTAATACAGAGAAACTAAGCTGGCAGTTTATAAATAACACAAAGACGAGTAGTTCGTTTGAAATATACACGCAAAGAAAAAACATGGTTGTGGCATGACCGTGATAATCATATTAAGTTCTATACAACAATATATTGTTGTGGCAAAAATGCTTATTTTAAAGCATCTTGAACATGACTTTAGTTGCCAAGATCAATGTATTGTTAACATTTTGATCGTTCAATAATTTTCATTCCTGAGAATTTCAGTAGAGTTGAGTTGCACAATATTTTTTTTTTAATTCTAACTGTAAGCAAAGTATTTTAAGTATAAAAAAATAATAGAACTACTCTAACTATAAAATGTTCTTAATATTCATAATATATAAAATTATTTTAGTGTTTACTCAAAGTAATGAGCTTTAGCCCTCAACCGCTGCCAATCAGTAATGTACAGTTTGTTGCTTTCCTATGGTTTTAAGAAGAATATTATATTATTATATACAATAATAATTTGATTTTATTGTAAGCATATAATTCCTTGATCACCAGGTGAATGTAATGCGTCTTATACATTCCCTAGGCGCAATATTTTTGTACCATGACTGTTTCTGACTTAGAAATAGCCGAAACAATTTTTTGCTTTCATGTTTTCGAAAAAGTACCAATATTGCGACCGGCCCAAAATTAGTATAAACCGTTACTTTTTTTTACTACATTGCCACCTAGTGAACCTTCTGTGTGGGCTTATAATGCCCTATATACGGCAGTTGTGCCCGCCATTTGCCAAAAATGTGCTTCGTTGCTAAAAACTATTTTTCGACTAACAGTTCGATAATGATAGCTTTACCATTCAGTTTAGCTGAGCAATCGTGTAACTTACCATGGTGACCTTTAAAACCTTTAAGCTAAGACTAACATATTATGATTGTAAACAAATCATATTATGATTGTAAACAATTAAAATTATGCTACTGAGCGGCTGCGGTACGGCCATCGAAAGCTCAATAGTGAACTCTCTAACCCCTTATGCACTTTTAATACCATCTTACTTGGATGAAAGCACAAAAGAATTTTTAACCTATTATGTGTATTAAGAACATTTTATGTTTAGAGTTATTATATTTTTCTCGTTTAGTTAAAATACTTTGTTTGTGGTTAGAATTTTAGTAAAAATTCTATTGTTCAACTCAGCTATGTTGCAATTTTTATGGATGGAAATCATTCTATAATTAAATGTGAAAAAAGCTTGTTTATCGCAACTTAAGATTTATGTAAAATGTAAGCAAATAACAATGATATGTTTGCCACAACAACGCATTGTTTTAGAGAACATAATATAGTAGTCGCGACCATGTCACAGCCATGCTTTTCCTCTGGGTGTAAAGAATAAGCCACGTATCTGAACAAAATCACTTGAGCGCCGCCATCTGATGGCAACATTGACTCGCCCTTATTAAGAAACCGTTTATTTGAATTCGTAGTGCTTCAAAATTTTTATATCGAAATATGTTTTATTTTTAATCTTGCGTTTTCTTGTCACGTTAAACTCCATGCTCAGTTGTTGGCGTTTTTTCATTTATGATTTTATGATGACTTGTTTGCGGGATTTGTTGTGGATAGAATTTTCGTTAGAACATACATACATGTATTGCGCAAAGTTTAGCTTTGACAATCTGTGCCAGCAGTATTATAATTATGTTTGTTGAGTAAAACGAGATTAATTGAAAATGTTCATGTTTTCACTTGTGATTATGCGATTGTCTAACGTTTTCATTTGATTAGCGCGGATGAAGAAAACAAAAGAAAGTTTTTACTTTTTGCTGTTAACCTATATGATTGGGGAGAATGAAAGTACGAGGGCGGTCTTAGAAGTAACCAAACTGATGTATCATTAGTGATACAATAACCGAGTGGCCTCGAAATAAATTCAAAACTTTTATTGCCTTAGAGGCCAGTTACTTGGGTAGTGCTTTTGCTAATTGAGGACAACAAAAAACTTAAAAAAATAACAACTATAATAATAGTTTCTGTTACAATAAAACTCATTTAAAAAAGGAATTTTCATTTTACCTTCCTAAAAAAGTGACCGCAAATGTTTTAGTGCGTGTTGATTTTATTAAACATGTAACATATGTTTCTTGTGTTTATCTCTCTGTTGTTTTCTTTTTCTTGAAGTTTTCCTTGCCACTTGTGGTTTCTCTGAAGCGTGCGAAACAAGCACTTAAGCACAAGTGCTTGCACACAAAAGCATAAAAAATCTTAATAAAATAAAAGTTGCCAACAAAAGCTGAAGTTTGCCACTTGATTATCCCATTAATTACTACTAATGAAACAGATTGATGCGAATTGTTGCATTTGTTGTTTATGACGATTCTTTTATGTTGTTGTTGTAGTATTTGAGAATATTTTAAATTCTTTCCCTTCATGTCTCTTCTTTCGGTGCGTGCTGAAATTTAATTAGTTTTTTTTTATACACATGTTGCCTTTACTGTTGTTTTGCTAAAAATCAAAAGTTTTAATGAAGTCGTTGTTTATTCAGCTTTACTTTTTTTGTAGTAACTCTTGCCTCTTTGGCAAATTGATGTCATATTTCCAGCATTTATTTGAAACTCGTGAGAAATTCGTGTTATTTTACATAACAATGTCAAGTAAATTAGAAAATTCTTTCAGGGAAGTTTTCTATATACGAGTATAGTGCGTTTGGTGGTTTTGCCATTACTGTTTCAAGCGGAATTATATGTTTAAGTTTGAACATGATCATACATGTTCGCTTACCAGAAATGCGTGTTATATCAAATCAACATAGGGTATAAACCTGACTACCTCCCAATTTGATGAAATTTCGTATAAAGGTTGTCCTCATAGAGATTATGAATAATATTTTTAAAAATCTTAACCGGTTTTAAAATTAAGAGTATGGAAATTGTCGCAAAACCGGCAAAAAAAAACTTTCAGGAAACAAAAAATGTTAAGTTGTTGTCAACACAGTTTTTGTTAGTTTCTCTGTTGAGAAAAAATTATAAAGTAAACATTTCTGAATTTGTTTTTTAAACTCAGTACGCAAAGTTATATTATAAAGGGAAGACTTTCAAATTCGTAAGTAAGTAATGCCAAATTCCTTTCGTAAGCAAATTTGGAAAAAGAAATATTTCAGGCCTTCAGAGGCAGGCCATCACGTTGATAAAAATTAGGCTACGGTACAGTAAACTCTTAAGGCTACCATATACCCCAACGGTAAATTCAAATAGAAAGCCTGATATTGTTCGAACAGTTTATACGCAATTTATTTATTAGTTTTAAAACCGCCAGTCTGGCACGGCTATCAGCTGTTAAATATCTGTCATCTGAAGTGTCATTTATTTAGTGAAAGATTCACCATTTGCGAATAACCACGGAAAAATGCGTAAAAGTTGTTAAAACTTACTAACTAACAAAAGTGGTAGTTTAAACGAGGCCACTTTTCGAGCATTACGTGGTGATTATGGTCGTCATAATCGCCATACTGTGCAAAAAATTGCCAAGAGTATAAAGAAATTTTAAGTGACTAGAAGCTTTACAGATATAGACTGGAGATTCATCGCAGTATGCGCTGTGCCGAAAAAAATCGCTTCTGTTAGTGAAAGTGTGGCGGATAATACGAATTTATCGATTCCGCGGCGTTCTCAGCAATTGGGCCTATCTTGCGGGTTATTATGAAGTATTTTACATTTGAGTTTGCACCTCCATCCATATAAAACCTAACTCACGCAACAATTAATGCCGGCTGGCCATTTACAACTTCGTAGATATGCTGATTGGGTGCTAGAGCAACAGGCTTTCAATGCTGATTTATTGAATAAAATTTTCTTCATCGAAGTATACCATTTCCTACTAGGTGTTACGTCAACAAGTAAAATTGTCGCATATGGAGCTCGGGGAACCCAGAAGTGATTCTGGAAAAGCCATTGCATGCGGAGAAAGTGATTGTTTTGTGTGCATTAGAGTGTGGAAGTTTCATTGGGCTGTATTCTTTCAATTTAGAGCGCTATGGTGGTAACCGACTTCTTTTGGGCTGCAATTGTAGATTTTGATTTGGACGATATGTGGTTTCAACAAACCGGTGCCACGAGCCACACAACACGACCGATTTTGGCTTTCTTGCATGGGAAGTTTTCAGAATGTGTAATTTCCTGTTTTGGCTACCTCAATTGGGCGCTAAAATCAAGCGACTTGACGCTGTCAGATTTTGTTTGTGCTGCTACGTTAAAGACCGTGGCTACGCGGATAATTCGAAAAGGGTTTACTCAAATAGTTTTCTTCAAGACAAGATAGTTGTTTTCTCAAAATTTCTGTAATTTCCCCTTAATGCCAGATATGCGAAAATAAAACCCTTTTCGCTCTTCTCTCTATCTCTCTCATATAAACTCAGATGCGTAGCAAAAGCTTGCTGTGTGTGAACAGGGACTAATAGCGATTTCACTTAAAAATCACTTTTGTTTTTCCTAATAAGACATTTTCACTAAAGCAACTTTGTGGTCTAACAAGCAGTTTTCTCTTCTTTGAGGCATTTATAGTTTTCGTTGCAGAAATATATTATATACTTTTTCCCATAATAACTCTTGCAATGCGTCAATTTTTTCTTACAATTTAAATAGAAAACAACAACAGACTTTCAGCAAATATAGTACAATAAATTCTAAACTTAAAGTCATGTTACTTGAAAAATGAATTTAATAAAATTATATCCCTGCTGTGAAACAATAAAGCTTCAAATGTGGAGGTTAATAAAGCCTACCGCACACAATAACACACACACACAATTCAGTAACTTTAACCCCAAAAAAACGAAACAAAAAAAAAAGGACAATCAAAGTGGATATTGACCCAGTGATACACATTGTAAAGGAAAATACTTGCACTTTAATACAGTTAATGCAGAATGCTACTAGTACTGAAAGCAACGTGACTATTTAGAATCCACAAGTGTGTAATTTGTTGTCTCTCAGAGTAAGCTTTACTCTCAGTTGTAGTTGCAAAACAGATTCAGCCAAAATGAGAGAGCTAAGATTTGAGATGCTCTGAGAATTTTAGTTGAAGTACCACCTTTACAATCCACAATTCATTTGCGGCTTTTTCTTGGTAATATTTTTGTCATTGGGGCAGGATAAATGCTGTCTTACTGTGTAGATTTTTACTAGGATGCTGTGCAGGAATTTTGTGGATGTTAAACATAATTTATGTTGATATTTTTTTTATTTACATTGTTTATACGTAGTTGTGACGACTTTTAGTAGATTTTATTTGACGAGGCTGCATTTAGTTCTTTCGTGTCTGCGGAAACGTGAGGTTGTTTAATCTTTAGAACGCTTCGTTTAAGACATTGTAAACGGCGCTTACAATCAACAAAATAAATTATCATTTAAATTAAGTGGCAAATATAAAAAATATTTGAATATTAAAAAAGCCTGAAAATAGGCAACAAATGTTTAAGTAATTAACGCCTAAACTAATTAAAGCTTAAATTAAGGTTTTAAGAATTGAAAAAAAAATATTATACAAAATAAAAGGCACTCCAATACAGTGTTTAAATCCTGTATAAAAAAGTGGCCTAAAATTTATGGTATTGACTTGTCTTTGTCATACGCTGTTGTTGTCGCGTTTAAGTGTTTTTGGCTGCTGCCGTTACGCCTAAATGTTAGGCTTAGATTTTTGCCCGAATTAACAGAATTTTAGTATGCAACGCGTGTTTATCGTTTGTATGTGTTTGCGTGTGTGTAGTTTTATGCGGAAGGTTTTTGTCGCCAATATGTTTGAGAGCCTAAAAATATACATAAGTAAATATAAATAAAAAAAAAAACTTTCCGCCTTAAGCTGTTGTGTGCTAAATATTTGGAATCTCTCAAGCATGAGTATGTGTTAAAGAATTTGTGTAATTATTAAGATTCGCATGATTTTTGTGTAAGATTTTGCGATAAAATTGTGGCATACTTTTGGGAAGTCTTACTATGTGTGTCGAAATAAAAATTGTTGTGAAAGAAAACTAATAACCTTTTTTTTTTATTTCAAGTGATGGTCACATGATTAACACAACTTTATTATGTGTGATTTTATGATAAGGACAAATACTTTTCGTCGGACGTAAGCATATTTCGAGTACTACAAAAGGGGAAAAATGTAGCATATTTTTTTAGAAAAGAAAATACCGTCAGAGTTAATGTCAGCTCCATGCAATTCGTTTAAAGAAAATACAACTGAATCCGGCTGTAATACAATTTATTGGGGTTGTACGAGTATGTTGTAATTATTCTGATTTTCGACATGAAACTAACTAACGACATTTTAAATATTTCGATGTTCAAAATATAATTCTTTTGCCCACAATCAGACAAATCAAATACATATTAAAATACTCTAGTGGGTAAATATTTGCTTGCAGCCTTTTAATATTAATTCAAAAATGAAGTTTTTGTCGAACTTTTTTTGAGAATTTTTTTGTTCGTTGGGTGTATCGAAAGTAAAGATATCGAACACCTAACATTCAGTCTTCCAATTCTTCATTCACCTCTGGCGACTGGCAGCTAGAAATATTCTTGAGAGATGCTCATCTAATGCTAAACCAAATCGTGAATATTAAAATAATTATGCGACTTACAACGACGAGTGTAGGAGACAGGGATGTTTAATTTTATCAACTTTTACTCGATACACCGTTTTACTAAAAGATCTTAATTGACAAAAATTCAATTTACAGCCACTTTGGAGGCCAGCGTTCTGTGGTTAGACATTCTCTACTTCTAGAAGTTATAACTAATAAATCATTTTATATGGCATATGTTTAATACACAGAGAGAAATAACGCTCCCAAGTTGACCATAATTTTAAATAAAAAAACCCAACTTGTGTAAATCAAAAAGCACCTTGTATTGAATTTTTGGTCGACATCACAGTAACAGTATTTTTAGAATTTGAAAAGTTTCGGCATAATTGGTTAATTCGCAAACGCCTTGTATTGTTGTATCGATTGTATTATTGTACTACAAAAGAAATTGTAGTGTAGCTGTTGGTAATTTTCATAAAATGTTATATTTTTAAAAAGTTGTATTGACGCCATAGCTAAGACTATGCGATCTGTTTATTTAATTTATTTATGGAATTTTTTACGAAATCCAAATAACACCGGTGAGACAGTGGTCATGTAATTTTAAAACAACCTCAAAATCGTAATTTACCAATAGAAAATGCTTTTGTTCGACTTAATGGAGAAAAAAATGTAAACTAAGTCACGTTTGCACTGATTTGAGACTTTAAAGATCGTTGAACAGAGAATATTTAAGGGTTTCTTAGATTCCCCATCTAAATTTTATAAAATAAACGTTTGCGATATAGAATACACTTAAGTTTGATAGCAGTTAAGCTGAAGTTACATACCATGCGTTTTCGTTTTTTCCCCCATTCAGTGCTTTAAAGGCGCCCTTGCGTGACACACTTTTCTTTTTGAAATCTTTTCTATGAAAACTGACAACAAAATGAGTTTTCTTAAAAATTTTAATGATTTTGTTTAATTAATTTTCAATTTATTCTTCGCCACTTAAAGACGCTGTTATACATTCACACCAGCATATAATTAATAACCCAGTTGACCATCTCTTCAGGACATCCTGGAAGACAAATACCAGACCTATAGGAAATGCTAGACTACACATTGCAGACATTTTTCCCCATTTATTAACGATACTCTCTGGTGACTGTGTGGACGATACTTTAATAAATGCTCCAGCAGTCACAAGAATATTATTTTTATTAACTAACATTCCGGTGACGATTTTATTACATTTACAAAATCAAGGAAAGCGAGTTAATGATCAGTGGTTGCTTGTTTCCACAATAAATTTCGTTGGCAAAATTAATTTTATTTTCAATTTATGATTGTTGGCTGTAATTGTACGGATCTGCTATTCAATAGCGGTAGTCTGTCTATTTATTAGTTGGACCAAGTCAATGTCTAAATCATTTTTGTTTAATTTTCCAAATCAATTTTTGAACCAAAAATCGCAATATTTTCCCGTAATAAGTACTCAAATGGTCTTTGGATTCCCTTTGGATTCTCTTTAGAACAAACATTTATATGTAAAGCGTTTAGTACATTGGCCCTTAACTTTCTTCTACCCTAATGCTCTACTTAACGGAAGATCTAACTCCAGACTTGGCGGTACATTATTTTCAACAATATTGATTTCTTTAAGGCCTGACATATTTATTATCTTTAAATATTTTTTGTTAAATTCGTCCCATTATAGTATGACTTCACGCACTCATTTCAAAACACGAGCTGAGAAAGATTAATTTTTTTTCTTCTTAATATGAAATCTAAAAAAATACTTTTCACAACAACTTTAAATTTTTCATGTGATCAGAAGCACGACCAAATCTATGCAATTGTCACTCTGGCTATCGTAAATGCGTCTGGAAACACGTAACGAAACGACTATTGGGTTATTATAATTATATATAACAGTATTTTGTAGGCGACGAATTATAAATAGTACTGTAGACATAACTGATGACTATTTCGTCCATAACAACCTTGGCAACTGCGGGTATATAAGTGTATTTCATATCTGTAACCTGTCACCCTGTTGAGGGTGTAAAAAGTTATACGCTGTTTCACACCCTACCAAACTGATAAATTGAAATCTTGCTCATCATAACTTAAACATATTATTATTATTACTGTATGGGGCGATATCGAAGCAGACCACTTACATTTTTGGGTCCCTCTTCGAACCCCATTTCGCTCCTCAAATTGATTTCAGGGAACCGATCCGTAAGCACAACCACGTTACTTTCAATTGAGTCTCGTGCTAGCCCTAGCCTTTACTCTTGACTAAAGTGATTTCAGACTGTCGACTGGTAACTGTCGACACTCTTCCTCATCTTTTGTAATTGCTAGCATTTGTCTAAGGCTTAGTTCCCCCATGGCATTCACATCTAACAAGTGTCTGCCCGTGGTCTTAAGTCTTATGCTAGCCAGTGCTGGACATTCACACACAATGTGCGCTACCGTCTCAGCCTCTTCCAGGCATCGTCTGCAGGTATCATCTTCTACGACTTTCATCCTGTCCAGACGGTACTTGAAGTTTCCATGTCCTGTCACTAACGCAGTGATCCAGCTTAAAGTAGCCCTATTATATCCGAGCACCTTGCTGGCCTTCCTGCCGAGGGATAACTTAAACATAACTAAAAGTTGTGTGTTCTCAAAAGATTTTAGCTTTTTTGGGAAAATGGAAACCATTTACCGATCTCCACCTTTCTTAGGTCTTAAAACAGTGTTATTATACAAGAAGAATAATTTGCCATCAGTTACAACAGCGTGGGCGTGCTAAAATTGTATATCCTTTGTATTATTAGAAATTCTCCTTTTTAAAGAATATTGAAAAAATTAAAAAAGAAATTGGAGTTCAAACAAAGTGTTGCCAGAAAAATGCGCCAAAAGTGTGATAATTTTTAAATAATTTTTTCGTTTATATTTTTTCAAAATGTTAATCAATTGAAAATTCTTTAAATATAATAAAAAAAAGGTTAACTTCTTCTCTATTTAACACCGTTTAAAATTTCATAGTCGGTGCAAACATGATTTAGTTATCCATTTTTTGACCGCAAAGGCAAAAGAACTCATTTATTATTGATAACTTTTAATTTTGAGGTTGCCGTCAAATTTCTAAAAATCAAAAAAAATATCTACTCCCGTAGGCCTACAACCTACGCTAGATTAAATCACAAGTGCATTTTCACTGTCACACCGTGTTACTAAACAAATCCTACCATGTTTTATGGAATTTTTAAGTTGATATATGGTTGTTGTAGCTAAATCCTTTAATCACGCAACACTTAATAACAGAAAGCTTGAAACAAATATAAAATTTAGAATAAATAATTGTATGTAAGTAGGAAATATTTCTATGTGAATTTAGTTTTGTTTTAACACATTTTACAATGTTGCTAGATACAACTGCAGCAATTATTTCTGTTGCCTATCTTCTGGATTAAAAAGAATATTTATAACTAATCAAAAACGTTGTAGCTTGGAAATATATCTTGTTAAGCTATAAATATTTATTTTTAAAACGAAAACTACAACTGCTATTTTCCCAGGGTATTAAAATGCTATTCACAAAACAGAGCAAACAAAAAACTGTGTTCTAAGAAAATTTATGCAACTTGAAGACAAATTGTTAAACTTAATGATTGAACTACGTTTGAATTATCAATTAAAGCTGAAAGTATGGCAAACAGTACTTAAAACTAAAACGCCTGTAGGTATTAATATAAAATTAAAAAGTAAATATTTATAATTCTCCAGACAATATACAAACAAGATTTAAATTAAGTTTACAGTTTGCTTTAATAATTTGAAGGCTCACTTAAATTTTACCGAAAACATATTGCTTTTAATCCCTCAAAGTAGGCAACAGAGTTTAAATAAAACATTTGAAAATACCAGCTTACTAATTTTTATTTATTTATTTTTTATTAACTAAAATAACAAAAACAAGTAAGAGAACTATTTCAGCCTTTGGGTAAATTTTTTCGTTTAATTTCAAAATTTGTTGAAGTTTGTTTTGGGTTGCTTGTTTGTGAAAACTACGTTCTTTTGAAAGATATAGGTCTTTTGGAAGTTGTGGAACATCGGTTTTGTTAAAACTGCGACGTTTTTAATAAAATATTGATTTTTTGAAAATTTTTGGTGGAACTGAAACATTTTTGTGTAATTGAAATTTAGTTTTAGAATCTTGAAATTGGTTCAATTTTGGTTTTTGTGATAAATTTTAAAGTTTTTGTAAATATATAAAATTTTTTCGAATTTTAATTGTTTCATAGTTTTTTTGGTGCAATTTCAGTTTTGTTTCAAAATTTTATTAATTTCATATTTTTTAGACTATAGTTTGGTTTCGTGAAGATTTTTTTTGTTCTGTGAATTGTGCTGAAATTTCGATTTTCTATGATTTTAAAGTTTTGTGATATTTTGAATTTTTTGGTGAATTCCCGATTTGTGGTGAAATTAGTGATTTCCAATGTAGTTCTGTACGATATATTATATTTTAGAGCTTTCATAAAATGTTGCTTTTTTTTTTTATTAATTTTTAGTTTTTTTTTGTGCTGAAATTCCAAAATTTGGTTTTTGTTGTATTTAAGTTCTTGTTTTTTATTTCTTTTATGTTTGCGATATTTCACTACTGCACAGTAGATCATCATCAGGATGCTGCTTAAGTAAGTGGCGAAATATCGAAAAAATTAATTTTCGAATTTTAGGTGAATTAAAAATTTTTTTTCAGAATAATTTAGATTTTTGAAAAAAATTATAATTTTAATTATATTTAAATTTGTTGGTAAATTTTTTAATAAATTCCCCATTTGCGATGAAATTTGATTTTTTCGTTTTTCTTTCAAAATTCGAATTTTTGGGTTTTTGGTGAAATTACAAAATTTTGTGAAATTAAAATTTTTGTGACGAAATTTTAATATTGGTGAATCGTATTTTCCTTTTGGGTAAAATGAGGTTTTTTTTTAGAATTTATTAATTATTAAACAATTAGGTATTTTATATGTTTCAGTTTTTTGGTTTTATAGTGGATTTTCGAATTTGTGGTGAATTTAAAATTTTGGCAAAACTTCGATTTTTTTTATATTTTTTTCTAAAGTTTGGCTTTTGAAAAGAATTCGATTTGCTTTGTCAGTTTTTAAAATTTATAATTTTTGAAGTTTTAACTCGGTCCAACATTCAGGTCTCGAAATTATCTGGCAGCCACGGGGTGATAACTTCTGTATGGGGACTTTATAGCAAATTTGATAAAGAGTCAGAATGAAAATTCTAAATAGAACCTGAAAAATCGTCTTAGGCCATATCTCGGGAACTTGTAAACTTTATCGCCGATTTTAAATAGCGAAAATTCGCCAAACTCACTAATACACTGGTTCAAGTTTCAAGATCCTAGGTTCCCTTGTGCCTACAGAAAGTTGATTTCAAACTAGGAAAAACGGACATCGTTAATTAAACTTCTCAGAACATATTACCTTGTTGGGTCGAAAATTCATATTGGAGTAATCTGAGACGGAATGATAAACCTATATAAACCCTTTTCATTTTTGTGAAGGGTATGAACATGAGTGCGTTATCCCCTTCTCAACATTCTCAACCATTGCAGGTACATAGTGGATGGTAGGCAAAATTTTGCAACAAAATAAATATAAACAAAAAAATAAAAATAACCAACAGGTTTTTTTTTTTACTAACAAACTAATTTAAATATAATTAAATAAATAATAGAGAAATAAATATAGAATGTGGTAAATTGCAATGGCTCAGAATGTGAGGCTGTGATATAATCCTACGTAATATTAATTCTTTAAATTATAAATATTTAAATTCTACAGATTGGTAGCATTAAGTGTGATGGAGTTGTAGCTTTAAATATTGTTTTATTTTAGCAAACACAATTTTTATTTAAAGCAGCTATGTAGTTTTTAAAGGAAGGTACAAATAGTGTTGCATATTTTTTGGCGTTCAAGTTAAACATTGAAATATATGTTCAAATACACAAACATTTGCTACTCTTCACTTGCAATTCATTCCATGGATTGCTTAAAATTATTTTCATTTTACTGCGAATCCCTGAAATAAGGAATTTAATTTTTCCAATTTCGAAGAAATATATCTTGTAAAGAAGCTATTTGGGGTGTTCCAAAGTTTTGCCATCACAAAGGCTAATGCAAGTGATAGGGAACGTGATTTTTGTTTATTATTTTAATAAGATTATTTATTTACTTACGTAGCTATTATTAATTAGGAGTTTTTTATAAACCCTTTGAATTTGAGACTATATTGTTGCTTAGTTCAATTAAATTTGAATAATAATGAAAGTAAAATAAGGAAATTTAGTAATTGGTATGCCACTGTTAATAGAAATTATGTATTACTATGACTAGACATTGAAAGGAAAATCGATCCTATATAATCTGATGATATCCAGCTACAGGTAAATTGATGGCGTTATTTGTACCAATTTGCTTTTGCCACCCCCAGACAAGTTCCATTACATTAAGCAACGGAGAATATATGGAGGCCAATTTAAAAGTTGTATATCTTGCTCAAGAAACTCCTGTTTTAAAATATAAATAAGTTAATATCCTCTGATGCTCCGGTAATTTTTTGCATTTCAAATACCAAGTCGATAGTGATATAGTAGGATGCGGCAACCCATATCACAACTCTGCCTTGCCGGCTGTTTCTTTGTTAAAAACATATTCCTTTTTTTCTCAAGTAATTGAAATAAAAGTTGTATTCTTCTGGTCCATCGATTTATTTTTTCGACAGAATGTACAACTTTGAACCACTTATCCGACCATCCATGTATTCCTTGCAAAGTGGAGGCACTGCGCTTTATGATTGCTATTAATTGGTGGTTTCTTCTGAAGTTTTTGGGAAACTATTTTTTCAAGAAAAAAAAATCCGTTCACTAAATAAGTAGTACAAATATGGCCTTCAAAAGACCACAATTCCGTAATCCGCCAATATAATTTACGATATATATTCGTCCATAATCCTTGTTTAGATGATTTGCAGTGATTTTCCAGCCGAAAATATTTTGTGGTTGGTAGAGACCATAATCATCATTTTAATATACTTCACACAATCGCAAAAAATCAACATTTGGCGACAAATAATGAAATAAAACAAGCCAACTTTTTTTAATAAATTGCACAAGTTTCGCCAAGTTTGTGAAAGTCATGTAACTGAAAGTTCAAAAGAATCAAGCCTGACATTTCGCCACTTGGCATAAAGTGAAGCTAAAATGATTTGTTGTATTGCTAAATTACCATAATAAGCAGAAAAGATTATTACATGTCCCTGATATTGATAATTATTGATAGGCACAAAACAAGGGGGCAACTTAATAAAATAATAATGACGATTTGTTACACGTAAAGTGGAATAAAGCAAAATTTAGTTACAATAATTCCAATGAAACTGGCTTTAGTTAAAAGATAATTTGCTGGGATTTTTGCTCTAAGATAAATTTCAGCTCATGGTAGCACGGCTGGCTCATGTGAAGTGCAATTATGGCAACTGGCAAACGTTCCTAAGCGTAAGACTAATTGAATTTCTAACGCTTTATTGCCATTGCTCATGCACTGCCAACCTTCCTCGATTTGGGTTCAACCACCAGCATTACGATACTCCTTTCATGAGGACGAATCATCTCCACCGGCCATCTTGGAAGTTTTTTAACAAGTCCGAAACGAGAAATTATGCCCTGCTATCTTGTAGTATTTATTATCTCGGATAATGTGATTCAAAAAACATATAAAGTCTGCCCAACCCTCATTATATCTGTATGAACTGGAATCTAATCAAGGAACTTGGCTACCTTTCCCTTATATGTCACGGGTTGGTTAATTGAATATACATCTTTTTATAAAAATATTTATTTCAAATCGATTTAAATTGTTGTATTACTTTAAATATTTACGCAATTCAGAAAAGCCTTGTACTATCGTATCGTGTATTAAAATAAAATATGGCTTATTAGCTTGTGACCAGTCAATGAATCAGGCAATTTACTAAGAATTACACTTAAAAGTAACAAAATGTAATCAATTTTCTTTAAATTTGCTGACTTTTTATGGCACCACTTTCTTGAAACCTTATTTCCTTCTTAATTTTCTATGAAAGCATATTTAGTACCAAAAAAAATAAGACTACGGTTTGTTACAGTTGAAAACGTACCTCTGAGTTTATATTTTTGTAAAAACGCGAATTTCTAATAATACTCAAGATATAAAATTTTAGCATTCGTACGCTACTAGAACTTATAGAAAATTATTCCTATTATATACTAGCGTGCTTTAAGACCTGAGGAAGGTGAAGATTGTTAAAAATTTCCAGAGATGTTTTTTTTCGCCTAATATATCCGCCGGGAAGGTATACTATTTTGTTTGTTTATAATTTTTGATTAAATGAAAGAGAATGGATCGTTTATTGATAAATGTTTTATTTAAGGTCGGCAATTATGTATGAAATACAATATCAGAAAAGTGTCTGCCTCTGTTAGCCTCACAAATGTGAGCCCTGTTGAACACATTTTTCATTACATTCTCACACATTTCACGCGGTATTTCATTAATTTCATCACGAATATTTTGTTTGAGTTGCTCCAGCGTTTCTGGTTTGTTTGCATAAAACTTGATTTTCAGATATCCCCACAAAAATGAGTCCAGAGCAGTCAAATTAGGCGACAGTGGAGGCTAATCTACATCACCATTCCTTAAAATAACTTGTTGTGGAAAGAGGTCTCGCAGTATTTCCATTGTAATCCTGGCTGTATGCGATGTGGCACCGTCTTGTTGAAACTACATGTTAGTCAAGCCCAAAGCATGCAGTTGTGGCGTTAGAAAGTTTTAAATCATATCACGACATCGTCCCCCATTGACAGTTACCGTTACGCCGTTTTAAGTTTCAAAGAATAAGGTCCAATGATTCCTGCAGATGCCCAGAACCGACTATTATTTAAATGAAAATGTGCCTCGTCACTCATTATGATTTTTTCATGAAAATCGGGGTTGTCATGGGCGAGCTGTAGCATCCTATTGGCATATGTACGGCGGCGTAAATGGTCTTCTGGAAGAAGCTCTTGTGTCAACTGAATCTTAAATGGAAACAAATGCAAATCTTTGTGCAAAATTGTGACCAAAATTGTGCTTTGAAGACCAAGCTCCTGAGCACGGTGTCGAATTGAGGTTGATGGATTGTTTTGAACACTTTATCGAACAGTAGTAATGTTTTCAGCCGATCTTGCAGTACGTTGTGGTCCATGCATTGGGCCTATCAGCTACAGTCCTTCTTTCTTCGAAATCATTCACTACACGATAAATAGTGCGTCTTGTTGGCACGTTGTTTCTCCCAATATTGTCACGTCACTTTCTCATCGTCACAGTAATCGATAATTGATTTTGATAAAATGTTTTAACGATTAAAACATGTTGGTTTACCGAATATATTTCCATAATAAATTTGCCACGTCTCTACTTCACGACTGCCAAACATGAGCTGTCAAGACTAATGTTTACCAAAATGGCGGCAAAAGAAATTGGTATACCTTCCCGGCAGACACCTTGAATTTTACTATATCCATCTAAGAATAATATCCAATCTTCTCAATGCTTATAAATGAGATGATTGTTATCTCTTACAAATGTTACTTTAAAATTGTTTTCCACAATATTCTAGTGTTTCAGCCGGAAAGCTAAATCCTCGGCTTGCATTCGTGACAGTCATAGATCGCAAACCTAATTATGATAATCCATATTTGAGATCAAGTTATGTTTTACGTTAAGTTTTTGAGTTAAAATAAAGGCATCATCAATTTCCTTAAGAAGGAAACTCTTATAACTAGACAGATGTGTTTAGATTCACGTGAGTATATGCCAGCGATGACTCAACCTGACGGTGGTCTAACCACGTTTGTGACATTAAGCGACCAAACCACCGCCGCTGTGCAACACGCGTAAGCGCTACCGGAATGGCAGTTATGCGCTTCCCACAGGAAGCAAATTAGGACAGAGGCTGTCAGGCCCCCGGCCTCACCCTTTGCTGAGGGGTTCGGCGCTATCTCACCTCCTGCCGTCAACGAATAACATTGACAGCTTGCGTTGCAATGCCACGCCACATCGGTCCTGCAGTGAACCTCCCCGCTTTGGGTATAACCACAGCCACCACTTGCACCCCCGAAGGAGCCTTACCAGTCTGGAACCATTACATTTTATTGCAATTAAAACTTAAACTTTTATCAGTCATTAAAAAGAAAAGAAACCAAAACTTCTCCGTATATGCCTAACAATATAAAATGTCTATAGAAAATATTTAATGCCGGCATTAGTATCCCTTAAGGATGTTTTTTAATATAAATTTAAATGTTTATTTGTTTGTTTGTTTTCTTTGTTCCAAAACAAAAATGAATAGAATGTGAGATTTTACCGCATACGCCTTAAAGTAGGCAGCAGTATCATCAAATAGTTGTTGTAAAGCTTACTTTTGAATTGTTCTTGTTAAACACCCAAGCATATCTCATTGCTTAATGCTTTATTTTAAACACCTAAACAGGTTTTAGTGTCATTTTAGGATTACAGAAAAGCTAAAGGCATAAGAACCCTTCAAACATATTAGGAAGAAATTCTTTTATCTTATTTAAAGCTGTTTATAACAAAATAATAATGAAGAGAAATATTTTAACTTGTTTATTTTCTATAGCATATCTTAAGGGCTGTAAATTGAAATTAAAATTAATTCTCGTTAAAATTCTTTCTTCTGTACACATTTTCGCACTTTCAACTTTCCTTTTCAACCATTGTGCCACAAATTGTGTATCGCTGTAGTATATCATCTATAAATAATGTTTAGGCAACGTTAAGTACTTTAAAAGGACTTGTAAAACTAAACCAGGTTAAGCCTTTACAATACGCCTACCTATTTCTTCTTTTATTTTGCCAGCACTTTCATTACTTTGAACCAGCCCCCTTCGTTGTATGTATTGCTGGCTGAAAACTATAAAACTATCGCATAATAAAGTTTACACAAAAACCTTAAGGAACATAAAATGAAAGAATAGAAAAACAAACAGAATTGAATAGCAAAACAAATCATCATGTTTTGCAAAATATAAAAAAAAAGTAAACAAATCCACAAAATACGAAACAAAAGCGAAACAGAAAAGCAAATATTGAATCAACTCGGTCAGTAATAATAATTTTTTAAGTAACCATAACAAAAGTGTACTGAAGTTTCACTAATGAAGGGTGAGAGAGAAAGGAAAAGAAAATTAAAATACAAAAGTTTTTCATATGAAAATATAAGCTGCTGCCAGTCTCTGGTGCTGACAGCAGCATTTGCTCAACTCCTACAACTCGTACCTTTAGAACGTGTGAAAATGGATTTATAATTATTTAGGTAGTAAATTTACTTTGCCTTTCAAGGCATTTTTAGTAACGAAGAACTGTTCTCTTATTTTTTAAGCGGTTATTTTTGCCAGCTTTGTTTGCACTAAGCAAAAAACTATAATTTATTTATGTATATAATTAAGCACTTAGAGAAAATAATACAGCATGGTGAAGACATCCATATTATATTTTTCTAGCAAACATATAATGGTTACCTGAAAACATTTTACATATTACTTCAGTTGTGACAAGCAAGTTATTGTTTACATTTAATTGAAACATTGTATAATAATTTTAACCATGAAGTTTTCTTAATAGTCTTAAAATGTAAAACTCGTATGAAACTGCTCTCGTGTTTAAGCGGGTAGCGCGTTGACTATTAAGCATTTGGTGGCTTTAAGTCAGCGGTGGTCGTACCCCAGCCGCTAACAGTCAGTAGCGTAATTTTTCGCTCAACTCTCGTCCTATACTAATAAGATTATTGTTTTACCATATAATTTGTTTTACCATATAATTCAATCATATTATGCTGCTCTTACTTTAAGGTTACCTCAACCATTTTTTTCTTTGCATGAGGGATTGTTAATGTTAGGTCAAGGAAACCTTTAAATATTTCTTAAAATTTATCATATACAATAAATTTCTCCCTGTAGAAAAAAGTGGTAAAAATTCGGGAAATAATGGACTATTGTCGAGATGAGATTTAGAAATAATTTTTAGCTTTCTATCTTTGCATTACAACCAATAACTTTTGCTTGAAATTGAAACTCATTGATTTTAAATAATTTCGGCATCAGTTTTAAATTTGTAATGCTGCCAACTTTTTCTTAACAAATGCTAACAAACGCTTTAATCGAATCATAGACTAATGGCGTTTTCGTTTCTGAAATAAAATGTTGCCTTCTTAAAGGTTACATGCTTAACACTCCTTTATTATTTGGGATTTTATAAAGATCGTAAAGGCCTTTCAGCATTATTAAATATAAAATCTAAAACATACACCACCTTTTGTGAGCATAAACATATTTCTATTATAAGAAAAGGGCAAAAAAGTTACATTGTTTTAGAAACGAAAACACCATTATATTCATGAGAGTCAATTTGTGTTTATATAATATTTTAAAAAAATATCCCAGAAAAAATTACATTGTGTTACAAAATCAAATTTTTTAAAACAAATTCCGGCAAAGGGGGCCACAGTTTGAAAGTTTACGTCTGGCCTTTATTTTAGAGGGGGTTACAATTATCGTTTTTCTGCAGATTTTTGTAGTGCATTGGCATAGGAAATCTTGTAATTTTTACACTTTAGGTAGTTTTATGTGAAAAACTACGTGGAACATTTTTGTACAAGATTTTAACCCTATGACTCTTCGCTGTATGGGTCTTTTTTGACCCTCTCTTGAAGAGAAGCAAACAACTTCCTTTAAACTTTAATATAGTGTTCTCAAATATCCTACAAAAATATTTGCCATAAAATTCTACGATAAGACTTCGTCGACTCCAAAGTTCAAAATTCAACTTTAGCCCCAGAAATAAGGCAAACGTTAAATCGTGTTTTAGGGTTAATATCGCACTTATTCACAAATGTGAATTTTATAAGGCTACTTTGTGTTAAAAATATGTCTTACATAAAATTTTAATTATAAGTCACCATACTACAGAAAGCTGTAGCAATTTTGGGTGTTTTTTAATGTATTTATTTATTTTAATTTAGCTTTAGGGAATTCTGAATAAGTCTCAGCTACATCCAGATCATTATTATTTGTTTGTTATTTGAATTTCTTTTGATATTTTTTTTTCTGTTTCATGTCGTTGGTTGGTGTTATTTGTTTCTAATATTTTAATATTTGAAAATAAAATAGCAATTTAAGACCAAGTTAACAAGAGAACTGTGGCAATCTTTGATTTAGTGTTATCTTGCTGAAGGTGTTGCATAAGGTTAGGAGGCTTTTTTTATAAATAACATGTTGCCTAATTTTCGGAGGTGATTTTTTCTTAATATGTTGCCTACCAGTGTGTATACTTAAATCCCACTTATTTTTATATTTATTTTATTTAATATCCTTGAAAAATACCTTCATTTACATGTATTAACTTTCTAGTTCACGTTCTTAACTTTATTTTTCAACAATTTATTTTTTTGTTTGCCTTTAGCAAATATTTACTAGTCGTTGAAGCTCACTGCTTGTGTAAAGTTCAGGGCTGAAATTAATGGTATTTATATGCCAACTAACTACTGTAGTATACTTCTAGGCTGCATTAGTTTATTTGTATTACACTTTTAGCATATAAAAATGATTACGTTAATTTTAATATTTAAACACATAATTTAGTAAGCACACACTTACACATGTAATGTATATGTGAATTAAAACGGGCAACTTTTGTAGTTTTTATTTTTCTAACTGCTATCATTAATGCTTAAGTGTGTTGATATCTTGCCACAGTTTTTTTTGCTGTGAAAAAGCATTAAAAAATGGCTAAAGCCGATGTATTAATACAAACCTACTCTTATTAAGCCCTAAAGTATGCAACAGCTTGCCGTGTTTAGTTGGCAAATTTTTGTTTGTTTTGTGAATTTATATATAAAGTGCGTTGAAAATATATGTTTGTATGTGCTTAAGTAGAAAGAGATGAGCAAAACAAAAGAGTAAATGAAGGCAGCAGAAGTTTTTATTCGTTTACTTTTGGTTTTTTATTTCATATTTTGCCTTCTTACCAGTTTGAGCAGAAAATGGCAGCTTAGCGTTTTTGCACGTTTTAATTATGCTAATGCAAACTTGTGTTTGTGTTTGGAAAACAAAAACAGAAAAGAGAAAAAGTAAACAAGGACTTCTACATTTGGTTTCTGAATATGTTGGCTACAGCTTCAAGCTGATCTTAGTCATACAGGTATCTTTTATTTATTTCGCCAATAAACATAGCGCCTAAATGTATGTTATGCATAAATAACATATGCAAGGAATCTTTGCAAGGCTCTTACTTTTAATTAAGTGCTTGTGACTAACGTTTTTTTAATACCATTAGAAACTACATTTGGGTCAAGTTCGCTGCTCATACGTGGTTGGTGTTTGTTGAGTAAAGTTCATTTGTATGTTTAATCATTTGCAGCTGGCATAATTTAAGGCATTATTAATTAAAACTAATGAAAGCAGGCCTAGTTTAAGGGTATTAAGATGTTTATACTGGTTTGTTAGAAGGCTTAAAGGAAATCGATGGCTTGTGTTTCTTAAGTTTCTTAAAGATGTCAGGCAAACAATTTATTGAAATGATTACGATTTCAATTATTACGAATAAAATAAATTTTTTCTTTGGTTTTTCAATATGTTTTTCTTATTCGCAATGAATTGTGTTCAGACATTCAGTACCTAGGGAGAAAATTTTATTCAGAAACCATTAATTAATTAATTAGTTTAAGAGCTTTTCGTAGATGTAGTTCAAAGAGTTACAATCACATACAAAGTTAGAGAGCTGCGAGGATATTACTAAACTGCAAGGTAATGCCTTCAAACATAAAAAGATTTTTCGCAACTCTAAGCCAGAAAGATTTCGACGGTTCTAATCTATTAATTGATTCGTATTTATTTCATTTCGAATTTAATATTAATTCAAATTTTCCTATCACAGTATCTTGATATTTCTTAGAATTTTTTCTGGGTAAAAAATAATTGCAAAATTTTTTTTTTATATATCTTGACTTTCGCCTAAGTGTTTTCAATATTTTAAACTGTGACTTTTTATTAAGCTCTTCTGGTGCTGGAATTTGTTCTGAAACTGAACAGATGTGCCTCGTTGAATGATGTGACGTTGATGTGGGTTAAGGGATACAAGGGCACAGCTGGGAACGAAGCAGCAGACGAACTAGCAAAAAGGGGATCTGATGTGGATTTCTATGGACCAGAACCCAAGGTTGCCCTGGGGAATGGCCTAGTGCGAGCTAAAGTTCTTCAATGCGTAAACTCATTACACCTTAATAGGTGGAGAGATAATACCACTTGTAGACAGGCTAGAATGGTGCTCAAAGAGCCCCTCGGCAGGAAGGCCAGTAAGTTGCTCGGGTATAATAGGGCTACTTGAAGCTGGATCACTGCGTTAGTGACAGGACATGGAAACTTCAAGGACCATCTGGCTAAGATGAAAGTCGTAGAAGATGATACTTGCAGACTATGCCTGAAAGAGGCTGAGACGGTAGCGCACATTGTGTGTGAATGTCCAGCACTGGCTAGCATAAGGCTTAAAACCACGGGCAGACACTTGTTAGATGTGAGTGCCATGGGGGAACTAAGCCTTAGACAAATGCTAGCAATTACAAAAGACTCCGTGATGAGGAAGAGTGTCGACAGTTACCAGTCGAAAGTTTGAAATCACTTTAGTCAAGAGTTAAGGATAGAGCTAGCACGAGACTCAATTGAAAGTAAGGTGGTTGTGATTACGGATCGGTTCCCTGAAATCAATTTGAGGAGCGAAATGGGGGTCGAAAAGGGACCGAGAAAGTAAGTGGTCTGCTTCGATATCCCCCCCAAACATTAATAATAATATTAAGATTCATGGCACTATAGTATTCAATGTATGTTCTTATGTTAAATGTGGATGACGCCTGTAGTATTAGAGCCTAAAAGTATACTTTTCATTTCTTAAAGAAAGTATATTTAAGAATTTTCTTTTCGATGTATTCTTTTGTAAACTTTTTACAATTTTCTCATTATTGTTTTATTTTCTTTTAATTTCAGTTGCCGCCTGCAGTTTCTTAAATTAAACACAAGCATAGCGCTGCTATGAATAGGAATTCAAAATCAAATAAATAAATAAAAAGAGTTATAATTACCAGACTGAAAAATAAACAAATCATAAAAAATTTGCAAAACATAAAATAATTAAGCTTTAAAGCGTCTTTATAACAAAACAAAAAAAATAATTGTAAAGAATAAATAAAAAAGTTATCAGTTGCCAAAAAAAACATAAATCACTTAAGTGCTGAAAAGAAATAATCATTCTAGTTGCATAAAAAAATATTGCTCAGAGGGCATAAATGGTGCCAAATATGTGCAATAAGTACGAAAAAAATCAAAAACCTGGCCATAAAAGTGTAAAAGAACTTTAAACTTAATAACGAGTATTGTGGCAACATTTTAACACAAACATTTTGATGTTTTCTACTTGACTTGAAACTGAATAGCAGGTCTCTGTAATGGCATGTACACTAGCCTAAAAATATGCTTTAATAATTGCATAATAAAAGCTTAACACGCTTTTAACAAAAAAAAAAATGGTTTAATAAAATTTATATGAATAAAAGTGAACGAGGCAACACAAGGCCAAAAGCCAAAAGTGAAGGAGGAATTTAAATAAAATCGTGCAATATTTACAAACTGTTAATTAACAAAGTGAATTGTGTAGTGTTTGTTTTGTAAAAATCATAAGTTTAATTAAACAAAAAAAAGTTCTAACAAAGGAGAATATTCTTCATACCGCCGCCTCTTGTGTAGCATGAAGGAAAGGAATATTAATGTGTAAAGAACGGACACATTTTAAAGCAATTTAAGGTAAGTCTTAGTAATATGCGAGTGATGGAGAAAAATATTTACTAAAAAAATTTAGCCAAAAAGTAGGCTACAGCTTTTGTTGCTTTTTAACTTCACTGCTTAAAACTCTAAGCACGCGCTATGTGATTGAAATAAAACCAATAAAATACCTTCACTGTAAGACGACTTGGAAATTGTTTGCTGATACTCGTATATAAGGGAAGGTTACCTAAGAAAAATAAAAAATAATAGAAGTATGAAAATGTAAAAATGATCAGAAAATTATTTCAAGTTATTTTTCAATATAAAACCATCTACGTATTATGGATTTCAACCTGCCTCATGAGTTGAGATACTAATCCCTAAGGTATGCTCCAATTTAAAAACAACTACTACTAACTAGCTTAATTCTTGTCTCTGATTTTGCGTAATTTTTAGAGTATGTGGCCATAATTAACTCAGAATTCCTTTTAAAATCTACAAGCACTTAATCATTATTATTAAAATACATACAAAATAAATGGCTAAAGTTAAACATTTGCAAAATTCATTGTCTAAATTAAGGCTTTTACAATGCAAGAATTTTATCAAATCAATTATTTGCATACTTTAAGGCTGTAAATATAATTATCTAACAATATTGGAAAAATGTCAAACAACAAGAAAATTCTTGAAAATCAAATATATTTCTTAACAAAGTTATCCGTAAAAACCCCAATCTCCTCCCCTACCTAAAACACTCTGAACTCCACAAAAAATATTTACGTAAACCGATTGTGATAAAATTTCCAAAGCAAATCTAATTTGCCAAATTGTTTATAATCTTTAGTTATTAAGAGCATCATGTTGGTCTTGAGGTAGATTTTAAACCACAACAAGAAGTAAATGTAAAATATTTGAGTTTATAGATATGCATGTTCAATATGTATTGTAAACGCATGGGAGAGGCTGCAGTTGCTGGTGTGAATTAGGGTAATAGAATAAGAAATCAGTCAACCGGGTTTTTAACTCATGAAAAAACCGGTTAAAAAAACAAACTTTTGTTCATTTATATTAATTGGTGATTACAGTACACACATGCACAAAAGTCATCCTCAATTTACTTATTTCACGTTGGAAGAACTGCCACGCCCAGTTATGTATGCACAAAATTTTATTTATTTCACTTCAGTTCTATAAGAAAATTATTTCCGATTAACTTGCTTGGAAATAAATAACAAAAAATAAAAAGAAAATCGTATTTCATTTAGGCAAAATTGATCGACTTATGGAAGTGAGCATTAAAAAATTATATTTGTTTACATGGAAATAACACTGCATCTGCATGCGCCAAGTGCTCCTCTTTTATATTAATGTATACATACGTTTTTTTTGTTAGTGCACTTGGTCCTTTTTTTCTTTTTATTATTCGTTGCGCCCTCACTTATGTTATGTTAGATAAAAATATCAAAGCCAGGGTATATGTGGCCAAGTAGTTGCGAGAATGAGGGTCAAAAAATAAGAGCGTAAGAACAAACCCCCTCAAAATAAAAAAGATTCTATTTCACGACTGCATAGCTTTGCTCTATCTTATATAGAATTGCAGGGTTAAACTCGTTATGTTCGAGTTCTGTTATATGGCGTTTTAAGATCGGGGCATTGAGAAAGAGTTGTATGGTGTGTGACATTAGTAGTGGGGATTGTTAAGCGAAAAATGTCTGCTGTATATATCAGACTCCATGCTCTTGCAGACAAATTTCTTCTTTAAATAATTAGAAGATTTTTGCTGTCTATTATGTTTAACATAAGTATGAATTCGCTGATGCCGGCAAACAACATTTCTAAATGACTCCAGCATGACTATATTTATCTCTTATGCTAAATAGCCAGTAATATCCTCTGAGGACGAAGTGTTATTCTGTAAAGAGAACTAATTTTGTATGTAACAAATATAATTTTGTATATATCTGACCACAGGCAAAGGTGGTAGTCATTATGTAGGCGATGCGAGTTATTATGTAGGGTGCTGATGTCGTCGAACTTGCATTTATATAGGGTGGTCCAACAGAAAAGCACGACGTTAATTGTAAATAAAACAAAAAGTTTTCAGGTAATTCTCTTAATATTTTTTTTTTATGACAAAAGGATCATGACAATTATGTGTAAAACAAATGCTCGTCACGGCTTCGGTTGCAAACCTCTATCCCATGTTCAATATTGTCAATCACTCTGAGACATAACTGAGGTTTCATATCGTTAATGGACCAATTTATCTCGTCGTTTAGCTCTCGAATTGTTCTTGGTTTAGTGACGTACACTTTTTTTCTAAATATCCCCAAAGAACGATCCAGAGGTGTGAAATCACGTGGTCGTGACGGCCAATTAACATCGCCACAAAGTGAGATAACACGGCCATTGAATTTTCGCGTAAAAGAGTTATTGTTTCGTTGGCTGTGTGGCAAGTGACACCATCCTGTTGAAACAACATATCGTCCATGTCCATATCCACAATTTCTGACCACAAGAAGTCCGTTATCATCTCGCGGGTGTGAGTCACAACTAACATTGTGCATTACCGTTGAACCATCCTTTATGAAAACATTTCCTCAAAAGATCCAAAACGTGCAACTTTAAAAATCCAATTTAACATCTCGGTTCAAATCGATAGATCGTTATTGTTTAAAGTGTTTATGCTGGCACTGTAAACTTTTTGCTTACTCTGACAAATAAAATTCATTAAAACACTCTCTTCTCCCAGCCTTTTCGCTGGGAGAAGTTCTCTTCTTTCACTAACACTTTAAGTAAAGTAAAAAAAAAATCCAAACCGGGTTTTTAAAGCTAAAACCCGGGTTTTTGGATATTTGAAATATATTCATTTAAAATTTCCCCACTGTAAGCCCAAAAACCCCGGTCGAATAACGCGCCAATCAGCTTCGTCGCTCGCCCTAGTTTCACTGTATGTGTATTTGTGTTGCAGGTTATTTGTCATAAGTCACTTTATAATGTTTGAAATACTTTTTCCAAAAATTAAATAAACATAACTGGCTTAAGCTGAACAGCATATAAAGTAAACTGGATGAAACTAGAAGTAAAATAAAAAACTTTCTTCTTCAAAACATTTGGAAGGGAACTAATTAAGAATTTAACTGGTCTAAGCTGGGAAAAAATTTATTTTAATTGGAATTTAATTAAAATCTAAAAGTAAAAGAAATTACACCAGAACTAAAGCTAAACCAGCAGTGACAAAAACAAACCAGAACTGATAATTGAAATGAAGTGGAAATATATTAAAATTTAACTAAATCAACGCGGTAGCTGAAATTCTAAAAGTGAAGAACTTAATTATCCTGAACCTGATTTATAACTAAACTGTTTAACGAATCCCAACCTAGAACTGATCTGATAACAAAATTATTATTACTTTTTTTTAAATATGAATAATGCTTTTAATTTATAACTTTATAGCTTCGTTAAATAATTTCCTGTTTTAATTTTCTTTGTACTCATCTCCTAAAGAATTGCAAAAAAGAAAGTCCTTTAAGCAAATTTTAATGAAAGCATAAATAAGTTTTTATGTGAAAGCACTTGTAGACTCATGGTAAGCGAACTAAAGCAATTTGAAGTTTCTCTTCGCACAAAAAGTATAAATAACTATTACCAGCACAACACAAATTCAACTCTTATCTGGGCATTAGAAAAACGTCTTGAAGTTTTAATAAAGTGTTGAAATATAAATAAAAGATACAATTGAAGACACAAAACAAAATAAAAAACCTCTTAAATGCCTAAAAGTAGGCAAGCAATTATAAAACAAATAAACCCTAATAGAACGAGCACAATAGATGTAGTGTGAAAAAGGGGACAGCAGGCAGAGATGGAGAGACACGACCAAAAAACGAGAGACTACAATCTCTTGTTAATGTCTTATCAGTGTCTTGGCCATCTTCATTATTGCCAAGTACCAGCAACAGAGAAGAGAAATAGCAAAAACGAATAAAAACTTTTCAGTAATTTCGCAGCAAAAGATGGGACAATAAAAGTAAAAAAAATCAAACCTTTGTAAGCTAAAAAAAGTCTCTTCTTGAAGCGCCACCCAGCTTCAACCGAATTGGTTAACAAGTGAAATATAAAATTTGAGCGAAAAAAACACGCAACATGCAGTTTATGTCCATCGAGTTTGGGAAATTTTTAATATGTTGTCTACAAGATTGTTGGCATTTGTTCCTCTTCAGTTGTGTTTAAGTCTTTAAGAAATTTTTTTAAATTCTTCATATTTTTATGCTGTCTGCGTTATTTACTTTCGTAGTTTCTGGTTGTCGTTGGTTTATTATGTAATTTCGTTTTGAAGTTCTTCTGCTGTGTCAGTTTGGAATGTTCATGAAATTGTTTTTTTCAATACGAATTTAATTAGTGATACGGTGGGATGTTGTGTGTATAAAGGTGTAAATGTTGCAAAGTTACATTTATTTATTTTATCAATAATGTATGGGGGGATATCGAAGCAGACCACTTACTTTCTGGGTCCCTTTTCGACCCCCATTTCGCTCCTCAAATTGATTTCAGAGAACCGATCCGTAATCACAACCACCTTACTTTCAATTGAGTCTCGTGCTAGCCCTAACCTTTAATCTTGACTAAAGTGATTTAAGACTGTCGACTAGTAACTGTCGACACTCTTCCTCATCACGGAGTCTTTTGTAATTGCTAGCATTTGTCTAAGACTTAGTTCCCCCATGTCATTCACATCTAACAAGTGTCTGCCCGTGGCCTTAAGCCTTATGCTAGCCAGTGCTGGACATTCACACACAATGTGCGCTACCGTCTCAGTCTCTTCCAGGCATAGTCTGCCAGTATCATCTTCTACGACTTTCATCTTAGCCAGATGGTACTTGAAGTTTCCATGTCACTGTCACTAACGCAGTGATCCAGCTTAAAGTAGCCCTATTATATCCGAGCACCTACATGTAGTATTATCCCTCCACCTATTCAGGTGTAATGAGTTTAGCCATTGAAGAACTTTAGCTCGCACTAGGCCATTCCCCAGGGCAACCTTGGGCTCTGGTCCATAGAAATCCACATCAGATCCCCTTTTTGCTAGTTCGTCTGCTGTTTCATTCCCCGCTGTGCCTATGTGTTCCTTAACCCACATCAACGTTACCTCAATCAACGAGGCACATCTGTTTAGTTACAGAACACATTCCAGCATCAGTTTGGAATATACGTTCACTTGCCATGTGATTTTATATCCTTGTAGTTTGTTTACACAAGTGTTTAAATATTATTCATGAAATTCACTAAAATAAATGCCGTTTAGCTAGTTAAAATACTTTTTTCTTTCAATGATTTCTTTTTTTAGGAAGGTAATGGCTACTTATTATATTAAATAATTGCGATACTTTCTTTAGAAAGAGGTAGAAATAGAGAAGGTTGGTTGTGAAGTGGAGGGAATATAAAAGCTTAAGTGTTTGACAGCTCTGTAATTTGGTGTTATGTTTATTTTCTAGCAACATGTTGCAGCTCGTCTGGTGGTATGTATTCGTATGTATTATAAGAGCCACCTTTTTAGTTATTTTACTTCGCCGATGATTAAGTCCTATAAAGTGATGCCGGTATTCTAGTACGTTAACAGGCTGCCTGAAACGCAGGCTCATACGACTCCGCTAATCCAGTCCTTTTCTGTTATCTGAATGCGTATAAAAAGAAGTTAGGGAAACAAGCAAGATTAAAAAAAAAATCAAGAAAATGATACTTGCAGACTGTGCCTGGAAGACGCTGGGTTGGTAACTCACATTATGTGTGAATGTCCAGCTCTGGCTAGTATAAGGCATAGCATAGGACCAAGGGCAGACATTTGTTATATGTGAATATCATGGAAGAACTAGGAAGAAGGACCACAATTACCAGTCGACAGTCTGAAATCACTACAGTCAATAATAAAGGCTAGTATTATCACGAGAGTCTATGAAAGTTAGGTAGTCGTAAATTCCAACTCGGTTGCCTAAAGTCAATACGAGGAGATCGAAAAGGAACCTATGAAGTAAGAGAACTGCTCCGATATCTCCCCTACATTATTACTACAAAAGGAGAGTGTAGATTGGAGAGCTAGTAGTTGGTGGTATAGAGAGTAGGGGTTGAGTGCTCACTGTATTTCTGACGAGGTAGGATTATTACCAAGTCAGTTCATGATCCTCCTGAAGGAGTATAATTCCTCTGTTCCCACTTCCGATATTAAATAGAGGCCACAAAAGGTGCTCCGACTGAGATACATCTGTCGTTTGTTCTGTTAGGACAGGGCAAATTTACAGCAGCTGATCTACCATCTCCCCTTACTTCTTATGCGGACAACTTACACCGAAGTCATTACAGGCACAGCGATTTTCTAGGCATGATTGCCAAATCGGCAATGTACGGTAATCGTTACCATGTAGTTCCTTTATTGCATGTTCTAAAATACCTGGTTTGAAATCCATCTCAGCTAGCAGAGCTGTCTGTAAATATCCGAATACCTCTAACAGTTTGTCGCGCTTAACACCGCTAATATCTCAGCCTGTAGGACGCTCATTATTTGGGGTTTTCAAAGGACATGTTGACACGCCAGTTATCCTATGTAGATACCTCCGCCTCCATTTTTATACTATTTGGTCCCATTTGGGATCTCGGGTCTTCCGGGAACGAGAAGAGGAAACCTCTGGCTAAGAAATGCGTGGGAGTGGTGTAATTTATGAGGCAAGAAAGACCAATGGCCAGTGAGCAATGCTACTTGTGTTGCCAGACCTTTTTTGCTACAAGATGTTCAATTGTTTGTTTACTATTTCTATTTTAAAACCATAAGCATCATACGGAAAATTCACTATAAAGCCGCACGTGAATCTACGTCCTGCTTGATGAAATATGTTACTACGAAGTTGTCCAAAACTAATGGCGTTTTCTTTTCATAAATCAAAATGTTGCCCTGTTCAAGGCTACATGCTTAACATACTCTTATTAATTTGGTTTTATACAGAGCTTAAGGGCAATGAATGACCTTTGCCAATATTAAGGAAAACAATCTGAAAAACACCTCCTTTTGTGAGCGTAAACATATTTCGAAGGTAAAAAGGTGTAGATTTTTGGAACAAATTGTAGATTTTTGGAACGAATTTCCGTCATCCCTGGTCAAGTTTGGTTTGGCGACAAACCGGTTTCGGCTATCTGCCATCTTCAGTGTCAGTTTTGTAGAAAAGAAAGCACTATAATTTTTATTCTTGTGATGTTTTGCAATGAATAAATTTATTAGTTTAGCGTAGCATACCTTAAGGATTCTTAGAAATTTGTTTATTTTTCTGCAGTCAGTAAATATTTTTTTTCCTTTTGACAAATATTAAAAATAAATCATTCCATTGTTCTATTTCTTTCCCCACGGACAAACTTCTGAGTCATATAATAAAAATTACCAGAATATTAACACACAAACACTGACTGTCTCAATTTTTAAACGATAAATAATAGCAGCTTACAAATTTGTTTGTTAGAAACAAACATTAAGTGGTTGAAACATCAACACTTTTTTTCCTTTACTAAGTACAAGTAAAATAAAAAATGAAATGTATTTTTCAGCTTAATAAGAAGTCAAGTGTATTTATATTTGAGGAGGGTAGAAATATTTGGCATGAATTCCTAAGGCAGATATTTTAGGCGAGAAATGTTTGTTTTAAATTCTCGACACGTTTTCTTAGCCAAAAAGCATTCACTTGATATTTTCCACAATTTATGTTCACTTTTATTTTTTCAATGATGATTGAGTTTGTGCAGAACATGATTTGTAACATGGGATTGCTTTTGATGTGTTGGCTACCGTTAAATATGATTAGCTGACACAACAAACATTTCTTATAGTTATCAGCCGCTTAGAAACGTGTATCTTTTTGGCATTTCAGGAATATTAAGCAGATTTCCTGTGTACCTAAAGAACGGAAATTGAATTCACCTTCAGAAAAGCCGGTAGAAATATCAAACAATATTTATGTTCACAATTTAAAGTTGTGAAACAATTAAATGTTGTATTTTTGTTACGCCATATTGCAGTTGATTTCTTTTTTCTTTGTTTTGCGTTTTTAAAATTTAATTTCGAAAATAATGTCGATTTTTATCTTGTTGCGTTTTTTTTTTTAGTTTCTGGTTGAAAAGTTCTAACGTTTTATTTGTTTTGTTTGCGGTCATGCCATGAAATTTATTGCTGCAAGTATAATGGTTTGTTTTATTTAACTGGCGGGCATGCCTTTACTTATGCTATAGTTTTTGTTTTATTTAGGGTTTTTTGTCTGCGTTTACATCGTTAACACAATTTTGTTTGAGGTTCATTTTTTATTGCTGAAGCGACTCGTACATAAAAAATTGCTTCAGTTCTAAGGAATTTTCTTAAAAAGCAAATTCTAAAAAAAATTTATATAGTTTTCGAAATAAATTGTTTATCAAAAAGTTTTCCTTACGAAAATTGCGTTAAAGAAAATTTTTATTATGACATTTTCAATAAAGCGTTCAGTTCCAAATTTTTACGAAAATCCTTCTCCGAAATCACATTTTCTTTCGAAAATTTTGTGCAAATAAATTTTTCAATAGAAAATAAAATGTTACAAAGAAAACTTCGTCCAAGTAAATGTTTCTTTAAGAAAATTTGTACCAAATGAAACTTTAACTCAAAATTTTACTCCAAATAAATATTTTTTTTAAATTTGGTCTATTATCGTATTGTCACAATAACTAGCTATAATTAAGCCTCTTTTTGTACTTAAAATCTTTCTCCGAAATAAATCTGCAAATAACAATTTTATCCTAAATATATTTTTTCCTACGAATTTTTTTCAAAATAAATTTTTCTAGGGAATCAAATCACAAGCATGTTTTTCTATAAATATTATTATTTCTCGTGGAAGATCTTTTCTATATTAAATTTTCTGTTCGAACAATTTGTCGCCAAAAAACAAAAAAAAAACTGAATCAAATTATGTCCCACACGTCCATATTGCTGACATTATCTCATATGAATGTTTTTGTAGATAATTTTTACCTAAAAATATGTTCCATAAAGCATTTCTTCTTCAGAAAACTTCTTCTAAACGCAGGTTTTCAAAAATTCAGTATTATTCATGCTTATATAAAGTAGGCCACAAAATAATAGAGATCGAAATGATAGAATACAGTTTGTACAGTAAAGTTTTTTCTGGAAAATTTTGACCCTAAGGGCAATTTACTAAAATACTTTTGCCCATTTCTTATATGATATCTTTCCCAGCTAAATTTATCTAGAAAAAGTTATTTGTTAATATATTATCAGATTTTTTATCTTATACAGGGTGTCTTCCGGGAACATATACTACTTTGTTTATAATTTTTTATTAAATGAAAGGGAATCGATCGTATATTGATACATGTTTTATTTAATGTCGGCAATTATGTATGAAATACAATATCAGATATGTGTCTGCCTCCTTTCGCCTCACAAATGCGAGCCCTTTTGAACTCATTTTTCATTACATTCTCACACATTTCACGCGGTGTTTCATTAATTTCATCACGAATATTTTGTTTGAGCTGCTTCAACGTTTCTGGTTTGTTTGCGTAAACCTTGCTTTTCAGATATACCCACAAAAAGAAGTCCGGAGCAGTCAAATCAGGCGACCGTGGAGGCCAATCAACATCACCATACCTTGAAATAACTTGTTGTGGAAAGAGGTCTCGCAGTAATTCCATTGTAATCTTGACTGTATGCGATGTGGCACTGTCTTGTTGAAACCACATGTTAGTCAAGCCCAAAGCATGCAGTTGTGGCATTAAAAAGTTTTTAATCATTTCACGATATCGCTCCCCATTGACAGTTACCGATACGCCGTTTTCAGTTTCAAAGAAGTAAGGTCCAATGATTTCTCCTGACCAAATTCCACACCAGACTGTCACTTTTAATGGATGCAAATGTGACTGATGAATAATTTGAGGGTTTTCCGTTGCCCAGAACCGACTATTCTGTTTATTAACATATTCATTCAAATGAAAGTGTGCCTCGTTACTTATTATGACTTTTTCATGAAAACCGGGATTGTCATGGGCGAGCTGTAGCATCCTATTGGCATATGTACGGTGGCGTAAATGGTCCTCTGGAAGAAGTTCTTGTGTCAACAAAATCTTAAATGGAAGCAAATGAAAATCTTTGTGCAAAATTGTGGCCAAAGTTGTTCTTTGAAAACCAAGCTCCTGAGCAGGGTGTCGAATTGAGGTTGATGGATTGTTTTGAACACTTTCTTGAACAGCAGAAATGTTTTCAGCCGATCTTGCAGTACGTTGTGGTCCATGCTTGGGCCTATCAGCTACAGTCCCTTATTCTTCGAAATCATTCACTACACGATAAATAGTGCGTATTTGTGGCACGTTGTTTCTCCCAAAAACTTCACGTAACTTTCTCCTCGTCCCAGTAATCGATGATTGATTTTGATAAAATGTTTTAACGATTAAAACACGATGGGTTACCGAATATTTTTCCATAATAAATTTGCCATGTCTCTACTTCACTGTCAAGACTAATGTTTACCAAACTGGCGGGAAAACAAATTATACCTTCCCGGCGGACGCCCTGTATATAATTTGTACTGGAAGCTTTTTTCGAAATTTTATTTTTCAAATATTATTTAAAATTAATATTAATTATTATACTAAATTTTATGAAGTTTTTTATAAAAAATATTTCTCACAAACATAATTTTGTAAATATAATTTTTGAAATAAATTTATCTTGTATCTGAAATATTATATCCACTCTTTTCTATAAATTTTTCTATATGAAGAATCGTCATAATTGTCCAAATAAATAATTGTATAGCAAATTTTACCCAAAATATATTTTCCATAAAGAATTTCTTTTATTGAAATCTTGTTCGAAATAAAAATATTTTGTAATAAATTTGGCCTAAAATTATACTCCCCAAGCTTATATTGCAAGCCTTGTCCCAAATTGATTTCTTTTTGATAAATAAAGCACCAAACAAAGTTTGTCTTCAAACAAATGATTGTCTAAATAAAATGTATACAAAAGATGTTGTCCCAAATACATTTTTTATAACATATTATTGTTAACAAAAATTTTTAAAAGAATTTTATTTCCAAATAATTTTGTTAGAAAAATGTTGTAACGAGTCTTTTGCGCTGGTGGCTGGGGTATTCGCGGCTAAGTCCAGGGTCGTGGAATAAAACACATTTATTTATAAACGTTATAATAACTGTTTATTATTAAGTTAAAGCTAATGACAGTTACTGCTTCAGCTATACTCTTCGCCGTCTGATTACGTAGTATCTATAAAAAAGTTATGGCCTATGTCTCAATAAATTTTTCTTCAGAAATTTAGACCCAAATAAAGCTTGCCATCGAACATTTTGCCACAAATAATATTTTTAATATAAAAACCTTAGCAAAATAAACTTTTCTTAAATACAATTTGTCTTGAGTAAATTAAAAAAAAAGTTTTTTTCTCATAACCTACAAATGAGTTTTGTCCCAAATATTTTTTGGCAAAAAGTTTTGTCTAATGAAATTTTTTCAATTTATGTTTGTGCGACATAAATTTTTCCATAGAATATTTTGTACAAATACGTTGTTTAATAGAAAATCTTTTGATAAATAAATTATTCTATAAAAACGTTGTCCTAAGTAAATTTTTTCTTAGAAATTTGTGCCAAAATTTTTTTTTCAAAAAAATACTAAAAGGGAAACACACATAGAAGTATACATTTTACACAGCTCAGCTATTCCTACTGGTCCACGATAGTTGAATCGTAGAGAAAGGAGCACAAAAGGGGAAACCCACACAAAAGTACACCTTCTTCACAGCTCAGCTGTTCTACTATGGTTGAATCTGTGTGTAAGGAATACTAAAGGGGAAAACTACACAGAAGTATACCTTAAACACAGCTCAGCTGCTAGCAGTAGATCCTGATGGCAAAAATGACAAAATGGGAAACCCACACTGAAGTATTACCTTTGCCTACAGGCAATTAGCGCTCAAACTGTTGATAAGAAAATTAGGAGGGACACCCACGCGCCAGTATTGTTCTTGTACAGGCAGTCTTCGCAGGAACTGCGCGTGCTTTTATACCTGTTCGTGGGCACACAAATTCGCATACACTCACAGCAAGACATTATTCTACGGCTACGATATTCGCATATGAAATATGCGCTGAATAATATAAAAGACTAATAAAGGCGGAAAAGGTAAAATAATTTATTTACAAAGTTAGAAGTGAACAATATTAAAATTAAAAAATTACACAATATTTTAAGAACATATAATTTATTGTGTGGTTAAAAATGAGTCATACGACTTTTACCGTTACAATGTATTTTAAATTTAATTTCTACCGACATTTTTTATGGTAATTATGTGACAGTTAAATTGTTTTATAAAAACTTTGTCATAAAAATTTTTTTTTGGTCCCAACTAAAAGATTAAAGCCTAGTGACTAGGTTACAGTGAACACACGTTAACACATACAAAATTTGGCTTCCTTAACTTTAGTCTCTGCTTTAAAGTTAAATTTTTGCTAAAAAACAAAAAAAAATCCTTAAAAAACTGCTAGCTAAATTAACTTTTTTAGAAAGTTTTTAATTGTAACGAAAAATGTTCTGTTACAAATAATTTTTTAAATTTTGTCACAAAAAACTTCTTTAAAGTTACATTTTTGAAGAGAGAAAATTCCTTAGAAAACTCTTAGCCAAATTAACTTTTAGAAAGTTTGTATTGTAACGAAAAAAATTTCTGTCCCAAAAAATTTTCTGTCCCAAATAATTTTTTTTAATTTATCACAAAAATTGCTTTGAAGTTAAATTTGTGCCAAAAAAAAAAGAATTTCTTAAAAAACTGCTAGCCAAATTAACTTCATTATGCAAGTTTTTATTGTAACGAAAAAATTTTCGGTCCCAAATATTTTTTTAAGTTTGTCACCAAAAAAATCTTTAAAGTTAAATTTATGAAAAAAAAGTTTCTTAGAAAATTGCTAGCCAAATTAACTTTTTTAGCAAGTTTTTATTGCAACGAAAAAATTTTCTGTCCCAAATAATTTTTTTTTAATTTGTCACAAAAACTGCTTTAAAGTTAAATTTGCGCCAAAAAAAAAAACAAATTTCTTAAAAAACTTCTAGCCAAATTAATTTTTTTATGCAAGTTTTTATTGTAACCAATTTAGTAATCATTAATAATCTGTGTAGAAATTTAATGCTTTAATTAAATCTCTTGTTTTTTTTTAAATTCTTATAACTATCTCTCACCCAACTACACTCAAACGTAAAACCAAAGGCAAAAAATTTTCATTTCCTTTAGTTTACGCTATTAAATGATTTAAAGTCACTCACACAACAATTTCCGTTCAAAAAAGAAAGTGTGAATTTGCTGGTGTGTAGTGCAATTGTTTGTAAGGAATGAAGAATGTGTGCAAAAGCGTGACATACTTTTAGGCGCTTTATAAGAAACAAAAAATAAGTGTATTAAAAGGCGCAACATATTTACTCACACTCATCTGAACGCCCATTGTAGCTGACATGATACTCTATTTGCTGTTTGCCCTTGTTCGTTTTTTCTTTGCATTTAGCAGGCACAGGGGCAGAAGAAGCAGATAGTTAAAAATGAGGCTTTCAATAAGGAAAAAAGTGCACATACTCACGCAAGTATGTATGTACATGAAATATCAAAGGAGATTAGAGTGGATGGCTGTTGTGAAAGGGATTACAAATAAATGTAGAGACATTCTATTGAGCCCTCAGCAAAGAAAACGTCGCTAAATAAAAGAAAAAAACTGTAAAGCACAAAAAGTTTTAACCACAAAAGATATTGCTTGGAAGTAGAACTTTTTCTCCATTTATTATCTTCTGTCGGATTTTGTAGGATATACATTTTTTTCTTATTGACTATCAGCGCTTCGTGGAGTAATTATGTGAGTGAAAACAGAAAGGAGCGGTTAAAAATATTGCTTGCGGAAATTGGAAATCATTTTATGTGAGCAACAACAAGATAAACAATGGCCTATTTTTGTTATATTAATTTTACTTGTGAAAAAGGGGATTTTTTTTTGCCAAAGGTACTTTCTAATGAAAGGTGTTTATTAAAAAGAGGATTCTTTTTTTAAATCAACTTAACTCAACACTAAACCATACTACTTTTAGGAAAACAATACTTTGTGGAAAAAGTAGCTTTAAAACAAAGTATTGTTTCTTTTTCCATGTGTTCAAGCTTACGCCAGTACTTGTTGTCGGCTTTATCTAGCCTATGTATCTCCGATAACGTCACTTTGGCCACCCTTGCTGAAAAGTTGTAGATCATTCAACTTCCAGCCCTGTCATCGATGGTTTCCAATGCAATGCCATAGCGAGTCTTGACGAATCGGGTTTCAACCATAACGCCTAGACCGACAACCAGGTTTTACTATGAACATGGCTAGCAGTGCCCTTTACAATAGATGACCTTTTCTTACAGTTTTGGGTCCCAGGCAAATCGAGTTAACAGACGGCTACGTCTTCAGGAGATATTTTTATTAGGTATTACTAAACCTCTTTCAATACTTGTTTTACATGGAGGCGAATAAATAAATTATTCAATTAAAATATTGACCATGTCGTTGACAGCCATTTCATACAAAAGCCATTAACACATTTTTGATTATGCTACATGTGTGTCACTTTTTTTTGTAACTGCTGCAGTAATATTAATATTTAATTAATATTGTACAAACATAACTAACAATTAATTTATAAAAATACCTTACGATTACAAAATAATCAAGTTAGTAATATTGTAAACATAATTTGACCACAAATCGTTAAAATTAATAATAATTGAATATTAATTTATGTAAGCGTTTGCCAATATGTCGGGTAGTTATATTTTTTTTTTGTGAATTAAATAACTAAAGGCTGCAATTATGTTGCAAAAATTAATTAATACACTGAATATTAATACGAACAGAATTTGACTTAAATGTACTTCAAAAAAATGTTGCCTATATTTAGGAGTTCTAATAGAAAAGTAATGCAGATATGGTTTTAAGAATTCATTAAATTTTGCAAGCGTTTTGTATCGCCTTTTCTTTCAACAAATGTGTCTTTTTAATTTCAAAAAAAAAAACTTTAAACCAAAATTTGTTTGCCAAGAATAAAATTTGCAAACAATCCATTTCACTTTCACCTCTAAAATTTTTTTACTTCGAGAATAATGAAAATCCTATAATGTGAAAATTTTTCGATAATTTGTCTATAATATAGGGTGCTTTTTTTAAACCAAATAGAAATTTAGGTTGTAAAAATAATAGAAAAAATAAAATACACCCTGTCCGCCGGGAACGTATACTACTTTGTTTGTTTATAATTTTGGATTAAATGAAAGAGAATGGATCGTATATTGATAAATGTTTTATTTAATGTCGGCAATTATGTATGGAATACAATATCAGATAACTGTCCGCCTCTGTTAGCCTCACAAATGCGAACCCTTTTGAACACATTTTTCATTACATTCTCACACATTTCACGCGGCATTTCATTGATTTCATCACTAATATTTTGTTTTGAGTTGTTCCAGCGTTTCTGGTTTGTTTGCATAAACCTTGATTTTCAGATATCCCCACAAAATGAAGTCCGGAGTAGTCAAATCAGGCGACCGTGGAGGCCAATCAACATCACCATTTCTTGAAATAACTTGTTGTGGAAAGAAGGTCTCGCAGTAATTCCACTGTAATCCTGGCTGTATGCGATGTCGCAATGTCTTGTTGAAACCATATGTTTGTCAAGCCCAAAGCATGCAGTTGTTGCGTTAAAAAGTGCTCAATTATATCACGATATCGCTCTCCATTGGTAGTTACCGTTACGCCGTTTTCAGTTTCAAAGAAATAAGGTCCAATGATTCCTCCTGACCAAATTGCACATCAGACTCACTTTTAGTGAATGATTGCCCAGAACCGACTATTCTGTGCATTCACCTATCCATTCAAATGAAAATCGGGGTTGTCATGGGCGAGCTGTAGCATCCTATTGGCATATGTACGGCGGCGTAAATGGTCTACTGGAAGAAGCTCTTGTGTCAACTGAAACTTAAATGGAAACAAATGCAAATCTTTGTGCAAAATTGTGGCCAAAGTTGTTCTTTGAAGACCAAGCTCCTGAGCACGGTGTCGAATTGAGGTTGATGGATTGTTTTGAATACTTTCTTGAACAGCAGTAATGTTTTCAGCCGATCTTGCAGTACATAGTAGTCCATGCTTGGGCCTATCAGCTACAGTTCCTCTTTCTTCGAAATCATTCACTACACGATAAATAGTGCGTCTTGTTTCTCTCAAAAATGTTACGTAACTTTCTCATCGTCACAGTAATCGATGATTGATTTTGATAAAATGTTTTAACGATCAAAACACGTTTGTTTACCGAATATATTTCCATAATAAATTTGCCACGTCTCTACTTCACGACTGCCAAACATGAACTGTCAAGACTAATGTTTACCAAAATGGCGGCAAAACAAAGTAGTATACCTTCCCGGCGGTCACCTTGTATTTATCAACAAAATGTTTCTTTCAAAAGATGGCATTCAAAGTTGAAAACGTTGTATCAAATTAGCACAGGACCGTTTTTTGCTTTATTAATAAAATGTTTAAAAATTTTTTTATAGATTTTTTCCGGCCTGAAAATATTTCATATATTAATCCCAATAACTCTTCCAGCTTTAAGGTCTTAAGTCACAAATTTTATTAGCGAATAAGAAAGTTTTTTATTTAAAATTAATGTACTTTCTTTGAGAGATTCTAACAAATCATTTTTCAGTTAAGGTTTTTATTTCAAAAGTGACCCGTGACCCTGGCTAACATTTTTGAACAATGAACAAAAATTGATTGCATGACATTTTCGGGATTTCAAAGATCAATACTGATTTTGATATTAACTTGTGTTTGCTTGAAGCCGAAATTCCTAATTTGTATTATTATTTTTTGAAGAAAATTTTTTCAGCAAAACTTGAAGGATTAAATAAAAAATTTTATTACTGTCTTGCAATCAACTTGTACATTTAGCCTTATGTGTCTACTTTAGTTGATAGTGCTGCTCTATGGCCTTTTACTTATCAATAAAAATCACTTAATAATCTTTTCCTGTAATAAACTTTAATTTGAACAGTTTTTAACGTTAAGAAAACTTTAACAAATACCTCACAGAAAAAGGTAAAATTTTTCCTCAATTACATAACCACAGTTTTCTAAACTTTCTTAAGCTAACTTTTCCAAACAAAAGGTCCTAACTTCTTGGCATTCAAAAGTTTTTGTTAAACATTTTTAATCAATTGCAATTTTAGCCCAAAAGCTGTAATGTTTTAAGATTTTTTTTTGTTTTCTGAAAAGGAAACTTTATAAAAATAAAATGGCCAAAGTTAACAAAAGTTGAATTGAATCAAACATCGATCAATTTATTCATACAAATGTAACTGAAAAAGTGTTCCGTATTATTTTAGTAGTTTGGTCAATGCTAAAGTTTTACAGAAGCTAAATCAAAAATGAAATCACTGAAAAGTTATATTTATTTAAGGCTGTATTGTGTAGGATCATATGAAGTGAGTGATTAATAACTGTGAAGGATTTTATTTGATTTGTTGTATAAAAGGGCGAATATAGGAGAAATAAAATAAAACCATATAATACCTTGAACAAATGTTTTTTATAGGATTGCAATTGTAATTAGTGATTCACCTAGCAAAACATTTACTCTTATTTTATGGGAAGCCTAAAAGCAGGCAGTGGTACTTTAAAAAAATAAATAATAAATTTTAGTTTGATTTTTTTAATAAGTTTCAATTAATTTTTATTTGTAGGTACTTGTATGAAGAAGTTTCAGTTATTAACAGTGTTTAGTTACAGAAAATTGCCTAAACGATGAGTAGCCAAACCTAAGGAAGGGAGTAACTTATGTGCAAAATATTTGTTTAACCTACGAGTAAAAAAAATATTTGAGACACTTGATCAATTATCGAGAAGCTTATTTTTTATATATCATAAAAATGTGTCTTCCGTTTGTGGAACGTGTTTACTCGGTTACTGTTTTTAGGCGTTTATTAATATTTGGGGAACCCTTTTTTTAAATTTTGTTTTGATTTGCTTTGATTTTTCACCAAAATGACTATATACTTTGTTGGGTCGGATGTCAACCCTGACATTCCGTTTCTGCAATATTCATTTCGGACCCAACAAAGTATATATATTCTGGATCCTTATAGGTAGGATGGTTGTTCAATTAACAGTGTCCGTCTGTCCGATGCTGAAATAAATTTTTGGCGACAGTGCGTTTCGATATTAGATATTAGCAATATCGGTCCAAAAAATATTTTTAAGTTCTTTTTTGGGATTTTCACTCTTGCGGGGGGGTTACTCTTACACACAAGCCCATCAAATTCACTTATTCTGAATCAGTATCAAATTCGCTATAAATTCAGCTGTAGAAATTGCCAATCCGAGGGATAACTTACGGACCTAATTGGGGGACCGAATTAAACCTTTTTTTAAAAAAAACCAAACAATTTCAAAAACTTAAAAAAAAACCGAATTCCCTTAAAAACCAAAATGCTAAAAAAATTTAAGAAAAATCGAAATTTTGCCAAAATTTTAAGTTCCGCACAAAATCGAAAAAACTGGATTAAAAGAATTTTTTCGTTAAAAATCTAAATTTAACGGAAAACCGAAATTTAAAAAAAAATTTTAATAAATTAATATTTTATTTTATTAAAAGCATCGATGTTAAGCAAATATAAAAAACCTGAATTTCACTACAAAAGGTGAAATAAAAAAAAAAAAATATTTTTTGCCAAAAAAATCGAAATTTCCAAAAAAAAAACCAATTGCACCTTATAATCACAAATAGTTTAAAATCTTGCAAAACTTCAAAAATTCACCACAAAATCGAAAATCAAAATAATACATAAAATTTTAACATTTCGAAACTTAGTATTTTATTTCACCAAAATTTTGCAAAAATCAATATTTTATGAAAAATGTCGCAATTTTAACAACACCGATCTCATACAAGTTCTAAGAGCCCCAAATTTTCACAAGCAATTTACACAACACCGATCTCATACAAGTTCTAAGAGCCCCAAATTTTCACAAGCAATTTACCAAAAATTAACTTCACCATATTCTGACATTTAACGAGAAAATGTTCCAATGGCTGAAATTGCACACATTTGTAAATTATTAGAAATTTTATTAAAAATCGAATACCGCTATTATTTAAAACTCATCAAGAATAGAGAATTTATTAAAAAATTGACAACCATTCAGAGAAAAGAAAAACAAATTGAACGAAAATTCATATATTAAAACGCAAGGAGAGTTTAAGGTTAAAATAAGACGACTAAGAGCAGAGGCAAATATTAAACAATTCTTCGCAACGGTCAAAATCTTGTATTTCATACATAATTGCCGACATTAAATAAAACATTTTTCAATATACGATCCATTCTCTTTCATTTAATAAAAAATTATAAACAAACAAAGTAGTATACCTTCCCGGCGGACACCCTGTACATCTTTTTGTGAAGGTTATATAAATTGTTACTTTCATTTTGCCCGTTTTTCGGATTTAAAATTTTGCTTTTTCGGGTCTAGCTATTCTTTTTGTGATTTTAAGTTTTTAAAATTTTGAGTTTTCCCATAATAAATTATTTTCAATTTTGGTTCTCTTCTTCCATATGATTTTTATTCAGTAATAACCTTCAAACAATACGTGAGTTATATTGGAAAAAGTGAATTTCGAGTTTTTATCAAGCATTGCTTTTCGATGAAAAACAAAAAAAATTAAATAAAGTGGAAACCAAAGAATGGCTTGAAAAACATTATCCGAGCTCTGCTCCAATGAGACAAAGAGTAGAGAAGTGAATTATGTCCCATGATAAAGTAATCACAGAAATTAAGGCCTATTTTGACGAGAAAGAGAAATCGTACTATAAGAAAAGTTGGAAAATCAAAGGCATCTATGTTGAATAATAAAATCGAGTTTTGAAGAAACCCAGTGCAGATTCGTATCCAAAACCTTAGTCCAAAAGTTGTCTTTCAAAATTAAATATTTTATGTTGCCATATTTTTGAAGACTGAATAAAATTATAATTTTAGTAAAGAAAATCGGCACTTTGTTATTTTCGGAACAAATGTCGTCGAAAATGACGATAAAACATCAAATCTGGCAGCCCTGCTCTCATGTTTTTTGCTCTAAACACATAGACCACAGCGAGCTACAGACTACAATCTGTCAAAAATAAAATACACACGTTCATATAAAGGCGATTTTTTCGAAGGCATCTCAGCTTCATGACTACTAGACTACAATTGTCGCTGTCGCCAATTTAAACTAAATTCTATTTTTAGTGACAACAATTGACAACTAAAGTGTTGATAATTTACAAAGAACTCGTAGAAAAAAATCAGCTTGAATATATGGAATGAATTATATTTAAATACATTTAAAAACAAGTTATTTCACCTGAAATACCACATCGAAGGTGCGAAAAAAGTATTTTTAGGCCAGACCTGTTAAAATATTTTTTTTATTTATTTGATTTTCTTATATTCAGTTTCTTAAATGAGTGATTTTGCGTTAAGGCAAAAAAAGTTGAAGTCACAACCCTGTTCGCCAAACACAAATACTAAGAATGCAACGCCAATCTTCCTATCAGCTGTTAATGACATAGTTGCCGCCTTCAAAATAATTAAGTAGCTGACTACACGGCGACATATGAAGTCAACTGCATTTGTAGCCATGAAGCTGTGTAGTCTGCTGTGGTCTATGTGTTTAGAGCATTTCTTGTTAAGCTTCAAATATGCAACTCTGTATTTATGATTAAAAAAAAACCCTAATTAGATTTACATTTCTGTGTGATTTGAAATAATAAACCAATTACACTTAATATTTAATATGAATATAAATATGCATTTTACACAAAACCCATTTAGTATAATTTTTACACATTATTAATAAAAATACCACCACAAGCAATTTCGCACCCATATGGATATACATAAATCGAATTACCAGAAAGATTTAAATACACAAATATTTACACATGTATTAAAAATGAAAGCCAGTGTGATAAATTCCGACAGGCCACTAGTGTAAAGGCCTTTTTTATATCCTCTGAAAATTGTCTATTGCATATGTACTCTTGATTGGCTTCTCGTGCAGGGTAAATTTGCCACAGATATTTGAAAACAAATTTTTTCACGCGGTGTTAAGTTTAGTTTGGGGACAAATCGATATTGTCTATGTGCGTGCCATCTTCAGTGTCATCTTTCGTTATGAAATTTGTGAAGAAGTTCAATTTTTTTATTATTTTTTAAGCATTTTTGTGTGACATTGATTTTCTTAAAACTTCGAGGTTTTTTATTTTTCTATCAGCTGCTTTTGAATATAACAAGATGTTTTTACTTACCATGAAAAAAACGAACGTTGCCAGACAATTGTCTGTGCTGGTATGCTGGCGTATAGCACCGGCTAGAGCTCGCCGTCTTGAGTTGGTTCTAGCCAATAATATTTGGGGTTTCTCAGCAGCTACGCAAAAAGCCATACCAGCCATTTGAGCTAAAAAAATAAAGAATGAAGCCCGAAGCAAGCCTATGACTCCTGGTCAATTCCCCGCTTGAGGAATCCATGGGCTGGTGTTGCGCCCAATACTTTGCCCTCCCACTAGAGGTCAGAAGACCTCTACTCACCATGGCTTTTTTTTAGCAAAATTTTAAAATTTTGGCAAAGTTAAAATTTTTGTGCTGAAATTTAAAATTTTGTAGTAAAATTGTTGGTGAATTTCAATATTCGATTAGATTAGAAAAATATGGATTCTTTGGCAATTAACAATTTCTATTAAGTTTTTTCGATTTTATGGTACCTGCACACCAAACTAGACAAGGCTTGATGGAAATTCGGTGAAATTTAAAAAGTTTGGTGAAATAAAATTTTCGTTTTTATTAAATACAAATTTTCCGGCAATTAAAATTTGTTTTTGTTTCGGCTTTTAAATTTTATGGTGAATTTTCGTACCTTTCGTGGGTTTAAAATTTTGTAAAATTTTCGAATTTTTCTAAGAACGAAAACTGATACTGACGATGGCACATAGCCGAAACCAGTTTATTCCAAATCAAACGTGACAAGGTATGACGGAAATTCGGTGAAATTGCAAAAGTTTGAAATAAAATTTTTGTGCCAAATTTCGGCAATTAAACATTTATTATTCTAGTCTTTAGATTATAAAATGTCGAATTTTTGGTGAATTTTAAATTTCGCCAAAAGTTGGCATTTTACTGAGAACGAAACCGCTTTGCCTTTAAACTAAACTGGACAAGCTATGACGATAATTCTGGTAGAGTTTAAACAATTTTGGTGAAATTTAAATTCTTGTGGTGAAATCTTATAAGTTGTGGTGAATTTTTTTCATATTTGGTTTTTTATTAAATATGGATTTTTTGGACATTAAATAGTTTTTTTTTAATTATACAAGTAGTTTTTTCTAATTTATAGTAAATTTAAGGATTTCTGTTAAATTTTAAATTTCACTAAATTTCGATTTTTCGAAAACGACACTGATGATCGATGCAGATTAACTCAGTTTGTCTCTCTGTCAAGCTATGATGGAAATTCGGTCAAAATATCTATAGCAAATATGCTTCTCCTTATGATTCTCTTTTCTTTCTTCATTGACAAAACACGGCAGATATAGAAAAAATCTTAAGAAGGGAATAACGATATTTGTGCTTTTTGCACAATTATTTCCAAGTCCATTTTTGGCCAAAAAAGAAAAGCTACAGTGGTCGGAATTTTTATTTTGACAAAGTATAGTGAAGAATTGCTTTAATGTTTTTTAATACTAAAATTCCTATAACGGCACAATTATCATAATATTTTCTTTACACTAATTCTTAAGTATACGTATGCAGAATATTTTGTTAAAATCTTTACTCATTCTCATTCTGCAGAGAGAAATGCAATTTGGTACAAGAATTTGTAGCGACATAATTAATTTGACATTCTATAATTTCATCTCATTTTGTTTTTTTTTGTGTGTGTTAAGCTTTAATACAAAGCGGTCGTTGTTGAGTATTAAGTATTAACATTCGATGAAAGATAAATAAAAAAAATTCTATTACTATTGTGTAAATATGGGAAAAATATCGGCATGAACTATCAACGTCAGGAGTGAAATAATAACCAAGTATAATCTTGGAATATCTGTAACAAATATTGCCATGGAGTACAATATACCTAGACAAACCGTTTATTATCAAATAAATAAATGTAAAGAAACAGAATCTGTCATTAATTTGCGTCGAACAGGAAGACAACGTAAAACAACGGCAGTGGAACATCGCCATATTATCAGAAAATTTAAATCTAATCCGCACTCTGTCATTTAAGCGAAAGAATAGTTCGACGACGTCTAAAAGAAGCCAACATTAATACATACATACAAGGAACCAAATTAAAAGGCTAGAATTCGCACACAGATACGTAGACAAGCCCCTATCCTTCTGGCAAAGCGTCTTATGGACCGACGAAAGTACTGTCGAGTATCACTGGTCAAAGAAAAAAGTTTTTGTTAGATTTGACCAAAAAACTCACAAAAAATCCGCACCTGTTGTCGAAAAAGTTAGTCATGGAGGTGGCACAGTTATGTTCTGGGGCTGTATAGCATATAAAGGCTTGGAAGACTTGGTTCCCATCGATGAACCAAAACCAATATTTGAAAATTTTAAATGAACACGCATTTCCTTCTGGCGATAGGTTGATTGGGCTGTCATTTATTTTCCAACAGCACAATGCGCCTAGCCAAAAAAGAGTAAAATTATTAAGACATTTTTGTGAGAAAATTGCATTGAAACTTTTGATTGTCCACCCCAATTTCCAGATTTGAATGTGATCGAGAATGTTTGGTCATATATAAAGCGCCAAAGAACCGCAGATCTGACAAGAACCAGGGAAGGAACAATTTAAGAGGTTAAATCTTTGTGGGAGGACATACCAGCAAAATACATTTAAAACTAGAACGATTCAGTTCCTAAAAGACTCCGCAAAGTCATTGACGCTAAAGGAGGATACACGTTTTATTAATATTAAAAATATATAAAAGCATTACAAAATTTGGAATAACATAGTTTCGTTTAAAGAGTTAAAATACTATATGTCAAAATACTTATGCCACCCCTTAAATTTTTAAATTAGTAGAATGAAAATTTAATTTAAGAAGTTAGGATTTTATGTTTTTTAGTTATTAAATAAATGCTACTTTCATTTTAAAAAAAAATTTGAGTTTTTAATTATTTGGAAATCTGAAAAAATTCAAAATAGTAAAATTTTTCAGGTGTCAAAATAAATATGCCGACCACTGTATGGTTCATGTCTAGAGTACTTACTACGATAGTTAAGCATAGCTATAGTTTATAGTGCCACAACTTTTCCTGCTTATTGCTCAATATAGAGTGTTGGCACTAAGTACAACTTTAGAAATTCTAGTGTTATTCTTGTGTAGCCTTTAAGGCCTTAACAAACTCTATCTTGCCTCTTGAGTTCCACGTTTATATAAATTTTGTTATTCCCATTTCAAGGCTTTTATATAAACATTTATGTATTTTGCTGTATAAATAAATATCCAAATTTACACAGCCGTAATGTGTGAATGTGTGCACATTTCAACACAAATATATTTATCGGGCTTATTTAAAATCTCCACGCTCATTAAGTCAATTGTAACAACATGGGATTTCCTTTTGCGTATTGTGGGCATTTAAATTTATGATATGAAGCATATGGAAATAATATTTGTAAATTGAACGTATAATATTTGAAAACAAGTACAAACAGAACGTACAGGGGGTTTTTTTCTTTCTTACAAACAAATTAAAGTGCCAAATTTGACTCCACTTACACTTTCCTGCAATACTTTGGAATTTTCTAACGAAAACATTGTGAAAATATCATTTGCTTATTTTGATATTTTATTGTGTTTTGTTTTTATTATTTCATTTAAATTATTTTGTTTATATCTTCCTCTTTGGTGTTTATTTAAACATATTTTTTCATTTTCATTCTGGGAAAAGAATTATGAATATGCAGTACTTCTTTGTTTGAGTTGATAAAATTCCTATAGCAGGATTGAAAACAAAACACAACTGTTGAAGCTTTATTATTTCTTTACACACTAGTTATTATTATTTTAGGGGAAATTCTTATGAATTTATGTAGACGTATTTCATTTTAATTTTCTAAACCCCTACTTTAAAAAATTCTTTTAATAAAAAACATGAAGCTTTTATTTTATAGGTAGACAAAAGTTGTTTAGAAAATTATTTTGTAATGTCGATAATATAAAATTTATCGAATTTTCTTCAATTTTTGTCGATAAGAAATTCGCAAGTATTTTTCTTCTTGATGGTCTGAATTTGACCAAATGTTATCACGAATTTGGCTGGCCGCATAGAAAAGCATTACAGATGTCCTTTGCAATCCCCTAGGCAAAATTTTGTTCTCCTACTGCTCGCATATATGTCGACATCAGGCTAAAGACTATTGAAAAAAGTATGTCAACGAAAATTAATATTTTAAATCCACACAGGTATTACGTTAAGCATCAGTTAGCACAACGCGATGAATATGGTGAGCAATATCATCAGATATGTAAACCTACGGAAGGGAAGCGTATTCCTTCTCTTATAGCAGAAATAAGTTCAATAATGTTTGACAACGGTCGAGAATTACACAGAGCTAAAGCAAACGTGTAGTGTAGTGATTACAGCGTTAAAACTCAAGCCGAAGGACACCTGGTACGAATTCTGGCAGCGACTAAAAGTTTCATCGCGGTTTTCGGGTTTTTTAATCAAGACCTTCAACTTATTGTTTACATTTATTTAATCATTAAATGATTTCCAGCCATAAAAATTGCAACATGGATGAGTGGAACAATAAAATTTTTAGTGAAAAGTATTTTAATTATACGGGGTGTCCTCCGGGAAGGTATACTACTTTGTTTTGCCGCCATCTGGCAGTCGTGAAGTAGAGACTTGGCAAATTTATTATGGAAAAATATTCGGTAAACCAACGTGTTCTAATCGTTAAAACATTTTATCAAAATCAATCATCGATTACCGAGACGATGAGAAAGTTACGTGAAATTTTTGGAAGAAACAACGTGCCAACAAGATGCACTATTTATCGTGTAGTGAATGATTTCAAAGAAAGAGGGACTGTAGCTAATAGGCCCAAACATGGACCACAACGTACTGCAAGATCGGCTGAAAACATTACTGCTGTTCAAGAAAGTGTTCAAAACAATCCATCAACCTTAATTCGACACCGTGCTCAGGGGCTTGGTATTCAAAGAACAACTTTGGCCAGAATTTTGCGCAAAGATTTGCATTTGTTTCCATTTCAGATTCAGTTGATACAAGAGCTTCTTCCAGAAGACGATTTACGCAGTCTGGTCTGGAATTTGGCCAGGAGGAATCATTGGTGCTTACTTCTTTGAAACTGAAAACGCCGTAACGGTAACTGTCAATGGGGAGCGATATCGTGATATGATTAAAAACTTTTTAATGCCACAACTGCATGCTTTGGTCTCGACTAACATGTGGTTTCAACAAGACGGTGCCGCACCGCATACAGTCAAGATTACAATGGAATTACTGCGTGACCTCTTTCCACAACAAGAGATTTCAAGTAATGGTGATGTTGATTGGTCTCCACGGTCGCCTGATTTGACTGTTTGGAGCAGTCAAATCAGGGATATCTTAAAAGCAAGGTTTTTGCAAACAAACCAGAAACGCTGGAGCAATTCAAACAAAATATTCGTAATGAAATTAATGAAATACCGCGTGAAATTTGTGAGAATGTAATGAAAAATGTGTTCAAAAGGGCTCGCATTTGTGAGGGTAACAGAGGCTGACATTTATCCGATATTGTAAAATTATATTGTTGTTTAATTTAAGTATGAAAGTCCAAAGGCTTAAGTGGTTAGCGCCACATACATTTTTTGTTTGTTTTTCTTTAGTTCCACTATAATAATAATAATATGATTTGTGCAGAACCATATATAACTGATTAGTTATGCCAAACAACTATTTAACATAAAGTTGATTATTTTTATAAAAGGACGTTTAATGTTTTCATTGGCGTTGAAGTTTCAATAATTAAGATTTTTATATTTGGTTTGGTGCCTTATCACAAACCGGCTAACATATTTACAAGTACTAGTATTAACAACTTGACCTAAACTCATTTATAATTTAAATTTCTATAACTGTGTTATTTTTTAATTTTTTTTTATGCCCTAAAATATTTATTACACTTTTTACAATATTTTCCATAAAACTGACAACAATCACGCACATAAATTACCATTTTAAATTCTTCTGTTTTGTATGATTTTTTTTAAATTATTTTTTATTATTATTATTACTGTGTGCATTTGTTATTGTGTTTATTTATTATTAATCAAATATAATTAAATATAATTTATGCATACAACTTTTTTATGTTAACTGCACTTTTTCCAAACGTACTTTTAGCCAACAAATTATTTTTACATTATACATATTCTTTTCACACCATAAGCATGTAAATAATAATTTTACATTTAAAATGAGTTTCTTAAAGAGAATTTATAAATTGAAGAAATAAGACGATAATTTGATCAAAATAATTGAGACATAAGGAAGTGCATTAAATATTTCGAAAGTTAATCCTTCAGCTTTTCATGCAAATTAAAATAATAAATAGTATTAGGATCTTACCATTTTGTTGGGGGTGGAATATTCTAGCCCATTTTTATTGAAAATTTAATTTACTTTTTTCTAACTGCTAAAATAATCTTACTTTACTCTTGTCGTGTAGAGTAAAATTTATTTTAAATTTAGCCATCAAAGGAATTTGTAAAATATTATTTTTTTAATTATAATTATTAATAATTAAAAGGAGGACGGGTGGGACATCAAATGGAGGGACTATTTGTCTAAGTTGAAAGGTATAATTTATGCACCTCTTGTTTAATATCGTTTTAAAAGACAATGTTTGTGAAATTGTATTTATTATTAGTTATTTAACTCCTCTTATAGCTGAGGAGGGATGGTATAGCATCGTAGGGCCGGTAGGACAAAAATGGGCTTAAAACAAATAAAGAAAAATAATTTTGTAAAACAAGTATGGATTAATTTTTTTTAAATACCGGGCCGATAAACCAAAAAAAAATATAATTCGTTTAATTCACATTTATTTAATAAGTAAAATATCATTTACGAACGACTTGACCCTGATGCTGGCTACATTTTATTCACATCCATTGACTTCGAATTTTTTTTTCTTCTTTCTAAAATTTTTTAATCTAACTTTACTTTATATATAGACTTCATTATGTAGCTAGCAATTAATTTTCTTCAGCTACGAAAATGCCCACAAAAATATAATAATTGGTTTATACTGATGCGATGGCATGTTCTAGATTGTTTCTAGATGTGTCTACTACCTTCGAAAAAATACTTTTCATGTACAACGTCGTCATCTTAGGCGTTAAATAAAACAAAGCTATAAGCTGTAAATGAATTTTTGTTCTATTATTAATTCAAAGACAACAGGCAAACATTTTTAATAGTTTTTATGCACATAATTTTGCGAGCTGCATTTGCTCCACTTTTTCTTAATTCGGTTTGTTTGCTGGGATACACCGCTATTGTCAAAATGAACAAGGTGTCACGACATTTATTAGTATAACCTGAGAGCGGTTATTACTCTTTGGCTAATAAAAAAATTCAAAAATTCGCATTGAAATTACATTTAAGTGATACTAACATTGTCCTAAAATCTGCTTAATTGTTTCTGGGATATCGAGAAAGTTGGGGCCAACAAAATATTGGAAAAAAATTCAATTTATAATTTTTTTCCTGCAGACATATTGCTTAATTAGTAGCAAGCAAAACGAGCCATATATTTAATTAAAATCGGTTTGAAATTATTCATTTTATTCACAATTAAGTACGGCAGCGGCAGTTTTTGTATAAACGAGATATCTTCACTTAATTGTGAATAAGTTTTAATTGGCGCGCATATTCATCTCAATAGAAAGGGCATATCTGGGAAACTATTAAGCAGTTTAAACAAAATGTTAGCGTGACTAAATTATAATACTGTTGTCGAATTTTGGATTTTGTACTTAATTGAATGCGACAAACCCGCCTCTAGTTATATAAATAGTTGTGGTGCAGCTGCTTCATTTACGGCATATCTAGAAAACAAGAATCAACTTGAAGAAACCGAGTGCAGATTCGGGTTCAGCATCTCAAATAACACAAGAAATAACTTGCTGTTGTTTTCGACTAAAACCTAGTGTTATTACCGAACCGAATGTAGCGTTTCAATTTTTTTAAAATTGTTTGAAATATTTAGTTATTTTTTATAGTTTTTAATTTTTTTTATGTTTAATTTGTGGAATATTTTTTACTGTAGCAAATAATTCTAATTAACAGTGATATTTCCATTAATCTCTAGTGGCTCACTTTTCAGGCAGCCCTTGAACTATTTATAAAATATTTACTTTTATTTATTTAATTACATTTGCAGTAATGTGTTAAATGAATGTGTCAGTGCTTTTCCTCTAACTATCAGCTGCACTTAATCCGATTAAAGTTTGTAGTTTTCTAAATACAGCCATAAAAAAGTTTGTTTTGTTTTGTGGTGTGCACTTGAAAAAAAAAATACAAAATTAATTATTTATTATATTTTTTAAATATAAAATAATTATTATAACGTAAAAAAGAAATTAAATTATTTGTACACACGCGTGTAATCGATATTGATGTTTATGGCAAAGTTAAGGACAAAGATCCCTCGGCAGGAAGGCCAGCAAGGTGCTCGGGTATAATAGGGCTACTTTAAGCTGGATCACTGCGTTAGTGACAGGACATGGAAACTTCAAGTACCATCTGGCTAAGATGAAAGTCGTAGAAGATGATACTTGCAGACTATGCCTGGAAGAGACTGAGACGGTAGCGCACATTGTGTGTGCATGTCCAGCACTGGCTTGCATAAGGCTTAAGATCACGGGCAGACACTTGTTAGATGTGAATGCCATGGGGGAACTAAGCCTTAGACAAATGCTAGCAATTACAAAAGACTCCGTGATGAGGAAGAGTGTCGACAGTTACTAGTCGACAGTCTAAAATCACTTTAATCAAAAGTAAAGGCTAGGGCTAGCACGAGACTCAATTGAAAGTAAGGTGGTTGTGATTACGGATCGGTTCCCTGAAATCAATTTGAGGAGCGAAATGGAGGTCGAAAAGGGACCCAGAATGTATGTGGTATCCCCCCATACATTAATAATAATAATAATAATAAATAAGGACAAGGATTCCTTTTAATGAAGCTAAAGTGTTTAAATAATGTAGTCACAACGAAAGCTGACAAGGGTATTACTACAGCCGTAAACAGCAAGGCGGAATATACACGAAATATCGAACGACTAATTGAGGAACGAAACTGTAGATAATTCAGAAAATATACTACAGATGAATACCAAGCCAGCATTAAAGCAGATACCAAGAAAGTGACAAAAATAGTGAAACCAAACATGGCACATGCCCTGACAAATATGAACCCGTCAGTTCCACCAATAATCGAACTACCAAAAATACACAAGCCAGACAAACAAACGGACTTGAAGTGGGAAACCCAAACTCCGCAATACTTATAAAACTATCTATGCAATACCTAGAAGAAGTATTTTGTGTGTGGACCAAGTTGTAATGAGTTGCCACTAAGTACACGTGGTGGCTGTGCAGGAACATAGCAGGAAAATAGATGTCTTCCAACTCCTCAGTAAGGGGTCTAGGCAGTCAGGGTGCCATATTTGTCACTTATACACGAAGGTGTAGGGGCGTTTGTGGTGGCACTGTTTTGACCCCGAGCAACGGCCGTTGTTAGATATGGTTGAAATACAGCTGCCGATGTAAAATACGATAATATTTTTCAATTGTATACAGGTGTTCAAGTGACCACATTGGGCAGAAATTTTTGGAACCATCGAGACCTTAAAGAAAATTGTAATGTTGATTGTTTAGAGCGAAATTAAAAAAAAATTTGCCAAGTAATTGAACTGCTTTCAGAGGAAGGTCGGCAACACAACCTAAGTGGAGTAAGATTGGCAACGCAAAAACAGCAATTCAGTATTTCAGCGTATGAGTTTTAAAAAAGCTTTAAAGCAACTCAGCAGCTTATCAGAAAGCCTGCTAAAAGTTTTGGCTTGCATAGAAGAAAGGAATTTGAGTTTTTCACTTTTAAAATACCTTTAAATGTTTTTGATGCGTTAAAATGCGGCAAGGCTATCTGTGGCAAATTTGTTTTGGTGCTTCAGTGTAAAATTTACGGGCAACACAATTTCTTGTTTTAGGAATTTAACTTAATTAATGGTGCAATTAAGTACTAACTACTTAATTTATTAAATGTGTTATTGTATAAAAAATTGAGCCCAATTAATTTTCTAATTGCCCAATTAAGGTACACGCCTGAATATAGTATAATTAAAGAAGCTAAATTCCATATGTTTTTTAATATTGTTATTGAAACTTTCTTAAAGGAAATTCCATTAAGTTTTCAAATATTAGTCCTAGTTATTATTATATTTATTAATCACTATCAGTGTATATACAATGGGTTCGGAGCCGTTTTGCAAGGCCCGTCGAAGGCGATCGACGAATTTGTCCTAGTTTGGGAGGTGTCCGGTTATGGCAGCTCTTTGTTCAGGGAGTTGTACGTTTAGGGAGCTCTTCGTTAAGGTGGCTCCCACTGTTGATAAATTGTGCCTTGTCAACAAATATGCTTCCTCGAAAAATAGGCGCAACCCGTGCAACCAGAACACAGCTTGTCAAGACACCAATATAAACTTTTTAGTAGCAACTGGTGGAGTAAGGTATTGTTTCGTTCAGAACAAGACAATAGATCGCTGTAGAGAAATTATCAGATTAAAAAATCTTTATTCCACAGGCTCCTCAGAGATCGGAGACAGCCTTTTATAAGCTGCTTCAGATCATGCATGCCATTTTGAGCAGTAAATGTGTTCACGGTAATGGTTGTAATAAATTTCTTCTACTGGATGTCCTTATGCCAATTAAATTTGAAATACATTTCCTTGCATTTCCATAGTTTTTTTTTGTTTTCAGTAATCTGGTTGTACGGTGGGCTTAAAAAATAACATAATAATGAATGGCTTAACAAAATATTTCAGGGCTTTTCTCAGAATGGGCTAATATCATTTTTTGTTTGCCACAATATTCCTAAAGGCTGAAAAAAATTAATCAGAAATACTTTCAAAAGAATATCATTATATTTGTTTATTTTTTGGCGAAAAAAATACATTTCATTTCTTTTTTCTTTTATTCCCGCTATTTCTTTTTATAAAGTTGTTTCAGCGATTGTTGCTCGCTTAGCTGCCGCTGTTTATTATTAAAAATATGCAAATGGTTTTGGCCATTTATGTAAATAATTTAAAACCGGAAACGAAAGAGCATTATAAGCCATTGCTTTCATAGCGGAAATTATTATTATGATACAGTTGAAAATAAAAGAAGGGAAATGCAAGAAGAGACAGAAAAAGAAAGTAGAGATACAAGAGATGATTATTGCTTGAAATTAATTTAGGCAAAACTCATGAGCAAAGGAAGTTAAATACTGATGGTTTAAATTCCTTAAAATGGAAAAGGTTTTAAACAATTTTAAGGATTTAAAATACGTGTTGCATTCTAATATTTTTAAGTATCTAAGGAATTAGTGATACAATGTTCAGTTTACCTGTACTAATTGCGGCCGACATTGATTTCCGCTTAGTGCGTCTCTCTTAGTTGCAGTCATAACGCAGTGTGCAAATCCCAAACATCACATGGGTTGACCGTATACGGCAGGATGTTTTTCTTTCTTTTAAGTTGTCCCATTATCCCGTATCCATTCATGATAGCCACTATGGCGGCTATATATGGAAAATCGTGATTCTCAAGACATCGATGTATTCACGACATTAGTAACCAACTCACGATAAGTAAAGGATGTCCGCCTGGAAGGTATACTACTTTGTTTTGCCGCCATTTTGGTAAACAATAGTCTTGACAGTTCATGTTTGGCAGTCGTGAAGTAGAGACGAGGCAAATTTATTATGGAAATATATTCGGTAAACCAACGTGTTTTGTTGGTTAAAAGATTTTATCAAAATCAATCATCGATTACTGTGACGATGAGAAAGTTACGTAAACTTTTTGGCAGAAACAAGACGCACTATTTATCGTGTAGTGAATGATTTCGAAGAAAGATGATAGGCCCAAGTGTGGACCACAATGTACTGCAAGATCAGCTAAAAACATTACTGCTGTTCAAGAAAGTCTTCAAAACAATCCATCAACCTCAATTCGACAGCGTGCTCAGGAGCTTGGTTTTCAGAGAACAACTTTGGCTACAATTTTGCACAAAGATTTGCATTTGTTTACATTTAAGATACAGTTGACACAAGAGCTTCTTCCAGGATTTTCATTAAAAAATCATAATGAGTGACGAGGCACTATTCTAGTCGGTTCTGGGCAATGGAAAACCCTTAAATTATTCATCAGTCACCTTTGCATCCATTAAAAGTGACAGTCTGGTGTGCAATTTGGTGAGGAGGAATCATTGGATCTTACTTCTTTGAAACTGAAAACGGCGTAACGGTATCTGTCGATTGGGAAGCGATATCGTGATATGATTGAAAACTTTTTAGCGCCACAACTGCATGCTTTGGGCTTGACAAACATGTGGTTTCAACAAGACCGTGCCACATCGCACACAGCCAGGATTACAATGGAATTACTGCGAGACCTCTTTCCACAACAAGTTATTTCAAGTAATGGTGATGTTGATTGGCCTCCACAGTCGCCTGACTTGACTGCTCCGGACTTCTTTTTGTGAGGATATCTGAAAAGCAAGGTTTATGCCAACAAACCAAAAACGCTGGAGCAACTCAACCAAAATATTCGTGATGATATTAATGAAATACCGCGTGAAATGTGTGAGAATATAATGAAAAATGTGTTCAAAAGGGCTCGAATTTGTGGAGCTAACAGAGGCGGACATTTATCTGATATTGTATTCCACACATAATTGCCGACATTAAATAAAACATTTATCAATATGAATGGATCGTACATCCTCTTTCATTGAATTAAAAATTATAAACAAACAAAGTAGTATGCCTTCCCGGCGAACACCCTGTATTTGTATAAAATGCATACGTAAGCATAAAATGCATATTTCAGCATTAAAAGCATATTTCTGCTTTAATGCCTTTTTTCCATTAAAACTAAATTATTGATTAGATGATATATCTGATAATTAGAATTTTATTTTACAACTAATCATTAAACATTGACTTGTCAGTAACATTTTTTTTGTTTAAAAACAAAACCATTTAATAAACTAAAATAAATTAAGTTTTAGTTCAACTTTCCTCAAAATTGTTTACCGTTTTATGGCACAATAAAATTTTCCTTTTGTGATATAAATTTGACTACAATCATTTTTTGTTACTCATATGAACAAAATTAAACTGAAATACTAAATAAATATTTAAAATTATTATCAGTTTTATGATTTTAGAAAAAATTCAAATAGAATTTTCTTGATTAAATTTTATAAAATAGGAATCCGTTTAGTGATAGTGATTGCATAAATAGCATTGCAAATAAAAGTCGTGCAATAAGCTTGAGTATCTGTCAATAAAGTCTCAAGAAAAGAATATGATGTGGTTTTGGCAGTTTATCAGTTTACGAGCCAGGGTTTCCCCAATGGCTGTTGCATTTCCATTTCTAATCCAGTGTAAAGACACCTGATACTGTATGTTAACGACAATTTTCAGGCAGGTGATATGACGTCGATATCAAGGTATCGGACTGGGTATCCAACGCAATACTAAGGTCATGCTCTGTGTTTGGTGAACAAGGAGGGAAAGCGATTTGACACACTGGTCTTTACAGACAACGATTAAATCGGTAAAGCATTTTTACACGCTGTATTTAACTAGTTATTGGTGCTTGTGACTATCGCTTGTTTGGAGAAGTTACGCACTGCCTGGCAGATCAGAACTTCCGGTCTTATTAAGAGGTAAACATGCATGCTTCAGCTTTGAAGATGACCAGGTGTTTTAGAACCGTATTGGTAATGCGAAATTAAGCAAACCCTTCAAAATGAAAAATATTTCAATATGTACGTCGTAGTCTCTCTTTTAATCCAAATCCTAATGAATTAAACTTAAACCCCTTTTCAAATTAAAAAGAAAAATTTCAATCAATCAATCATTTGCCACATTTCTAAACCTCTACTCGTTCTTAATGTTTTGAATAAATAAATGATCCTAAGTAACTTTGTTGTCACATTAAAACATTATAATATTTCATCCTTTTAAACCCTCTCCTTAAGGACATGCTACCCTTTTACAGAAATTAATTTAATACTCTTCTAGGGTTGCTTGTTGGTAAGAAAAATAAATGTGAAGGGCACTTGAAACTCTTGTGAACATCTTGCAGACGCGGTTGTAGTGGAGAGGAACATTTTAACAACGCCCCCCTCCCCCTTACAGATAAGAATTATTTTTTATTCCTTGCAAACGTTTTTTTTAAGGTTTAAACATTTTATTTGTTGTCGTCAAAATCACCATCCCCCCCACAAATCCAGCTTAAGCCGTGCCTGACTTCATAATACGTGTTTTGCATATAATTGTTTTTTCTCTATATCCTCATGCTTGGTCTTGGATGGATTTTTATTTGTCCTGTTTATGACCTAAGAGGGAAAAGAACAAGGGATAAATATTTGGTTTCTAAAAGTTAAGCAGCCATCATACTAGGATAACAAATGAAATCGCATGTGTTGGGGTGCGTTAATTTGGAAAAGGATCATGTAAGAGATTTTTTAATTTCATTGAAAAATTTCTTGCTATAACTTCTACGCCGTTTTGTTACAGCTGCTACTCGGGTATGCCAAGCAATCGTAATAAAAGTGTTAATTGTCATACAATCATTTTAAAATCTTCACATTACGAAAGAAATGTGAAAGGAGTTCTTACAGAAGCATTGGCTTTGTAAGAACTCTCGCACACGCCAGTTCAACTATAAACAAGGCTCTAGCAAGGATACTTTCCTTAGCTGGCAGCGACAAAGAAATGGCTTACCGTAACTGAGTGCACCTAGTGGTGGCGCCCAGTAACAGATTTTTGTCTCTACTAGGAGTCCGCTTAAATAAGTCGAGTGGAGGGACGTTAACTTACTTTTAAAAGAAGCCCTATTTCACGGTGGAACAGCATACGCCAGGGATGCGTGGTCAAGAGAGAGTTCGGTCTCTAGTATGCAAACTCTGGATACCAGTCGGTTTACCATTTTATTACAGACTTAGCCGTGCATATGGATCTCTGTGTAGGTGGACAACTTTTTCGCCATTACTCATCATTTATATATATTCCTTGAAGGAAATCCAGTTTTAATTGGCCAAGGGAGGAATCCGTAAGAAGTGAACATTAATGCTTCACGGGCGGTGGGCGGGTCAATCTCTAACGATACTACTTAGGCGTTTGACCGTGAGATTCCGGTAGGGGTAGACAACGAAGCCTGACAAGAGGTGGCAAGATTAATCTTTGTAGAAACTCCCGTGTGTATTGAGCAATAGATGAATTCTAAATAGATGGACAAGCAAATCTCGTAAGGTGTAGATGGGTCAGACTCCAAAGGAGGAGCCTGTGGCGATAGCCTCCAGCATAACGCCTAAATCCAGCATAACGCCTAGAATCACGAGCTGACGCTTGTTAAATTTAAATTAGATAAATGCTAGTGCAAAAGTCACAGTGATGGGGAGGAATGCCCACAGTTACAAGTCGAAAGTCTGAAATCAGTACAGTCAAGAGTTGCGACTAGTGTTAGCTTCGACATACCCCTTACATAAGTATAGGTATACGAGTTCGTGTTAACGAATGTGTCACTTTGGCGATTTGAATCGGTCAGTAAGATTGGCTATGTGAAAGCTACCTGTCCTCTGCCTTAGACACTCTTTGAAGACATGGATCTATGAAAGTTTAGTGGTGACACCGAACAACGTCAGCAGCTATCTTACGAATTTTCTCATCACTTCTTTTATGTGTCAGCCAACATAGTGAAAATTTCAGCATAGTGACTGCCTGGACCATGAACTCATGACTTTCTGAAGAATTTTGAGCTACTGATTCTTCTTCCGTAGCCATGACAGCTTGTGTGGACATGCAGCGCCCATTCAAACATGCACCAAAATCCTTATAAGAAGAATGTGTAAACCACAGCTTCCACGTTACTCTCCCGAGAAGGCCTCACCAAAAGTCAGTCCGGAGTAACTGGCTCTCGTGATACCAATCGTTCAGTTGCTGATCAAATCTCGAAGGTCGTTATCTTCCAGTTGCGAGGCTTCAAGGACTGGCTGGCAACACAGCCACGTAGGATAACCAGGATGATATGTCACCTAGAGGAAGCATATCTGAGAAGTGTGCGGCAACTTTTCGCCATGAGTTTAATACAGAATTATTGAAAAGTTATGGAAAAAAGCCTAAATGTTTATGAACAAAGGCGGCGCCAGGTTGATCCATATCAAACACTTCGAAAGAAAGGCAAAAATCTTTAGAATTTTCACAAAAACGATTCATCGTGTGTTTTGAGTCACCTTTTACAAAAATAACATTGATCTTGCCAAAAGTCTACCATTAATTTACAATTCATTTGTAGTATTTCCTCACTTTCCATTTTCTTATTATTCTGGTGCAAGGGGCTCAGTGTTGCGGAATGCTCTGCACCTTAACAAAACATTTTCTGAAAGTAAATAGAGGAGAAGAGGTCTCTACTTTAAATAAAATTACACTCTATTGCACTCTCTTACATGCTGCTACACACTTACAAGTATTGTGGTAAGAAAGACAAAAAGCATGTGCTTCTTAAACCCAACTGCAAAGGAGTGCAACAGATTTGGTTGGCAAAGAGTAACAGGAAAATGAAACAATAACAGCTGCAACAGATACAACAACAATAACTGGGCTTTAATTAAATTCACCCACTAATTGGAAAATATTGAAAGACTAATATGCCTGCCATTATTATCTTCCTTAAACAAACACTCGTACAATTACTCTCATACGTAGCCCCTTTGGATTTGTAATGTATGGGATTTGAAGCAGCTTTGCCATTGCAATAGAGTAAGTAAAGTGTGCAAGTGTGCACAGAGGAAATGAGAAGAGAAAAAAGTAAATCAGTGACCTTTTAAAGTTTGAATTGAGACAAATTAGTACGGTACTCACGCTGCTTACTTCATAAGAGCCAGAATAAATGGTCAAGCCAGATTGCGATCCATCACTTAATGGAAATGTAAGTCGAAGGTGAGAATGCCTGAATAATATTTCAGTTGGCCCCAGACTTAATAAACAAATGCCATAGCCACATTGCGCTACTGAAACCTCTGTACTGTTTGCTTTGCGAGCAACCGAAATTTTGAGATAATTTCCAAATGATCGTAAGACCAAATGGTGTGTAATTACTTTCAGACACACGACAGATTATTTTGCTACATCACAATCAGTAGCTCTTCATGTTTTGGGAATAAGAATTCAGTGTGATATTCATTTGACGAAACACATTCTTCAGATCCCCAAAGTACACACTCAATTGCCTCGGTTTTTTAAAGCGGTGTAAGAGATGCTTCACTCCAACTGATCTTCATATTATTTACATAACCTATATTGGACCGAAAATGGACTGAAACTCCCGTGCTTGAAAGTATATTTTATAGCTTCTCGACTGCGTACAAGAGAGGGCGAATATGCGTATCGGTGACCGTAGTTCATACAACTCTATTGGATCACGGGAACATCGATGTGCTCTCGGCTGTGTGTCATTGTTCTATCGTTAATACAACGATATGTGCTCCGATGAAATTAGGCAACTTGCTCCTGTATGTATAATACGTTCTTCATTAAGGGCTCATCCTTTAGTGAGAGATTTGTCAGTGGAACGCACAACACACTACAGAAAAAAAACTCGTTCTGGAAAAAAAATCACATAATTGTTCGTGGATTAATTTCCTTGCAGAAGTCTTTTCTGCTTAAGCCGAATGTCCACAAACACTATTACCATTATCCCGCTTGCATTAAGCTTTTTTCCTAGTTTTGGCCCGATGCCTGGCATCTGGGTACTGGGCAAAAACAAAAAAAAAATTATGCTGTATTGAGTTTGATTCAGGCGATATCCAACTTCGTTGTTTGAAACTGCTCGTTCAGGCTGCTGATTTGATCAATCTCAACGTTACTGCTTGCGCATTTAAGATACAGTACGAGTTTTTAGTCCCCTATAAATTTCTTTTATTTCTTTTAGTCTCTACAAAAAATTAGGAAATGTCTTATGCTTGAAATTCTTCAAACCAAATGAGATGTCTTCAATAGTTCAAAACAAAAACATTAAAGTTGTAGCAAAAAACCCAACAAACAAAATATTATTTAATTTTAAGAATACCACCACTAGAGAAGTGAAATGTTTAGGTTACGTTTGTTATGCATAGACCATAGTTTTACGTAACTTTATGTTCACTCGTTCAATCATTTCAATTAAGACTGAACAATTAGCTTAAGAGATATCAGGCATGCTGTTCTTGATCTTAAGATTTTTTGATCTGCGCTATCATGGTACCTGGAGGTTTCCATCTACCTAAGAGGCAAATCAATGGGGAGATAAAATAGGATATATAAATTAAAAACAAATAAGAGGGCGGTATTCTGCTGTACCTCCTCTCCAGTCAGAACTACTAAAAATGTACTATAGATTCTTTCCGGTGCCAAGTGTTGCTTGCGATCTTTAACTTTTTTTCCTCTGGTTTTATTCATTGTATCAGAATTTCCGGTCGCTCGTGGTTTAGATGTTTTTGTTTCAATTCTGAATTTTTATAAGTTTTTGATAATTTCTCAATGTTGTTTGAGAATTGTAGGCAAAAGAAGGATATTATTTCTAGTAAAATTTTGGTGAAATCCCAAAGTTGAGTGAAATTCGATTTTTCGGCTATTTTTTGTGACTTTTCCCTATTTCTTTTTTATCATTGCATTTAATTTGGTGAAGTTTCAGTTTTTATGATCTTCAATTCAATTTCGGTTTTTGAAAAAATTAAAGTTTTTATAATGATTATAAATTTTGGTGAATTGCAAATTTGTTGCTAAATTTTAAATATTTGTGAATTTCCGATTTGTGTGAAATCAGATTTTGTTAAAATTTCGATGTTTTTCATAAAAGTTGGATTTTTGGTGAAATGTTTATTTAGGTGAAATTTATGATGAAATTGAAATTCATTATTTGTTTTTAAAATTCGCTATAATGCAAAATTTTTCTGTTTTGATCATTTGAAATTTAAAAAACTTTTTCACCAGTAGTGTCGAGTTTTTGAATTTTGGTGAATTCCTAAATTATAGTGAAATGCAGATTTCGTTTTTTTTCAACTTGTTTTAGATGAAATTAAGAGTTTTTATAACTTTTTAAATTGTCGGTGAATTTAAAATTTTTTGGTGAATTTTTAGTTCTTGGCGAATTTTGCACGTGTGATGAAACTTGATTTTTTAAATGTAATTGTGTAACATGGATTTTGTTAAAATTGCAGCGTTTTTCCTAATATATTTATATTTTGCAAGTTTTGGGGCTTTTGATGAAATTTCATAATTTTAGTGAAATTAAAGAAATTTGGCGAATTGGATTTTTCGGATATTTTTTTGGTGAATTTTAAATTTTGGCGAAATTTCGGTTTCTTTGCGAATTTTTGAGAAGTATCGTTTTTTGAATGAATTTCTTTGTTAGTTTGTAAAATTGTTGGTTTTTTTTTTAATTTTTAATTCAGTCCAACAATCAGGTCCGTAAGTTATTTGAGACCCATGCGTAGATAATTTGTGTAGAGGGACTTTATGGCAAATTTCTTTAAGAATTCAGAGTATGTATTATTTATGGACTTCCCAATAATTGTTTCCCCGTGAGTGCCCGCATCACGGGAACTTGTATAGTGATATTGCTGATTTCGAATAGCGGCGAACGCGTTGATCAAGTAGACCAATTTTCAAGAATCTAGAGCGCCGTAAGAAAGTTGATTACCCTACCTATAATGATCCAGTATATATATATTCCGTTAGGTCAGCATGGATACCCTATTCATATGTACGCTTTTCACGCTTAGCAAAGAATAATAAGCAAACAATAAAGCTGGATCCTCACCTGATTGTGGGTAATAAAAACAAATTTACAGCTTTCGTAAATGGCAAAAATGTGTGTTGAAAACCTGACCCTTCAAATAGAGTCCAAGTTTCCGTTGTTATATTTTTAAATATTTATTTCAAACATCTAAAGATTATCTGGTAGGAAACGTATGTAAAAATTGTTAATGAATTTTTTTTTAAATATCCCTGCCCTAGATGCCAGTAATCTCAGTTCACTCAGTCGGTATTGCTAAATTAAATTTCCTCTTAAATTTTCTCTCTCTCTCTCCCTCTCTCTCTCTCTCTCTCTTAATATTTCATTAAGAATTTGTGCGGTCTATAAACTTGTATGTAGAGAAGGGCATGAGTTTTCCTTAATTCTTTTTCCATTATTTCAAATTTGTAATAAATTTATTATATGACTAACATGAGTGCAGGTGAGAGTGTCAGCCCAGTACTTTCAACACATATACTGGGCCACTCAGGTAACTCTATCCACTTGCAACATTTGGTGAATTTATTTTGTTTTCTTTTGGCTAACAGGATACGTTAACATACTCAGCCAAATGCAATTTCACAGCTGCATAACGAACCTTCTCATTTTACACATTTTTGGTTTGTGTCGCCTTTATTTGTTTTGCATGTCATTGTTGCTGCTGTTGTTTGTGTTGCTACTGAACATCAAGTTTTGTGGGTTATTCCCAAAGTAATAAGAAAATATTCTCGTTAGTGTGCGAAATATGTGAGTATGAGATGAACTTTTAAAATTATTTTGTGAAAAATGTTGCCGAATTGGTTGTGTGTGCCTCTGTGCGTGTATGTGTGTCTTTGCAGGCATTCATTGGTGGTGTGCTTGCAAGTAAAGGAGTGTATTTAAATTGTGTTGAAATTGCTGAAATGAATTATGGCTCAACAATTGTAAAAGCCACACTTTTTTCTTACTACCTTGGTAGTTAGTTTGTGTGCATTGTAGACTACGCAGTATAAATATAGTCACACATATTTATTTGTGCATGCACATTCATGCTTTAAATAGTTTTCGCAGTAAGTAGAGTAAATATATTTGTACTCAAGCCTTCTTTTTCATGCAGCACATTTGTTTTCGTATTTAAGTTTCTTTTTTGCTATTTATTTTTTTGATTAAAATTAAATCGGCTTTAAATTTTTTTATTGCTGGTTGCTGCTCTGATTTTAATTAATTTTTTTCTGGTACAATGAAATACTTTCTTCTTTAGAAAATATTAAAAAGAATCGATGCGTTAGTTTTATTTTTCGGTATTTCTTGGAGGAAGTTAATGGGAAATATTGCAAACTTATTTCCAAAGTGCGAGCTGTGTTATTCAAACTGTGCGTTTGTTAAAAAGAAGTTTTTGGCCACCGCGAGTGTTGTACTTTGTGCGAAAAGGTCGTGAGACTGGCTAGCCAGTGGACAACACTTATTGTCCCCATCGTGCCACTGTGCACACCGCCAAGAATGCGGATGCTGTGGTCTTAAGTCTGCAACTGAATTCAAGAACAACTTGACATTTCAGTCAGCATCATGACGACGACGATTACGGCTTCTCAATTGGGGTCATACTGAAGCTTCAATCGGACGTTGAAGTTAGCTAAAATTCATCTTTTCTGACTAGGAGCAGTTTTATCTCGGCGGCTATTCAAACAAAATTGATATCTAGGTGTCGGCAAAGACGCACATCATTGTGAGAAGCCAGTGAATTTACAGATAGTGACATCTTAGTGTGGATAATTTTTAGCCAGGAGTACATACTTTTGCTGGCATCAAGTGAAAGATATGAACTTGAATAGTCTTTGCAGGATGGTGCGCCTTTTCATACAATCAATCTCTTGCTCAATAAGTTCGGTATTCAGGTTATGAGCCTTTTTAGTGATTTCAATTGGCCGTCTCGGGGCATTTGACCCCGTTGGCTGCCATTAAAGGCCGATGCAATGCGAATAATCCACCCAAACCCGTAAGGCTACTATTGTAAGACCTTTTCGTGAGGTAGAATCGATAATATGCACATTATACTCCGATAGACCTAAGTCTATCTAAATCCAAGGCGATTCTGGAAAACAAAACGGCTACAAATGACTACTCAGCGCATGGTAGACTGAGCATCATTTTGTTGCCAGGTCACTATAGAGTAATCGGAAACAAAAGAGCCAATGGTCGTAGAATTAAAGCCAGAGAGCTCCAGGATCTGGGCTTAAAAGGCGAAGCCCCTTGCGCAGCTGCAAGGTTGGGCAAAAAGGCTTCATACAGTACTGTGAACTGGAAACACGATAAGAAAAATAATAAGGAGCCTATACTCGTAAGTAGATCCAAATATAGATAAAACAAGAAGGTTTTTGAGGCTGAGCAAGATTGTGAGTGTACTGAAGCGGTACACTATATAGAATGTGGAGATAGTGATGAGTGCAGGGCATTTAGGTAGGACGTCGGGACGATGAAACCATTCTCATCCCACTGCCCAGGTTTGGTAAGGCACCGATATTTCGCAGTAGACACTCTTCTTAACGTGACTTACTTAAGACACATCGACTGGCACTACTGAGAAGATTTGTTCAAAGAACAGAGATCCTATGAATGGAGAACGCACAACATGCCGGCATACTGGTCTTGGTGTATTCGTGTAGGGAAGGAAGGGAATTTTTTATTCCCCTTAGTCCAACCTATTCTCTTTCATCTATTCCATATCTATTCTATTTGGGCTGTAATAGCAATGATGTTTCCATTAAAAAGCTTATATATGCTGGGTATGCTGGCACGGAGAGTTCAAATTTTCATTGACTAGTCATAGAATAGTAACTAACGCTAATATAGAAATGGTAACTTTTTGCGGAAGCACATGTATATTTTCCAAATGCTACGAAAACTACTAAGTGGTCAAACGATATTGTCTTCGATCTTTACTTTTGGCTCCTAGACCTTGTGGATCTTGGACACTGGAAGTCCAAAGATTTGATGCAAGATTCGTCATGTTAAAGTCTGCTAAATTCTGTGTTCTTGTGTATGGCGTGAAATCTACTGTATCAGATTCCTCAGGACAGCGGCAAAGATTTCGGCTGATCTAATGTTGCTCTAGCCGAAGGGTATTAGTTACTTGCTTCCCGAACCACAAAGTCTTGGAGAGCCGACTTTGAAGGGACATCGCACAACGTACTCTATGTTTGCGCTAAAAACCCTCATACAGTGGGTACCAAGACAACGTATTGAACCCTTGAAAATTAATTAATTTGGGATAAAGTTATGATTGAAGAAAATTAAAGGTAACGGAAAATGACACTGAAAATGACGCATGGCAAGAACCGATTTCTCTTCAAATCAAGCTTGACAAGGGATGAGGGAAATTTTTTAAATTATAATTTTAAGCGTCAGTGTTTTAAGATTATTTTATGTTGCTTAGTTGATGTTGTTATGTTACGTTCTAGGTTTACGTAAAAATACTGTGGCAGCGCTTGTATCTCTAGAGTAACCTTTTCCTAGAGAACTTTCAAATACCCTCGAGTATTTACAGAACCCAGACAACTCCAATTTTCCTTGACATCACGAATAATTAAATCAATTAAGACAATATTTGAGCGACATTTCTTAAAACTTTTCTTCTTCAGTTTCTTTATAAATTAAAACGAACAGGAGTTCATTTGTGAATCTCTTTTTATGCAAAAGTTTTCTAAACAAAATTTTCTGCTGCTCTGTTAATTAATCCCCAGTTGATCTCGTTGAAAATTAAAAACTTTGTGGTCATCTGTCACCTTAAAAAAAAAACAACAAAACAAAACAAAAACTGTAAGTAACGTAAAACGAATGAGAATGTAAACGAAACGTAAGGCAAAAATAAATCATTAACACAATATTGTTGCTAACGATGTAAAAAGATTTCGTGACAAAAAATATTCTTTGCAAAAAAAAAGACACACATACAAAAACACCCTAAAACCCTTCTTAAGGGTCTGTGATTTTTCTAGATTCAATATTATAAATTAATCTCTTAAGGAATTCAGCAAACAGGCTGTGCGCTTGAATAAAATTTGAACATACCCACAACTGCCGCCCCCTGCCAATTGTTATTGTTTCCTTTTTCGTTAGCAAAAGGGTGAATCAAAAGAAATTTGTTTTCAAAAATAGGGGTCGTTTATTTAAATATTTTATGTAACAATAAAATTGAAAACAAAGACGGCATTAATAATGAAGTTCAGAAAAAAGGTCCCTCCTTAACTAGGCTGTGTGTCTCAACAAGCCACTTGATAAAATGTCATCAGGTTTTTTTTTGCTTTCACTGGCTCGATTCTTGTCTCGTCAAAAATGCCTTATTAATCCGCATGACCATCAGCAACCTTGGGAGATTTGTTTTTGAAAGATTTTTTGTAGTTGCTGTATATGACTTTTTTAGGAGCTGGTTTTATATTTCATGATGCCCAGCAACAGCTCTTAATGATGTTGTCTTTAATTTTAGATGAACTTTTTTGTTTGCTATCATTTTTATCAAGTTTTTTTATTTATTTTGTTAGCTTAGCTGTACTTGTGTTCAGGTAAACAAAATGAAAATAAATATTTTGTTGTTTATTTCTTCATTTCTGGTAGCAACAAATTGACCATAAAATTAAACATATCAGGTTGTTGAAGCCAAATGGAAGAGCTTAAACTTGTTATGGTGAAAAACACATGCTTGTTTAGTAAGAAAATGCATATAGTAGCTTCAAGTGCATATTTCAGCATATGTTGAACATATCAATATAATGTTAGCTTATATTGTATATTTTTTATTATTTAAGCTTAAAATTTGTGAAATTTTTGTATATATTACTTATTTTCGCAACAAATGCTTGATTTTGCTTGAAATGCATATTTGCTTATTTTAGCATAAAATGCACATATGCGTGTAATAAAAAAATCAGAAATTTAAACATAAAATCTATATTATTATCGTAACATCTTATATATTAGCACACAACTTCTTTATTTGATATGAAATACAGATTTCAGAATAACATCAATATTTATGCATAAAATGCTTTATATTGAATAAGATGGCTTAATTTAGCATATACTATATTGCATATTTGCCCACCAGATGAATTATTTTGAATAAAATTCTTATCTTTGCATATAATGCGCATATTTGCTTCTTTTAGCATAAAATGCATATCTCACCAAAAAATGCTGTCTTTTAGCATGAAATTTGTACTTGACATACGGTGCCTTATTTTAGTACGAAATGTATACTAAATGCATATCTTCACATAGAATGTTCTATTCTAACTTAGAACTTACGTATTTGAAAGGATTGCATATTTTAATTCAGCATAAATTGCATATTTGCGCATCAAATGCTGCATTATTTTACATGAAATAAAAACATTTGCCTATAATAAGCATTTGTGCTTATTTTAGCACAACCACAAAGTGCTTTTTTCTAGCATAAGCCTTATATTTTATGGTTTCATCATTATCTTTCCAATAGGACTAAGGTGGTATCTATTGACGTAGCTTGCTCTCAATCTTTCATTCCCACTTCTGGTATTCCGCAAGGAAGCATTTTAGGTCCTTTATTATTTAATATTTTTATTAATGATATTGGTTCTTGTTTTAGTAACTCATGGTATTTGCTATATGCATATGATTTGAAAATTTTCAGTGACATTCTACTTTTTCAAGAAGATTTAAATAGGCTTAGTTGTAGGTCTCAGTTCAACGGCTTGTAATTTAATTTAAATAAACGTTTTACTATGACTTATCATTAATACAATTACCAGCAACTACTATTTAAATAATCATATTATGTCTTCTGTAGATGAAATCTACATGATCTAGGTGTATTGTTTGATAAAAAACATTTACTCAACAGTCACTTGGATTATATAATACTTAAAATTTATTCTTTACTATGTTTCATTCGTCGTAATTCCGATTTTCATTTTGACCATAATACTAAAAATGCCTTATTTTTTCGTTTGAAAGATCTAGATTAGAATACTGTTCATTTATTTGGAGTCCTACCTCTCAAATTCGTTCGTATCATATTGAAAGGGTTCATAAGCGGTTCATAAAATTTGCTCTCTCTTTTATAAATTTTTCTGACTCAACCACATATGCTGATAAATGTACTCTAATATCGCTAAAATCTCTTGAAATCAGACTTAATATTACATCATTAAAATTCTTGCATGCAATTTTAAACAACTTAATTGATTGCTCTGATTTGTTATCTGAAGTTAAATTGCATGTTCCATCAAGATCTCTTAGGAACAACAATCATTTCTTTCATATTGATATCCATAGAACTAATTATGCACTAAATTAGCCATTAAATAGATCTATGAAATTGTTTAACTCTTTCTCTAAGAATTTAGATATAAGTCTTTCCAAATCTGAGTTTGGAAGTATATTAAATCATTTACTAAACTAACTTAGCTTCTAAGTTTAACTTGCTAGTCTGTAAGGATTTTGTTGTATCCATAGACTTAATTTACTAAATAAATAAATAAATAAATATATTTAAGGAGATTGGATATCTTTTTTGAAGCAATAAAAAATTTTTCAGCATAAAATCATAAAATCATAAAATGCGCAATTTGCGTTAAATTGAACATAATTGTTATTTTAGATTAAAATTTATATATTTTGCTTAATTTGAACATTAAACCCATATTTCAAAATGACTATTGTTTCTTAGCAAAAAATCTATATATTTGCATATTTTAGCATAGAATTTCGAATGCTATTATTAAATTCACATGTTAGCTTAAAGTGCTTATAAAGTATATTTAAGCTTTGATTGGCATTAAACTATTAGTGCATAAGGTTAGGGAACCTCATAAAATTTTTAACATATTTTTGTAACTATAGTATTAAAAACGACTATAAAATACTTTTCATAAAATTTATTTAAAATGAGTTTTGTAAGTTGTCGCTTATAAGGGATATTATTCAGTAGCGTCTTTTAGTGAATAAAAACTTTTAAAACATGCTTTTGGATGAAGACCTTTAATACTTTTAATACATATAAAATTACACTTTCTTGCCGCAATGTGCACATGCCTTGTCTGTTTCGTAGTAGTCTACAATATGATTTCTGCCATCATAACAAACGTCAGTAGTTATATTCACTATTGTCGAACCTTACACCATATATTCCAGGGTACGAAGTAGCTGTATATAGTGGGAACTCTAATAAATTGGAACAATTTAATTCAGTTGCTTGAAGTTTTCTCATAACCAGCCATCCATTGACAACTGTTGCATCTTAGGTTGTATAATTCGCGGTCGATATACAGCCACTAACTGATCCACTGGTATATTGTACCTACGCCCCCCATGTCTAGATTATAACGCTGAAATACTTTTGGCTGCGCTATTTGTATAGCAGCTTGTCCTTTTGCGTAACGTTTCATTGTTATCTTTTCATCTTACAACTTGTATGTTGGAAATATTGTAGTCTGTAGATCCTCTATGTTCCTTTTTCATTACGGAAAGGGAACGAAGTGGACACGAAAGATTTTCTCAGGTGTAAAGTATGCAAATCTTAATGGTAAAAAGAACTTTGTCGCCTCCTACACCAAAACAATAGCTGGCATGAGAGTACAATATTTAAATGCAACCCTAATACCATTCCCACGAAAATATTCTTTGGCATAGTGATTGTCATAATAATCCGCCATGTTTTAGAGAAGCTTCATTTATGTGATCAATTAGGGGACGAATTTTGCAAAGGCAATGATTTGTTTGAAGTTTGGCTTTGTCATTGTTATGAAAATTATTCAGTATTTTTTTCAAGTCTCTTGAGCCGCATATTATTGGCTAATATTTTGGGTGTATCACTTTTTTCTGATCAATAAAGGCTCTTGTTAGGATACTTTGCTAAGCCTAACCTCAAAATATCAAAAATGAAAACACGGTAGTGCGTCAGGTCAAGTAAGTCAGGCCTAAACCACACAGTGTATTTTACACGAAACCATTCGAGCTGCTTTTACCCCATCACAGCTTTGTTTCCTTTAATCATAAAATAATTAAACTTGAAATAAGAGGACTCTACGGATAGGTTACCCCATTGGCCAAGTTTGTGCTATGGGGCACTTCCGCTGTAGCTAGAGAGCTAAAATTTGGTATAGAGGTAGGCCTTGTAGAATAGGTAATTAGAAAATGGACGCTTTTCATGTAGAATTTTGAAACGAATTTCCGTCATCCCTTGTCAAGGTTGTGCCATCTTCAGTGTCATTTCTCATCTAGGGGACTATAGTTCTCTCTTATTTGTATGTAGCATGGTATTGTACGAGTACATATGAAGAACTTGCTCCTCATTTTTATCTCAGTACTCTTTACGGCCTTATTTGCACATTTATGTTTTTGTGCGGATATACATTTTTCAGAAAGTTGCTTTATTCAAGACAATGATTTTGTAAATTCTCAGAAAAAGACAGTTGAAAAAAGCTATTTGGAACTTAGTTCGCACTTGGTTGCAATTTGGACTTTCTTTTTGTATTAACGGTTTCTTGTCCCAGCTTGCGGGCGTTAATATTTTGCAAGTGATTCATTCACAATGTCACTCTAAACATCTTCCCTTTCAACATACTCGTATAGTTCTTCACACTTCGCACTTAATGATTTTGCACCCAACGTCCCTTTATAGGGACCTTATGCCCCAAAGGGATAACGGATTTATTGTAGCAGAGAATTCGCATATTTTGGTATAAAATGCACAAATGCCTACATCACACCTGCATTTAAATCTTCCAAATGGTTTCTTAAGAAAATCCTCTTAATTTCGAGGTTCTTGTCTAGGCTGAGAAATCAATAAAACCTCCAGCTCCCTCTATCCTCCTAGTCTTCGTTATGTTTAATAAATGCAGGTCATGTTTAATATTATTATACTCATAACTTAATAACATTGAATTTCAATAGCTTTCAGTACTCTCGCTTAATGAATGAATTTTGCTCTATAGACAGCAACATCAGCAAGAATAAATTGTAATTTACTTCTTAATTATGGCTGCTATTCAGGTAAGGAAGTTTCCTAAAATGTACTTACACCTGCTGTATAAATATATTACATGCATTTAATTCTATTAATGTATTAATACCAGATAGTTTATGTGTTAACACATACAGGCAAAAGTGAATTAATTTATTACGTTACAAACGTAGACAACAATTTCCCAAAATACTCTGCAAGTAAATGAGTTTAATCAGGTGTTGCAGGCAGACATTTGTTAGCGTGTGTATGGAGTTGTGCGACAAGGTATTAAAGGCAAGAAGTCTGTCAAAAATTAAGATTTTATTATTTACTAATTGATGACGTTGGTATTTTGTTTGATTTTACCAGAATGATATATGTATCTTTGTATTTGAAATCGAATATATAACTTAATTTGCTAACAAAGAAACCCTTGATTATTCTATTTTACAACAACTTAAAAGGTCATTAACTATTTCTACGTAGAGGGTCCTTTAAACATTTCGATTGTTGCCTTAAGAAAGTTTTTTCTTATGAAATTATCTAGAAGTAAAGCTTAAATTTGTAAAACAATTTTGAAGGGAAAAAAACCAAACACACATAATTTTTGCAGTTTGCGTGCTTTTTTGCTTTAATAAAAATTCGATTCAAACTACAGTTGACTCTCGATAATTTGAATCAAGGCAATTTAAACTGTTTTTAAACATTCCATAAATTAAATCCCTGCATTTTGGTCCTCGCGGTAATTTTAAATTATTAAAATATCATCCTGCTCGCCCACATTCCTGCAATGTCAACAGTTGTGTTAATTTGGTTCCTGTTTATAAACCAAGTGAAAACCCGAATTGTTTGCTTTAATTTCTATGCAATTCTTTTAGCATTTCCGTAGTTAAAATTAAAAAAAACTTTGATTTAATATTTCTTTTCTTTATTGAAATCCGCTTTTGCTTTTCCTCATGGTTGTTGCTTGAAAACAAGCAAAGTTATTGAAGTCAGTGATTGATATGTAAATTTTATTTCTTATTAATTTCATCTCTCGATTGCTGCAACTTTTTTTCCGGTACTCTGAAATTCATATTATCGAGAAAAGACTGTACGCATGTATTTGATTTTAAACAATAAATCCTATTATAAAGTTAAAAGGAAGTAGGGAAGTAAGCACTGGAATATTTTTGAAATAAGCACCATATAAAACTGTAAAAATGAGTAAAAACTCAACTCTTACTTGAAAAAATGAGTAATCGGAATTGTCGTTTAGATTTTCACAAATTTTTAGATTTTTTTTAGTTTTTCATAAACGAGTACTTGCAGATTCTTATAAAAGTCCTACGTTTTTTATAAGAGTCCTATGGTATTTTTTTGAGTTGATTGAATTTAAAGCCTGAAGAAAAATTGGTTACTTTTTTTGGCAAAATAATTTTTCTTATACATTATTATTTACATGGCTAAGTTCTCCTCGTCGATGTCGAAATCATATTTCTTCGCCGTAGGTGGTTCCAAAGACGCTTGTATCTCTTTATACGAGCATCTGTCCAACATTTCAAAATTTCCTGCATTGCATTTGCAGGGGTAAGCGTAATTTCAAAGCTTTGCTCAGAGATAGCCGGAGATTGGCAGATGTACTGCATGTAAACCTCACACTCCGTACTATATGTTTGCGCCGAAGCGCTCTTGCCTTCATATTTCCTCAAGCTTATTTCTAAATGATGTCAATGGGTTGACTTTCGTATCCCATATATTGATTCTCTGCTCTATGATATTTTGCACTAATTTGTTAAAGTCAACTCTTGCTTTCCTTTTTTTTTTTGCTTTTATAGTTGAATTTTCTCTGCTTTGGCACTTTACTCTACGCTATTCTACGCTACTCTACTCTACTCTACTATACTCTACTTTACTCTACTCTTCTCTACTCTACTCTACTTTATTCTACTCTACTTTACTCTATCTATAGTACTCTATTCTACTCTACTGTACTCTACTCCACCCTACTTCCCTCTACTTTACTCTACTCTACTCTACTTTACTCTAATCTATTCTTCTCTACTCTACTCTATTCTCCTCTACTCTACTCTTCTCTGCTGTACTTTACTGTACTCTACTTTACTCTACTCTACTCTACTCTACTGTACTTAACTCTACTCAACTCTTCTTTGCTTTACTCTACTCTCCTGTACTATACTCTATTCTGCTCTTCTCTACTTTACTCTACTCTACTCTACTTTACTCTAATCTATTCTTCTCTACTCTACTCTATTCTACTCTACTCTTCTCTGCTGTACTTTACTGTACTCTACTTTACTCTACTCTACTCTACTCTACTTTACTGTACTTAACTCTACTCTACTCTTCTTTGCTTTACTCTACTCTCCTGTACTATACTCTATTCTGCTCTTCTCTACTTTACTCTACTCTACTCTACTCTAATCTACTCTTCTCTACTCTACTCTATTCTACTCTACTCTACTCTTCTCTGCTGTACTTTACTGTACTCTACTTTACTCTACTCTACACTACTCTACTCTACTTTACTCCACGTTACTCTACTCTACTTGACACTACTCTAATCTACTCTACTGTACTCTAATCTACTTTACTCTACTCTACTTTACTCTAATATAATCTACTCTACTCTAGTCTACTCTACTCTAGTCTTCTCTACTCTACTCATCTTTATTCTATTCTACTCTACACTACTCTGGTCTGATATACAGGAACCAACGATATTCATTTCCAACCTACTGGCCTCTTGCTAATTTAATTTTATGTGATCTACTCTAATATTTCTATTCTTTTTTTCTGTTTAAATATTTTATTTGTAAAATTTCAAATTGTTGTTCTTTCTTTTGATCTGCTCCTGTAGATATTCCGGCTGAGTTAAACAGCTTAACAATAAACATAATTGTATAAAGTGGAGGGGAAAGCTCAAATCAGCTTAGAATCGTAACAAAATAACACTGTAAATTTTGAAGCAAAGAGGATAACAAAGAAAACAACAACAACAACAGGAAGCCATACTGCTTCTTGAAAAATGATTTTATACTTCAATTACAGTGGAACTCGTAAAGAGTTTTTGTAGAAAATAAAAAACTTCGGGTGGAAAATTTTTTAAAAAAATTTTTTTTTTGTTGGCAAACGAGAATTTTATTTATGCAAAGAAAAAGATCTTTAAGACAAGTAGGAATATTTGTGTAAGAGGCAATTGTTAGTTATGACTATAATTTTTAAGAAAAAGTATTAAAAATATTAGTAAAAAATGGAATTTTACAAAAGATATAGTTGTAGTGAAAACATTATTCTTGTAAAAATTAAAAATTTTATGATTAAATGGAATTTTTCCCCAAAAGTAATTTTTACCTAAAATACTTTTTACCAAAACTTGAATTTTTATCTAAAATAAAATTTTAAAAAATAAATCTTTGTAAAAGAGAAATTTATATGAAAAAATATGATTTCTAACAAATAAGCTTTATTTAAATTTTGTGAAAAAGTGCGACTATTTTTTCAAAAAAGATACAGTGATCTTCAAAAGATACTTTTCCTGAACAGAGTTTAAAAAAAAGCTTGAACAAAATTGATACTGCTGTTCTTAAGAAGCTTGTGATAAAAATATTTTAGCAACATGTTATAAACTTTATTCATCAACTTAAATTAATTCGGTGGCCATTGACGCATACGCTGGTACTCCAATTAGCTCCTCACACCATCCGACGCTTACCACTATTCGTTGCCAGTGCACATGAGCCGATTCTCTCTTTGGGGCAAATAAAATTCTGGCCCGATCGTACGAGAGCACTTCTTATTCTGGCCTCTCTTGTCAGGGAGAATTATATTCTGGCCAGAGTCTACAATACCAGAAGCTCTGTACCTCTCACTCAGATGAACTCTTTTCGTCTGGCTACTGCTCTATGTGATGGGACAAGGATTGACTCTCTTATCGGGGAGAATAAAATTCTGGCCCGAAGCTAAGAGATGTCTCATCTGCTCACTCAACTCCGAACGCACTCGGTTCGGGCGGATAAAATTCTGGCCCGACCCTTTACCGCCTGAGGAGTGACTCGCCTACACCATTTGGGGTGAATAAGATTCTGGCCCAAGTGGTAGAGCGTCACCTTACTCACTGGCTTCGCTTGTCAGGGCGAATAAAATTCTGGCCTGACACGAAAACACCAGTAGTTGCGCTACTGTGGTGGTGCGAGAGACTAGCTTAATTAAGTTGAGTAAAACTCTAAAATAATTAAGCTACAAGTAGTTGAGTCGAATAAAATTCTGGAAGGATTTTTGGTCGTCACAAACAGCAATAGCAGTTCGATGACAGCAAACATAACACGCTAAAAGTAAATTAAAAAATATAAAAATTAAATGAAAGAGAAAACAGCACAGCCATACAAATTGTTCACTAACACATTACGTCCTCGTATTATTTAATAATTTTTAAAGGCCATAAAAGAGAATTTTAAACAACTCCAGTATATTAATAAGGTAAGGTTTGACTTTTTCTACCTACTTGAATAGGAGTATGTAAAAAACAAAACTAATGGGTAAACAAAAACTACAATGAAATTCCCCTACCTAAAATGCAATTATGTGTATAAATTCCCTATTAGTGCAAAGCACGAGAGCTGTACCATTTCTGATTGCTGTCAATGATGTTGTTGTGCTATTTTCGTTGCTGTCATATTGTTAGTAGTACGAGCATAGAAATAGCATATACATATAAATTGATGTAGTAGCAATTGTTTTTGATTTTTGCTACTGCTGGACTGTATTTATGTTTAATAGCACTGTGGCAGCAAATTAATGTTAATAAAACTAGTTGGATTTATAGCATAGCACAATATTCTTTCTGTGCTATGAAATATAAAGAATCGAATTTTTACGTGAACAATAAAAGTGCTGATTTTTGGTAAGAAATAGAAGCAAATCTTATATGGGCCGGCGTAATAAAGCCTTTCGACAAAATCAACACTTTTTCTTAAAAATTTTAAATTTAAAATTTATTTAAATTTTCCAAATTTTTTTTCAACGAAACGAAAATTAGGTTCATGTTATGAGAGATGCAAGGGATTTTTAAGAAAATGTTTTTTTTTAAGATTTGTCTTAAAAAAGGTTTTTTTCCAAAATTGTCCTTGTAGTTATTTGCCTACTGGCTTGTTTTAGCATGTGTACATGTATATTTGTTGTAACAGATTTCGTTCTAAGATATTTGAGTCTACTGTTTTCTATTCCTATCAGACACACGACAACGTACATGTGTATTTTATGAAATGTATTTTTCTTTATAAATTAATATTTTAATAAGGTATGAACAATTTTATTATTCCTTAAGTATTTTTATTAAAATCGCCTAGAGAAAAATTGCTTGATATTAGACTCGTTCCAAACATGAGTCCTCATGTAAATGTCTGCCTATGTATAAGTTTAATAAACACAAAAGTACATACTGTCTTCTTTATACGTGTATATGGATAATCGAGTTAACTTTTGCCTTGATTACAAGGTCATTTATGCAGGGAAATGACCCATGGAAAATAAATAAAAAGGCCATTTTGTTAAACAATTTTTTCATTAATTTATAGAGATTGTTTTCTTAAACGCCTTTAGTTAGAGAGCAATCTCGTTTTAGAAAGAAAAGAAATTGTTTTTTTCCTAAGATGCCTTATTTCAAAATTTCCATAACAAAGTAAAAATATTAATCTAAATATTTATTTGTGTTGACCAGCATTTAATCTCTTACTTAAGTGCTAACAATATGAAATAAATAATAAAAAAAATATGTAAAAAAACAAACTTTTTATTAAGAAAATAAGGTCCACAATTGCTGCAATACAAGACATTATTTAAGAGAAAATATGTAGAAGGCCATTGAGCAGTTTTTGGGATTAGCATTTAATTAAGTAATAGCAAAATAAATTTATAGATAATCACAAGAATAACATACTTGGATGAAGTAGGAAGGAATAACAGAAAAGCCAGACTAAATTCAATAAAAAATTAATTAGTCGAGTTCGAGGGGCTTATTCGGCGGTACCAATGTTCATGTGGCTTGAAGACGGCAACGTGTGCAGTAAACTATTTTAACATGTCATGAGAATATGATGGGAAATTACATTTCCTTTCTAATAAATCCAGTAAATCGAAGAAGTTATTTACTAGGTGTTGTTGAACTTTTAATGAAAATAAAACACTTATTACACTATACAGGTTAAGTTAGGTGATCAGGCTGCCACCGCAGGCCAACGTGGGTCCACAAATTGCGTCTGTTTGTGTTATCACGGGGTTTAAAGTCCCCTCCCCCCTGCCCTCCTTTTTAGTTGTAAGGCGTGTTCAGCACTTTTATATTAAACACATTCCACTTTTGTGGAATACGTTAACCCTCTGACTACAAACTATATGGGTCTTTTTAGTCCCTTTTGAAAATAGCACTATAGTGAGATGTAATGTTCTACAAAAATATTTGCCACACTATTCCACTATAAATCCTCAAAGATACCAAAGCTCAAAACTTAAAGTGAACTCTAGAAATAAATCAAAGCTTAAAATCTGTTTAAAGGTTAATTTCGTACTTATTCCCAATATTCCTCAAAACCGGATTTTATAAGGCTAGTTTGTATTGAAAATATGTCCTACATAAAATCTCACTGTAAGTGGCGATACAAAAGAAAGCTGTAGCTTCCATATTTATTTATAAAACGTTGAAAGTGAATTTGGGTATTTAAAAAATTATTTGCAAATTTGTCACGCTTTTCATTTAGGTCTTAACAATTCCGTATTGTAGATCCAGTATATTTTGACTATTAGAGACTCAACAATCTGGCATTTATACGGTTCTTCAATGGGTGCTCATGCTCGATGAAATTGGTCCCCATGTTCAATGGATTCTGTTGCTAACTGATGCTCAAAGTAATTAATATCAGAATTCAAAAAATGAATTTTCGTTAACATATTGTTACAAAGTAATAGACAAAGGTGTGTGAAACGACCTATTGTACAAATGTACAAATACGCAATATCACAAACACAAAGCAAAAACAAATTGCGCAGCAGAAATTCCATAAACTGCGATTCAAAAAAAACAATTTCTACAGCAAGCAAAAAGTAAACAAAAGATACACACACACACAAACACATATACAAGACTACTAAGCCAGCAACTGAAATAACAAATGCGCAATTTCGAGTATGTTCGGGACATTTCAAGAAGCGGCCGTGATCTGTATATAAAGGCACCGTCCACCGCAGAAGAGTTAGTTGACTTTGAGATTTCAAAGAGTGAATATCTGTGTGTACAGAAGCGTGTTAAATGTACAGTGTAAATTACTACTGAAGAGTTGTATATAAGAGTCGTAATTGTCGAATAAAACTGTGTACTGATAAAAACATAAGGACTGTGTAATTTAATTTTTACAATTAAACGAACCCTGCAAAATCACGTTTATTGTGGTAATAAACGTAACAATATGAATGCCTAGGACATTGCAAATGACGTCTTTAAACCTCTTACAAGCTCTTACAAGGACGAAAATTCTTAAATAAATTCTCGTAAACGTAAAACTACTAAACACATCAAATAGCTAAAATATAGGTATTACAGAAAGTCCTTTGCCGATTCTCTATAACTATATGCCAAGGTGGTGGACTTTATCTCCCTCTTTATAATAAAGGCCCATACACGTATATTTTTGATGGTCCCACTTGTCGATATTTATAATTAAAACCTTGTACTATGAAAAAAAAATTATTTGAATATTCAGAAAAATTTCCCAAAAGCTTTTCATGTATTCAAATTAAATTCATTAAAAACGTACCGACCTGTGTTATCCAAAAATAAAGCGGATTTTTTTGGGTACAAACGACAAATTGGTTGTTAATTAAACTTTTAATCGGCACAATCATTTGTTTAATAAACAAGTTTCTAAATTGGTTTTTATTAGGTTCCTAAGTTATCGAGTTTTATTATTCAACACAAATAAATTTAACTCAATTAAATAATTTATTGAATCAATTAATAACTACTTTAAAACCAGAGAATAGAAGGTTGTTGCTTATATAATTTTGAAATGCTGAATTAAAAAAAAAATTATAACAAATATTTTTTTCGCTCAAGTTGCCCGATATCTCTGAAACTACTGAGCAGACTAAAAACCAATGGTATTACCGCTTAAAGGAAATACTGTTCTTAAATTTCGTATTTTTGATTTAACTGAATAGTACAAGCCCTTTTCCGATTGCGTTGCCATTTGTAAACTTGTGTAATTATTATTAATCATACGCCACCATTTAAACACGTTAATTATCATCATGATTTATTTTAAGACAATTTCAAATATTTTATATTTTAAATTTAATGATGCTGATAATACTTAATTTTTCAATCCTTTGTCCTTTTAATATACTTGCAGACTATTCACTACTCATGCCTACTTTCTAGTCAATAAATTTATGTTACAATTTCAATTATTCTCATTGCCAACTCTACAGGTATACAAAGTTATTTTCTGATATCTTTCTAAAACATTCAAGCATTTTTCTGTGATTTTTTAGTTTGCTTTTCTGTCAAGGGTAAGATTTGTGAATAAATTTGTCTGCACTTATGTTATGTCAAAGAGAATAAATCATTCTTAATGGGCAATTGAAACAAAAGTTAACCAGTAATAGTTAACAAAACACAATAACAATTCTACTAAATGTCACTAGCAAACTCTAAAATAGATCTGATAACACAAGCAAACCTTAGAATGAATAAAAATTAGTGTGTGTACAAGTGTGTGTGTGTGTGTCTGAATATGTACGTGTGTGTGTGTATGTAATGCATGTTTGTGTCAGAATTGGATTATAAAATCCACATTAAAAACTGACAAATGTTTGTGAGAAAAACATACAAAAGGTTGACAATAAACAAGTGGAAAGCGAGTAACATGTGCAAGAATAATAACAAACAAAATAATACAAGCAATTGCAGGTAGAATCATGCAACAGCATGCAGCAGTAGTTAAAATAACAATTTCCAAAAAAAATATTACTTGAGAGTATAAAGCAAACGCATACACATCCAGACATACATACACACATACACACATAAAATAACCCTTACCCACACACGTCAGCATCTCTTTATGGTTTGTGTGTTTAAATGTAAAAGTATTTGTTTTCCCATGTGAAATCAAGCATGTGTGTGCGAATAGTATTTTTAATGGCCAGAAAACAATTTTTAAAAGTTTTTTTTTACAATTTCAATTAACATTTGCTTGTGCTTTAGTAGCCAGTAGATGTTGAGGAGTTTCCCTGTCTGTTTGTAACTGAAGTTGTTAGAGTTTTGATGACACTAGAAGTTGTTGAATCCAGAGAGAAATAGTCACTTATCATGCTTGTATTCAACGCAGTAAAATTTTGTTCTCCTTTTTTTTATATCTATCACCATAAAAACCATTGATTTTTATTGCTGCTGTTTGTATTATTGTAACTTTTTGGTGGAATTGGTTGCAGTATTGTGGGTGAGGTTGTATTGTCGGGTGATAGCTCTTTAACTGTCCTGCTGCAAGGACTTTAAAAATTGTATGTAACATTCTGGACTATTTATGATGTCACCCTATAATCAATTATAGGGTGGTATATTAAAGTTCATACAAATTTCACGATACATATGTGTGCTTGTAGGCTTATATTGACTCGCAAAAATAGTTTTTTCTTTCACCAGATAGTATAATTTCCGTGGACCACTTCAGATTTTCACATAATGTAATTTTTTTGTTATAAGCTAACAGCGCAACTCTTTGCTAGTTTCTATTCCCAGTTTATAAAATTTTACCTGGAATGAATTTAAGTATTTAAATTTTATCATTTAAGCAGCAAGTGTTCACTTTGAAATAAATAAAATTAACTTTTGCTTCAAACTGATATTCTGTCACATTGTAAATTTTTTATTAAAGTTAAATATTTGTACGAATAAATTTATTTTAATGACATTAATTTATTTCATTAAAGTTAATTTAATTAACATGCAATTTTAAATTTGTCACCTAGTGTTGGCTGCTTTAAGGCATTAAAATGTGTGAGAATAAACACGCTATTAATTTAAAAGAGGTGTCTATTTGGCATCAGTAGTGATTCAATATATTTTCTATTAAAAGCAGGGTAAGATTTAAGAATTTATATATCATTTGGTATCAAATATTTGTTTAAATAACATTGTTAACACTAAAAGACTTTTAAAGCATTCTTTATATCTACTGCAAGGTTACTTTATTAGTGAGCAAAATTGCAAATAAAAAATGTGAGTTCTCAAAACAAATTCTCGTAAAATGTTGAGCTTTACTTTTGGTCATACGGTGACGTATGATTAATATTTATTAAAATGTTATTTCCTAAAAACACCTATAACTTTTAAACCATTTAAGATATTGCAAATATTTAAACGGACTTATTAAGAAAAGATCTCCTGTAAGTGAAAACTATTAAATGCTAAAAGATGTGTTTACTTTAGAGCGTATATTTTTTAAAAGAGCCAGGGAATACTAAAAAAAATTAATTAAATAAATAAGTTTTATAAATATATGAAACCAAATTTCGTCATCCCTTATCAAGTCTGATTTGGTGACACAGCGGTTTCAATCTTTTCCCCATCTGAACATCAAATCAAGAATCAACTAAATGTTTCCTCAAGTAAAAATCTTTAGTAGGGAAATTTCAGCCTATTTTCCATGAAACAAATTTGAAAATTAAAATTTTAATTTATTTATTACGTAACTTAAGTGTTACCACTTACTGCCACTCGTAATGCAATATTTTTCTGTATGATTGGATTAATTTTATAAGCATTCGTTATCCTATTACGTGATTTTGCCTGCCTGTTTGCGTAACAGCAAAGAGAATGTACGCATTTTTACATAAAATAAAAAATCACGTGGACATTTTTTATTACTGGTTATTTGCAATTGATTTAAATTGTTGTTTTATGTTGTATAAATTATACAATGTTCACAGATTAATTATATTTATATTGAGAAAAATACGCTGTAAGAGATTTGTTTCAATATTTGTTAAGCGTTAAACGAGGATTTAAGTGATTAATATATATTTTATTTCATGTTAAATATTCTTACAAACTTAAAAGAATGATTATTTTATAACAACATGCTAAAGATCGTTAAAAATTTGTTGCCAAATCGTTAAAATAAAGAGTTTTTATTTTGAGAATCACGTGACGTATGATTAATATTATTTATCTCTTATTTATTTCTTTTGTTTGTTTTTCGTACGTTTCAGTAATTTTATACCTTGGAAGTTATACTATATGTGTATATAAAAATAAAAAACCAAGTATCCAAAATGCGCAACTAAATCTTAAGAACAAAAGTAAGGGGGCTATATTCGACTGCACAGGGTCTTATATATCCTTCTCAAAAGTATAAATTACTAAAATTGTAGAACAGATTTTTCCGATGCAATGTATTTTTTGCGATCTTTCACATTGGACTCCAGTTTCATTCCCTTATTTTATATTTAAACTCTCCTTTCGTTTGAATATAAACATTTCGGAACCCACAATAAATGACAAAAAAGATGCCACGCATAGCCGACAACGGTTTATCTTGACAAGAGATGATGAATATTTGTTCTAAATTCCTATATCAGATTACACTAGCGGAATATAAAATCAAGAATAAATATTCTCGGTCGATTAAAAGATGAGATGTTCTCTTTTTTAATTTCGGCTTTTTTAATGTGTTTTTATGCTTCACCTCTTCTCTGACAGCATGTGTAACAAAAAATTCAAACTTTTTTGTGAATTGTATTTTCAGGAAAATTTGGAATTTTTTATAAAATTTTGAACTTTTGATAAAATTTTAGTTTTGGATAGAATTTGTCCCTAAATTCCAAAATATAGTTTTTTGGTAAAACTTAGGCCTATTGGGACTTAAAATTATTTTGGACATTTTCACATTTTTAGATGTATTTTTCACATGTTTTGTTGTAATTTTTAGTGATTTTGTAAAATATCTTTTTGATAAGTCTTGCTTGAAGGAATTTCCGTCATCCCTTGTAAAGTTTGGTTTGGACACAAACCGGTTTCAGCAATGTGCCAAATTCATTGTAATTTTTTCGTCCTGATAAGATTTACATCTTTGCTTTGACATTAATATGAATTAAAAAAAAACAAAAAAACAAAACCAAAGCCATAATAATTGTTCTATTGTTAATCATACACATATAATTAAGTTGCCTTTGGCATTGGGCCGAACATCGGGAATAAGAGTATCCTGGACCTCGTTGGGAAAACGTTAGCGCTGCTCAGATGCCGATGAAACGCATGAGTAGAAGAAAGGTAGTCGAGAGGCTGGATCGGACACTTATTACGGAAGGCATTACACACAATGAGTGTATGGAGAACGACATCAGCACTTTTACTGATGGTTCTCTTATGAGTGGCAGGGCAGGAGTAGGTGTATTCTCAGTTGAACTGAACTTGTCCTGTAGTCTGTGTCTGGGGAGGTACGTGTCAGTTTACCAGGCAGAACTGCTTGGGTTGCTGCATGCGTTGGATCACTTGCTTGAAAGCCGAGTGCTTGGGAAAAGGATTCTCATTGCACTTGACAATCAGTCAGTTATAAAACGCGTGAGGCAAGTGAACGTATATGCCAAACTGGTGCTGGAATGTGTTCTGAAACTGAAGAGATGTGCCTCGATGAATGAGGTGACGTTGATGTGGGTTAAGGGATACATAGGCACAGCTGGAAATGAAGCAGCAGACGAACTAGCAAAAAGGGGATCTGATGTGGATTTCTGTGGACCAGAACCCAGGGTTGCCCTGGGGAATGGCCTAGTGCGAGCTAAAGTTCTTCAATGGGTAAACTCATTACACCTGAATAGATGGAGGCAGAATACCACATGTAGACAGGCTAGAATGGTGCTCAAAGAGCCCCGCGGCAGGAAGGCCAGCAAGGTGCTCGGGTATAATAGGGCTACTTTAGGCTGGATCACTGCGTTAGTGACAAGACACGGAAACTTCAAGTACCATCTGGCTAAGATGAAAGTCGTAGAAGATGATACTTGCAGACTATGCCTGAAAGAGGCTGAGACGGTAGCGCACATTGTGTGTGAATGTCCAGCACTGGCTAGCATAAGACTTAAGACCACGGGCAGACACTTGTTAAATGTGAATGCCATGGGGGAACTAAGTCTTAGAGAAATGCTAGCAATTACAGAAGACTCCGCGATGAGGAAGAGTGTCGACAGTTACCAGTCGACAGTCTGAAATCACTTTAGTCAAGAGTAAAGGCTAGGACAAGCACGAGACTCAATTGAAAGTAAGGTGGTTGTGATTACGGATCGGTTCCCTGAAATCAATTTGAGGAGCGAAATGGGGGTCAAAAAGGGAGCCAGAAAGCAAGTGGTCTGCTTCGATATCCCCCATACATTAATAATAATAATAATAATAATCCTTTGACATGTTTTATAATGATAATATTTCCTTCCAACCTTGATCAAATATTCGAAATTGATAGCAGCACCCTTATGAATCATTTTGTTACGTTTTTTTGCTTAAAAACAAATTCAGAATATTTTTTTTATACATTCATAGCTAAATGCTTAAATGTTTATATCTTTAAAATATGGTTGAATCAGTGTCTCTATGTTAGAACTTGCAATATTTAGATAAAAACATTTTTATACTTAAGAATTTCTTAATAAGTTTTTAGTACGCGCTCTTCAAAAAACTAATCACAAAAATTTAATAGAAAAACGTGTTTAAAAAATATTAAAGGACTCAAGAGAAGCACAAAACAGGAGAATAGAGAGAAACGACTTGTATTAAACGAAAAACAAATATTTTACAAAAGGGTGGTTTTGTTACACAAATAAAAATTAAAGATGAAAAATAAACTGCGGATGACAGTGAGATGTTTTTTTGTAGTTTTTGTTAAAATGAAATTCCCGGCATTTGGCCGTCAATGAAGTGGCCCGATTTCCTAATTTGTTTGGCAATATTTTGCGCTGCATTGTAATGCCAATTACTCCAGGCCTATTTTGTTAATTAATTTCAGATACTCACACAGAAAATATTCCGGCAGTAATAAATCACTTGATCTGGAATACCAATGTCCCAATGCCACATGTCTATATATATCGACTGTATATTGCACCATAACCATAGTTCTCCTGTCTGAAGGTGATTTTTAAATTATTTTTGCAGAATGTTTTTTATTATTTTTCTTTGGCGGTCGTCATAAATTTTAATATTCTTGCCGGGTCTACAAATTGTTTCAAATTTTCCTTTCAACAAAGTCGCTTCAAATGTTAACCATCTAAATAATACCCTTTAAATATTTCCCTAAATAAATTATCAAAGTATTACTGCATGCATCACATAGATTAGAGAAGTTCCATACTAAACCTTAACTTCTTCCCTTTTTTACTTATTATTCGTTTTGATTAAATTCCCTTTTTTTCTAGTTCAAAGTTTCAGCACGATATTTTTTAAATCTTCTTTTAATACGTAAAGTATGTTGGACGGCATTAGTGTTTTATTTTCCATCACTTTTAAGTGATAGTTGCACATCATTTAAACTTAAAGCTTGATAGGTGACGCCTTAATGTAGACAAGTGAAGGAGATGTTTTGCTTTTTAGTGGGGAGTCTAATTTACAAAAGAGAAGATTCATTAAGTTGACACAAAAATTATAAAATTACCAAAAATATTAAGTTGTTTTATATTTTTAGAGAATCCTTACATAATTGTTAATTATCCTAACAATTTCAGAAAGTGACACTTTGCTAGTCCCCAGTAGTCAGTCGTCTGGTCACTAACTACTAATTAAAGGTGCAATAAAGCAAAACATTTTAAGATTTCGTAAAGTGTACTAAAATTAGATATAGAATACGACCTGAAGGCTTCCCATGTATTTTAGTTAAGAAATAAACAAATTGCTAATCAAAAACAAGATCAATAATTAGCGGCCTAAAAGTGTAGCCACAGATAGCATTTAGGCAGTTATGTGACACTTCTACCTTTTATAAGCAAATCTGCAGTAACCAGATCCTTTAAAAACTTACTGGCAAAATTAATTCTATATTTTAAACAAAAATTTTAATGTCTTTTGCGAAAAAATTAAATTAATTAAAAATCATATAAAGCCGCAAAATATGCTACATTAATATAAATATATTTTAATACACAGCCATGTATAACACCGGCATAATTAAATATGTTTACTACTGCTCGCACTTCGTTACCACTATTATAATAAGCAGTGGCAGTTAATTATAAAAATAAATAATTAAAATAATTAAAAAAAACGTTTTTAATAATAAATAAATATTTTAAATGAGACGCTTTTTTATCGCTTCTATTTTGTAACATGGTTTTGTCGTCCGCAGAGGCAATTCAGTCGAGTCTGTTATTTTACTCAGGGATCCACAAAGCTTAAGTAAATAACAATACGTTTATACGCCCTTTCTAACGTGTGGACAATAATTAAATATCTTACGACAGAATAGCTATGATAACCAAGAATCGTTGGGCTGGCAGTTGCAGGTTAGGAGGATCAGTTCAGCGCACAGGTCTGGGTATTCAGCCTGGGTTAGTCAATGCTGATTTAGGATTCATGCTTCATCATTTCGGGTATCTCAGCATAAAATATCTTAAAGAACTGATTCTTGATTTGATATTCCGACAGGGTGTTTTGATGTAGAAAAAAAAAATCTACATCTTAAACAACAGTCAGCCGAAGACGCTGTGAAAACAGTGAGGTGAAGGACGATGCGAGTAGCGTACAACTAACGTCGTCGCTGTGAGAACAGTACGCCGAAGCCGCTGCTGTGAGGAAAATCAACCGAATCCGTTGTGAGAAGAGCCAACCGAATTCGATCTGATAATAGAAAAAATGTATCCTCAATATCCCAACTATGTCGCAGTATTGCTTAAACAAATTCAACTTTTTTTACTTTCGTAAAATTAGTCGGCTCTTCAATTATGAAAATATAATTTCCTAGACATGAGTTGCATGTTCTCATCATTTATGAACACCATTTCTATTGCTCAACTTATATTAGTCATAGTTTTTTAAACATAAACCTACTGAGAGTTGTATCATATATATTACTCAGTTGGTGTTTATTACAAAAAAAGTATGAATGCGGCTTAGAGTTACCTACAGTATGAATGTAACGTGAAAATAATACAATATTTTATTTCCATGTTAGAAGTTATAAATGAATTAAAATATAAAACTAAAAAAGTTATAACAGCTAGTAATATTATAAAGTGATAAAAAAGTTTTAATAAATAAATTTATTTGGTTAAAAAGTTGTAAAAACTTAGAAAGCTGAAAAAGTTGTAGAGTTATCAATTTACAATTCTAAAAGTTATAAAGTTGTAAAGTTATAAAATTATAAATTTTAGAAAGTTAAGTTGTAACATAACGAACTTAAAAAGTTAAAAAGTCATAAAGTTATACACTTTTGAAGGTCTTAAGTTATAAAGTTGTAAAATTTTAAAGCTATTCAAAACTTCAAATGTTTTTTAATAACAACAAAAGGATATTGCTGCTATAAACAACCGCTCATAATTTAGCTTCCTATTTAAAAACAAAAGCTGCATGACGAATCACGACGAAACCAAAAATGACTGTGAAATTTTAACCTCAAGAACTTGAACAAAATTCCTAGAAAAAATATAACAGACAAAAAAACATTGCACAAAAAGTTTTATAAATTTACCACGGTCTTGGTTTGAAACCAAACAACAGTATCTTTACACATCTTTACTCTAAAATATTGGGACAATAACACAATATTACATTATAACATCGCTTGTGAATACGACAATTGTTTAAGGAAAAATCATTTTGTTTCAACAAATTGTTGTTTACAAAGAAAATTCAAAACATTCATATTTATCCTGCTCTTAATTAAAGGCTAAAAGTATGCTATAGTTTTTTTATGCGTTCCGAAAGAACTAGTCATTGCTCAATATTATTTCTTCCTACATAATATTTCAAACATTGTAATTAATCTCCAGTTAATAATGTCATAATCCTTTTGCAACATTTTGTGAATTTATTGTAATCCAAAGAACTGTGTAGTCTAATTTGGAGCATAATTTTCTAGTTTAAAAGAGTAATCAAAAAATTTGTTTCTTCTTCAAACATGAATAAAATACAATTTCAGTTCTAGATTTTAACAAACAAAAAAAACTTTTATTCTAAAAAACCCATATGCTGTGACTTTTAGAGCAATGTTTGGTTGTGCGACTTTCGAGAACTAATTTAAAATTCATGCTTAAGTTTACACTAGCATCAGCCATTGTTAGCAATTCTCGCTAAATATGAATAACTGTTTTATGATTTTCCCCTACAATTACACACACAAACAAGGCTACGCAAATACATACATACACATATATATATATGGGGACGTGATGTTCTCTATCTCTTGGTTATGTTTGGAAAGAACTAAATAGCAATTGTTAATTTTAGTTTCGAAAAATAGGCAACAAAAATTGAATCCCAATTTAGTTTAAAAAATTATCCCGCTTGTACCTATGACACACATATGCATGTATGTGTATGTGACTTCTAATAATATTGTATTGTCTTGAAACATTTGAATAATTTTTTCTTAAATTCACATTTTATTGTTGCAACTTTCATTTGACTTTAATTTGAACGTACTTTTTTCCATTTTTTAGCCTTGATGTCTTCGCTTAAATGTTGTGTTGTTAAAAGTAGTGTAGAAAGACTTTTAAAAAACCTCGTATCACATATTTTATTAAATCGATTCTCAATGCAATTCGGTTTCTACTATTAAGCCTGTGACGTACCCATACCTGAGTACCTATATTAAGCCGTGCATTTATTTGAACATGTCCTCCTTCCTGGGGAGAAGCAAAGAAGCTATTTGAAATATCAACCTTTCTTTGGGTCAAGGGCCCCCTTGCAAAGCAATGGCTGGCCTCTTCTAGCTGAAAGTACGACATCTCTAATAAGAAACTCACAATCAATTTTTGGCCCTAGAAGTGACACTGGGAAGGGAATTCAAAATAAAATCAAATATTAAAATTGCATTGTAGTCTACGACAGAGATAATCCAAGTCGCAGTTACAACAGTACCCAAGATTACAGAGACAGAGTGGTCCGATCTAGAAAGTTGCGGCAGAAGAAAGATATTGCTAAATATTTTGCTATCAAGTTTTCTTTTATCTACGACTTAAAATTCTTTTTGTTTTGCCTCCTTCCGTTTTGTTGTTGTGTTAGGAGTAACTTGTATAAAGTTTTACTACTTATTTTTCATTATGGTAGGGTTTGTTAGAAATAAAATCTCTCAAAACTTCAAAATTCCTTTCAAAATAATAAGTAGGGTGATCGACGAAACTATTCGTTCGATTATTCGACCAATTATTTAACTAGTTTCGGACTTAGAGCGGCTGTATTTTTTTTAAATTGCGATTTTTCGAATGTCGAATAACCCGGTTTTTTGAATTTGAAAACCCGGTTTTCGGTTTTTTCTTTTATTATTTTTTAACTTGACTAAAACTTATACTACAAGTTCTCTGCACTCAGTGTAAAGGCTTTTTATATTTTCTAGTATTTTAGTGAATTTTATTTATCAGAGTCAGCACCAGTGCCACCAATATCACCTTGTACAATAGAATGTTAGTGATTTGAATAAGGGGAAGAAATTGATTTTCAAAGCTGTAATTTTAAGATTTATATGCTCTAAGTCATATTACTGTACGTTTGAAGAACTGCTGACTCTTAACACAAGTTCGCCGACACCAGCAGCCTATATAGTGACCCACATTAAGAGCATATCACGGTGCTGCGATTAGCCTGTGGTTAGAATGAAGTTCTCTTGTACAGGGTGACCGCCGGCGAGGTATACTACTTTGTTTGTTTATAATTTTTGATTAAATGAAAGAGAATGAATCGTATATTGATAAATGTTTTATTTAATGTCGGCAATTATGTATGGAATACAATATCAGACAAATGTCCGCCTTTGTTAGCCTCACAAATGCGAGTCCTTTTGAACACATTTTTCTTTACATTCTCACACATTTCACGCGGTATTTCATTAATTTCATCACGAATATTTTGTTTGAGTTGTTCCAGTGTTTCCAGTGCATAAACCTTGCTTTCCAGATATCCCCACAAAAAAGAAGTCCGGGGTAGTCAAACCAGACGACTGTGGAGGCCAATAAACATCACCATTCCTTGAAATAACTTGTTGTGGAAAGAGGTCTCGCAGTAATTCCATTGCAATCCTGGCTATATGCGATGTGGCACCGTCTTGTTAAAACCACATGGTAGTCAAGCCCAAAGCATGCACGTGTGGCGTTAAAAAGTTTTCAATCATATCACGATATCGCTTCCCAATCGACAGATATAATTAAGCCGTTTTCAGTTTCAAAGAAGTCAGGTCTAATGATTCCTCCTGACCAAATTGCACACCAGACTGTCACTTTTAATGGATGCAAAGGTAACTGATGAATAATTTGAGGGTTTTTCTTTGCCCAGAACCGACTATTCTATTTATTCACATTCATGAAAATGTGCCTCGCCACTCATTATGCTTTTTTCATGAAAATCGGGGTTGTCATGGGCGAGCTGTAGCATTCTATTGGCATATGTACGGCGGCGTAAATGGTCTTCTGGAAGAAGCTCTTGTGTCAACTCAATCTTAAATGGAAACAAATGCAAATCTTTGCGCAAAATTGTGGCCAAAGTTGTTCTTTGAAGACCAAGCTCCTGAGAACGGTGTCGAATTGAGGTTGAAGTATTTCTTGAACAGCAGTAATGTTTTCAGCCGATCTTGCTGTACGTTGTGGTCCATGCTTGGGCCTATCAGATACAGTCACTCTTTCTTCATCATTCACTACACGATAAATAGTGCGTCTTGTTGGCACGTTGTTTTTCCCAAAAATTTCACGTAACGTTCTCATCGTCACAGTAATCGATGATTGATTTTGATAAAATGTTTTAACGATTATTCGAATATTTTTCCATAATAAATTTGCCACGTCTCTACTTAACGACTGCCAAATATGAACTGTCAAGACTAATGTTTACCAAAATGGCGGCAAAACAAAGTAGTATGTCTTTCCGGCGGACACCCTCGCAAGCAATATTAATTTTAAACGTCTTTCATCACCTCAAACGACAGTGACTTTTGTCCAGCACAAACATAAGCAATGTTTATTTTTTGTTAATTATTTTTAAGCAAGTCAATCTGAAATCATTTTTTTGAAACATTAAACTTACACAAATAGACAAATAGCAGTTTTTAAATCTTTAAATAACAAGATGACGGTGACTTTTGCACATGTGTGTACTTAAACCACCAAAAATAAACAAATGCTAAATTTTTTTTAAAAGAATTATAAAAACCGAAATCGGAATTTAAAAATTTTAAGTATTCGAATTATTCGAAAACTGGTTAATGGAAAATATCGAATAATCGATCAACCTACTACTAACCGCTTGAGCTAATTTGCCAGCAGAAATATGAAAGAAAACCTCAATCAATTTCATTTGTAGAATAAACAAAGGCCAACATCTACTTTAATTTATATTCGTATTTTCATTTGCTAATATCATGTGTACCTTTGCCAATAAACAATGCAAAGCAAATTTCAGTTTTGTAAAGCTTTTCAAAGATTTCATATAATTAAATTGTATGACCTAAAAACTAGCCTTTTGTTTATGGCAGCAAAATGGCTGTAATTGTGTAAGTTAAAACAAAAAGTTGCAACAAAAAAATAATAAACAACTAAGAAAGCTACATTCGGCTGTACCGAATCTTATATATCCTTCAGAAAACTATGAACAGATTTTAGGCGTTGCAAAGGATTGGTTTTTTAAAATTACATAAAATTTAGAGTTTTCAGCCTATGGGTAAATGTTGTCGTTAGATTCCAAATAAGCTACCGTTTGTTTTGGGCTCCTTGTTTGTGAATTTTAAGTTCTGTTAAAGTTGCTACGGTTTTCATAACATACTAGATACTGGTTTATTTTGTAATTTTTTATGGTAAAATTTCGATTTTGTATAGAATTTTTTTTTTTTTTTTTAGAAATTGTATCTTTTATTCCAGTTTTTCTATTTAATAGTAAATACGACTGTGGACAAAAAATAGTAAGACTTTTTAATTTAAATTTCGCGCGTAAATCCATTCGTCGTTTTTTCCTACGTTGGTATAACTGTCAGTGATATCTGTGCCAAATATCACATCAAAGTAATCATTAGTGCTTAGTATACGCTTGTCTTTCTGAAGTACAGCAAGTGCATTCGGCGAATTTTGCAATGAGTGAAATTATTCAACGAAGAAGTCCCATTAAATTTTGTGTGCGGAATGAAATTTCTGGTGCCGAAACGTTCAGAATGTTGCAAAAGAGGCCTTCGGTGATAATTGCGTGTCGCGAGTAAGTGTGTTTGATCGGTACAAATTATTCAAAGAGGGTCGAGAACGCGTTGACGACGAACCACGTCCAGGACGGCCATCAACAACAACTGATGATCAACACGACAATAAAATCAAGGAATTGGTGTTCTAAAATCGACGATTAACAGTCAGAGACCTTACTGATATATACTGGAATGTCGGAGGGATCAGTGAAAACCATTTTAAAAGATCATTTGGGCCTTAGAAAAGTGAAATCACGATTGGTTTCAAAATCACTCGATTTTCTTGAAAAACAGCGTCGCGTTGACGTCTGTCAAACAATGCTTTCCGACTACCAGGATGTCATTAAACGCATTAAAACTGGCGACGAGTCTTGGATCTACGCTTACGATCCGGAAACAGACGATCAATCAGCCGAATATCGAGCCAAAGGTGAACCGAAGCCGAAAAAACCACATCAAAGCAGGTCAAAAAACAAGATCTTGTTGACAGTTTTCTTCGATCATCGAGGTGTGATGCACTCCGAATTCCTTCTGACCGACCAAACTGTAAACAAGGAATACTATTTGAGTGTTATGCGCTGTTTGCGCGAAGCTATTCATAAAAAGAGGCAGGAATTATGCGCCGACAACTCTTGGTTTTTGCACCACGATAATGCACCGTCGCATACCGAATTGATTCTTCGCGAGTTTTTCGCCAAAAATTCCATCAATATCGTTCCACAACCACCGTATTCGCCTGATTTAGCTCCGTGACTTCTGGCTGTTCAGCAAACTGAAGCGACAGCTCCGGGGAGTCAATTTGAGTCAATTGAAGACATTAAACATGAATCGCTACGCGCATTGAAGGCTATTTCGGAAATTGACTTTAACAACTGTTACGAGGGTTGGAAAAAAACGTTGGCATAAGTGTATTGCAGCTGTTGGGGAATTACTTTGAGGGGGACGAAATAGATTTGGCAGAATAAATAAAGAAATTTAAAATTATGAACAAAGTCTTACTATTTTTTGCCCACAGTAGTTAAACAAATTGTGGTGAATTTACAATTTTAGCAAAATTTAAAATTCTTGTGCAGCTTCAGTTTTTTTAAAATCTAGATTTATAAGAAAATTATAATATTTTTGTGCTTCAAAATTTTTGAAGTTTGGTTTTGTGGTGATTTACCAAATTATGCTAAAGTTACGTTTTTATCATTTTTCAGATTAATTGAGATTTTTGAAAAAATTTATAATTTTTAAATATTTTGCTGAATTTTAAGGATTTTTGATGGAAATTTACCACCTGCGATGAATTTTTAATTTTTGTTTTAATATATTTTTAAACATCGATTTTGTTAAAATGTGGATGTTTTTAATAAAATATAGATTTTTTGTAATTTTTTAGGTTTTCGTTAAATTACAAAACTGTGGGACGAAAAAAAAATTTTAATTTTTATTTTATTCTTATTCGTAAAATTTCGCTTCATCATCATGGCATTTTGGTTTTGTGAAAATTTATTTTTACTTCAGTATTCGGTTTTGTAGTGAATTTCAAAATTTCTGGTGAATTTAAAATGTAGGCAAAATTTCGAGTTTTTTTTTGAAATTTTTTTTATAAAATTTCTCTTCCTTAAAGTTTAGATTTTTCGCAAAATTATTTAATAAAATTAATAGTATTTTTAATGTAAATTTTTTGAACGATAGTTTGGTTTTTTGGTGAATTCCCAAATAATGGTAAAATTTAGTTTTTTATATTTTCAGATTAATTGAGATTTTTATAAAATTTATATTTAAATATTTTTGTGAATTTTGAGTTTTTCGAAGATTTACAATGTTTTTTTAAAACCCATTTTGTTAAAATTTCGATGTTTTTACTAAAATATAGATTTTGTTTGATTTAGAATTTTGTGGTGAATATTCAAAAGTTGGTGACTTCGTTTTTGTTTTTTTTTTCCTTGATAAATTTCGGCTTTTCATTGAATTTTGTTTTTTTATAAAAAACTTATTTTTCCTGTATTTCGATTTTGTGGTTAATTTAAAACTTTTGCAAAATTTCGAATTTTTCAAAATTTTTTCGTAAAATTTCGCTTTTTGTAGAAATTCGGTTATTTTTTGTTCATTTGCTAAATTTTTAGGTTTTTTTTTAAAAGGTGTTATTTGGTTTAACGTAGGCTATCTAAGGGTCTCGGAATGATAATTTTAGTATGGGGACTATAAAGCAAATTTGATAAGCGCAAAAGTGAAAATACTGAAGAGCTTTTAGCCCATGTCTCAGGAACTTGTGGACCTATATGGCTGATTCCAAATAACGAAAAAACTCACCGATCAAGTTGTTTAAGTTTCGAGATCCTGGATTGTTTAGTGGCGCCAGAAAGTTGATTTCAGCATCGGACAGATGGCCATACTGACATCATTAATTGAGCTTTCCTACCTATAAGGATCCATAATATGTGTACTTTCTTGGGTCGGAAACGAATAGTTTAGAAATTACAACCGGAATGATAAAACTATAGAAACTTTTTCCAATTTTGTCAAGGGTATAAAAAGTCAGTATGAATGCATTTGAGTATTTTGATTTTTCTTGCTCCCAAGTATATGCTACATACAAACGAAATTGTATTCTTTGCATATTGTTAGGCAGCCAACAAGTTAATCAAATTAAAAACCTTAGCATATTTTCAGGTTAAGTATGACAAAACGAAGAGTTTCTAAAAATTTTCTTTTAAGCTTCGAAAGTTTTTATTACAAAAACGAAATACTGCTTAGAAATTTTTGATTATTTCCCAAATATGCAGCTGCATATATCCTAACAATTAAAATAACTTTACTAAAATATTTCAACTAAGCCAAAAAATATCCTCAAAGGAAAAGGCAGGAATACGCCTATAAAATATTTATTTACTATTATTGTTTTTTTTAATGGTAAAAATTTCTTGATGAGCATTGACTGACAGTAAAATTCAATTAGTATTAAGCTAAGGATTTTTTTCCTCCAACTCCATCATTGATAAGCTCGAAAGAAGCAAACATAGACCACTGCTTTTTTCATTCCATGTTTAAGATTTTATAAAATTTCCAGCAATAAGATTCTTAAACTACAAAGAACTTAATTTTATTTCGCAAAATCTCACAGCGCTAGTACCAAACAGTTTTCCTTCAGTTTATTTCTTGCAAATAGAGGTAAATTTCGTAAACAATTTTTAAAAATAAAGCGCACAGTTGGGAAGAACCAATTAACTAAATTAGATACAGATTTTCGGAACGAGTTTCCGTTTCCGTCATCCGTTTGGTAGGAGTCAAGCCGGTTTCCGCTGTGCGGCATCTTCAATGACGTTTTTCAATCTGAGAAGTTTCTAACAATTCGTTGGTTTTTTATTGTTTGTCAAGTATTAATTTGTCATGTGAGCTGGTAGCAGGTAAACCTCGTTTATCGCGTAGCTATGTGTCAGGTGTGAACAGGTAGCAGATAAAGCTCGTATGTCGGGTGTGTTTTGTAGGAATTAGTAGACGTTAGTGATTACTATTTTATTGCTTTGAATTGCATCAGAATTCGTATTTGCGAATAGTAGGTAAATGTTATAACCAGAGTTTATTTATTTCGGTTATCATGTAGCCATCTGTCAGGTGTGAACAGGTAGCAGGTAAAGCTTATAGACCGGGTGTTTTCCATTAATCCGAGGGATTTGCGTTACTGATTATTGTTTAATGGTTTTGTATTGTGTCAGAATTGGTATTTGCGGATGGCAGGTATATGTTATAGGCTGAGTTTGTTGTTTTAATTATTTATTGTATTTTTGTAGGGGTTGGAAGAAGTGGTCAATGGATTATGAATCTGTTTATTGTTTTGTTGCTTTGCATTATTTCATCCGTTATTTTTGTGGTGTGTTTTGTAGATTAATTTTAGAGTTTCGAATATAACGCCTGAATTGAAGTGTGTTTGTTCGTTTATGATGCGTCTATCAAATGCCTGCTATTTGTATATTACCATTACGTCCTTTACGCTGAGTGTGTAGTAGCTTTATGTGTCGCTGGTATGTGTCGCTCTGTAATATTCATCCTAGATTGCTTCTCGTTAAGAATACTTTATTTATGTTGTATTTCTTAGTAAAATTGGCTCTTTTGTGCGTTTCTTTTCCGGTGTATGCTAAAGTTTTCCAAGTTTTTCCTTCGTTTTCGTTGTTGTGTTCTCTGACCTTTTGAAAATCTTTTTTGACTTTGTCTACAGTGTCGTTCTTGTAACCGTTCTTTGCTGTTATGGTATACGAGGTCTGATCAAAAAATAACCGTTACCCCTTCAAAGTAATTCCCCTCAGATAAAATACACTTATGCCAGCGTTTTTTCCAATCCTCGAAACACTTCTTAAACGCGCTTTTTGGTATCGCCAGTTTTGATTTCTCTTTTATCCCCTCAATCGTAGCAAAATGCTTTCCTTTCATCGGTGTCTTCAGATTTGGGAAGAGGAAAAAGTTAGCGTGGGCCAAGTCCGGTGAGTACGGTGGTTGAGGCATGATAACGGTTTTGTTTTTGGCCAACAATTCACGCACAAGCATCGATGTGTGAGCTGGTGCGTTATCGTGGTGCAAAATCCATGATTGTTTTTTCCACAATTCTGTGCATTTCTGACGATATGTTTCGCACAAACGGCGCATAACTTCAAGTTAGTATTCCTTATTAACCGTAAGACCTTGTGGCAAAAATTCATGATGCACCACGCCATGGCAGTCGAAGAAAACAGTAAGCAAAACCTTCACATTTGACCGAACTTTACGTAATTTTTTCGGTCTTAGCTCTTATGGACGCTTCCATTGGGGTGATTGGGCTTTGGTATCAATGTCATAGCCATACACCCATGATTCGTCATCTGTTATGACCTTTTTGAGGAAATCAGAATCGTCGTTGACGATATTCAACAGCTCCTGAGCGATGTCCATGCAACGTTGTTTTTGCTCAAAATTGAGCAATTTTGGAACAATCTTCGCTGCCGCACGTTTCATGCCTAAAACATTCGTAAAAATTGCTTGGTATGAGCCGAACGATGTGCCAACATCATCAGCAACCTCTATGATAGTGATTCGACGATTATCCAAAATCATTTTTTTCACTGCTTCAATTGTGTTGTAGGCTTCTTTTGGAAGTCGTGTTCTCTCTGGTCCAGTTGTTAGTTGTCGGCTCGTGGCGTGCTTGTGTTATTGTAGGATTGGAACTATATGGAATTTTTTTACATTTCGTTTTTAATAACGTTTAAAATTTGTCTCTGCCTTAATTTATTTCATCCTTTAATTATGCAACAATTAATTGTGCCTCTGTTATTTTATATCCCCAGTTATTTAATTGAGTGTGTAAGTTAATTTGAATTAAAAATAGAAGCAATAGCAAAAAAACTCACTTATACAAATGATGGATATAAATTCAACATCATGTGTAAAATTCAATCACCATTATATGAGATAAAAAAAGGACGTCAGAGTTAAAAAATTAGGGTGGGGTAGGGGTGGGGAATATGTATGTTAGCAGTTGTGTAACCCTGAATTTATAGAACTAAAAACGCAATATAAAATAAAAACAGCCTGCAAAAATAAAAAGTATATTGAATTGTAATGGAAATAAACAACCGTACAAAACAATCTACAAATTTTAACATTGCCAACACGTGTATTCAGAACAGAAATATCGATTTGCGCCTGCAGCAAACTTAACAATGTATTTTTCACTCCACTTTGATTTTTTTTAAAGCGATTTCAGGCTTATTTTTGGGATCTTCTGCTACATAAATGGTCATTAAATTAATTTAAATTAATTATTAAAATTTCTGATTTCACAATTCTATTTCGTTGTTGTGTTTTTTGTTTTCTTACTTTTTCGTTTATTCCTACAATTTTTTTACAAAAATTTATTATTCAAATTAAATGTTTCTGAAATTGATTAAATTTCTCGAATTGCTTAATTAAACAACGTATGTGTTAGTGATTATTGTGGTATGAACCATATTACAGATGTGTATTTTTTGCTAGACTTGTGCGACTTTTTAATATTAATTTTTATTCCAAACGATTTTTTTTCGGAATTTTAATGGATCTTGTATTTAATCTTTAGTAAAGGCGATTTGTTAGATTTTAGCGTTTTTTTTTAATTTTAGTGATTTTTTTCTATTTAAACGATTTTTTCATCTTTTAGTGATTTTTTATCGTAGAGAGTTTTTTCTATTTTTGGTTTTTAAATTTAGCGATTTTTATTGGTTTAAGAGTCTTTCGAGGCATCCTATAATATTTTGTAATTTTGATTTTATTGCCTTAATGCTACTATTGTAGCGTTTTTTTTTTTGTTTTGTTATTTAAATCTCTGTTGGCTATTTTGCAAATATTAGCTGATATCGAAGTCTTACTGGCTTTCACCTAATTTTAAATGCTATTCTTCACAGAAATCTCTTCTGCTTGCATCTAAGTGGCTTGAGGGTACTTTTCAGTCTAGACGTTGTTTCCAGTTGGCCGCTTTTTTAGGGGTTTAGCGATTTTTTTTTGTCTTTAGATTTTGCTCATATCTGAATTTTCCGAATATTTGCCATTACTGCTTTTTAGGCGTTTTTTATGGGCATTTAATTCGTCTTTGAATTTTTAGTAATATCTTTTAGTGGTTTTTATTTAAAGAGCTTTCCGTTGCTTAAGTTTTTTCACAATCGACTTTTAGGGATTTTCGTTTTAACGTTTTTGCTTTGAACCAATTTTCTAATCAAATTTATTTTTATATTTCCCGTTATTTTTGACTAAAGATTGAGGTACTGTTTTTTTTGAGATTTTTTGATTGCTGATTTTGATCATTCTTTTTCTTCATAAAAGCGATTTTTTCACTTAGACGACTTCATCGCATTATTTTTTGCGATTTCGCGTTCTTAGTTATTTAATAGTCTATAGACGCAAATGAAAAACGCACTGCTGCTGTTGGAGGAAATCCCTTTTGCACTCTGCTATATCTATCTACTTCTTTTGTTTTTGTTTACAAAAACATAAAAACCGTAAACCAATACAAATCGTCATAACCATCTGTTCCGTGTCCATACATTTTCATGTTTCATTGAAAAAAAAATAAATAAAAATTATTTCTTATTTTTCAATCCATGATTTTAAATAAATATTTATTTATTCTATGTTCAATTTTGGAAATAATAAAATAAAATTTTATTTTCCATTTTTCGTTTGTTGAAATTCCGCTAAAACGTCATTATTGTTAATGGAAGGAACTTTAATAAAACTTAATGTCCATATAAATTATAAATATTTTGCACAATTTCACAAATTTAATTTTAAAAAATATTTATACTCTTAACAAAATTGAAAAGGGTTTATGTAGGTTTGGCATTTCGTTTGTAATTTCTGCAAATATTTAATTTTCAGACAAAACAAAGTATATATATTGTGGATCGTTATAAATAGGGAAGTTCAATGAACGATGTCCGTATGTCTGCTGTCGAAATCAACTTTCTGACGGCACTAGACAACCTAGAATCTTGGCAATTTAAACCCTTGACTTGTGAGTTTGGCGAATTATCGCTATTTGCAACCACCTATAGCCAAGGCCCCGAGATATGGGTTAAAAACGGGGTTCTAGGTTTTTTTGGTATTTTCATTCTTGCAATGATTCTTTAATACACAAGCCCATAAAATTCGCCAATTTTCTATAAAGTCTCCTTATAGAAATTATCATTCCAATGCCTAAAGGTAACCTACGGACCTAAATATTGGATAAAATTAAAATTTTTTCAAAGAATCCTCAAAACTTCAAAAACTAACAAAGAAAACCGAATTCCTCCAATAATCAAAATTCCACCAACAAATTTCAACAAATTAAAAATTTTGCCTAAATTTGAAATTTACCACAAAATTAAAAAACTGGAATCAACTTTTTTTTAAATCTAAATTCAAATAAAAACAGAAAATTTACGGAAAAAAGTCGCAAACTTTTGAATATTCACCACAAAAACTTTTACCACAATTTTGTAATTTCGCCGAAAATCGATGTTTAACAACATATAAAAATAAAATCAGAAATTTAAAAAAAAAAGTCACCAAAAAATTTAAAGTTGCTCAAATATTTGAAAATCAAAAAAATCGAAACTTTTCAAAATTTTTAATTCACCAGAAAATTTCAAATTCAATACAAAATCGAAAAACTGGAACAAAAAAAATATATTTGCTACAAAATCAATACTTAATAAAAACCTGAAATTTTCCAAAAATATCACTAAAACCGAAGTTCGCAAAATTTTAGAATTTCACCACTAAAACTGAAACTTAACCAAATACTGCAAATTCACCAAAAAGCGCAAAATTCCAAAAAAAAAAAAAAATTAATTTTATGAAAACTTCAAATTTACACAGCTTTAATTTCATCGCAAATCAGGACATCACAAAAATTTTAAAAATTCACCAAACAATTTTAATATTATAAAAACGCTAAATTTAAACCTGTTTTAGAAACTTATTCAAATATGAAAATTCTTCACAAAACGAAACTATGGCCGAAAAAGTTTTAAATTAACAAAATAACCAAACTCTCCAAACAGCTAATATTAGAGGAAACCGAAATTGCACTAAAAACGACGAAAACCCTTAAATTTGACAAAATTCTACATTCACCAAAACTTCGAAAATTCACCACAAAATCGAAAAATTAAAATAAAAGAAATCCAAAAATAACAGGAAAACCAAAATTCACAAAATTTTAAAATTTAAATTTCACCAAAATCTTGCAATTTCACCTATTCTTCTCTTATCTACAAATTCATTAAAAAATCTCGAATTTATTTAAAGTTTATAGCCATTCAGAAAAAAGAAAAAAACCAACCGACCGAGAATGCTTTTATTAAGAAAAAATGGAGGCCAAAATTAAATATCGCAAACAATCCTTTGCACCGCGAAAAATTCGTAGTTCAGTTTTAGTTTTTAGATTCTGCACAGCAAAATACAGCTTTCTTATTTGTTCTAGACTATTTCTGCTAGATCCCCTTGATTTTTCTTAAGTAATTTTTTTTCTTGAAATTATTGTTGTTATTTTTATTAAGGCACAAGTTTTTATTCCGAAAAATATCGCTTTTGATTTTGTTTTTTTAGCTGCTGACATGTGAAGAGGAAAAAATAGAATGTAATGAAATGAATAATTCAAGTGCGTACAAAACAATTTCCGTTTCCTGTTTAAGTTTCCATATGACTTGAATGTTCATATTGGAAAAAATATCATTATAGAGTTTTCATTAAATAAATATATAAAAAACAACAACAATAAAAAAGAGATTTTTATGTGTAGGAATAACATTAAATAAATTTCTAATAAAACTTATTTTTAAACATTAAACGAACTGATGAAGAATTAACTTTATTTCAATAGCCAGCAATGTTACAATAAATCTAATTCCCCCCTTGGTATCCTATTTAGCAAGTATGTTTCGTAACCAAAGTCTTTGCACTAAATTGTCATGACGCTAACCATTTAAATAAATAATAAACAATCAATTGTAATGATGACAATGCAAATTACTTGCAGTAATGTGAAAACCGGACACAGTCTCACTAAGAAAATACCCTGTCGTTCTGAAGGGTAAAAATTCTCATTTAGAAAAATATTAATAAAAAACTATGGATTCCCAAAATAGTTTTAGCAAACACAAGCGTTGTTTTACAAATTTGCTTCAATTAAACTAAAAGTGCAGTTAAACTAAATCAAAATTGAGCTGAAATGAAACTAGAAACGTGCTGGAATTGAAACTGAAGAGGCATCAAACTGGAAATTCACTACAAGGTATCCGCCGGGAAGGCACTTATACTAATTTGTTTGTTACTAATTTTTGCTTAAATGAAAGAGAATGGATCGTATATTGATAAATGTTTTATTTAATGTCGGCAGTTATGTATGGAATACAATATCAAATAAATGTCCGCCTCTGTTAGCCTCACAAATGCGAGCCCTTTTGAACACATTTTTCATTACATTCTCACACATTTCACGCGGTATTTCATTAATTTCATCACGAATATTTTGTTTGAGTTGCTCCAGCGTTTCTGGTTTGTTTGCATAAATTTTGCTTTTCAGATATCCCCACAAAAAGAAGTCCGGAGCAGTCAAATCAAGCGACCGTGGAGGCCAATCAACATCACCATTCCTTGTAATAACTTGTTGTGGAAATAGGTCTCGCAGTAATTCCATTGTAATCCTGGTTGTATGCGATGTGGCACCGTCTTGTTAAAACCACATGTTAGTCAAGCCCAAAGCATGCAGTGCATGGCATTAACAAGTTTTCACTCATATCACGATATCGCTCCCCATTGACGGTTACCGTGACGCCGTTTTCAGTTCCAAAGATGTAACGTCCAATGATTCCTCCTGACCAAATTGCACACCAGACAGTCACTTTTAATGGACGCAAAGGTGACTGATGAATAATTTGAGAGTTTTCCATTGCCCAGAACTGACTATTCTGTTTATTCACATATCCATTAAAATGAAAATGTGCCTCGTCACTCATTATGATTTTTTCATGAAATTCGGGGTTGTCATGGGCGATGCAAATCTTTGTGCAAAATTGTGGCCAAAGTTGTTATTTGAAGACGAAGCTCTTGAGCACGGTGTCGAATTGAAGTTGATGGATTGTTTTGAACACTTTCTTGAACAGCAGTATCGTTTTCAGCCGATCTTGCAGTACGCTTGGGACTATCAGCTATAGTACCTTTCTCATCGTCACAGTGTTCGATGATTGATTTTGATAAAATGTTTTAATGATTAAAACACGTTGGTTTACCGAATATTTTTCCATAATAAATTTTCCACGTCTCTACTTCACGACTGCCAAATATGAACTATCAAGACTAATGTTTAGCAAAATGGCGGCAAAACACCCTGTAAAATTAAAATAAAGAGCCACCCATTTGTTACACTATCTTATTCATAACACCTATAGGCCGGTCTATTCTGAAGCTTCTCGACCGCGTACAAGAGAGGGCGAAAATGCTTATTCAAAGAAATTAGGAAACTTGTTCCTGATACTCAGATATATGTACGTTGAATTTGTTGAAATACTAAATATTAATTTTTGCGAAATTATGTCCCTTCAAAATTTAATCAAAAAATTTATTTTAGAACTTAAATTTTTATAATATCGTCTTTATTTTTCTTTAACTGTCCCCTATTGGACTAATATGTAGTCAGTCAGGAAACTCATTACTGTGCGTTATTTCAAGGACTGCTTTCATTGACCGCTTAATATGACATTCCCACCCCTCCCCCATCTCATATGTCGAATATGTCTGTTGTTACCCCAGTAATAATTGTATGCAGATGTTAATAGAATCCTACATATGACCATAACAACAACACAACCTCTGAAATACGAATAGTAGAATTCCATGCAATTATGTGTATGACATATTGACATATTTTTACGTATGTGTGCGTGTAGGTATGACATTATTTGTAAGCAAATAGAAGTAAGATGTAGACGTATAAAGGTAAACAGTACAGAAAAGCTAGTCATACGTTTGAGACTAGATGAGAACTGAACAAAAGAAGTTTCCATTACGGTTGGGAAAGTAAAGAAGTGAAATAAAAGAAGCTGTGTGTGAGGTATTAGCGAAGTTAATTTGTTATATTTGAAAGACCCGTCTATTAAATATTAGTCCCGGCGTCAAACATTCGCACAGATCCCAGAAGTCCAGTTTTCGACGACTTGCCGCATAAATTCGTCTAAATTTGTACAACAGCCTGGGTTATACTGGCTTTGAGTGTATCGATTGATATGGGAGGTTTTCGGCGCTTACAGGCCAAAATACCATTGCAAAAAGAGCCAAGTTGAAAAAAATGCGAAAACTAGAAATCTTATGCACGGTCCCGAATCGACAGCCTTGAGTGCTCGAGCCCACTTTCACGAACAGTGACGCTGTTCATTGATGTACAAGTGTTGAATAGTTGAAAAAGTTACCCGTCTTATAGTTGGCCACCATATGAGTGCCGTAGCAGAGTTTGCATCGACAAACACATATGGCATTTTCGTTTCTTAAATAAAATGTTGCACTGTTAAAGGGTACATGCATAACACACCCTTACTATTTGGAATTTTAAACAGATCATTAAGAGCAAAGACTTTTGGCATTATTAAGAACAAAATAGAAACATGTGGGCGCAAACATATTTCTAGCATAAAAAGGTGCAAAAAATGTAAACTTTTTTCCACAAACGAATATACCATTAATTTATATAAAACTTGTACCGTTTAAGCTTGCTGCTCAGTCATGTAACTTGCCACGACAATTTGGCATTAGTGGATGCATAACATAGAATATGGCCATCATGACTGGTTTTTATCTAAATAGATATTGGTTTTGGATGAATGTGATCCATTTGTCGACACGGTCGAACCGCATACAAAAAAAGTTGCACCGTTCCTTGGGCCTCGAAGGAAATATATTTCAAGGGCGGTTATAAAACACATAGTAACATATTTTTGCCACACCCCTAAATACAGCCCATTCTGTCGCCAATTTAAGTGCGATTACAACATATGGCAGGGCTATCCGAGAGTTTGCAAAAACTGTTTATTATAAGGGGAAAGATCCGAGCTAACAGAGGTCGAATGTGAAATTTGAAGTCCATGGAAAAAACCAACAAGCGACATTGAAGCCATTTTGATCGAACTAAAAATTGAGGCAAAATAAACATGAAAGTAAATAGGCTTTATTCAGGGGAGTTGCAAGACATTCTACTGAATCATCTAGTATCGTTATTAATATATAATTCGTCCTTAGAGGGGACTGGCGCAACTGTTTATTCGACTCACTTTGCTAATACAGGAAAAGAGGGTCTTATCTATAATATGAAACATTAAATTAAAAAAGTATATCACATCTCTAAGTATAAAAATTTTTTAAATAATTTCCCTGAGAAGCTTTAATTATTTCTTTTGTTATTTTAAATTAACAAAATCGTTTGATATTTCTCTCAGTCTTTTTGTGTGTGTGTGTGATTTTTTTTAACTCTCACATCTCTTTGAACCACCATTTTAGGTAAATAGTGAACAATAAATGTCATTAGCAAATATCTACCAGTCTGTTGCATGCACAAACATGCTCATAGAAAAGTAAACATTGTTAACAAATATGAGAACAGAAAGAAACAAAATAAAACTACAACATCAGCACGAAATTATGCCAACTTTAGGAAAAGTAATTCATATGTTTTCGAAACCACACACCATGTTTCGAAGTTTGTCTGTTTATTTATCTGTATCTGCGTCAGTAAAATATTAATAACAATGTTGTACAAATATGTTAACAAAAGGTAAAACTTTTACATGTTGATTTAAATAGATATTTTGACATGCAAGTGTGTGTGTCGGCCTTGTATCACATCTATTGAATGCATAAAAGGATACAAGTTGTAAATTTGGGGGTTTGAGTCTTAACATCTATTTAGTTGTCAAGTAAAATCGTTGCTTTGAAAGTAATTGCACCAAGATATTGTAACAGATTCCAATTTAGAAAGTTAGCCAGGTTATATAATTTCTTGATTTAAGCCCAACTTACGAAGAAAAATTATCAATTTTTTTTCCTCTAGCTATTGAAAACAACTACTATTTTGTACGTATTTTCCAGTTAAGGTAGGAAGCTGTTAATTTTCCGCTTGTTAATGTAGCTTCGCAACACATACATTTGTCCACAAGCTAAATTGCATACATACACACATACATTTACAAATGTCGGCAGAAAGTCAAGGATAACATATTTCTAATGATAAAAACGTACAAATATTCATGGAGGAGGTCAAGGCTAGAAAAGGGGAAATTTAATTCAAATGAAAAATAATTAAGAACACATATTTGCCACACCACGTTCACATACATAATTCATTTATTTTTATCCTAAATATTCATTCTTAAATATTTTTAATAAAATTTTCTATTTGCAAAGATTTCTTCACGTAAGCATATCATTTCGTGCCGTTTAGTAATTAATTTTGCGGCTTCAGCACTGAGGCGATTATGTTGAGATTCACCAAAAATTATTAACAAAAGTTTTTCTACGAAATACATTCATCAAAAAGTTTTTCATTTACAAAATGCTGTTCAGTATAATTTAAATACAAAAGAATTTTATCACTAAATAATTTATATCAAAAACTTGTTATTCATTTTCTTATTTTTTTATCTCAAAAAAATTGGCAGGAAATAATTTGGCACAAAATACTTTTAAATAAAATTTAAAAATATTTTTTTTTTTCACAAATTGTTCCCAAAAAATATATCAATAATTTTGTCTGGCTTTTAGCAAAAAAGTGGCAATTTTTTATTAAGTAGTTTATTAGCAAAAACACTGACATACAACCAGTTTTAAAAATTTACCAACAAAATTTATTTTCACAAAGAAATAATTTAATTGTGGTGTTTTGCCGCCATTTTGCTAAACATTAGTCTTGATAGTTCATATTTGGCAGTCGTGAAGTAGACACGTGGCAAATTTATTATGGAAAATATTTGGTAAACCAACGTGGTTTAATCGTTAAAACATTTGATCAAAATCAATCATCGGTTACTGGGACGATGAGAAAGTTACGTGAAATTTTTGGGAGAAACAACGTGCCAACGAGACGCTCTATTTATCGTGTAGTGAATGATTTCGAAGAAAGAGGCACTGTAGCTGATAGGTCCAAGCATGGACCACAACGTACTGCAAGATCGGCTGAAAACGTTACTGCTGTTCAAGAAAGTGTTCAAAACAATCCATCAACCTCAATTCGACACCGTGCCCAGGAGCTTGGTATTCAAAGAACAAATTTGGCCACAATTTTGCATAAAAATTTGCATTTGTTTCCATTTAAGATTCAGTTGACACAAGAGCTTCTTCCAGAACACCATTCACGCCGCCGTATATATACCAATAGGATGCTACAGCTCGCCCATGAAAACCCCGAATTTCATGAAAAATCATAATGAGTGGCGAGGCACATTTTCTTGAATGTGAATAAATAGAATAGTCGGTTCTGGGCAATGGGAAACCCCCCAAATTATTCATCAGTCACCTTTGCATCCATTAAAAGTGACAGTCTGGTGTGGAATTTGGTCATGAGGAATCATTGGACCTTACTTCTTTGAAACTGAAAACGGCGTAACGGTAACTGTCAATGGGGAGCGATATCGTGATATGATTGAAAACTTTTTAAAGCCACAACTGCATGCTTTGGGCTTGACTAACATGTGGTTTCAACAAGACGGTGCCACATCGCATATAGCCAGGATTACAATGGAATTACTGCGAGACCTCTTTCCACAACAAGTTATTTCAAGGAATGGTGATGTTGATTGGCCTCCACGGTCGCCTGATTTGACTGCTCCGGACTTCTTTTTGTGGGGATATCTGAAAAGCAAGGTTTATGCAAACAAACCAGAAACACTGGAGCAACTCAAACAAAATATTCGTGATGAAATTACTGAAATACCGCGTGAAATGTGCGAGAAGGTAATGAAAAATGTGTTCAAAAGGGCTCGCATTTGTGAGGCTAACAGAGGCGGACATTTATCTGATATTGTATTCCGTACACAATTGCCGACATTAAATAAAACATTTATCAATATACGATTCATTCTCTTTCATTTAATCCAAAATTATAAACAAACAAAGTGGTATACCTTCCCGGCGGATACCCTGTACATGATAAGACAACATGATTTTTTTAGCCGGCAAGAATAGAAACAAAAGCCCATTTCTTAAAATTTTCATAGGTTAATGCTGGTATCTTAAATCTTTTACTTTTCATGTATTTTTTGTCTTACTAAAACCAAAAGCCAGTATAAAAACAAAATTTTATTTTCGGCCTCTTAATTAAATCAGCAAAAAATGTCAATATAAATTAAATACTAAAAGTAAAAATATTTTGATTAACTTAAAACTAATAATTATAATAATAATAACTTAATTCAAACTGAATTCTTTGGAACTAAAAATTTCACTTAAACGCTAAAAAATTTCAAAAAATGAAACTCAAAAATCAATATCCCAACCGCTGGTCTCTGGCGGAGGATCTACATCATTTACCACACCCGAAGGACCAAAGTATTGCAAATCGGTATTACTAGTGATGGGTCGTTTAATTGGCGAGGACAGCTGTTTATTGCGCAGCTTTTGCCACTCTAAATTGTCAAACCAGCTGTGCCTTTTAATATCTAATATACCCTTCCTTTGATAACCCAGCCTTTCTGCCGGCAATTGTTTGCATAACGATTTTATTAAACCCTGTGCTGATTTAGGTATTTTAGAGGGCATTTGAACTACATCTATGCCACCCAGAATTTGTTGATAGATTTTAATTTGATTTTGGCCTCTGAAAGGGGTCTTGCCCACCAATAGTTCGAATATCAATATGCCTAAAGCCCAATAGTCGACAGCACGATCATGGCCTCGATCTAAAATTATTTCCGGCGCCACATATTCAGGTGTGCCGGCAAAGGTATGGGTTTTTTGATTGAGTGGTATATGTTTGGCAAAGCCAAAGTCCACCTGGTTTAAAAAGTCAAAAAAAGCCTTGTTAGAAAAAGTTACAACTAAAGTTTTGATTAAGCTTTAACAAAGAAGTGTGTGTTATAGTCTTTTAAAGCTTAAAGCTTAACTGACCAATTTACAGTAACCATCCGTGGTCAACATTAAATTCTCCGGCTTCAAATCTCTGTAGATAATATTATGCGAGTGTAAAAAGTCAAAAGCTTCCACCACACAGCCAGCTATGAAACGAGCAGTCTTCTCATCAAAAAATCGCCGCTGAGACATCACAGTCCACACATCGCCGCCCATGCAAGCCTCCATGAGAAAATAGACAAACTTTTCATTGCGGAAAGTTTTGAATAATCTTCAAAAAAAGTAATTTTAGTTAACAAGAAATCTTCTAAATTTAACTACTGAGTCTCTCAAAATTACTCAATAACAAATGGCGAACTGCGACATTTCATCATCACATGCTTCTCGCTATACACATGCTCTATCTGATCCTGTTTCACAATATCGATTTTCTTAATTATCTTCAAGGCGAAAGTTCTGCTATTGTACGCGACTAAGTCGACCTTGCCAAAAGCTCCCGAACCCAGAGTGGCAATTTTCTTGAGGTCCGTTAACTCTACCTGGGCATATTCGTTGTCAAACTCGGATTTGCGATTACTATCTCTATTGTAGGAATCACGATTTTCTTTGGGCAATTCCCGTAGCTGAGGTATAGTGCCCAAGTAGCTGATGAAAGCTCTAGAAGAGGAGGTTAAAGAAAAACAGTTAAACTTGAAATTGAAAAACAACATTTCAAACCAACTCTCTGTCCAATTTTAACACTTCGGTACCCGGGGCATCGGCATAAACACTAGCCTGCCTGCAGTCGGCATTAAGTAGAGCCTGCTCACCAAAATAATCTCCTCTTTTGCGGCGATCCACCACTCTCTCCTCACCAGTTTCGGCCTGTTTCTTAATAGTCACTGTGCCGCCTCTTATAATGAAGAATTCATTGCCTATATCTCCCTCTCTCACGATGCAAGTGTTTGTTTCAAAGAATTTCTGAAAGAAAGAGCAACATATTTAATAAGGTCACCTTAAACTTAATTACTTCAAGGGCACCCTTTGTAACAAATCCACCACTTTGCCCAGCACTTCTTCTCGCAGATCATTTAAAAATGGAGCCGATCTCAAGAAATTCAAATTTTCTTCTCGTTCTTTTGAACCCGAAATGACCATAATCTTGCGAAATTTATCTCGATCGATCTTCCAAACACTGGCGTTTGTAGCCGCTCTTATGGAGGCAAATCTTTTTGCATTATATAAAATGGCCAATTCGCCAAAGACTGTGCAGGGACCAAAAGCACCAATCAATTTACCCTGCTTGAGAACATCGTAATCACCCTCCTCGGACACATAGATTTCCGAACCTTCATCATTTTCATTAATGATAAAACTATTTTGTTTAAAATGCACCAGCTCCATGGCATCTATGACCATTTCCTTGCGCTCCTTATCCATGTAGTTGTTGAGAAAATCATTTTTCTCAATGGCCATACGTATGAGATTGCGTGACCTGGGGTAAGAGTAGTGAATAGAGGCTTAATTGAAAGGCAGTGTTTTTCTTATTTGCTGCAGACCAACTTACTTTTCATCTTTTGCGATGTAATCGATTTGAACATCCTTTTTAAAGGGCAAATTGGTACGGGTAAATATCAGGCCACCCTCGAGCCGATGTGATTTGGGCGACTCTCCACTGCTGTCACTTCCTTTGGGGGATGGTGTAGATTCCTCATTGATGAACAAATAAAATAAGGATTTCATATTAAGGAATCAAGTATTAAATCGAAAACTGAAATGTTTATTAAATTAATGGGATGGAGCAGTCAGATGAAGATGGTCGTAGGGAGTATTTTTTATTTCAAACCGTCCAAGGTTGTAGAAGGGAAATTCTCTAGAATTTTATGTAAGACTGTCTGGGTTTTAAAGGAAACTTTAGAGAAAGAACAGCTGAATACCTAAAGGAGCTTCGCCAAGAGAATTGGAAACATAGCAGGAGAATGAAATAAGTTTTGATGAAGACCAAGTTTTTCTAAAACAGCAAAGCGATGAAAAAATGTTTCGGTTAATTTTTTTTTATGAACATTCAGGAGAAGGCATTTTGCGGGAGTAGCGTTTGCGGACATTGGTTTTAAATTTTCCTACATTGAAGGTGGCAGGAAGTTTATTCCACATGGGACATTACGGCTAAAGAACGAGTTTTCCCTCTTGAGTGTTGTGCGACCCACTGGCCAATCTACCACGAACGGATGAGAACTTAGAAAATCAGTATCAGGAAGAACTTTCATAATTTCGGTGGAGCACAGTCCCTTGTTGTAACGATTGAACAATGAACCTCATTGCTTCGATGATTCAGTGAGTCCCTGAACGCGGTGAAGATGCATCAAAATACAGTTTGAAACCCCAGCTCATACATGTGATTTGTGTTCAAAAGCAGGCAGTCAAGAGATTAAGTTGATCAAATGTGTTTTATAAACGACTTATTCTCAAGTGCATGATTCAAGGCATGCAGCGACAGAAGCGGTTCTGCCCGGTAAACGGTAACAAATGGCTCTAGTCGCAGACTACAGGACAAGTTCAGCTAAGCTGAGTATATATCTGCTCCTGTCCTGCATTCCATACGAGAAACGTCAGCATTTCGACTGACCTCTTTTCTGACTACGTCGAGAATACTCTAATGCCCCATGTTCGGCCAAAAGCTATGCTACATAGCACCGATTTTGCAAGCAAGACTTAATTGCAACTAATTCAGCCGGGTTGGTGATCATTTTTCATCTTTTAAAACAGTTGGAATTGGAATTATTTACAGGAAGTCTGTATCGAAATTAACCTTCGCAAGCTTAAAAAGGTTCTTCTAAGGAAATATTACAGGTTGCAGGAAGCATACAAGAAAATGGAAAAGGCAGCTTAACACTTGAATTTATTATTTCTGGGGCCAAAATAAGTTTTCTAAAAAACCTGCCCTATATAGGGAATAATTCCTTTATAATAAACGGTTCAGGCTGCCAAGGAAAAGTTGGATTCTGCAAAAGAAGATTTGTAATATAAAGAGCTTTTGCTGAAAGTTTAAAAGCAAATTTTATGTTTTAAATAAAACTGTCCCCTAAGAGACTTCAAAAGGAAAGTTATGTTTGACTACGATTTGAAAACTTGCCACCAAAAAAAAAAGCTTAATTTATGCAACAGCTCGGGAATCTTAAAAAAGGTTTTTTTTGCAGCCTTTAAAAAGTTGGACTCTTAATTCCTCACATTTTTCAAACCCTTATGAAAATTTCGTGTTTAAATTTATTTTCTTTTAAAACCAGAAATCATTAACTGCCTGTCTGTGTCCTCTTGATGTTTACCTCAATTTGAACACCAGAATCTCTGGCACTTGACGTTGATTTTATTGTTGATGCTGCTGCTCTTGTTGTTGTTGCTGTCGCATTTGCATCTGCTCGTGTTGTTAAATCATGAATTTGATGTTCGAGTACTTCTTGCAAAGTAAATTTAGCAGATTTCCGAGACTGTAAAAAAGCAGAGCAAAAAAGAAGAAAATTCAACACAAAAACAACAACTGAAAGGAAACCAAGGTATTCTTTCGTAAATTCTCAATATGAAGAGAGCAATGAGTGCAATAAGAATTTACCTTGTTCTTTCCTTTTTCTTTTATTTTTTGCTTAGAGAGAAAAAGTTCACACAAAAAACAAATTTCAAATTAAGGATTTATTAGTAGTTAAACAACAACAACAACAACAAGTAAAACAACATCATGAACAACAAACAAGTGCACGTTAAAAGCATGAGCAGTTTTTAATTAATATACCAGGGAACCGGAAATGAACAGGAAAATTACTACAATGAATAGTGTTGAAAGGGTTGTGTAATTGAGTGTTTTAGTGTTGAAGTTAATTGGGGTGATGGAAATTGAGGAGACTAGAATATTTGTTACATTGTTAGTCACTTATTTTATTATCAGGAAAGGGTAAACATACGAATTATTTTTCATACAAACCGTTTTAAATATCAAAGTGATTTTTTATAATTTTTTTTTTAAATTCAGGTTGCTGCACTTCGTAGGCAGCTTAACTACAGAAATTGCTATCTTTTAAAATCTAATTAAATGTAGGACAATTTTGAGATGACAAATTTTTTAAATCTAGATGACTCTTCTATACAGAATTGCGCTTCTTTAAAGGCAAATTTTTAACACAAAATTATTTATATTAGGAAACAAGGTATTTTTTAAATATTGATTAATCAATTGCGAAGGCAAATTTGTTTCAATTTTGTTGCTGTGAAATATAGCTACAGTTCAAGAGCAAGTTCTTTACAAAGAAACAGCATAAATTGTAAAGTAATTTGAATTCTTCTACAGAAATTTAAAAGCAATGTTACATCAAAATCTTAAGCAGCTTTAATATGAAGAATTACGTCAATTTGAAAGAAATTTTTCAATGAAAATTGCATCAATTCGCAAGGAATTTTGATGAAACATTACATTAAGTCAATGACAAATTTTCTACGAAACACTACAAAAATTCAGAACAACTTTTCTTCTTCAAATCCAAAGCAATATTTTTATAAAAAATTACATTAAATCGAAGAAAGTTTTTTAATGAAAAATTACATCAAGTCGAAGATAATTTTTAAATATTACAAATAATCTTATTTCTCATGAATTCCAAATCAATGATTTTATGAAAAATTGCATCAAATGTATAAAAAAATACGCTCGAATGGAATGTTTCACAAAAATTCAACGACAATTTATGTACATGAAAGCGAAGGAAATTTTTTAATGAAATATTACGTAAATTCGAAACAACTCCGATGTAATTTGTTATGAAAAATTACATCAAAACTTTAAAAAAACTATGAAAAATTACGTCAGTTGGAAAGGAAATTTAAATGAAAAATTAAATTAAATCCGAAGAATTTCTCTATGTTAATTATAAAACAAGTTTTCTTCAATAACCGCATCTTTTAAGAAATATTATATCAAATCTAAAGAAATATTTTAACCAGCCATATGTTGAGATTTGTAATGAAAAATTACATCGTATTAATTACAGCCTGTTATGAAACATTACGTCAATTTGAAAAAAAAAAATTTTCAAATCACATCAGATTTGAACCAATTTTTTAATGAAAAAGTAATTTAAAAAAATACACCAAATCGAAGACAATTTTTTGATGAACAATTACATCAAATTGAAGTTCCTTTTTTCCAAGGGAACTTCTTAATGAAAAATTACATCAAACCGAAGGAATACGTTGTGAAAGAAATTACGTTATATCTGAACCAATTTTACTATGCAAATTTAGGTCAACTTAAAAGCAATTTTTTAATAAAAACTGCTTCAGGGTGAAAGCAGTATGGATATGACAAATGTGACGTCAAATTGAAGGCAATTATTTTGCGATAAGGAGAATCAACTCGAAGTAAATTTTGATATGAATAATTGCATCACTTCGAAAGGAATAGTTCTCCGGAAAATTTTTCCGGAGTTATGTTTAAAGTTAAAAGATTCGAATGCAGTTTTTGGACGGAAGATTTGTATTTTTTTTTAATTTTTAACACATAAAAACGGCTGTGGTGACCCACGTGAGCCTGTGATACAGGTGGCTTTTAAGCCAACCCTAATTTTTGCCAGTCCCACTGTTTACTATTAATATTCTTTTTGCTCTTCTGGAAATATTTTATATTGAACTTCTAACAGTTATTTGTTAATCAAATTCTCAGCTTTTTAAAAAGTTGAAGCTGATTTATACCAGCTGCGTTTGTTACATAACAAAAATTAGTAAGACATTTTAAATTTTAATGTACAGGGTTTATTAATTGCGCTTCAAAGTTTTGTAGTTTTCATGTCGCCTCTTCGTATTTAAAAAACAAAATTGCAGCAACATATTTGCGTATTTGCTGTTTGATGCTATACGAGTACTCGTGTGCGTTAAAAAGGGCCACGAGCGCCAAGAATTCCCTGCTTAGGGTTATCCAAGGGAAACAAGTATATGCGTAAGTATGTATGTGTGTGTGTGTGTGTGTGTGTGTGTGTGTGTGTGTATGGGAGTGTAAAGGAATATGTCAGAGTTTAAATTATTGTTTGTTTGCCTGTATTGCATGAATGTTGCATGTACAAAAATTCTTACTTTATCACATCCGTTGTGCGTTGAGGCTGTAAGTGATTCTGATGTTGACGTTGCTGTTGATGATGATGATGCTTTATGCACTTCCGTTTCCGTTAAACTTCTACTAGTACAATTTTCTTGTATAGTGGGTGTGGTTGGTGCGGCCGTATACTGGGTAGGCTGTTGCATTTGTGTAGCACCATTACGTTTACTTTTCGATCCCTTTAGAGACAGTATCGATGGTGAGTGGGCCACCACCAGAGGCTGGGGTGGCAGTGGTGGAGGTATTGGTATATTGACTGCCTCCTTTCCGCATTTCTCATTATGCTCTGACAGCGCTGAGTTACAAGTGGGTGTACGGGTTAATTTACTCAGTTTATTACTGGTATTACTGGGCAACTTGCTGTTGCGCAATCTGGCATTTAAAATATCAAAATTGGAACTTAATGAAGTATTGGCTGAGGTAAATTTACTACTATCCACACTGTTATAGTCCAAATCCACTACCAACACCTCAATGTTTTCCTCTTGCCCCTGCTCATCGCCATTACTAGCATCCTCCTCTTCACCGCACACATGGTTGCCAATGAAAAATTTCGCTTGTTGTGTTGTCTCTGTGTGTTCATCAACTACTGGCTGTTCGAGAGGCAAAGCGGTGGGTCTACGCTCTTTGACCGGTTTCAATTTGACCTGTCTTTGCGACGGCTGTTGGGTATGATGATGAGGTTTGACATTGGCCGTTACTGTATCATTTGTTAAGCCATTCGTATTTAATTGGCCCTTGTTTATCGAACGTGGCCTTTTGGTAATGAATTTTTTACTACTGTCTTTGACGTCATTTCCCCAAATGTTTGGGAATGTTGCTGACGGACTCGTTTTGTTACTAAGACTGTTGCTGCTGTTGCTATTATTTACATGACTTGTTAATATATTTTGTCTTTGAGCAGCTGGTTTTAAACGCTGCAAAAAAGTGTGTTGTTAGTGACAGTTTGATAACATCAAAAACACATGAGTGTGACAAAATTACAGTTGAGGGATAAAATATTTGATTAGCAATTTGTTTCAAGCATAACTGTCTACGCAGTTAAGAGCATTTAAAGTGCAACCAAACAAATCCTAATTACTTACTTCACTGGCTATGGGTGTGTAAAATGAAGATTCATCACGGCGTATGTAACGGCCAATTTGCTACAAGAAAAAATTAACAATAAATTAATTTAATAAAAAACGATACAAAAAAAACTTAATGCAAGAAACTTTTTTATCAAAAATGATTATTATAAAGTAAATTATCATAAAATGTTATTCTAATTGAAGGTACTTATTATAAAAGGTACTTTATACAGGGTGTCCGCCGGGAAGGTATACTAGTTTGTTTGTCTATGATTTTTGAATAAAGGAAAGAGAATGGATCGTATATTGATAAATGTTTTATTTAATGTCGGCAATATCAGATAAATGTCCGCCTCTGTTAGCCTCACAAATGCGAACCCTTTTGAACACATTTTTCATTACATTCTCACACATTTCACGCGGTATTTCATTAATTTTATCACGAATATTTTGTTTGAGTTGCTCCAGTCAAATCGGGCGACCGTGGAGTCCAATCAACATCACCATTCCTTAAAATAACTTTTGTGGAAAAAGGTCTCGCAGTGATTCCATTGTAATCCTGGCTGTATGCGATGTGGCACCGTCTTGTTGAAACCACATGTTAGTCAAGCTCAAAGCATGCAGTTGTGGCGTTAAAAATTTTTCAATCATATCACGATATCGCTCCCCATTGACAGTTACCGCTACGCTGTTTTCAGTTTCAAAGAAGTAAGTGCCAATGATTCCTCCTGACCAAATTACACACCAGACTGTCACTTTTAATGGATTTGAGGATTTTCCATTGCCCAGAACTGACTATTCTGTTCGTCACTCATTATGATTTTTTCATGAAAATCGGGGTTGTCATGGGCGAGCTGTAGCATTCTATTGGCAATGTACGGCGGCGTAAATGGTCTTCTTGAAGAAGCTCTTGTGTCAACTGAATCTTAAATGGAAACAAATGCGAATCTTTGTGCAAAATTGTGGCCAAAGTTGTTCTTTGAAGACCAAGCTCCTGAGCACGGTGTCGAATTTAGGTTGATGGATTGTTTTGAACACTTTCTTGAACAGCAGTGATAATTTCAGCCGATCTTGCAGTGCGTTGTGGTCCACACTTGGGCCTATCAGCTACAGTACCTCTTTTTTCGAAATCATTCAGTATTATACCTTCCCGGCGAACACCATATATAAGAAGATAATTTTATAAGAGCTTCTTTTTATGAAGGTATTTTTCATATATATTTTTCCAATTGGCACCTTTTTAAGAAAAGTACTTTAAAAAATACTCTATTTAAGTAATAAACTTTTTATAAAACATAATTTTCTAAAAAGCACTATGTATCAATTGTGGTTTTTACAAATGGTACTTTTTGAAAAAAGTACATTTTTCTAATTGGTGCATTGTAGAGAAAGTACTTTCTTAAAAGGTATTATTTACTAATATTAATTTTCGTAAAATAAATATTTCCAAAACAGCACTTCATATATATGGTGGTTTTTATAAAATGTACTTTTTGCAAAAAGTAAATTTTCCAAAAATGGTACCTGCTAGGAAATCTACTTTCGTAAAAATGTCTATGTATTTCATTTACTTCTTATAAAAAATATTTTTCTTAAATAACAGTGTATACCACTGATATTTACAAGAGGTACTTTTTGCTAAAAGTACATTATTATAAAAGTACTTTTGCCAAAGGCCATATTTATTTAATTTACTTTTTATAAAATATATTTTTTTTCGTAAAAATACTTCTTTTATAAATGTTAGCTGTTAGAAAAAGTACTTCTGTGAATGACTCCATTAGTTTTACAAACTTTTTATAAAAGATATTTTTTTTTTAACAGCAATGCATATTAATCGTAGTTTCTCTAACATGTACTGTTTGCAAGAAGTACTTTTTATAAAAATACTGGTATGAAACATAGTTCTTGCAAAAAATAATACGGCACCTTTAAAAAATAAACATTTTAGAACAAAAAGTTAAGTATAAGGTACGTTCTAAAACATTTTTGTACTCCACTGTACACGTACTATTTTCTTTTAAAATTTGTTTCGTTTATGCTCTTTTAATATTTGTCTAGCTGTGGAATAACAATAAAAAAAGCAATATTCAACAAATAACAACAATATGAATATAGCAAATTCATTATTTATTTTGATACCAAAAGAATACGAAAACATATGTTCAAACAATACGGGTTTTTTCTATTTGTTAAATTATTCTACTCGTATTTAATAAAATTATTGTAGGGTTGAGTTATTTTTCTTAAAAGGGAAAAATATCAATAAAAAATAAAATATATTGCTTCAAGGTTGAACTTTATCTTGACTGTATTACGTTTGTCATTACAAATATTTGTTAAAGCTACAAATATCGTTAATTAAATATTTAATTGAATTTAAGCAGCCGTATTGCAAATGACGTGGCCGGTCTAGTAGCAAAATTCTTTGGCTTAATTGCTCTTTACACGGAAACAAATGCTAATCATTCTTCAAAAGGCGCCGCAAAGTGTTTTTACTGGTGCTAAAATTCTTGTCAAGTTTGGTTTGAAGACAAACTTGACAAAGGATGACGGAAGTTTGTTCCAAAAATCTACATCAAAACACCCTGTCGGAATATCAAATCAAGCATCCAAACAACATCAGCTTCATATTCTGGAGCTAGATGTAACACATACCTATGTTCCAGTGGAAAACCACGTCAAAACCACCTAATATGGTCTCGCTATATTGAGGCCAAAATAAGGGACCTAAAACCTAGAACAAATCAACTATTCAGGCTAGTAGGTCTAACTCCACCATGCCTTTGGAATGCAAAGTGATTTTATGCAAATTCATTACAAAGCCCATATGGACATATGCCAAAGAATATATTCTAACATTTTACGGCTTATCGTTCCTGCTATAAAAGAAATTAAAACATCTATAGAGATCTAAGAGTTCCTTCTCTCCAGGAAACAAATACGTAAACAAACTAATGGTCCATCCCAACACTCTAGTCTGCGATTTATTGCAAATTCATGAACGTCAGAGGCTAAAAAAATTAAATAAACTTAAGTTGAAAAAAAATATTCTTGCATGGCTTTGTGATTTTTCCCGAGACAGCTTTTAACCGCTTGCTTTTCTTACTTGAGGCCGCATATAGCTCTCTAGTGCCAAGGACATTTTAATTCAACTCAGGAACCAGGTTTCTCAATATTGTAGCCACTATTTATTGCAACGAAAGGTTCAGGTCCTATGAAGGCACGTTGGGCTCCTCTCTTTAATAAGCAGTCGGCCCAGTTCGTTCCCAGCATGACCCTCTAATCCAACCTCCACGGCAAACCTTGACCTCAGTTCATACGAAAATAAGGCCTTGAACACTTTCTGGCTGTCCGTTATTACGAAGGTTTCTATATTTATTATTATTGTTCTCCTCCAGCACTCCCTAGTACAGATGAGGATATCGTAGGCATCAGCTTGAAAAATTGTTGGGTATATTGTTATTAGAATTGTTCTCTTAAAATTTGGTCCAATTTGGTGTCGCTATTTTTTGCATTTAGAGCCGGCCATAAACGACACCTGATGGGCATCTAATGGCTACCCAGAATGGCACAACCATTGGTCCCTTCTGGAAATGAGGTCGTTATAGTTCTTTTGTTACAATAGAATGCGTTAGATAGGTTAATGAACGGATATATCGCGAAAAGTTTGATGCTTTTGAGCATAGACGTTGAAGAGTCGCGTCTGCTGTATAAGAGGTAACGAACGGTTCTTTGGATAATAATCTCAATCGCGTAACTCGTCAAGGTAATTTGGCATCAGTGGCTGAAAAATAACTGTTAGATTTGCCACAAGCCGCCAAAATAGCATAGCGGCTTTAATCTAGTATTGCGTTGTGGCGGCTTTAATCTAGTATCAGTTTTAGCGACTTTGCTTTCTACTTTTTAATTTTTTTTTTCAAATAATTTTTATAATTTCGATTTACATAAATAAATTTTCCTTGATTTAGAAATTTTGCTTTCCAAATTCTGTAGTATTTTTTTCAGTTTCTTTTTTCTTTAATTCTTTATGCTTTTTCTCACTTAAGCGGCTTTAGTGATTTATTTTTCGTATTAATAAAAATAATTTTATTTTTTATAAAATATTTATCAAACAAATTTTAAGTAGAAATAATTTTTTTTAATTATTAAATTTTTCATACCACAGGGAATTTTACTCGCCAGTTTTATAAAAAGGGTCCATAGTACATTCAGTCTATACGATCGTTAAGAATATTAAAGTAAAAGACAATTAAATTAGCCTACGCCTTTGTAATAAAGTTTGGTTTTTTCTTTCAAAAATATTCAAATTTTTATTTCATTTTAATACAAACATTTTTTTCTCTCAGTGTGCAACACAAATAAAACGCAAACTTTAACGAAATATATTATAAAACGAAAACAAACGCTAGTATTTGAATTTTCATTGGCATTACATACACGTAGACAAGTACCAAAATATTTTAAGTCCTCGAGAGACACGTTACGCATTTATTGAATCGATTGGCAGAAATGGTTGTTAAATAAAGCCAAATGCCGAACAAAAGACATTTTAATAATTGTATCACTTTTGGTGTTCTTTTTTTTGTTTTTTGATAAAGTGACAATATGATGTCAAATAATAAAAACGAGTCAAAAAATATTAATATGCAATCAGGCGCGGATACAGCTGAAGGTTTTTTTGGGAGGGTAGTATCAACGAAAACCTACAATTCTTTTATTTCCTTAACATTTTTTATGCGAAAATGATAATTTTTAAAGGGTTTGGGAGAAGGAATATTCACTTTTTCAACCAAGACACAAATTCATACAACGGGCTCACACTTTTTGCAATCTTAAGCACAAACTGCTTAAGTTGTACCAACGGTGGCCACGTGTACAGCTTGTTTATTTAATGATTTAAAGGAGATGACTTAATAATATTTGTTTTTCTTGAAACCGTTTTCTCTCTCATCTGTCTGTAGATATTTTTAAATCAACTATATTTTCATATTTTTTCTTTGGAACACATACACACACTCACTCACACACACACACATACAATAAAATGTAATTCTCTCCTGCCACCAAATAAATGATATAAAACAATAAAAACACGTCTCACTACTGATTGGCATCATTTAAAATTGTTATTGAGCCCACGGAAATCCCATATGTTACATTGGCTGCCTTTCTGTGGCAGGTAAGATAAACTCCGCAATAGAGCCTTCACAATTGCGTTTTAAAATATAGAATACCCCCTAAGCTGGCACACAAATTTTCACATGCAACATTTACATAAAAGTAAATTTAGGTAGGTGGAAAAATAAGAAATAAATAAAAGAAATGAAATCAGATATGATGTTTGTTTAGAGGAAAACCAATTGAAATTTGTTTGCACTCAACATAATGAAAACAATAAAAAGCGTGACATTAGAGAAGCAGCCAGCCAGAACTTTTAACCTGCAAGACCTTTTTCATAAAACCCTAGAAGACCCCTAGAAAGTTCATATGATAAACTAATTTGGCCTTTTGTTTTCTGATTTTTGTGGTCTCATGTTGCTAAGACTCTAAATGACTTTTGAACATTTATTGCTCGTGTGTGAAATATGTGTTTGTTTATCTTATCTTAACACTTGTATCAAATTATGCGAGAATCAAATTCAAATATTTGCCTCTAAAAACAATGACAATCGAGGCGAGAAAAAGGCAGGGAAAGTTATAATAAAAATAAAATGAAACCGTAAAAAATAAATTGGATAAAGAGGCGAAGAACAAGATGTGAAATATTGAACAGATTTTTGTATACTCGACTTGAATTACTCAAACATACATATCCGGACATTATGCCAAAATTTTAAATAGAAATTAAATAAATAAAATAAATTATTATTCACAAAAATTCGTAAGTTTTCACAAAACTATATTTTTTTTTCAAAAAGTATCATTGTACAAGAAAGTACTTTTTCAAACAGTACCATTTTCAAAAAAACATTCTCATAAAAGTACCATTTCCGACAAAGTAAAATTTTTAATACAGTAGTCTTTTCCTTTAATAAACCTTTAAAAAAGTAAATTTTATCCAAAATGTACCTTTTTAAAAAAAGTAACTTTTTGCACAAAAATTAGAATTTTTAACATAACTTAAAAATTTTGTAAAAAGTACTTTTTTTATACGGTCCATGAATAATGCCTCCTTTGTTTTGATATAAAATCCTGTTTTTACACAAAATAGTTTTTTACAAAAATTCCCTGCTTATAAAAGTAAATTTAAAAAAGGACATTTTTCAAAGTAATTTTTTACATAGTCTTGTTTTTTCAAGTGTTATATCGAAAAAAGTATTTTTTTTCAAGAAAAAGTAAGTTATTCAGTCTCTGTTTGCACGAAAGAGCCCATTTTTTTCCAAACAGTCCCCTTTTTGCGTGAAAATTTGACTTTTTCACTGAAATCCTCTTTTCGCACATAAATTTTCCTTCTTACAAAAAGCACTTTTAAAAAATTTTTTATAAAACTCCTACTTTTTTTACAAAAGTCGCTTTTTTGTACAAAAGGAAATTCTTGCCATTTTTAAGTATTTTTTACATAAAGTCTTTTTTAACCTGCCTCTTTTCAACAAAAAATAACATTTAAGTCGAAAAGTGAAGTTTTACCTAAAAGTCCGCTAAAGTTCTTGAGGGTGTGAACTTTTCACAAAAAGTCCCTTTTTGCAAAAAAAAAGTTAGTTTTTGCAAAAATCAGCTTTATACATAAAATTAAATTAAAACTCTATTTTTAAGTATTTTTTACATAGAGTACCTTCTTTAGTCAGTCTCTTTTTTACAGAAACTATTTTTTTTTAAATCTATTTTTTGCAAAAAGTACATTGTTGCCGAAAAACTGACCTTTTGACGCAAGAAAGTGCGCATAATGGCATAAAAAAAGTGCGCGTAATTTCTCTCTTTGCACCATAAATCCCATTTTTCAAAAGTCTTTTATTTTCACTAAAAGTCCCCGTTTTTTTACATAAACCCTTTCTTCCTCACAAAAAGTTCCTTTATTGACGAAAACATAGTTTTCATGAAAAATTACTTGCTTTACAAAAAGTCACTGATTAATCGAAACTTGTACCATTTTGCGGAATAAATTCGTTCTTTCCTAAACATAGTATTTCAAGATATAACAATAATAAAATTCTTCTCTTTGCTTTAATTTAAGTACTTTATCTTATTATCTTTGCATATGCTCCTCTTTTCGCATATTGAGAGATAAAAAGTGTTTATTGGTTTTCCTTCTTGTTTCTGTTTTCTTAGGTATGAAGTATCCAAGCGAAGATAATGCGAACTTACCCTAACGAACACACTTGATAAAACAATAAACAAACGAACGACCATTGGAAAGAGAAAAACGTGAAATAATTTTGTATTCATTCTATTAAATGAATTCATTCTTTTACGTCAATGTCGTTTACAGTTATTTAGCATTGTTAAGCTTTAATTACATTTAGTTTTACCTGATTTGTTTCATGGTTTTTTTGGGTGTTTTCATTGTCATTTACGATTTGTTACAATTTATTTACATTTTTATCGATTTACTCTAGACTGCTGTTTCACCACAATAGTCAATGTTGTTTTTGAATTAAATCTTAATAAAAAAATGTTACAACCGCATTGACGATAAAATTGTAAAAACTTGTAGAATTATTTACCTTTTTGTTGTTTTGTTTACTTTTCTGTATTTTCCCGCTATTCTAGTGTTTCACTGTATTTTATCAGTTCACACTGTATATATGTTCTTCTTTTAAATATACTACTGTGGGCAACAAATAGTAAGACTTTGTTCATAATTTTAAATTTCTTTATTTATTCTGCCAGATCTATTTCGTCCCCCCCCCCCAAAGTAATCCCCCCCAGCTGCAATACACTTATGCTAACAGTTTTTCCAGTCCTCGTAACAGTTGTTAAAGTCAATGTCCGGAATAGCTTTCAATGCGCGTAGCGATTCAGGTTTAATGTCTTCAATTGACTGAAAACGGTTTCCCCGGAGCGGTCTCTTGAGTTTGCTGAATAGCCAGAAGTCACACGGAGCTAAATCAGGCGAATACGTTGGTTGTGGAACGATATTGATTGAATTGTGGTGCAAAAACGAAGAGTTGTCGGCCCATAATTCCGGCCTCTTTTTGGGAATAGCTTTGCGCAAACGACGCATAACACTCAAATAGTATTTCTTGTTGACAGTTTGGCTGGTCGGAAGGAATTCGGAGTGCACTACACCTCGATGATCGAAGAAAACTGGCAACAAGACCTTGATGTTTGACTTGCTTTGACGTGGCTTTTTCGACTTCGGCTCACCTTTGGCACGATATTCGCCCGATTGATCGTCTGTTTTCGGGTCGTAAGCGTAGATCCAAGATTCGTCGCCAATTATAATACGTTTAATGACATCCAGGTAGTTGGAAAGCATTGTTTGACAGATGTCAACGCGACGCTGTTTTTCAAGAAAATTGAGTGATTTTGAAACCAATCGTGATTTCACTTTTCTTAGACCCAAATGATCTTTTAAAATGGTTTTCACTGATCCCTCCGACATTTCAACCTGATATCGTTGAAAGGTCTCTGACTGTTAATCGTCGATTCTCGACGATTCCTTGACTTTATTGACGTCTTGATCATCAGTTGTTGTTGATGGCCGTCCTGGACGTGGTTCTTCGTCAACGCGTTCTCGACCCTCATTGAATAATTTGTACCGCGACACACAATTATTCTGAACGTGTCGGCACCAGAAATATTCCGCACACAAAATTTACTGGAAGTTCTTTGTTGGCTAATTACACTCAGTGTAAAAATCCCCGAATGCACTTGTTGTACTTTAAAAAGACAAGCGTATACTAAACACTAATGATTACTTTGATGTGATATTTGGCACAGATGCCACTCACAGTCATACCAACGTGGGAAAAAATTTCGACGAATGGATTTCCGCATGAAATTTAAATTGAAATGACTTACTATATTTTGCCCACAGTAGTATAGTGTCCCAAAATATTCATGATTAAGTCAGTACCAAAATATGCACTATAGCACTATATACACGTTCTTATCACGGGACTATGAGGTTACCTATACGTTGACTCCTTATGTTTCAAGTTTCATTACTTTATGATTAAAGAAAGCAAAGTTATGAGGGGGTAGAATTAGCGCGAATGGTTTCGTGTAATATACACACTGTGTACATTAGGCCTGAACTTGGCCTGGCGCACTACTGTGCGCTATAATGAAAATTACAATCCAAACTTCTTCTAATAATAATAATGCTCGTAGTCGAATTTAAGAGATATTCATTTTACCCACCCAATTTAAAATCGGTCGTGAATTTTTATGACACCCTTTATAAAGGCCATTGTCTTCATTCCATCCACTTCCCATTTAGTAATTAAAAACTTTTAAATATGTTTCACTTTTCATTAATATAATGAAAACACATTTCTTTTTAAATTCCTACAATTCATTTGCGACCATTAATTAATTAAATTTTTTTTATATTTCATAATTTATTTTTCTACATTGACTAATAGCACACATGAGTAAACCAACCTCGAATTGCAATTTCTATTGATGATTTTATGCTAAAAATAAAATCCTTACAGTCATATAGAATTTTTTTTTAAATACTTATTTGTCATGGTTACAGTAAAATGAAAAATAGCTTTAGAATTTTTGTGGTTTCATGAAGCTATAGCGATAAGCCGCAGTTTTTTTTTTAAAGTCGCTGTGTGAGAGTTTTAAGTAGAGGGTTTGCATCAATGCGATTTATCATTTTTACTAAATTAAAATATTATTGTAATGTTTGAATCTCTCAAAGCCGCTATCAATCACTCCTCATAATTACAGGGTAAAGCATATCGGGCGAATTTTTACTTATTAGTAAATATTTTCAGTGTAAAAAAAAAGATTAATGACATGTGTCAACGCAAAAAATGCTCAGTAGGGGTTGCGATTTGAACATGAATAGACTAACAAAGGAACTACACTTGCAAATCATTGATTTTTATCATCTAAATTTGTGCAATGTGGAAAATACGTTTTCTATCGAAACATTGCCTTCAGCGACGCAGCTAATTTTTGGCTCAATAGGTACGTCAATAAACATAAGCGCTGAATTTGGTATGAAGATCAGCCAGAGGCAGTTCAAGAGTTGCCAATACACCCTGAAAGATGCACTGCTTGGTGCAGTTTATGAGCAGGTGACATCATTGGATCGTACTTCTTCAAGAACGATGAAAATCGCAACGTTACCATTAATGGAAATGAGGTACCGTGCGACGATTTCCGACTTGGTTGACATGTGGCTTAAGACGGTGCCACATGGCACACGGCACGCTATACCGTGAACACAGGGAGAGGCGAGTTTGGTGAGCAATTTTTCTCACGTTTTGTGGGAAGAATAGTTTCTTGTGTACAGGTACAATCCAGCCACAATTTCAACCCTGCAAGACAACACTAAAGCTGCTATTGGTGAAATACCAGCTGAAATGCTTGAAAGTGTATGCCGAAGTTGCAGTTCAAAGAGGAACCCCGTACAGCGTAGCCGAGTGCAATATTTAAAAAGTAGACGGCAGTCTTTCATTTATCGGTCCAAATAAAAACTTCTTTCACTTTTGCACATTTTATGTGTTTATTTTAATTTTAAAACAAAATTAAATAAATTGTCTCTAAAATTTTTATTGTTCCAAGCCTGGTATCATGCAAAAAATTAAAAATCATGTTGAAGATTTGAGATATACATATAAAATTGATCTTGCAACCTCTAAGCAGCATTAAGACTACAGTGAGAAATAATATAAGCGTTAAAATGAGCCTTTCTTCCTCACTTATCAATTTAGAGATAAAGATTTGTTGTCGTTTAAAACTACTTCCGCCTTAAATACAGAGTGCATATATAAGATCTTAGGTTGTTAGCACTGACAGCTGAACAGCACAAACGTTCATAAAAAATATGTTTGTTTATTATCAAATTTAATTTTACTAAACATTAAAAAACACAATACGTATAAAGATGAGAGTTTATTTATTTGTGTTGCTTGTTGCTTCACATATTTCACAAATTAGAATAGAGTACTACTAGGCTTTACATATAAGTATTTTGCTTATAAACATGTTGCTGAAACATTACGTTTCATAGGAAGTAAAATTTAATACAAATTTCAATTTCTAAAATGTAGCATTACAAGTACAAATTTAACGTTGGTGCTAACTTTTTTTTGTTATTGTATTCTTTGTCATCATATGCATTTTGCTTCAGCCAAATACAATAACAAAAAGTTAGACTGATGTAAACTTCATTATAACCCAAGGAATAACACAATAATATAAAATTTGAAACATTAATTCTCATATTCAATTCCTTTTTAGTATTGGGTTAAATAGATGAAGTTTACAGTGGACAAGAAGTTAGTAAAAAGACACAAAGAATGTTGAAAACGTGCATAAAGGTATAGAAAAATAACTTCCATTCTGCTAGTTGTCTAATTTCAAATTTTACTGTATTCAAAGTTATCACATCAAACAAATTTTCTTTCTTAACAGAAAGAGTAAATATCGAACTTAAGCCTAACCATTTAACTATTTAATATTAATAATTCTATCTCGACAATGTTACGTCACATACAATTTTTATACAAATTATAACGACTTGGCAGTTTCATAGCTATCCCGACTTTTTCATTACAACTATTCACAACATTATATTCATGTGTATAGTTTTTCATATAATTGCTTCATTTACTTTAGAAACATATTTCGGCAACATTTTACTTGACAGTAATTATACAAAATTAAATTAATTGTATGAGTTAGAAAAGTGTTTTAGAAACATTTTATAGTTTTCCTTTCTTAGCTGGGAATTTACTGAATCTTTGTTTTGTTTAAAAAAATCTATTTATAAATATTTAATACGTGGCAGAAATACATATATAATAAAATTAATTATTTATGCATTTGTTGCTGAAACATTTGTTTACTTTATTGTACATATTTGATTAGTTATATTTTTAGGTTTTGTCTGGAAATATTTTATAATAAATTATGTTTTAGTTTATTTTCTTATCACATTTATAAACTTTTTTTCAGCAACATTTTTCAAATATTTTCGAGAACTCTTCTATAATTATTTACATAACTATCATACTTGAATATTTTGTTTAACAATTCTTAACATTTTAAGGAACATTAAAATGTTAGGCAACATTTTTGTTTGCAACAAGTTGGTATTCTTTGTTACGTATCAGAACTGGAAAATTATTTTTAAGCAACAAATTAAAGAGTTAATTTTGAAGTTTTGTTAAAATTTTTGTTTAGGAGAATGTTAGAGGATTTATTATCAATCCATTCTTGCCTGCAAACATTTGCAACATGTTTAAATCGCTTTTAGGGACATTTGCAAATTATATTTCAAGCAACTTCTTTTGTTTTATTTTTAAGTATAATTTTTTAATAATTTATACAGCAATATTAATTAAATTCACTAATTGTTATATCATCTTGTGTACAAGCTCGGTATAAAGGAAAATATATACATGCGTTCTTAGAATATTACTTACCACTGTACTTTCACTGGTATTTAGAACGGTATCCCTGTTCTCATCCTTTTCTGGCGTAAAACTATTTTTCTGACGTGCAGGTAGCTTGAAACGAGGAAAACAGGCCATGTTGAGGAGCCTTGTTTTTCAGTTAGTGTTAACGCTGTAAATTATTTATTTTAAGCACTTTGTTGATTAAGTTCTTTTCATGATCAGCTTGACAAGACACAATTTGTTTGATCATTTAGGGCTTTTCAAAGCTAAAACCTCATGGCCGTGTAAAAAAGTTTAAAACAAAAACTGCAAAAAAAGAAAATATAAATATATAAAATAAGTTCAACAAAAAATATTTATAATATTGATATTAAACAATAAAATAATACAACTAGTTGTGCATTTAATTTAAACAATTTGTTTATAATATTTAATTACAAAAACAAAGCAAGAAGAAGCCTTTTGTGTTGTTACTTTTTTTTAAGTTTTCAGCACTAAAATTGGTGACAATCAAGGTTGTTTTTAAATTTCCAACCACCCCTCGCTCCATGTGGTTGGGTTTATGCAAATGTTGCATAACATTTTCCAATGACGAAATTAACAAACAGTGTCTTGAAAGCTTATCTTGGCGCATATTTGATTTTGCTTACAAATTGACGAAAACTCCATGGGCTTTTTTGTTTTCTATTTACCTTTTTTTTTTTTGTACATGTTAATTTCTTTGGAATTTATTCGAGTGCTTCGGGGCAAAATATTTGTTTCTTATCTACACACTTGAGCAATTTGATTAGATATAACCTGTATAGTAATTTGTTTATAGTCTATTGTTTCTTGTTTGTTTGGCTGGCAGCAAGACGACAAACAAAAAAGCATCATAAAATTATTTTTAATGTGGAGTTTTATAAAGTGTTTTCTCTGCTAATATGACTAAAAGAAATATATGTGAAATATCTTTTTAGAAAATGCTCTTACATAAACAATATATCAGTGCAACATGTTGCCGAAATAGTATTTTTATACCAAGTTTTGTATAAGAAAAAAAATCCAATATTTTTTACAACATTTTCGTTTACAACATTTGTGTGAAAAAACCGTGAAAATATTTAAAATAAAACACAAGTGTAGCAACATTTTGGAATACATTCTTTATCAACTTGTTGATAAACATTTTTTCTATCAACATGGCTTGATAAAATGAGCTTGATTAAATGCATACTTTATTAAAGGTGTTTGAAAGAATTTTACTTTTAAAATAATGTAAAAAAATAATTTTTGAATAACTTCTTTGTAACTTATTAAAAAAACAGAAACTGGTTATGCGGCAGCACCGGAGCTAACATATGCCTATTATGTTTGCTGCGGCAGTTCTTTTGGACAATATACGATCTCCAACTAGCCTCTATCTACAGGAGAGAAGCGAGAAAAGCTACTTTGCTTCAGCTGTAAGTGCAACTTTGGTTGGTATATAGCTTTTGAGACTTGATACAAAATAACTTTTCTATCTGAACAATTATTTTTAAAATATGTTTTCTTTTTTTTTCTCATAAGTTGCCACTTCTCCGACTCATTTAATATAATTTTTTTAATATGCTAATAAACCAACACTTTCTTCCTGGTTTTTTTTTAAATTTCTATAAACAAAAATCATTCAATACATTATAAACTCTTGAGAAATACACCTTGTAGTTTCGATTTTCAAGTAAAACAATTGCCCTACATATTATTTCGTATGAAAGAAAAACTACTGCTGTATACATTTCAAATGTTTATTACAAATTGAACAGAGTACCATTTCCGTGACACTATTTCATAAATATTACAGATGCATTTTTTTATATGGAATACGACGGCAGTTCGCATGGGATGTGGAACTGGCTAGCTGGCTTGATATATTAATTTGTTTTTCTGAAATATATTATTTATAAACAGAAAGTTGTATAGCCGAATTTCATACCAACATGCTTACTGATATTATTTATCAACTCGTAAAGTCGTTGTTGTTCAAAGACATACAATTATTTTTTAGAAAGATTTTTTTTTATCTTTATTTTCCGGCTGTTAGAATATTTTCCGGTAAAATTGGTTTTGGAGTCACTTTTCGCCGATTAGTCATATATAAAATATTTTTTTGGTACTACAAATTGTTGCATAAACTTTAGTTGAAATGTTTTGTTGTTCTTTCTACTGAAAACAAATTATGTTAGAATAATTTATTAATAAAATTTTTTATTTATTAAAATTCTATCGGTATTTTAAATTCGTATTATTATTTTCAAGACTTGCATTAGAAACATTTTCTATAATATTGTATAGCCAAGATATTATACTAAGCAACATGTTGCTGAAGCATTATTAAGCATTATATTACATTATATATAACGTTTAAATCATTAGGCTGCCTCAGGATTTCTGACGCTAAGCAACATATTGCTGAAACATTATTAAGCATTATATTACATTATATATAACGTTTAAATCATTAGGCTGCCTCAGGATTTCTGGCGCTAAGCAACATATTGCTGAAACATTATTAAGCATTATATTACATTATATATAACGTTTAAATCATTAGGCTACCTCAGGATTTCTGACGCTTGGCGATATGAATGAGGTTGGGATAAGCACATGAGAATGAGGTCTCGAAACATTAAATTTATTACAGGGAATTCTGAGACCATTAAGTTTTAATAATGCTCTTACTTACAATTCATCTGTTGGGGGGACGAGCTAGTTTCTTTACGCATTTCGCTGGTCGCTTAAATCGTTGCAGCCATAATTTGTGTAAGATATCTCTTTAATATTTAAGTAAAACGGGCTTGGTGCTCATTTTATCTTTTCTTTTGGTCTCAACTCTTTTAACTCTTCATGGTCAGTGTTGTAGTAACTTGCTTGTTATAGTAATTAATATTTAGTGTATCTAATAAATCGATCAGGGACTGTAAAACACTCAAGTGCAAATGGAATGGAAAAATAATTAACTAAATGATTTTTTACTCCTCTGGAAGAAAAAGTAAAGTTACAACTAGGATGATCAATTATTTCGCATTTTCCAAGCACCGGTTTTAGAATTATAGAAAAACCGTTTAACCGGTTTTCAAAAAATAAATTTATAGCCGGTTAAAGTACACACATGGAAAAAGTCATCGTCACTTTGCCTGTTCCAAGTTTGAAAACTCTTAAGACGCCAGATTTATCCAAGCACAATATTTTGGGTATTGACAGTAATTGTGCCAAGTATTTGTTTGATTTTAATAGTAAAAAAAAGTTACTTTAGATCGAATTGATTAAAAATAAATAACAAAAAATAAAAATAGTTCATATTTCATCTGAACAAAAGTGTCGGTCATATTTTAGTAGCGAAAGAAAAACATTTACCATTATAAATATTTGTTTACATGGCTTGTTTTCCTCTCCACTTAGGAACCTCTTACAAGCATCTCTGCCAAGACTTATTTAATCACTTTCGTTCCAATTTTTGCTTATTCTTCCCACGTAACTTCTTTTAGTCTAATTTTATGACTTTATAAGGCGTTCTCTTATCTGTTTGTTCTAATAATAGCATAAATGGTTATTTATCTTAAGATCGAGGCATTGATAAGGAGCTGTAGGTGTGTGAGGATCATTAAGCGAATAATGTCTGTTGTATGTTTAAAGATCAGAGATCCAGTAACAGTACGTACACTGGCTGACAAGCTGTTTTTTAAAATGTTTAGAAACATGTTCCCATCTATTATGTTCAGCGCAACCATGTTTGCTTTTCTTGCTAAAGAATTATAGAATTGTTGTAGCGACAAAGTGTTATTTTGTAATGAGTACTAATGTCGTCATGCTGTTCAGATTGACATGTTTTGGTCTAGAGTCAGGAAAGTATTGCACTACCAGAGAACTATATTCTGACTACAGGGCGACGCGTCGCGACGTCGCTTGTTAGTTGTATTTGTAGAAAATACTTCTTCAAAGGTCGAGTAAGCAAAGTTACGATGAGTTTTGTGTATGTATGTGTATGTAGTATGTGGTATCATTTAGTACATTTAGATCTAAAAAGTAAAACTTTCGATTATTAAATTTATCATACCTATCTAAACCGCCAATTGCCAAATAAAGTTCAGTAAAATAATAAAAATATGAAAAGTTATTAGACTGGGAGGAGAGAATTAATACAATAAGCTTTCGTCAGGTAAACAAATTATTAGAAAAAATAATTTAAAACCGGTTTTTTCAAAACCCGGATTATTCGACATTCGAAAAACCGAAATTTCAAAAAAAAAACAGTTTGACTAGTTTTGTCGATGCTGTTTCTATTTTCCGAACAAAAATTACCTTTTTCTTGAACAATTTTTACACTTCATTAAATTGTGGACAGCAAAAAAAAAACGAATAAAATTGTCACAGCATCAAAAATGAACACACTTGAAATAATTTTAACTGAACGCTACAGAAGCATGTATCAATAATTTAAAACACTCTTTTACTGCCTCTCTCTATCTCCCTCATTCAAATTTCCGTTTTCCGGTTACATTAAACTTAACGCACAGCCAACCACAAAGTGCCATTGTCAGCATTTGCTGTATAAAACACATATTTCCTTTTCAAATTATGGAATATTTATGGCAGACTATCATCAAGGATATTTACTGCATTTATATATTTTTTTGTAATATTGCAAAATAAACACCTTGTTTCTCAATTAATTTGTATTGAACACTTTTCTCACTTCATTTCACAATATCAATTTTTAAGGTAAACCTTGTAATTTTTATTATATATTTTTTTTTTTAATTTATCTTCTTTATAATTTCCTTTTATTATTTGTTTTTCTTGGCCAGAAAAAAAATAAATAAATTATAAAATGAAAACTTCCAGACAGCCAAAAATAAAAAACACGTCGAGTTAAAACACCTGCTATCATGGAAGCTGATAACTGAACTAATTTAAGGTATTCAATTTTAATTGGCATTTTACGAGTAGTGGAAAAGTAAAATAAAATACAAATTTATACTCATACACCAATACAAACATATCATTTGAAGAAGTATTAAATGAAGCATGCACAGACACACAGTTATAATGAGACGTGCAGTTATGACAAAACATTGGTTGGCAGTGCGGTGTGGAAATAAGAATTTAACCCAGTAACAGTGGTTTCGCAGGAGAAATGAAGAAAACTTTAAATCAATTTTTTTTTTCTTTAATGATTCAAATTTAGTTGGTTGAGAAAATATTTTATGAGCATTAATGTAATGGGTGTCTTCTCTTTCAATTTAGGAGGTTAAGCTTTTCGGACGAGAATACAAGGAGCTAAGAGCTTTACTTCAATCTAGATAACCTAAGGTGCGTCTGCGACTGCAAGCCGAATATTTTCTTATTTTTTGTAAAGAAGGTTAATTTTATTTTGCAGCGTAAATAAAGTTGTACACTTCTATGTTCCATAATTCAACCATAGCTTAACAAATAAATGATATTCTTAAAAAATTAAATTAAAATTTATTTATTTCTACTAAAAATTGCGAAAAATATTTTTTATAAAAATGTATAAATTTTTTTTCTACTGAATTTAAATCACTTATGGCCCATAGTGCCTAACAGTGTTATATATATACTCAACAGAATGCCGAGGGTCATAACAAAGTAAAAAACTCCCAATAAATTCCACTTAAGTGAGTATTTTTTTTTTATTTGTTCAAGTGAACTTACAATTTTTTTCTTTACTTTTCTATTTTTAGATTTAACGTTTTCTATCTTTTTCTGTAGTTTTACAGAACATAAGAATTTAGGTAAATAATAAATAAAGATCTCACCTGCTTAATCATTTGTTGAATTAATTAAAAATCGGGTCCACCATTTACACTTCTTACCTTAAAACTCATTTTTGTTGTCGCTAATTGCAAATTTATGATAACAACTCCAGCAACAACAACACATAAATACACCAAGAATTTTTAATGGCTTTTCTTTCTTATTCTTTTAATTTGCTTCTTTTCTTTTTTGCCAACAAATATTTATTAAATTAGCAGAAGAGTAAAAAAAAAAAAAATAAATACTGAAATAGAAATAAAAAGCAAAATGTATAATAATTCTGTTTTTATTTTATTTAATTTTTTTTTTGCTTTATTTTGTTTTATCTAGTTTTGTTGTTGTTTCATTTCATAATTACCGTTTTTACTTTTAATGTGTGGTTTATTTACTCGTTGTTCTTGTTGCTTTTGTCTTATTACTTTTATAACTGTTTCAAGTTATTTTTTATTACTTGAGTGTGATATTGATAAGAAACCCCATCAGCTGCCATAGTATGCGTGTGCCTGTGTGTTGGTTTAGCTTATGTGAGAGCAGCGTTGCCAAATGTGCTGAATGCATTGTTGTTTTGTATACCGAATCCCCAATATTTTCAAAATGAAAGTTATGTTTTGAATACTTGCACGAGCTATTGAATACTTGTTATATTATAATTATTGCATTATTTTGTACTAAAAATGAGTTGCGATTAAAAAAATTGCTAAAAATAATTTCTTTTAACAGAACGAATAAAATTCCAAAAACTCTTCTTAAAATAAATATGCAATAGCTTGTGCATACATTGGCAATACTTGCTATTTCTTGCCTATCTGCATAAAGCATATAATAGCCTCTGTTGTTTTTATTATTTTACCGCTTACGGCTAACTTTAGAATTGGCAAACAACCAACAAAACGTCGTTAGGCAAGTTAGAAAAATAAAATAAAAAATTTTTTCTTGTGGTGCTTTTTTTAAGCCTTTAATATTTTTGATCTAGACTTTTTTGGATGCTTTAAATGGTCTAGAGATTTTTAAACATAAGACTTTTAAGTTTTTCTGAAAAGTTGTGTAGAGCTTTCCTGATGAGCTGGCCTAAGCCTCCAGTAGCATGCATATTGTCCACCCTCACTTACAAATTAATTGCATTATTTTATATTGTTAGAAATATATAGTTTTTAATATTTCGTTTTATTTATTTCTAACTCTACATTTGCAATATTTTTTTGGGGGTCTCTTAAGACCCCTGAGATTAATTGTGTGACTTGCTAAATGCGTCAATTAAGGGTTAACGAAACGCAAAACACGCTGTTAAAAAAGTTATTTAATTTAAAAATGTCAAGAGATAAAGAATCTAGTCGAAACAGATATTGTTAATTGTTAACATCTTTTGTTGTTGCAGAAAAAAAAACACCTTCAAGGTATCACAAAGTATTTTGTTATAAATTTTATTTACGATTATTGTTTGGCTTTTTAATATAGAATTTTGAAACAAAAATTATATGCAAAATTTGTTAAGTCTTCTTTTCAATTTATTTAATTAAACAATTTGTAGCCTGATCTGAGTTCTCATTTGTTGCCAAGTTTAGCCACACATGGGCTAATGATTGTAAGGATGATGGGTGGGTTGGGTAGGTTGGTTTTTTTTGAAATAAACTTTCTTTAATTAAAAAAAAGCCAGTAAATTTAATTTTAAACAATTAAAAAATAACGAATTACTTTTAGGGATATTCGCAAAAATTTAACTTTCAATAGTCGGGAAGAAGACAATTGTTTTACGAGGGCAGATCAATAAGTCCGTGAATTTTCGAACTTCCAACGTAGTTATATGAAATACAGCAGTGTCCCATCAAGTACCACCTGTTAATAGACTACTGTCACATTTTGAGCAAGTGTCGTCATTTACTTTACGTTTAACAGCTGTTCAAAACATACAACCTTGTGTATTTGTCTAAGAATGGAAAGAAGTGAATTTCGCGTGCTCATTAAACATTATTTTTTGCGAAAAAAAACCGTCAATCAAACCAAGGAAAAAGCTCGATAAATACTATGGGGACTCTGCACCATCGATTGCAATGGTAAAAAAGTAGTTTAATGACTTTCGTTGTGATCGCACAAGTACAAATAACGCTGAACGTTCTGGACGGCCAATTGCGGTCAGTACATCCGAAAATGTCGAAAAAATCCACGATATGGTGTCGGCCAACCAAAGAGTAAAAGTGCGGGAGATTGTTGACCCCATAGGCATCAATGATCAACTGGGTTTAAGAAAATTGTCTGCAAGATGGGTGCCGCGTTTGCTCTCAATTGACCACAATTGTTTAACCGCAATCCGAATGAGTTTTAGCGGCGTTTTGTAACTGTGGATGAAACATGGATCCCTGGGTTTATCCAGGTGAACCTGCTCCGAAGAAGGCCAAGGTAAGTTAGTCGGCCAATAAGGTTATGGCAACAGTTTTTTGGCATGCACGTGGGATAAACCACATCGATTACCTTCAAAAGGGAAAAACAATAAACGGCGAATATTATGCCAACTTATTAGATCGATTTAATGGAGATTTACAAAGAAAACGACCCCATATGGCCAAGAATAATGCACGGGTGCACACGTGTGCAGTTTTAATGGCAAAACTCTATGAATTGGGCTACGAATTGCAACCTTATCCGCCATATTCTTCGAATTTAGCCACTAGTGACTACGTGCTATTTCCAAACCTAAAGAAATGGCTCGGTGGAAAACAAATGCCTATTTTAAGGACCTTGAAAAATCCCATTTTTTGGAAGGGATAAAAAAACTGGAGAAACGTTGGACCAAGTGTATTGAGTTAAAAGGAGATTATGTTGAGGAATAAATTTTTGTTTTGCAAAAAAACTGCGTTTCATTCAAAAAGTCACGGACTTATTAATCCGTCCTCGCAAAATGGCATGAAGTAACGAGTTTTGGGAAAATACCATCCCCATAATAAAACAAAATCGGCTCACAAAAGCGAACTTAAACGACAGAACAAAAATATTGCCCAAATTTCTAAAGGAAAGAAAAGCCAGCATTATTTTTACTTACCACCGCTTTTATTGTATATTCATCCACAATCCATTTGAAACAAAGGAAGACTTACAAGGATTTAGCAGGCAATGAGAAAATTCAATTTATTATACTTAAATGTATATGTGTATGTGTGTGCTGAAAGTTTTGCAGGAAATGATTGCAATTAAAGTCTATACAATTTATGTAAATGTTGTGCTTATGAAGACAATTTCATAGGTTCTGTCAAAAAATTTATTTTAAACCTCCAAGTCCTGACGGGAATATGTACATATTGCTAATATTAAAAAAGTTTTACTTTTTATTATTTGAAAGAGAAATCACTTATTCTTATTACTATAAACAAATTAAAACAAATATAGCAATAATATGGAACAAATATGGCTTGAACATTATCATGAAAATATCGTACACATAAATTACGAAACGGAGATTGATATAGGGACTTGGCTTCTGTATGGATCGATAGAAGAAGTTGGTTAAAGCCAACATCATAGAAAACTACAAAGCTGTGGACATGCAAATAGCGACATACAATATCTAAATTACTAGCTACGAAATAGCAATAGCTCAAGTAAAAGACTGTACTGTGCTATAAATTCTACAAGTTCTGTTGTTACTATGCTGTTGAGAAAATGCGAAAATCACAAACATTTGCTGTCATAATATATATATCACGTTTTGGTCTTTATGGTTTTGCTATGTTTGTATGACAGCAATTAAAAACAACACAAACATAACTCTCTGAAATTGTACAGCAAACATGCGTTGCACTAATAGGGAATTTTTAAGACACATAATCTGATTTATTTTCTTTTACGTACCGTGACTGCTATTGTGATTTTAATATATTCTTTTAGTTAGCCTCATAAGAATTTATGACAGAACAAAATGAACCAAATGAAGCAATAAATGCATCAACAATTATTATGGTATTGCTGTGCTAATTTCTTCTTCAACTGCACAAAAACAGCAAAATCAAATACGCTAATATATATCTGCTGCTGCTGTTTAGAAATACATTTTTATAGTTTTTAATTTGCTTTTATCGTGCTGTTCAAAAATAATTACAGCGTAGAAGAGCGCAGTCTTTGCTTTTCGAACTCGCTATTGCTGTTGTTTTAATACAAGCGTCATCATAGCAACAGTTATTGCACATTTAATGTAGCACTTTTTTAAACGCTGTATATGAACATTGGCATGGACATACACATCGATATAGACATAGATATCGGCATTGACATTGACAATGACATGTATATAGATTATATGGACATGAAGACAGACATGGGCATGTTCATAGATATAAACAAAGACCTGAACATGTATATAGACGTGAACATGTATATAGACATCGACATGACATGGACACGTATACAGTCTTGGGCGTGGACATGACATGGACATATGATTCGGATGTAGATATGGCCTTGAATATCGATACAGACATGGACATGGATAAATATAAAAAAATAAATGGACTCGGATTTCAACGTGGACATGGATGTCGATGTGGATATGGATATAGACATGGATATCGACATGGACACACACATGTGTAGAAACATATATGGCGACATGGATATGGGCATATATAAATAGTCATCGACATAACTACAGGGAATAGACATGGACATTACTATTTACATAGAAACGGATACAGACACTCGTAAATATGGACATGGTTATAGACATAAGCATGAATATTGATTTAGACATGAACATAGCCATGGACGTTGACATGTTTATTGATATGGACATAGATATGAACAGGGCTTTGCACATGGATCGGAATTATTCAATTGAAATACATAGACCTGAACATTTACTTGACATTGACACATATGCATCTCTAAGTGGATATTAACACAAACAAAAACATGCACATTGACATGAACAGGGATATGGACTAAGGATGTGTAAATATGTACATTGAAGCCATATGCTATATTGTTGCACTATAATTTTTATATATTTCCTCGTTTTTTTTTGAAAATAATTGCATTTGAACTTTAAGCACAAAACTCCATCTGTATTTTACTGTGGAGGCTGATCTGAAGCCGTATAAGTTTGGCAACGATCCTTTGGCTTATCTAAAGCTAATACAAATTGTTGTTTATCCAATTACTAAAATTATTGTTTTGTACAGGTTTTAAGCATCTTTATTTGTTGTATTTATTACATTTGATTGAAAAATTTGCAAAGGAAAGCAGCATTAGCTCATGTTAAGGAAATAGTTCAATTTACCAACAACAATAAGAAATCAAAAAATAAAAAAATAAAAAACTACGGAAGCTAAAGTAGCGTTTTTTCAAGTGCTTTATGAAAGAAAACGCCGCAATACCCGAGTGACACAACGAAAAATAAACTACATACAGTCAACCCTCGATACTTTCAAACTCAAGGTATCAAAAAAAAATTAAATAATCGACAGCTAAAACTTATAACAGGATGATAAAAGAAAAAATCCAATTAATAAGATATTTCATATCCAGTGTGCGAGTTACTGCCAAAAAAATGTTAAAACATTTCATTCCGTTCAATAACTTAAATTTCCTTGCCTTTGAGCCAGGACAAGCAATTGCGGAATTCAATGAGGAAAAGCAAAGACAAAGCAAATCATTTTTTTTTTAATTTAACTGCGACAATTCTAAAAGCATTAGACTGAAAAGAAAAGCAAATTATTTAATTTTTATTTAATTCAAAGACTTGAAGAGTGTAGAAATGCCAAACGTCAAACTGTAAAACGTCGGCGAACAAAATGTTATTCCAATAATTACAAATTACCGAGGAGAATAAATTAAATGAATTATTTAAAATTATGGCAATATTCAAATAAGTGAGAGAAGTATTATCGAGAGTTGACTGTATTTGCTTTTAAATTTATTAATTATCAAAAGCTGATTGAGTGCATTATTTTTTTATTCAAATTATTTTTGTCGAAACTTTAAACTTTATTCTTTTTCTTTGACATTTTATTATAAGTTTAAGATTTATAATTAAATTAAATAACATTACTTTATAAAAATAAATTTTGTTAAATATCTAGAGCTTAAAATTTAATTAATTAAAATTATTTCCGACTTTAATTACGATAATGCTTTGAAGTCCAGTCAATATACTTGCTTAAGTTAGTAAAGGCTGGTTAAAAATCCTAAACAGGCTGCTTAAGGGGTCTTTGCCTTTCTATGTATACAAGTATCAAGAATCCAAATTCAGTAGTTTCCCATGCCTGTGTAAATGGAAGTGAACATGCAAAGACAGCGTGTATTTCTTTATTTTAAATTTCGCAAGTATTCAAGTTTTTATTTGCGAAGCAACATCAAGCGGAAGTTGGATTCCCTGAGGTTTTCCTGTACTGATGATATGTATTTTAAGCACAGATAGTTTTATACAAAATTCATGTCCTTAACATATTTCTTATTGGCAGGATAAATAAATCCTTTTTCTCCACTCTTCCGTTTTTCATATATTCACGTTTTCACTGAAAAGTCTAATTTAAGTTGAAGATTTCAAATTAAACATCATTTATTTTTACAGGCTGTTCTGGCGCTGGAGGGAAGTATGTGTATTTATTACATGTCCTTCACTCTTGTTCATCATGTCTGACTTATCTTAGGAATAATGAATGAGAATGTCTAGAGGATAGTGTGTGAAGGGTTGTTTTAAAATTTAGCTTGCTATATTATCATTTATACATGTATGTAGGCTTCTTCTGTATACCGGTAGAATTTAAGTGGTGTTTTTAATGAAACTGAGGAAATGTTACCTGACAAAGTAAGTTAAAGTCGTCAGTCTTCATGTCCTTTCATACATATGAAGCTTTACATGTAACAAAGTCACATGCACGTGCTATTCGTTAAGAAATTATTACTACAGTAACATTCAAACACCTGCACTCAACTTAAATTCGAATGTGATCCTTACATTGTTTAAATGATCCAATAGTTTTTCTCTCGGTAACATGCTACAGTGTTAAAGCTGCTATTTTTAGAATAGGCGGAAACATAAACATAAACACAATAAGAGCATTTTTTCTAAAGTAGGTAGGGCCACATAAAGTTGAAGAAAAGGAAAAAAACGTAGTGAAAAGTAAGTCGGAAAAAAGAGAGCAGAGCCGATGTCAAGTCAAACTTCAACCAGTTGCTTATTTTCATTAAGAAATATATTTCTCTTATTTTCATATTTTCGGAGCGGCTGACGAAGGGCCTCCGCACGAGAAGAATCTGGCGTTGGTCCTTTAGAGATTGACGGAGGCATAAGAGATGAAATACGGTCTCCTCTTTCTGTTTATTGGTGGGCAATTCTAAACAAGTCATTTACAAGCAACCCTATTCCCCACATGTAATATCCGGTAATCATTGCCACAATAGTCCTTATTACGTCTTCTGAAATTTTACCAGGTCCCTGGTTTCGTAATATGCCTCAATGCAGGCCGAGAGGGGTATGAGACAGAATTATTTAATGTGCAAGAGCCGCAGCCTGGCTCATTTCTTTGCCAGATTAGTCTATGTACACATTTTTAATTTATGCTTGAATGTCTCGCCAATCAATTTAAGAATGCTTGGTATTCCTGTAACTCTTTCCACTTTGAATACTCACCTAGCAGTTACGTAATTACGATTCAACTTTTGATTAAGATCTGAATAATTCAGCCTGGTGGCCGCCTTTAATCGTGATGTAATTTCCGCCAGTAAAGTTCAACATGCGCTAAGGATTCTTAGGCATATGTTGATGTAGAGTTTTCCTATATAAACACCTTCGACTACGCCGTTAAGCCATTCTTCTGTGTACATATCTAGATGGCCCACATGGGCTTCTGTGCCCTCAGATTCTCCAAGATCACGAATTTAAAACATTTCAAGAACGTTTAGAAGTTGTATAGTCTATGAGGGCAGACAAATTCTAGCAGGCCTCAACGATGCTTAAATTTTCCCATATCCTCTGGTTCCTTTCATTAGTAGCGATCAATCGAGCCACCATATTTAGAGCGAGCTTTCTGGCTAATAGTTTCTTTTAACCGTTTGGTTTTTCATAAATTTAAACTTTTAGTTATTTTAAATATTAAAGCCTTATGCGTTTAGTACTTAATAAAAAAGGGTGGTTTTGTTAATTGTTAAAAAGGTATGTAATTATAGCTGTGCACTGCAACCCGGATGCTAAATGAAATTAAACACATAAACTTTTGACAGCATATAATTAGTGAAATTATACAACAAATATAATGAAAATGAATTGAAGTCTTCACTGTCAGTTTGTTTATTTTCAATTACAAAGTTTTCAAACTTAACCCATCTAGAGAATGAAACCGAATTAAATGTGCAAAAAGAATAAATAATGTAACAATTTTAATTAATTTTTTCTCAAAAGACTGAAAATTAATTAAAATATCTTCTGCCTGCCTTATTTTTTGGTTTTGTATTTTTATTCAATTTTTTCAAAGTGAATGGAGATTGTGTGAAAAAAGAATTCGCCGCAAGGGTTTGAAATAGTTAAATAATAACTTTGCCAACAGTTGTTATTTGAAGAAAGTCTGTACGATTGAGAAAGCTCTGAACAAACACTTATCAAACAAATGAAATTATAATTAAATTAAAGAGCCCATTCTGGGAAGTTATTATTAGAAACAAAATGTACAAGTATTTGATGAAACTTTATAGAAAAAATTTTATATATAGTGAAGTTTAATTCTGAGTCTATTTCTTTATAAATGAAACTAATTCTGATATTTTTTTAAATTATTATTAATCATACGCCCCAAGTTTGTAAAATATTAAATTTCCATAATTAAACATTATATTGCATTTCATTTCAAACAAGAGACAGAACAAAATTGTTTTAATAATATTAAAGCGAAATTCAATTAAATTATACGACAATTTGCACATTACTAATTGCGTTGGGCGCTCCTTCGTTTAAAATATTTAAAGCAGGTACCCCATCAATAATTTTTGATTTATTAAATTGATTTATTTCTCTTGCCATTCCCTTAGTACCCTCACAAGCATTTCTCTTTTTCCTTACCATACAGTTTTTAAATTAACATTTAGTCAACATTAAAAGTCAATTAGAAATAAATCAAAGACAGGCAACTAATAAACTGTATCTTCGCAAACAGCAGGGGGGAAAATATTAGTAGAAGTGGTAGAAATATTATTGAATTGTAATTGTGATAATTATGCAATAGTCTACTTTGTAAATTTCTTAAAAAATCTGAGGGACTCAATTGATCAAATAAATATATTTTATCGGCAACTCTGTCTTTGAAACCTGGTCGCGACGATCGCCAGCTTTCTCTGCATTGAATCCAGACTTTCTCTTTAATAATTTTCTTTAAACACATTCTGTCGTCCGGAAGAGAAGAAATATAATTGGAACTTCGGCATAAAAGGACATAAGAAAACTAAGAAATATTGTAGATACAGGCTGTCCGCCGGTAAGGTAATACTACCTTGTTTTGTCGCCCTTTTTGTCTTGACAGTTCATATTTTACAGTCGTGAAGTAAAAACGTGACAAATTTATTATGGAAAAATATTCGGTAAACCAATGTGTTTTAATCGTTAAAACATTTTATCAAAATCAATCATCGATTACAGTGATGATGAGAAAGATCCGTGAAATTTTTGGAAGAAACAACGTGCCAACAAGACGCACTATTTATCGTGTAGTGAATGATTTCGAAGAAAGAGGACTGTAGCTGATAGGCCCAAGCATGGACCACAACGTACTGCAAGATCGGCTGAAAATATTCTTGCTGTCCAAGAAAGTGTTCAAAACAATCCATCAACCTCAATTCGACGCCGTGCTCAGGAGCTTGGTCTTCAAAGAACAATTTTGGCCACAATTTTGCACAAAGATTTGCATTTGTCTCCATTTAAGATTCAGTTGACAAAAGAGCTTCTTCCAGAAGACAATTTACGCCGCTGTACATATGCCAATAGGATGCTAAAGCTCGCCATGATAACCCCGATTTTCATGAGTGACGAGGCACATTTTCATTTGAATGGATATGTGAATAAGCAGAATAGTCGGTTCTGGGCAATTGAAGACCATTAAATTTCATTGAACCTTACTTAAACTATGAAACTGAAAACGGAGTAACGGTAACTGTCAATGGGGAGCAGCGATATCGTGATGTGATTGAAAACTTTTTAACGCCACAACTGCATGTGGTTACAATAAGACGATCCCACATCGCATCTACCCAGGATTACAATAGAATTACTGCGAGACCTCTTTCCACAAAAAGTTATTTCAAGGAATGGTGATGTTGATTGGTCTCCACGGTCGCCTGATTTGACTGCTCCGGACTTCTTTTTGTGGGGATCTCTGAAAAGCAAGGTTTATCCAAACAAACAAGAAACGCTGGAGCAATTCAAGCCAAATATTCGTGATGAAATTAATGAAATACCGCGTGAAATGTGTGAGAATGTAATGAAAAATGTGCATTTGTGAGTCTAACAGAGGTGGACATTTATCTGATATAGTATTCCATACATAATTGCCGACATTAAATAAAACATTTATCAATATACGATCAATTTTCTTTCATTTAATCAAAAATTACAAAGAAACAAAGTAGTATACTTTCCTAGCGGACACCCTGTATTATGACTTGCCTTTATCTAGTCTTTATACAGTACATATGCTGCCGATTGCTGGTCAACTGTATGGCTCTTGTTCTGTTTGTGAATGCAACTATTACGTATGACTAAAATTTATACTTAATTTCTTTACATTTCATAACTTTCATTCTCAATAATTGATTATTTTTTCTATATTTCCAGATATTTCTAAGTGTTCACATAAAACAACTTCCCTTTTAAATAATATTATTTGTTAAATAAAATACACCCGCCTAACAACTGTAGTCACCAGCGTATAAACTCAGACATCAATTGGGTGCATAGAATACTTTTCTAAAACAACACAGGTGCATGTCTACTAGAAACAAGTGTGTGAACATCAAAAGTCAATGTCGATGACGACATTTGCAACACTTAAGCTGCTACTCATGCTGCTGCTATTTACGCTAGCCCAAACTATAGTAGCAAAAAGCTTAGACTCCACATCAAAACTTATTCCTATTGAAAATAATAAAAATTCCAAGCAAATTGTAAATCAAAAGAGAGTCAACGGTTTTAATGAAGACATCAAAGTAAACAGAATCAAAAATGTTACATTCAAATTGGCTGCGGAGACTGCTACTGAACACAAAACACAAACAGTGGAAGAGGAAACGAAAATAATAGAGAAGCCTGTGAAAAGCAATAGTAAATTAATGAGACGTTTCAAACGTCAACATTTATCAACTTCCAGTTCAACAGCGATGACTTCTTTGTCTGATTTGACTGGCCTAAATCATGAATTGAGTTTGCCATCGGTACCGCTGCCACCACCACCACCATTTCCCAGCACCAGTTTCAATGTCTCACCATTTAATTCAGTTGCAGCAGGAGCTGGTGCTGGCAAATCAATGAATTCGTTTACATTTCAAAACCATCACCATCAAACACATGCTGCTTCGTGGGCAGCCTACAAATGTGGTGGTGTGCTGAAAGCTCGACATGGTGTCATACAGACACCCAATTTCCCACACAAATTCAACACCCCCCTCGAATGTGTTTGGATAATTGATGCTTCTGAACTGCTGCCATATGCTGATCACAACATATCGATTGTTGTGTATTTGACCCAGTTATATGTATTGGGTGGCCTGAAATTCACCGAATACATGTACTATTCTGATGACTATAAAGTGCCCGCTCATAGGGTCTTCTCACTTACCGAAGACGATGTCACGCAGGTGGCGTGGATACAATTCAATTCACAGTATTTGGAGATACGTTTCCGCATGTCGTCATTGGATGGGACACATTTGCGTGCTTTAGACCGTTTGTTGGATGTTTATGGTTTCAATATAACGTACGAGGTGCAGCCAGTCAAGCAATATCAATGCAATACATTGCAGTGTCGATTTTTGGGTCACTGTTATGCCAAAGCAGACTTTAGGTGAGATATTTATGGTTTTTGTTTAAGCAGACCAGCAGTTTTGTTATACTTGTTTTTTTTTTTTTGGTTTTATTGTGTGTTTCGATGATGGCTGAAGGTCATAAATCAAAAGAGTTTTTCAAGAAATTAAAAATGGGAAAAAAGTAGCGACCTTTTTTCAACAGCCAGTACAGCCATACACCTTTCACTGTACATGAAATGTCCACTTAATTTTTTTAGCTTTAATATTATTTTATTGAATCTTTCTAAAAGAAATGTATTCTAGTCAGGCCCAAAGTGTCTGCTCTGCCCCTGGTGCCCATGAGTTCGTATTAAATCAAGTACTAGAGCTTGGATTGAACCAATAAATTTTTTGCCTTATTGCCGGAAATATTTATACTTCTTTCTGGATAGAGCGAACAATAGGACCCCCTTCTTTCCACGAATTGCTTTCAGGCAACCGATTTGTAACTACTTTTTATTGAGTCTCGCGCTAACACTAGCCTCTCCTCTTGACTGTAGCAATTGCTAGCATTTTTTAAGACTTAGGTCCACCATGGAATATCCCTTTAGCAAATACCTCTCCATGATCCTAAGAAACTATTCTTGTTCATCTCTTTGGTGTTCCACCAATAGCCAATAAACACCGGAGTTTCTACAGAGATTAACCTCAACACCTCTTGCGAGACTTGATTGTCTATTCCTATCAGAATCTCTTAGTCCAAGGCTTTAATAGGGCCTCTAGCGATTTACCCATCCGCCTCTCGCGAGGCAATCTTGTCCATATCTTCCAGATTTGTTCCTTGGCCAATTAAAACCGGAGTTCCTTCAGCGAATTCCTATTATTTCTACGAGTAACGGAGAAAAAGACATACACGCATACAAAGCTTGATATGCACAGATAAGCCGGTATTGAAACTGGGAATCGACTGGTATTCACAATTCGGAAACTAGCAACCATGCATCCGTTGGCCACGTATCCCTGGGGTTTGCTGAGGATTACTTATTTAGCCAGATTCCTAGCAAAGAGAGGAACGTGTTGCCGGGCGCCATTATGAAGAGGTATCAGTCAGAAGAGTAATTTAAGTCTAGACATTTTGTGCGTAAACAGTGTCCCCTATCCTAGTGTAATACGCCCACTTTGGATTGGATTGGTATAAGAGCACTTTGTATTGCGAAACCGGGGTGAAATTAGAACCTATTAACCAGTGTAGTTGATGTGTTTTCAGTTGTATGGCTGCTATTTCGTCTCAATATGTTTAATAGGCGTCGATCTGGTGGGACAACCAAAAATTTAACGTGGGTAAGAGGAAAACGGTTCATGAGCATATTTTAATGGATTTATCTTTATTCCCCACTTTTGTAGACATTCCGCTACTTCATTCATATGAAATTAAAGTTGTTCAGATGCTGCTTTCGAATCTTCGTTAAGATTTGGAAATGTAGTGTCATCTGCAAACGTTGACGTATATGTGTTGAGGCTTGTTGGAACATCAGCTGTATAGATGATATATGGTGGTCCTATTATACTAACTTGAGGCCCTCCAGCAGAGATTTTGCCTCTTTCAGAAAACTGTTCCTTTCACATTCATTTAAACGTTCTCAAATATACACTCATGTAATAAAAATAATAAGTTCTTATAGCCGGAAAAATAATCAAAAAATTATTTTAGAATTTGTTCGGGAATAACAACGTATGTCTTACGTAAATCTACAGTTACGTTGTTTTTTATTATGAAATTGGAATCGGTCCATATTATGATGCGAAGCGCTTCTCCTGCTAGGTGAAGCATTTAAAACAAAACAATCCAACTTGAATACCTCAAAGTCGCCTTATGGGGTTAATTATGAAATTCACGTATTTTTCTCTTGAAAGGTTTCCTAAATTTTAAAACAAATTTTGTAACGATGCTTCTCAGCTGGGGTATATCTCGCCGCTCCAGGAGGTTCTGTCACCGAATATTTCTATTTCTGGACCCTTGATGAAGGAAACACGTTCTTTGATAACTAAATGCTCTTTATTTAGCGTCTCTTATAGCCATATACTAGGCTAGGTACAACACAGCCAATCTCTTGACGTAATTGGTCACCCCTACCTTCACGGAGCCTTATTTGCTCGCCACGAAATGACAGAGAGCTTAACTGAGCCGCTGGTACGCTACAGTACAGTTTCGAAACCGTTGACAGAAACACGCTCTCTTACAGCGAGTATATTGCTTCTAGGCGACACCACGGATGCAATATCTCACACAGCGCTGACAGCATTGGGAGGTGAACCGGTGGACGCCACCTGCACACTACCACACCTTACAGCGATGTCAGAGAATCTTTTCTGCCAACCGGTGTACTGACGCACTACCGCGATGTAGCGGTTGTTTAAGATAGGTGGATGGTCCCTGGGCGACACCTCGGGGACCCTGCACCTCTCTTAACGTTAGCTAAAGCTCTCTTTAACGACGGCTGATGTATTGTGTCTAGGACGCCACGGACACAATACCTCAACGTAGATAGACGAGCTGGGCTCTTACGTGACACAGATGTAGGTATGGCAACTGGGCAACACCTCGGGTAACCTACCTTTATCTGGAATAGAGAACTTGTACAATAAGAAAAATGGGTAGACGCGACCAAATTTCTTATCTTCCAAATTTCCACTAAATCTTGATAATAACTTTCTACAGGGTAGACGCCACCAATAGTAAGATCTTACCTCGATCGCAGCCGAGCGCAGACTGAACAACACGTTCTTTTATACCCCTTTTGTGGCTACAAAAATTAGTTGCATCTTTGTGTATTTTTTTATCATGGTTGTATAAAAGACGTGTTTACTTCCTAAAATTATTTCTAGGTGGTGCCAGTATTAACTACGGCCGTTAACTTTAAATATTCACTAAATTTGTGAAGCATATCTTAAGGCTAACTTTATACTAGGAAATTTTATATCGAGAATTTCTTCAAAATATTCATGTGAGTCTTAATCTCACTTTCGTAACTTATGTTACTATATAAAATACTAAATCAACGTTAATAGTTATGTCTAATTAACGAGTTATTATACAAAAATTAATAATTCACATTCTTGCAAAGTAATGCTAATAAAAGAAATAATAATATATACATACATATTATAATTTGTAGTTGATTATGTGTGGTGAAAACAAGCCACCGACTTTCATCGTCACAATTTCCTAAGAAGTTCACCAAAATTTGTACATTTTTTATGCAATTCTTATGCAAAACTTTTGAATGCAAAACTCATTTTCAATTCTTTTTCTTACCCTACCATTCAAAATATTGTATTACAGAGAAAGTTTTTTTATCTCTGATGATAGTAACGCAGTTTCCAAGATAAGTTCGAGAGGCTTCATATTCGCATACAAGGCGACGATACGAGGAATATACGATAATTTCGGAACACCTTATATTCGCATATCATGCGACTAAACTGAGGTTAATACACGATAATTTCGGAAAAACTTGTATTCATATGGTCTACGGTTCTACTATGGGCGGCACCAGAATCTGCAAAGCTCTCGCACTACAGTTCAAGTGGTACAAACTTTATAAAATTTTTTAATTTAATTGTTTTTTGTTTGTTAATTTTTGACAAATATAATATTTTATCCGAAATTATTTGCCTTCTCTTTTTAAAACTAAACTGTGGCGAAAAATATTTTAATAAAAGAAACCATTGTTTACGTAAAAGTTTATTTAAATTTAATTTAAGCCAAAAACTTGATTAGAAGTATAAAAACAATTTTTTAAAGCTTTCATAAAAAATAGTTTTTTATGAAAATTTTGTAACGACACGTTTCCGCTGGTTGCTGGGGTATGCTCAGCGGAGTCTAGAGTCGTGGAATAAAACACACTTATGTATGTTTATTATTAAGTTAAAGCTAACGACAGTTACTGTTAAAGATATACTGTTAGTCGTCAGATTACCTAGTAACACAGTTTGAAAGATATGCAGCTGCGGCTGCAGTGCACTGCTGCCCGGTACTAATGCCTAGAGGGTGATACGCCGAATCGGTGATGCTACTGCGCGCAGCTGCGGTGAGATTTGTGCAGTATATTATACTGCTGCCCGTTTGAATGTCTACAGTTGACTGTTGGCGACGAATACTGAAGTGGAAACCTACGCAGAAGTATGCGTTCACCATATCTCAGCCGGATCTTTAAGAGAATAACACGAAAGGGGAAACCCACACAGACGTATCCTTCACGTACAGATCAACGGCTCACAACGGCTACTATCAACTTAGCTGAATCTAAGCGCAAGGGTGCTAAAGGGAAACCCACGCAGAATCACAACTTCCACTCTGATCAGCTATATTCACTGGCCTAGGAGAGCTGAATCTGTAAGCAGAGAATACTAAAGAGGAAACCAATATAGAAGTATACACTCTACACAGCTCAGCTAAGCCTACTAGGCGACGATAGTTGAAGTGGGGAGCATAAAATGGGAAATCCTTCTCCACAGCTGTTTCACTATAGTTGAATCTGTGCGTAAGGAATGCTAAAGAGGAAACCCACACACAAAAGTATACCCTGTACATAGCTGGCCTCCTAGCAGTTGATCATAATGGCAAATACTACAAAAGGGAAAACCTACACAGAAGTATTTATTATCTTTGCCTACAGGCAATTAGCACTCAAACTGTTGATAAGAAAATTAGGAGGGAGACGCACACACCAGTATTGTTCTTACCTATAGGCAGTCTTCGCACCAACTGCTCTCGAGCCTGTGAATGCGCGTGCATGACCACCTATTCGTGGTCACACACATTCACACACACAGCAAGCATTTGTTTTATTTCACTGCTGTCATCTTGCTACTGATGACAACACTGTTCTTACACTGATTATAAGATTTAAATATGAAATGACACATTGGTGGCGGTACTAGTTAATCTGCCGTTAAAAAAATTCAAAAATAACACAATATTTTAAGAAGATATAATTTATTGTGTGGTTAAAAACGAGTCCTACGAATTTTAGCGTTTAAACTTGTGAGCTGTCACCAAGAAATTTAAGAAACATAAAGCATTTTTTTCATTAACATTTTTGTAATAAAAAAAAGTTCTGCCACAAAATTTTGTACACAGTTGACCACAGTGCAATGTCTTTTCAGCTGTCTAAACAACTCTTCACTAGCTTTGCATGCTTCTATTTTGTTGTTCTCTATTTTGTTCGCTTTACTATTCTATTTACTATTCTATTTATCATTCGACGCTTTTGTCTTCCGCTTACTGGTTTCATTACTTCTGTTATTTCCTTCTACTCAATTCGATGGAAGTTTGTCATTTTAAGGAACGGCTCTAATGTTGTTTTTTAACACAAAATTTTATTAAAATTTATATGTGAAGTGATAAAAGATGTTAACAACATTTGCGAAAAGTGAAGTTTTTCAGCTTTTTGTTTTCCAAACAGATAAATTACTAAATGCGTAATGAGTCTGAAGAGACTCAGAGAAAAGTAAACAACTTGATGTCCCCTTTTAAATCCAATTAAAACTTAATGACGTTTTTTGTTCTATCGACAGGATTTTCTTTGCTGCGCTTTTATATAATCTGACTTCATAACGTCTTGAGGTCTGTTTTACTTTGTTGTGTGTCCCCAAAAGCTATTAAGGAAAGCTAATCGTAATCATTAATATTTGAAACACCTTCAATACGAGTATAACCACAGTTTTAGTTGATAAATTACAGAGAGGTTGTAAATAAAACCACATACATTAAGGCGAACACAATCAAATAAAAGTAGGGTGGCCAGATCAGTCATTCAAATGACAGCCTCAGCTTCGCTGACAGTAATTCGAATTGTGGATAAAATTTGTTTGACTCTTTCCAATATGTGCGGAATTATTTCCGGGGAAACTCTAATACTGGCTTCTAGCATGTTCAAAGGATAAAAACTGGACATAGCCCAGAAAGCGGCGGCAAGTGGATAAACGCTTGTTGTTATGCGTAGATCGCCAAAAATTTTTTCTTTCAGAGGTACGAACGTTATGCACTTGTATAGCTTGTAATGCCGACCTGTTGGAACCACATGATACATCGTTGTTCTCTAGCTCTGGCTACATACAGTCGCGACATTGACGTTAGCTTTGTCTCCTTCGTCATTTAGGGATAATGACGGCATTGCCATAAACCGCACCTAACAGTCAATATCTGTGAATGCAATCAGCATTTGTGAATAGTGTCTGGATAAAACACTATTTCCCTTGTCAGTTGCTGGGACAATAATGAGCCTCGTCCGCTAAGAGGAGGATTTAACCCAAATGTGAACCTGTAGCAAATATTGCAGCTCCCAATTAGCGAACTAACGATGTTGTCTATGTTTGTCCGGCTTCGATTCTTGCTTTAGCACAATTTTCTAAGAAAGTAGTGACAACCTCAACTGCAACAAAATTCAAGTTGACCATCTAGAGATGCCCAATTTCTGTATCTTCTTCCAAGCCGGCCGTTATGCGTCTAAGTTTTTTCTTCCTGCACACCAATATCTATATGATTGGTGACTTAATGTACAAAGGAGTGTACTCACGCTCAGACTTTCCACGGTACGATGCCGTCGGACCCCACGATATACTCACTTTTCCTATGCATAACTGAGCCGATATATCAATAATAATATTTTAATAGCTTCCACTCTTCCGGCAAGCGTGCAATGATAATTGGTGAATTAGCAAATTTTACTGTACTTTTTGCTGGCATTGGGAGGCCGCTTTCATACCTTTTGAAATATAAGACTTGGAAGAACTAGCATTACTGTCTGGTCAACCTATATGCAACCTTTTTATTCAAGCTTAAAATTTAAGCTTGGCAATTTTCTTATACTGACAGTTTGGCGTTTCCTTTTTAGGACACCTAAAGGTTTGTGAAGAATAAACCAATTTTTTTCTAAATGCTCCCCTCTTTAAAGACAAAAAAGTGTTTAAGATTAACAGGTATCAGTGCGCTAAAATTTATCATAAAGTCTCCCAGAAAAGAAAATCAAATCAAATGCCAAAAAACTGGCAAGGAAAGGCACATAATCGAAGTATTTTGAAGTAAACCCTTAATTAATATCACTTGTACGCCGTGTGGTATTTCCTACATTTTCTTTAACAGCTGAAAGGCATTTTTATAGCAATTCAGAAGATTTATTCAGCAGACACATTTTTATCAGTTTTATTCGCAAATCGTTTTAGATAAATTTGTTTACCAGAATAATTAAGAAAAAAGTCTTTAATTGGAAAATGTTTTCATCGAAATTTATCATGGAAAAAAGTTTTTAAAAATCTAATTTTCACTAGAAAAATTATTACCGTCAAAAATGTTCCAAAAAATATTTATAGCATAAATATTTATAAATTTTCCATTAACTAATCAATGTTTGCCACCCAAATTTGTGATAAAAAAACCCTTTTTAAAGTTAAACACAAATGGAGGCGAAACATCTTCCCCCGCTGAGATATCGAAAATATTTCTCAAAGGGTTGTGGCCACTGTGCCCTCAATCTATTTAAAGCTAATTTATTTTTTTAATAAAAATATATATTATATAGTTTTTCGAGCTAAAGTTTGGAATCGAAAAAAATATTACTTTTAATTTTTTGAAAAATTTTAACTTTTCTTCCTTCTCATTCAGACAGCATCAGCAGCTCTCACTGCAAGAGATTCCCAAACGATCCAATCTTACAGTGTCCCGTTATGATGTCAACTAGTAGCAATATTTTTCCCGAGGCCCATAGTGCCTGCATCCTTTCCTATATCCTGCGGTCCGTTTCTTTAACGACCATTTTAAGGTGTTTACAATATCGGCTAGTGGATATTGATGCCCCTCTGGGAATTTACCGCGCCCATCTACGACCCATTCCTCGCACATTGATCGGCCATCACGTTTCCATGAATTCCTTTATACCTGGCACCCAAACAATCTTCACATTAATTTATACAAGTAGGGTTAGAGATTGAATACGCGCCAGTACACATCTTGTTTTCACCACTTTCGAATCAATGGCATCTATGGCGGTGAGATAGACAACAAAAGTACCCACAGTCATCGCCTTCGTTATAAGTTCCCCAACATTCTTCGCCGCCACCAATATAGCATGGTGCAGATATCGGATGTCCTTAGTGAGAGTGAAATATCAACATCCCTAGAAAAGACACCCGATCCAGTCCCCGTGTCCGCCTTCGAGCCATCCGTGAAGACCAAAACCGCATTGGTACGTATTACGGGGTTCTCCTTCCATTTATCCCTGCTCGATATTTGTCCATAACAGGGGTCAAATAATCAGTCTGCTCCCCTAAGAAATTTTCACCTACCTGTAATTCGCTCGACTCTCTGAGTCATAGGGGCGACATGGCAAACGCGTATTTGATGTAGACGTGGAGAGGTCAGATCTAAGATTGTAACCAAACTGGCCTGAGGAGATGGCCTCATTGCACCAGTATTTGCGAGACTTGCCATTGCGATTTGTCTAGAAGTGAGAGGTATACTTTTGTGTTTGCCACTTTCCACTACACAAGTGATCCATAGGTGAGAATAGGCCCCTGTAATCGCCGTGTACATCTACTGTACCATGTACGCCTTGAAGTAGCTCCAAAAGTGACTAACACGCACTATTGCATATGTTGATGGGAGCTGCAATCCATATTTAGGAAATCATATGGAGTTCAGCTCTACACTAGACTTCAAGAGTTTATTCAGTGAATAGAAAATAACAACAAGAGATACTTTTGAGGCAACATGATTTGTCCCTCGCCTTTGTGCGTTTCCTATCGATAATGAAAATACGAACAACCTCCAAGGAGTTGGGAAAGAGATAAAACAATTTTTTAATTTTTATTTGCCAAAATTTTTTCCTAAGAGGTTTTTCGCCAAAATTATTTTCTGTCAATGAATTTTTTTCACTAAAAAATGTTTTGTAAAATTTTTTCCTTTTTCTCAAAAGTTGATACACTTTTGATTAGCAACATGTTGATGTACCTTTTGTAGAAACAGTTTCATTTGTTTTAAAAACATTTTCCTTTTTAATGTTCTGAGATCTCTCTAAGAGAAGAAAAAACAAAAAATATTCAAAAGTTGCTTGGCAGAACTTTTGTCTGAAAATAATCTAATACATTTAAATGCCAAAACATCTGTATATGTTGTTATACGACCATAAGGACCATGAACCACAAAGCCTGATGCCAATGATGTACAACGTTTTATAGTATTTGCATAAAAGTGATAAAAGTTAAGCATCACAATATGTATTAAAGAATTTTTTAGTTGTTGTCTAGTGGCATGTTTGTGTCATGGTTTAATATGAAGTTTTGTGGCTTTTGTTAGCCTTTTTTCTAATTTATTTTGCTTTAATGAAAATTTTTCCTTTTGTATGATTTTCTGGTGAAAGAATTTTTAAATTTAAATAATCATGTGAAGTCTTATGTAAAAATATAGATCTTAAATCAAAACAGATTTGCATGCAAATGCGGGCTACATAGTTACAAAACTAAAGCATACTTTAAGGTGTTATAAGAAAACACAAAATTATATTAAACTTTTCAACGAAAATAGTTTCAAAATTATTTAATGTTACTTTGGAAATTTACTATTCAATATTTCAGTTAATTGTTTTTCTCTCTACATAATTTACTACAGCTGAAACTTGCTCTGCCTTTAAAAAGCTTCAACAATGTTCAGCATTTTAGGTATTTGTAAGTTCTCGTTTCTTTTTTTAGCTTTTAAAAAACAAAATTTATGGCTGTGCAAAATGTAGTTATTGAAATTTATTACAACTATTGCCAGAAAAATATAAGTTTAATAAAGAAATTTAAAACGTGTAATTTATACGACTGCTGCAGGCATTGAGAGCAAGTAGAATTTTTAATAAAGTTAATTTTTCTGCAACTTTTTCTTTACTGAAATTCCTGCAATTTTATATTTTACAAACATTTATTTCTTTTTAATTTTATTCTATTTATTAAATTTTTGTTTTTGTTACCAACCACAAATTCCTTTTTAATCCCTTAAAACGTTGCTAATTACATAAACTAAGGTAACGTCTATTTTAATTTTTTTCCATTCATCTAAAGCGTGAAAAAATTTTATCAGTCTATCTCTTCATCTCTCGCTTCTTTATGCCTTTTCCATTTTTTTTCTGACCAGTAATTTAAAATTTTTTCTACAGCAAAAGTTTTGCATATTTAAACAGTTTTATTGCGTGAAATGAAAAGAGAGGTGTAAAATGCTTTTTATAGCTAAAACGGAAATAATTGAAAACGATAACTAATCAAGCCATCCATCACCTAATAAAGTGGGGAGAGAAGAGGTCTAAATGAAATAATAAACTCGTAAAATATAAAGTTGTAAATTGAATTTAATTGAACGTTTTGTTAAAACATAAGTGCCTACAAAAAACAAAATGGCTCCCAATAAAGTTTGATGAGTTTGATGGTGATAAAAAAATAATAAAAAAAAAAGAAGAGTGTCCTGTAAATGATTCTCTGATAAGATTTTTAAAATGACATTGATTTTCATCAACTATACGATCGATATTCGGATAAAATTTAATTAGAAACTTCCTCGGTGCTGTCCAGTTATATAGTGGCAGTTGTCGGCCTTCTTAATCATCACTGGCGCTAAGACAATAACATGTATTTTTAGTTTAAGCAATTAAATACTGCCGAGTCCGCTTTAAGGCTGAGTTCCCCCTTGCTATCAACTTCAAATACCAGTCTCATGCCACCCAGTGCTGTACAGGCGTCATTTTCCCAACTTCTTATCTCTATCATACAGTATTTAAACTTGTCTTGTCTTTTGACCGACGCAGTTATAATTTCGATTTTATCTGCGTTCCTGGACTGAGGTTATTTCGTAATTTAGAGTGGATTGAACTTCTCCTATTTCTTAAAATCGTCTTTACTTAGTAGTAGTCAAAGTCAACAGTTTACAGAGTCAAACGTTAGCCGTTCATAGATCTAACAGTCCTCTGAAAGAAATCTTAAAGTGTCCATCCGCAAAGGAACCCCTTATTTTTGAGTCCTAGAATAAAATGCAAGCGCCAAAAAATGGAAGAGTTGGGATGAGGGGAAATTGCTACTCATTGGGGTCACAATTGGTGACGACATGGCAAAAATCTACGAAAAAGATTTATAACTGCTCCGAAGTTGGCCCTAAGGAGGGAGTTCCAACATTTCTTATGATTATACAATATCTCTTACCACCACACCAGAGTGTTGCTCGCCCCGCTATAACTGACCCAAAAGGGTACCTAAAGGGGTCAAATGTATGACCGACCCCCAGCAAATTTCCAAACCCAAATTTTTTTAAAGCAATTGTCCTCTATCATTAACCCTTAAGGTTGTGGACTCCATATAAATATTTTATTTTTATAATTTTTTTCTACAAAATCGACTCCTTCGGCTCTCGTGATACGACCAAGAGGGGTCAAAAGAAAAACCAATCACCATTAATTTTCTCTTTCCAAAATTTTTTTTATTTACACTGAATAGGAGGGCTCCTATGCAAAAATGAGTTCTTTATAAAAAATTTGTCCACCGCTCTAACGCTCCCAAGAGTGCCCCTTAAAGGGTCAAATGTATTATCGACCCCCAAATTTTTTTCAAAAACACTTTAACTTCTATCTTCAACCTCAAAGGTGGTCATCATACAAATCTTTTATTTATTATAATTTTTTTATATAAAATCTGCTCCTTCCGCTCCCATGGTGCTTCCTAGAAGTGTAAGATTTTATAACAACTCCCATTAATTTTGTCCTCCCATAACCACTCCCTACGGGGGCTCCCATATTAAAATTAGTTCCTTATATTATTTACTTTCACCGCTCTAACTATTCCAAGAGACGTTGAATGTATGACTGACCTCAATAGTTTCTGAAAACCCCCACTCGATTATTTTATGTCTTATAACTTTTTATGATTTTCCAGAACATTAGCAGTTTCGGCCTTAGAAAGGCTGATAAATCTTCCTGATTTCATTGCCGGTATTAAGTGCGCAAAGATTTTATCTGATTGATCCAAAAAACCAACGACCTTCTCTTCACAAACTGCGGCCTCTGTTTTAAGAAGTTGGCTGTTTTATTTACTCTAAGAGAAGGCGAATACCGGATAAGAGGTGGGACCATTGCTGCCGACATGATCTTTCATCGCTACCTATGCAAGTGTGCATTTTAAAACACTTAGTGCTAATATTGTGTTGCAAGACTGGTGTTAACGTAAATTATGACAATCTATCACCATTAGTTTGCCTTTGGTGGCGTGTTCTTTTGGTGATACCGCCACCTTGATATATTGTTACCAGGGGGAAGAACACACTCCGAAACATGCCTGAGCCCTGAAACTGAAAGATAGAAGGGCTTTCCAATTTCCACAAGGAACGTTATAATCAAGGGTATTACGGGAACCAGTAGCCCCTAGGATGCAAGTCGAAGACTGGTAAGACTCCTTCGAGAGTGCACGTGGTGGCTGTGGTTTATAACCAAATCTCGGGAAAATATTGGTGAAGAAAAAATGTGTTAATAGAATAGATATTAAAAGCAAGAGAATGGGTACCTCCAAATCCCTCGGCAAGAATTGTATTCAGAGTGCAGACAGCTATGGTCTTCAATCGCTACCTATATAAGTGCATATAGGGGCTTTGGTGGTCGGCTTGTGTTGCAAGACTGGTTCCGCCGTAAATCATAACCCTCTGTTATCATCACTTTGGACCCGCGACCTTGATGTTTTGTTACCGGGTGAGATGGGGGGAAATAAGCCTTTAAACTTGCATGGGCCCTGAAACTGGAAAAAGGTAAGACTTTCTAAGTTGGATCAGTAATGATATAAGCACGGGCACCAGTAAACCCTGAGACGCTAGTCGCAGGCTCCTTGTTGGTAAGGCTCCTTTGGGAGTGCACGCGGTGGCTGTGGTTTATACCCTAATTGTGGGAAGAAGTTAGTGCAGAAACAATCTGGCATTGCTTAAAAACTCTTACCAAGAGGGTGGGATCAGTTTCTAGACAGCTATAGTCTTCAATCGCTACCTAAACTAATGAATATGCAAGCATTGTTTGGGGCATCCCAATGCTAAGAACCCCATCGGATTGTGCCGCAGGACTGTTGCAGCCGTAAATTTCTCATTGTCAGTAAAAATTATTCCAGTTAAAATTGCAAACCTCTCGCATTTAAATGTGTAAAGAAACATTAAATTTAAAATGAAATTATGAAAAACTAAAAACTTTATGATTCATTTGCCGCTGCTGTTCTTTGCACGATCGTTTACAATGGCCATTGAGGCAATTGGTTGGAAAGGATGTAAGTAGGTTTTAAGGTTTCTGTTCTGTAACAGGCATCATGTGTAGAAATAAAAGAGCACAAAGGAAACTACAATTTAATGGAATTTTATTTATGGGCTTCAATTTTAACAATTTATTACTTTTCGCTCGAGTGAGTTGTTTTTCATGCTCAACATTCTTCTGGCTGGCAATGGGTGGGACTTTTTTTTTTTTTTGGAGAAAGTTTAATTTAGTTTCAATACTTGTGTTGTGGTGTAAGTGAGCAAATGTCTGTGTGTGTGTACGTGCACTGGGGCATCCATTTCGATGGCTTTTTAATGCCATTTTCATTTTCTTCAGCACTTAAGCTTCCATGGATGTTTATGTACGAAAAACGGTATGAAAATCTTAACAATTTGAAGTTTGTTTACGTTTTGTGGCTTTTTCTTAAAAAAAGACTTTGATGATTTACGAAATTACTGCAATTGACCAAATAGTTTTATATATCAGTCTGACCAGTCTTTATCAGCTGCTAGACGTTATAATTTGGATTAATATATGCGACTATTTTATGTAAAAGACATTTATAAAAATTGTTTTTTTTTAAATACCCGAGATTTTGTTCTTTTTAGTGGAGACAGGATTTTATTTGCATTGAAATCTAATTTCATGCTTTATAGAATACAGAACAAAATCTCGGTTGAACCTGTCAATACGAGAATTTCGACGAGTATCGTTCTATGTTTGCCAACAGCTGGTAGGAACAAAGATATGACTTGCCGTAACTGAGTGACTGTAATAAATCTGTCTTATAGCTCCTCGTAGTGGCTAGGAGGCTTATAGTGGCTTTATTGAAGAGGATAATGCTCTTTCTACTAATGGAAACTTGAAGTTACAATTGCAAATACACAGCTGTCTCGCCTTGTGAAGAGATGGAGACTGAGCCCACTATTGAAATGTATTTTCTAACCAGTTTCGTATTGTTCTCACCTCTCTGTTCGGTTCTAATATTTCATGCGTTCTTTTTTTGTTTGCTTTATTTTATTGTTTAAATAAAAGAACGGCAGGGTGAAAGGGTATTGGCTGCGCGTGATGATTGTCGTATTTGTGCAACAAGTACCAGCAAACATAATAAAAAATAGCAGTCTTTTGCACGTTTGTTTAATTGTTTTTTTTTTAATTTTATGAAAAATTTAATATATAAAATGAAGGTATTTGAACACCTGCAAATATTTAAAAAATCCAGTGAAATACAGCAACGTATGTGCCCTAGTGCTAGATATGAAATCATCAGTGAGTGCATCACTTGCCCCAATCTTACTTCATATTGTAGTTAATTCAGGATATTCTCTTTTTATTTCTATTTCAATATTTTTTTTAATAATTGGCCAATGTTCCATTTTTTTATAACGTGTGAACACAATGAATTTAAAATGTAAAATTCTAACATTTTTCTAATCTGTTAATTCAGCATTTAGATTAAAAGTTACTGCTGCTATGGTTGTCACATCATTCAGTCAAAAAGCACTTTGGCATTTTGTCAAAAATATTCATGAATGCATTTATGCAAAGAAGAAACCCCAAATAAATAAGTTTTGCTTTAAAGGAAATCAAAAATTTAGATTATAAAAGATGAGACTTCATAGACAAACTAAATGGCTTGCCAGTAGTTCTTAACATATTTAGTCGGGATGTGTTGGCTTGCCAATTGAGGTCAAAGTAAACAAACATATACCCTACGGATAACAATTGCTACATATTGAGGCAAAAGCTAAGAAATGAGACTCTCAGCTCAATTTTGTGCTGATTCAAGCGTCAAATATATAATGACTGCGATACGATACTTTTAACTTTATGAATATACTCTGTCATGACGAAACGATACTCTCTTTTGGTAGACGTTTCTTTAGAGTGATGCCAGGTTTTTTACATAAAAGCAAATCATCTGGCACAAAAAGATCTCTGAGTTTTCACTCCAAACTCGCTTTAAATGTTACTTCTTCAAAGGAAAATATATCCTTGTAAGAAGTGATCTGTAGATATATATACTTATCTCTAATAGTGACAAGAGTTGCTTTTTGCGGGACTTTTCCGTATAAACATACATACCTGCAAGATTCCTTTCAGAGGAGACAAAAGTCTAATAATAACTTTAAGGATTCTAGGAGCTAAAGACGATTGTCTTTGGACTGTTTTCTTAATGAGGGAGTCAAGTGCGTACTCTTACAATGTGAAAAGTGTCTCTGTTATAAGGGAATTTACTATACTCTTAATGATAGAGGTAACTTTTCTGCTCTGAAAGAGTAGACTTTCTTTTCCTTTGTGGAACAGTTGACTGCATACTCTGTAAAAGAGTCAACTGTCGCTTTTATTAAAAAGTAGACTGTCTACTGCCTGCTCCACGAAAGAGTCGAATTTTTTCACCCCGAAAGAGTCGAATGTCTGCTCGATGAAGAAGTTGACAGTTTTCACAGGAAAAATTCTACTGTGTCCTCGATGAAAAAGTCGACGGTCTTCTATTTGAAAGAGTCGACTGTCTTCTATATGAAAGAGTCGACTGTCTCCTATCTAGAAAGTCGACTGTCTCCTATCTGAAGCAGTCGACTGTCTCCTATTTGAAGCAGTCGACTGTCTCCTATCTGAAACAGTCGACTGTCTCCTATCTGAAACAGTCGACTGTCTCCTATCTGAAACAGTCGAGTGTCTCCTATCTGAAACAGTCGACTGTCTCATATCTGAAATAGTCGACTGTCTCCTCGATAAAAAAAAAGTTAACTGTCTTCTATCTGAAAGAGCCGACTGTCTCCTATCTGAAAGAGTCAACCATCTCCTCGAAAGAGTCGACTGTCTGCTCGATGAAGAAGTTGACTGTTTTCACAGGAAAAATTCTACTGTGTCCTCGATGAAAAAGTCGACCGTCTCCTATTTGAAATAGTCGACTGTCTCCTCGATAAAAAAAAGTTAACTGTCTTCTATCTGAAAGAGCCGACTGTCTCCTATCTGAAAGAGTCAACCATCTCCTCGAAAGAGTCGACTGTCTGCTCGATTAAGAAGTTGACTGTTTTCACAGGAAAAATTCTACTGTGTCCTCGATGAAAAAGTCGACCGTCTCCTATCTGAAAGAGTCAACCATCTCCTCGAAAGAGTCGACTGTCTCGTATCTGAAATAGTCGACTGTCTCCTCGATAAAAAAAAGTTGACTGTCTTCTATCTGAAAGAGCCGACTGTCTCCTATCTAGAAAGGCGACTGTCTCCTATCTGAAAGAGTCGACTGTCTCCTATCTGAAAGAGTCAACCATCTCCTCGAAAGAGTCGACTGTCTGCTCGATGAAGAAGTTGACTATTCACAGGAAAAATTCTACTGTGTCCTCGATGAAAAAGTCGACCGTCTTCTATTTGAAAGAGTCAACTGTCTTCTATCTGAAAGAGTCAAGCATCTCCTCGCTGAAATAGTCGACTTTCTACTCGATAAAAAAGTTGACTATCTCTTCGATGAAATAGTCCCTTGTCTCCTCCGTATAAGATTGAACTGCCTACTCATTAAAAGACTGGACTGTTTCCATTATGAAGAAGTCGACAGCGTCCTCTATTTAAGAATAGAATATTTATGAAAGAATTTCCTATAACATCCATGAAAGAGTAGTTTGTCTGTCTAATCTTTGTAGGATTCAACTTTCTTCTATTTGAGAGAGTCAGTTGTATCCTTTCTGAAAGATTTAGCTGTCTCCTCCATAAAATCCTTGACAGTCTACTCCATGAGGGATTCAAATGACCACTCTATGAAAGAGTCGACTGTCTTTTTCATAAAAAGGTCGACTGCCTCTACTTTGAAAGAGTCGACTGTCTCTTCTATTATAAAGTCGACTTTCTCCTCGATGATAGAGTCGACTGTCTCCTCGATGAAAGGATTGACTGTCTCCCTGGAAAAACAGTCAAAGTAATGCTGTGCTTGATTTCCGAAAAAGTACAATCCTTGTGGGGGGTATTTGAAAAAGGAAAACTTCTGCCTCCAAAACCGTTCAAAATTAAAGATTTTCCATAAAAAAGAAGCTTAGATAATTTAAAGAATTACTTTCCTCGCCCTAAATCTTAAGCAGGATCCGCGGCTGCTTATAGGACATCAAATCACAAATACTTCATTTAAAGTCTTATTGTTGCAATTGTATAGAATGTTAACTCTCACTTTGCACAACTTTTTATAAAATCCTTTTGTGAAAATAGAAAAGTTTTCACGAACAAAAAAAAAGTGTGACTGACTGTAATGAAGTAATTTGGCACTTGATTTGAAAAGCTTTTTAAATAAGTATGTTCTATTTGACTTTATTTTATGCAAGCATAGAAATTTTATGTGTTGAAAAATGGGACAAAGTTAAAAATATAAATCAGATAACTTTATTAGAAAACCTAATTTTTGTTCGAAAAGTTGTTATTGATACTTTATTTTACATTTAAAAGTTCATGATATTTCTTAACTGAATAAAAAAATCGATTGATCTGATTTAGTGACTTTTGCCAGTTTAGGACTTAATTAACTTAAAAAGAAAAAGTAAGAGAGTTATATTCGGCTGTACAAACTCTTATATGCCCTTAAGAAGAGCATGAAATATTAAAAATGTTCTACAGTTTTTTCCCAGTGCTAAGAATTGTTTGCGATCTTCAATTTTAGCTGCTCGCTCTAGACGTCTTATTTTCGATTTTAACTCCCTGTCGTTTTAATATAAGCATTTTCGATCCGCTAATAGATGAGATGTTTTTCTTAATTACTGCTCTTTTAATTTGGTTTTATGTTCTCTCTTTTCTTTGAATGCTCAATTTTTAATAAATATTCGACACTTTGGTGAGTTTCGAATTTCATTATTTTTTTGTAGAATTTTGGTTTTTTTAATTTTTTTGTAAAAATTTTCAGATTTGTTAGTTAAAATTTTTGGATTATACAGGGTGTCCGCCGGGAAGGAATGGATCGTATATTGATAAATGTTTTATTTAATGTCAGCAATTATGTATGGAATACAATGTCAGATAAATGTCCGCCTTTGTTAGCTCCACAAATGCGAGCCCTTTTGAACACATTTTTCATTACATTCTCACACATTTCACGCGGTATTTCATTAATTTCATCACGAATATTTTGTTTGAGTTTCTCCAGCGTTTCTGGTTTGTTTGCATAAACCTTGATTTTCAGATATCCCCACAAAAAGAAGTCCGGAGCAGTCAAATCAGGTGACCGCAGAGGCCAATCAACATCACCATTCCTTGAAATAACTTGTTGTGGAAAGAGGTCTCGCAGTAATTCAAGTCCAAAGCATGCAGTTGTGGCGTTAAAAAGTTTTCAATCATATCACGATATTGCTCCCCAATCGACAGTTACCGTTACGCCGTTTTCTGTTTCAAAGAAGTCAGGTCCAATGAATCCTCCTGACCAAATTGCACACCAGACTGTCTTTTTTAATAGATGCAAAGGTGACTGATTATTAATTTGAGGGTTTCATTGCCCAAAACCGAATATTTTGTGCATTCACATATCCATTCAAATGAAAATGTGCCTCGTCACTCATTATGATTTTTTCATGAAAATCGAGGTTGTCATGGGCGAGTTGTAGCATCCTATTGCCATATGTACGGCGGCGTAAATGGTCTTCTGGAAGAAGCTCTTGCGTCAACTGAATCTTAAATGGAAACAACAAATGCAAATCTTTGTGTAAAATTGTGCCAAGGTTGATCTTTGAAGACCAAGCTCCGGAGCACGGTGTCGAATTGAGGTTGATGGATTGTTTTGAACACTTTCTTAAACAGCTCTAATGTTTTCAGCCGATCTTGCAGTAAGTTGTGGTCTATGCTTGGGACTATCAGCTATGGTCCCTCTTTCTTCGAAATCATTCACTACACGATAAAAAAAGTGCGTCTTGTTGGCACGTTGTTTCTCCCAAAAATTTCACGTAACTTTCTCATCGTCACAGTAATCGATGATTGATTTTGATAAAATGTTTTAACGATTAAACCACGTTGGTTTACCAAATATTTTTCCATAATAAGTTTGCCACGTCTCTAGTTCACGACTGCCAAATATGATCTGTCAAGACTAATATTTACCAAAAGGCAGCAAAACAAAGTAGTATACCTTCCCGGCAGACATCCTGTAGTTTGGTTTCATATTGAATTTTCCGATTTTTATGAAATTCGGTTTTTGGGGCATCGAATAGATCATTTCTGTAGGGGACTTTATAGCAAATTTGAAAAGAATTCAAAATTCCTTACTAAAAAAAGTTCAATATGTTGAAATTTGTGGCTAAAGATCGCATCTAAGGAGAATTTCCAGAGGTGTACCGGAAGGACATCTTTTGTTTTCAATATTTATAAATGATATATACAATGTAATAAGGTGTAGCAAATGTTATACATATGCGGACGATATTCAATTGTTAACAGTGGATTCTCGGTTGGGGGTTAAGTTCCTTGAAATTAATGTTAATGTGGATCTAAAAGGTATAGAGCAGTGGTCTAAGCACAGTCGATAATATTTAAATTCTAACAACACTAAAGCAATGTATTTTTCCCATAATGTTATGAAGTAATAATCGAAGACGTGTGAAATGACCTATTGTACAAATACGCAATTTTATAAACATAAAGCAAAAACAATAACCTAGCGAAAATTCCCCGAATCGCGATTCAACGTAGAGACAAAAACAACTTCTACAGAAAGAAATAGTAAACAAAAATGTTATAAACAAAAACAATAACCTAGCGAAAATTCCCCGAATCGCGATTCAACGTAGAGACAAAAACAACTTCTACAGAAAGAAAGAAGCTAGCAAATGAAATAAATGATGCGCAAATTCGCGTATGTTCGCGACATTTCAAGAAGCGGCCGTGATCTGAATATAAAGGTGCCGTCCACCGCAGAAGATAAAGTTGACCTTAAGATTTTATACAGTGAATATCTGTATGTAAATAAGCGTGTTAAATGTACAGTGTAAATTACTACTGAAGAGTTGTAAATAGAGTCTTAATTGCCGAATAAAGTTGTGGTCTGATAAAATCATAAAGGACTATTTTAATACTTGCAATTAAACGAACCCTACAAATTAACGTTTGTTGTAGTAATAAGCGTAACAATATGTTTATTGGATGAATGGATTTTGTTTGTATCCCACCGAAAAATGTTGTGGTTTTTTATAGCCACGAAACTGGGCTGTAAATTTCACCTTCATTACATTATTTACAGAATTTCATTTCACCGTAAGAAAGCTGTATTGTCTTGGATTATATATTTCTATGGCTGTGAGGAAAAGAGTGGCTTCATCATTATATCTACCTTTATTACTCTATGGGATTGAAATATTTGCAGGAGCGTCGCAACAGAATATGAATAGGCTAAGAATCTATTTTAATTGTGCAGTGAGGTATATACATAGGCTTAAAGCAAGGCAGCAGGTTCCGGGGCATGTAATTAGCGTATAAGGTTTTGATATCGAGATCTTTCGAATGCCATTTCTCTTGGATAAATTTATCATCCAGAACTTACATTGCTAAAATTAATTAATTTGTTAAAATTGAAGGCTTGTTTATATTTAATAAAATGTCAATTGTTGTTCTTTCTGTTTTTTTCAGTTCGTACTACTGCTCATGTTTTCCGGGATTTAGTGGCGTGGATTGTGGCCGTGGTCCATTGTGCGAAGATCCTCATACGAATATTTGCCAAAATGGTGGTACCTGCAAGTAAGTGAAGAGTAACTAAAACTTTAAGTTAAATCAACTGAAACTATTCGTGGTCGATCGAATTATAGTAAACTCCAGCTGGAATTTACTTTAATACCCGGAACCGCCTATAGAGTAGACTCTAATTATACAATAAAATGACTCCTAGACAATTGAAACTAAACAGTTAATATACAGTGGGTTTATGGTCAATCATTTCTAGACTGACTAAGAAGTCGACTCTTAGATTTTCAATTGTATATAACGGCGACTCTCAACAAATAGTCCGCTCTATGTTATCCCACCTTAATTGTATGTTATACACGAAATTGCATGGCTTTGATTTGTGAAATGAAGATACCAAAGTAGGGCAAATGTAAAAGTATCCTTAATAAAATCAGTATTCACAACTCTTACCGCTGTCATCATCAAACTGATACCTTGAGTATAAAATTACCACTTCAAACAAAAAACAAAAAAACAAAAACACAGGCGCACACACAGAAATAACTTTTCTGCCACTACAGGCAATATTATCTTCTATTGTCGCAACCTCGCATAAATTATGCGCCCCTCCTCTGTCTTTGTTTGTAGCAAATTATACTCCAAGGCCCAACAAAAACGATGTGCACTATTTGATTTGTGTGAATAAAAAACGACATTACTTTACGCCCAACAAACTTGTCCAAAATTGTAAGAAGTTTTTCTATTTGATTGTCAACAGAAATCTTTTACTCAGCTAAGGAAATCCTCCCACTCAATTTACGGCTGTAATACGAAAGTGGCAAATTACCTATAAAATAATGTCAAATTATTTGACAATATCAGCAAAAAAAAACAAGTGAAAATATAACAAACGCTCTATGTCAGAAATTACAAAAAGTACAAGAAAATATAAAATATTATCGTGTGCACAATGGGGGTTTGGAAACACACTGCCACAAAAGTACTTCTTGGGTGTTGGTACAAAAAATATATTTTGTTATTTTTACTCAAATAAATTTTAGTACTTTTTTGTACCTAAAATGTTTGTGTACTGACATCTTTGGCATTAAAATATATCTGTTATTTTTGGGTACTTAAGTATTCTCAAACATCTTTCTTTCTCTAAAATAATTCTTTGGTTTTTAAGGTCCCTTCTTTTTTGCTATAACGCTTTTTTATTACTAACAGTCAAATATAAATATACTTTTTTTAGTACTTAGATTCTTTAGTACTTTAGTGGAAATATTATTCCTGGCGGATAAGGTAAACATTTAGGCTCAAAGTACTACAGTACTTATTTTGGAAAAACACTTATTTCGTTTTAGTATCAAAAAGTACTTTTAAATTATTTTTGGTAAGAGTATTAAGTTGAAAATATACATAAATTTGTACAGAACTTAGGTAATTTTATGGTACTTTATTGCTATCTTAAAAATGTTGGTGCCTAAGCAAAGATTCAGTACTAAAACACTTATTTTAAAAAACCCCATTAGACGTTTTAGTATCAGGTTATTTTTTCAATAAAAACGATTTACCAATATACCACGACCCCCCTCCCCTGGTACATAGTATTATTTTAAGCTCTGACACGAAAGTACTTATACACGAAAGTCAAATTAAAATACTCGTTTAGTTAGTATATGTTGATCGTTACTATAATAACTTGACAAAAAAATACTTTTTTTAAATAACACTTTTTACATTAAAAAATTTGTATTTCATTACTTTTGTGGAAAAGTACTTCAATATAAATGTGCGTAAGTGTTATTGAGAAAAACATCTTTTTTGGGTTGGGTAAGTAGTGCTTGTTCTGGCAGTGCGCAATATTGGCAATAAGTACTTCTTTTGGTACTAAAGTACGTTTGTGTTACTGTTGTACTATTTTGGTACTAATGGATATTTTTAATCTTTTTTCTTTTATATATGCTTTTCATTTACTCGCGCACTTTTTTGATTAAAAGAGTACATTTTTGGTACCTATATTCTGTTTTACTTATTTGGTACTTATATAATAGGAATAAAATTAGTTGTTTAATACTTAATTAACTTTATGGTACTTATTTGACTTCAATGCAAAACCTATTATTAGGTTCTAATGCTGTGTTTGATATCTAAATAAATTTTTGCAACTTAAGTACTTCTTGGTGCTAAAGTTCCTGTTTTTGGTGAACATAAATTTTGCCGCTATAGTTGTTTTTGTTTCTTACTAAAGTCAGCTTTTGAGTCAAACCTGCTTTCATTGGGTAGCAAGTACTAACTGCTACTAGAGCCAAAGCGATGTAATATACTAACACAGCCACTGCTGTTTACGTTGCTGTCGTATTTTCAACAATACGACTACAGCAATAGCATAAACAAAATTGGAAAAAAAGAAGTGCTGCTTTCAGACAGCAAATGTTTTTGGACACTATTGCTGGGCTTTATTTATTTTCAATAGCACAGTAATAGCATATTTTTATTAGAAAAACTTACTAATTTTTCTGGGCTTTCGCATCTCGCATTTTAAACACAGTTTTTCATCAATTCCTTTTTGGTTTCTTTTGCCTTTTTTCTGCGTTCTGTTTGACACTTTAATATCAGTTGGTACCTTTTGTTAACCAATTGTTTTTTGTTTTCCCACTTCCATTTATCGATTAGAAAAAAACTACGTGCTCATATAAAACTTCTGCTTGCATTAGAGTTATGAGGATTTTATTGACTCTCACAGTGTGAGTACTTCAATTATACATTTGGGAATGTTTGTTAGAAGTTTAAGATTTCATTTTGAACAAAAAAATATTATTGCTGTCATAGTCATTGACACCGTCGTAAAACTAAAATGTAAGACAATAAGCTTTAAGTATATTTTCCTTAACGCATTCCCGATAATTTTGGCACCTGATATGGGTTCAATTCTAAAGATCATAAGTATGTATAAATATTGCCTTTAAGCAGGCTACGGTATATTTCACATGCTTCGCGTGCAAAATTATTGACTTAAATGAAATAACACTTGTTTGTTGTAAAATAAAAATATTTCAAGCGTTTAGCAAAAAAGTTTTTTGGTTGACATTTTATTAAAGGTTTGTGGTGGGAGACTTAAGGGAGGTATTAAAGTTGTCCTAGGAAATTGGTTTGGAAGATAGGTAAACTTTTTTGCAGGCAAGCTCCAAACAAGAAAAGAAAATAAACACATTGTTTTATTGATATAAAAATTAACGTAGTTATTATCCTTTCAATTACTTTTTGGTACTAAAACATAACTTTGATATAAATTAATAATAAATTAATTTGAATTTAGAACTGTTTTTTGTGTGTCAAGTATCCTTTTTCTTTAAAGCAAAAATGGACTTTGCCTTTTGAGCTCTGAAGAAAAGTACTTTGTTTGCCACCTTAATTACTTTAACTGAAGTACTTTTTTGGGGCTAGGTTATTTTTGGTACCTTAAAATGTTTTTAATTATTTTGCTAATTAGGCAGTTTTGTGCTAAAAGGACTATTTAATAGAAAAGTACTTTTTTGTTCCTCAATATCCTTTGTACTTAAATACTTATATTTTTGGTTTGCCCTTTGAAGTTTGAAAGACACTACTTATTTTGGTACTTAAGTTTTTTTTTCTGAAGTACTTTTTTGTCAAGTTTTTTTTTGGTGCCAAATAACGTTTTTATTAAAAAAATTTAATTTTGTTACTAAGGTACTTTTTTGGTAAAAGTACTATTTCGTAAAAAAGTGCTATTTTGTTTTTAAATGTTTTTCGTATATAAGTAATTATTCCTTAGGGAAAGAAAAATATGCTTTATCGGTAGAAAAAAATTCAATCTTGTTACTAAGGTACTTTTTGTATTAAAAGTACTATTTTGCATAAAGGCATTTTTTCCTCAATAGTCTTTTTACTTGGCTGCTGATTTTCTTGGGAAACAAATGTGTTATCGTTTGCGAAAGTACTGTTTTGAGTCCCGGTACCAAATAACGTTTTTATTAAAAAAATGTTGTTTTGGTATTGATCTACTTTTTTGGCTAAGGTACTATTTAGTATAAAAACACTTTTTTTACTAGGGTACCTCTTTGGTTATAGTATTGTTTAGTATTAATGTATTTTTTATTACTAAATGCTCTTAGGTACTTAAGTAATTATTTTTGTTAGAAACAAAAATGTGTTTTGTCGGGAAGTACTATGCTTGGTACTTAAGTTTTTTTTACTAAAGTACTTTTTTAAGGCTAGGTTTTTTTTCATATCTTTAAACGGTTAAAAAAGTTTTGTTTTGTTACAAAGGTACTTTTTTGCTACCTAATGCCTATAAATACTTTTGAGTGCGAAGGAATTGTATTGCTTCCCTGCTATTGTACTTTTTAGTACTAGTAGGTACCTTTTTGGTAGAAACGTGTTTCTACTTTACTTTAGCTATAAAAATTGAGTTCAATTTAATTTTCATTACTTCATTTATTTGGTTTTTATTTTCTTGTTCTCAATAATGAAATGTCAAAGATTATCAGACATCTCTACATGACAATGAACACGACTTAAAACTTAAACCATAATCATGAGAATTATAGTACGTCAGTTATTTTAATTATTAAATAAAACAATAATTAAAATGACCATCAATTAAATTCTTTTCATTTTCCACCCACAACTTAATGCACAACAGACACATTGGAGATGCGGCCATCACCTGTCACTGTCCAGCTGGTTTTAAAGGCACGAAATGTGAAATTCCCGATATCAACGAAACAACAATGGGTAAGTTGTCAGTCATTGTTATTAATTGTTCTTTAAGAGTTGGCTAACATAAAGTCCTATTTGATTTAATAAAGGAATTTCTCAGTATTTCCCTTTCGCTTGCCATTTGACAATGTCCTGACATTATGAGTTGTATGAGTAGTAATTTTCAGCTTGAACGCAAATTTAATTACGGGTAATAATTAAGTATTTCAAAACTGTTCATGTATATAAATAATGATCATGTGCATAAAATGCGACAAGCGGCAGCGAATGAAAATGCGAATGTTTTTTAAAACAAAAGGCAGAGTGTACAATTTTTTTTTAACAACCCTTGAATTGCGAACAACATTTACAACATTGTCAACAACATACGCAGCTTGGGCAGAGTTAATATCATATGCATAAAAATTATTATGTTTTTTTTTTTGTATTCAAATATAATCATGTCATGTAAGGGAAACAAATAGTAAAGAGCAAAATTAAAGCAGTAGTTTTTAACTTTAACATTTCACACGCAGAGAAAAAGCTTGATTGAGATAACGCGCTGACGATTTAAGCTACAGCGTCCTCATTTTTGATTCAACACCAACAAATTTTACACAGTACATCTCTCAAGAAGGTTGTGTGTGGTTACATACACACGGGGGGATAGGGGGGATATCGAAGCAGATCTCTCATTTAGGGGACATTTGTCGACCTCTTTCTTTCCTCAAATTGATTTCAGGCAACTCGTTTCTAATTTACTACTACCATACTTTTAATTGAGACTTTTACTAACACAAGCCTTTACTCTTGATGAATTCATATTGTCGACTGGTAACTGTCGGCCTTCTTCTTCATCATCAGGAGTATCTTGGGCAATTGACATGCCCATCCGATTCAAGGTTTTCTTGTCCATCTCTTTAGAATTCCTCCGGAGTTCCAACAGAGATTAACCTCTCCACATCTTGCGAGGCTTCATTATCCACTCCTATCGGTCGTTACTCTAGAGTTTAACCCATTGCAAGGCATTCTTGTACATCTCTTCCGGATTCCTACACTGCCCAATTAAAACCAGAGATTCTCTGGAGAATTCATGTAATTTTAACGAATAATCGAGAAAAAGATGTCCACATATACTAGTATATGGGAAGCTTGTATTAAAACTCGAAATCGGCTAGTATCCAGATTTCGCATACTAGAGACCTAGCACCCTCTTGAACAGGCATCCCTGGAGTGATGATGTTGCACGGTGGAGTAGGAATTTTTATAAGAGAGTGTGAATTTTTTTCCGCTCGACATATTTAGTCAGACTCCTAGCAAAGACATGAACCACTTACCAACCTCCACCACCTACGAGGAGTTATAATCCAGAACTTCCGCCAGTGACAGTTACGGCAATGAGTTTAGGTCTGCCGTTGTGTGTCAACATTTTCCACTTCAATCATGTTGAAGTTTTTATAGATGAAAATCATTTAATATCACACATTGTACAACGTAGTCAAATATTCTCCGAAATGACAATCAGATTCCGGCAGGGGGTTGTCAACAAAAATGATTATTTTTTATTTTCACATGGATTACATTGCCCATCAGTTAGCAGAAGAATCCGATGAACATGGTGAACAATTTCATCAGACCTGTGCGCCTATTTAAAAACGCTACAAAGGCAAAGGTATTCACTCTCTTATAACCGAAATATGCTGGATATTTTTTTTAACTATATAAAGAATTGAAAAATTACACTGAAGATGGCAAAGAGCCGAAACTGGTTTGCCATTTTATGCTTGTGACAACAATATATTTGTTGTAGCAAACATAGTATGATTATCCTGACCATGCCACAGCCATGTTTATATATTTCGTTTACCTCTACACTACTTTGCAGTTTTATAACTCAGCTACATTTTTCTTTAAATGTTAAAAAATGTTGCTCTCTTTTTGTGCATTTTCTTGTTTTCACCCTGTGAGATTTTTCCCCTAACAAACAAACATTTAAAATAATTTGTTCATTTATGAATGAAATGTTTATTAAATATATATTTTTTTATATATTATGCGGTTCATGGAGTTTTTGTGATATGGAAGCGAGTTGTGATGCTGGCAAATTAAAGATGTGATATACAGTTTAGCTGTTTTCTGTTGTAATATTCGTAATTAATTTTAAGCAAATTAAGTGCGTTTCAAAAATCTGGTAAATTTAAATATTTTACAAATTAAAATCTCCGTATAAAATATTTTTAAGAACAACTTATTTTATTTGCTTTAAGTTTTTGGTGAAATAAAAATCTTCCTGCAACAAAAATCTCTATTGAATGGAAGTTATTTGTCAGCAAGTGCATGTGTCTTTAGTTTACGAAAATTTCCAAGAATTTTTTACCATAAAACTAAAGACCAATTTTGTGTAAACAGAGGAGAATTTTCTTAAGTAAAGAAAATGTACAAGTGACACGTCAATTTACCACAGCTTTTCTGGCAATTTAATTTTTCTTTGTCAAATGTTGACACTTAACAAATTTGCATGGCTTCCAGATGCTACAGAGACAGTAAAAAATATATATGAAAAACACCAACTGATGGACTTGCAGACAAACTTAAACACTTGCCTCAAACATACACTTCAGTTAACACTTGCAACATGTTGTAAGAATAAGCAAAAAGAAATCTTCCAAAAAAATCTCATAAAATACAAGAAAACAAACAAATAAACTTCTTAGACTTTTAGGTGCTTCAAAAGACTTGTACGATTGCCTTTAAAAATCTCATTTTTTGATTCCCTTCTAAAGATAGATTTTCTGTCAGATTTATATTTGTTGGAAAACGTTTTCAAAAATTAAATCGGCTTCAATTAAGGCGTTCTCTAAATCGAAATTTTCAAAAATAAATTGTTTAGTTGCAATCGAAAAATTTATTTTTTTTATTAATTTTTTTCCATTCCATCACCTGAGACAGAAACATCAACATATCTTTAAATAATTTGCTTAAATCAACTTTAACTTACTCTTAGCTAAAAAAAGGATTACATAAATGTCTAACACTTCAATGAAAATAACCAAAACAAATTTAAGGAAGATTAAAAGTGTCAAAACTATAATGATGTTGCTGGTGATGATAATGATGATTACGAGAATGATGGTGTTGTTTGCCACATATTTTCCTTAGTAAATAAGATACATCAATTGCTTTTACAACCAAAAGAAAACAGATAATATATACAAAGGGTCTGGCAACGAAAATTCACAACATGGAAAATTACATTTACATCCGCTTGTTAGTTAGAAATGGTGAAAAAATGAAATGCAGCTGTGGGATATTTGACACAATACAATAAATAAATTATTTATAGAGAAGATTTATCACTCTGTAGCAAAAAGATGGATGGATAAATGATAGTGAGAAAAAGGTTGTTAACAGCGTTTCATAAAATAAAGAAAATAAAGTCATTTGCAAAACATTTGTAGAAAGACAAATGAAATAAAGTATTTTTGTAACGACATTTGGACAAAGTTACGACCTTTTTAATAAATACGTTATTTATTAAAACATCTCTGCTTTTTCCAGTTTATCAATCTGAATATTAAATTATTTAAAAAGCTTAGTTAGATTTATAAAAATTTCACAATTAGCACATTTAACTACTCAGACGTATGATTAATATTAATTATGACGTTTATGCACAAATGTGTCTATAACTCTAAAACTAATACAAACAACTAAATAATTTTAACCTATTTTAAAAGCAAAGAGATAACTTATAAATTTGTGATATTATTTTTATACCAAAGTAAGTTTCAAATAATTTAAAAACAAGTATAAAATACATGTTTGTACATTCAAAAAACAAAATTTCAGCTTTTTGGTGATTTAGAAATTACTTTATTACAAATATTAAACAAATATCTAATAACTATAATTGCTATCGATTCCAAAGTTTGCTTGTACTTATATTTAATAAAATATAGCTCTACATTGGCTCTATAAAAACTTAATTGAATATCTCTTTTAAATTAAAAAAAAAAATCCAAAATGATTGATTTGAGTCATTGGTATATCAAAATCTGAGCATTATTTGGTAAAATCTTTGCGATATGCGCCATTAATAACATTGTGCATCAATTAAAGAACAAAGTCTTCTCAATACCTACGTTGGACATGAAATGTACCCCTCTTTTTGCTAATGGGCGAAATTTTGTGTAGCTCTTCTATTTCAAAATGTATTCCAATATGTACTTAAATTAAATTTTTTAATTCTTCAATCATTTTCTATTTTAAAATAGTTTAGCTTGATGTGGTACCCTCGCCCGAAGTATAAAAATATAATGTTCCTGATTTTTGTCAGGACATTATGTTTTATAGGTTTGATAAATAGCTGAGCACTCCACCATAACGCTAGCTTCGATTAGCCAAAGATAAATTCTTCATATTCTTAAAATATTTACTATGGCGTATGATTAATATTAATTTAAAAATTATTTATAAACACACTAAGATTTTATTTCTTAATTTGTAGGTTGCACAATTAATTCATCAGCTTTGGATTGCCATCGAGAGTGTAATTTTGATACTGCCAGAGAAGGAGGCTTATCGCTGCTAAAAAGCAATCGCACATCTGGTAATCAATAACTTTGCAAATTTCATTCAGAAACTTTCCGTCATCAAGACCACGCAAATTTCTTTAATACATTTTTTTTTTATTTCACCAAAAAACAGCACGTTCTGGCAAAACCCGCTATGAGGTAACCATTCGTTTAGGTGCTAACTTGACTGCCTACTATCGCAATATCGCTGGTGAACAAAGAGCGAAGGAACAATTACCTTCACTACTAGAAAAGCATGTAAGTTATTTTTATGTAGTTTGATGAACAAATCAATAAGTGAATTTACACGAAAAATTACTTAAAATAATCAATACTCACAACAAGTGCACAGTTAATGACGCTAAAAATTATATGTGAATTAAAAATTTTTACTACTCAACCTTGAAACATTTGAATAATGTTTCAACTCAATTGAAGAGCTTAAGCCACCAACTTACAATGTTTTTTTTTGGTTGATAGAAACAACTATCTGTTTTATAGAAAATTTTTTCTAGAAAATTTTTCCCTCTTTAAAATTTTTTCTAGAAAATTTTTCCCTCTTAAAAATTTTTTCTAGAAAATTTTTCCCTCTTTAAAATTTTTTCTAGAAAATTTTTCCCTCTTAAAAATTTTTTCTAGAAAATTTTTCCCTCTTAAAAATTTTTTCTAGAAAATTTTTCCCACTTAAAAATTTTTTCTAGAAAATTTTTCCCTCTTAAAAATTTTTTCTAGAAAATTTTTCCCTCTTACAAATTTTGTTTAGAAAATTTTTCCCTCTTACAAATTTTGTATAGAAAATATTTCCCTCTTAAACATTTTTTATAGAAAATATTCCCTCTTAAACATTTTTTAGAGAAAATATTCCCTCTTAAAAATTTTGTTTAGAAAATTTTTCCCTTTTAAAAATTTTTTATAGAAAATTTTTCCCTCTTAAAAATTTTTTCTAGAAAATTTTTCCCTCTTAAAAATTTGTTCTAGAAAATTTTTCCCTCTTAAAAATTTTTTCTAGAAAATTTTTCCCTCTTAAAAATTTTTTCTAAAAAATTTTTCCCTCTTAAAAATTTTTTCTAAAAAATTTTTCCCTCTTAAAATTTTTTCTAGAAAATATTTTACTCCAAAAATTTTTTCTAGAAAATCTTTTACTCCAAAAATTTTTTCTAGAAAATCTTTCACTCCAAAAATTTTTTCTAGAAAGTTTATTACTTTTTTTGTATAGAAAATATTTCCCTCTTAAACATTTTTTATAGAAAATATTCCCTCTTAAAAATTTTTTATAGAAAATTTTTTATACAAAATTTTTCCCTCCTAAAAATTTTTTATACAAAATTTTTCACTCTTAAAAATTTTTTCTAGAAAATTTTTCCCTCTTAAAAATTTTTTCTAGAAAATTTTTCCCTCTTAAAAATTTTTTCTAGAAAATTTTTCCCTCTTAAAAATTTTTTCTAGAAAATTTTTCCCTCTTAAAAATTTTTTCTAGAAAATTTTTCCCTCTTAAAAATTTTCCTCTTAAAATTTTTTCTAGAAAATCTTTTACTCCAAAAATTTTTTCTAGAAAATCTTTTACTCCAAAAATTTTTTCTAGAAAATCTTTTACTCCAAAAATTTTTTCTAGAAAGTTTTTTACTTTTTTTGTATAAAAAATATTTCCCTCTTAAACATTTTTAATAGAAAATATTCCCTCTTAAACATTTTTTATAGAAAATATTCCCTCTTAAACATTTTTTAGAGAAAATATTCCCTCTTAAAAATTTTGTTTAGAAAATTTTTCCCTTTTAAAAATTTTGTTTAGAAAATTTTTCCCTTTTAAAAATTTTTTATAGAAAATTTTTCCCTCTTAAAGATTTTTTCTAGAAAATTTTTCCCTCTTAAAAATTTTTTCTAGAAAATTTTTCCTTAAAAATTTTTTCAAAAAAATTTTTTCTAAAAAATTTTTCCCTCTTAAAATTTTTTCTAGAAAATTTTTTACTCTCAAAATTTTTTCTAGAAAGTTTTTTACTCTTTGAAAATTTTTTTTATCAAAAATATTCTTTCATAAAATAATTTTATAGAATTTTTTGTTCTTATAAATTGTTTAAAGACAATTTACTTTTGTAATCTTTCTTTAGAAAATTGACGCTTCTGGGTAAACCTTGTAATTAGTCTCTTCAAAGTTATTTGAAAAATTGTCCGTCCTAGTAATTTACATACGGAAATAGACTTCTCGTCGAATTAATTGATAATTTGATTTTTGACTACTGTTAAGCATTACTGTTTTATTTTTCAGCAGACTTTTATTTATTTTACAATAAAATATTGTTTTTGTGTTGTTTTTATCACTACCTTTCCACTACAAATTTTCGAGTTTGTTTCAACTTTTTTATGGCCCATAATTTTGTGTCAACTTAAGATGCTCTTCACTGCCTCCAGCCACAGCGGCGTTCATATTTCGAAATACATTACGCACAGCACCAGGTGTACGCTCCAATGAACTTGACCATGATGAACGTTGGGAACGTGGTGATGTAGATAATGAGGTTTCATTATTAATTTTTGCCAGATGTTGATTATTCACCGTAACCGTACTTTCCATTATGGTGGGCATATTATTGCTGCCACCACTACCAACGCCCATGCCACCCACTGCACCGCCAAGCTCTGCGCCAAAGTTATTAGATCCTTCACTTACATTAAAACTATGAGCAGAACGTGAGGTAGGACGCCAACGACTAAGCTTGATAGAAGTTTTGCGTCTCGTGGAGCCTGATGATGTATAAGCTTCTGGTGAAGCTGTTTTGGCGGCGGAGGATGAAGAAGACTGTTGTTCTAGTAGATTGGTTACTAACTTATCCAGAACTTTTAAGTCGACTTTACGAGAACCACGCATAGAATTCATAGAACTACCGCCACGGCTGGCGAAGGCCGTCGGTGAGTCATAGGGTTTCTTGAGACCAGCCAATTTGGCCAAGCGTTGAGTTAACTGAAATAAAAACACAATTTATTATTATATTATATGGTTAGAAAATCGAATGCTAAAATATAGACTGTTCTGCATAAAGCTTTTAGATAAGTTCTTTCACATCTTCTAAGCCCTTAATTGGTCAAAAGTTAAATATTTTTTATCATAAAAAGAGGGTTAAAAAAGCTAGATTAAATTTGCTATGATGCTTATATTAAAAATACAACAGATATAGCAACTTATCATATATGACAGCAAGTACTGGACTATGCTATGCTACAATTATTTTTTAACGGCACTGTAAAAGCAAATTAAGATATATGTATAAGAATTTACTTCTAAACAGCAGCTTCACAAACAAAAAATTTACGAAATTGCCCTTGCTGCTATTGAAAACGAAAACAGCACAGTGATACAAACTAGTTGCTGTCATATTTCTATTTAATAAATCAAATTATGTGTATTTTAAATACCCTTTGTACTAAACAAAGCATTGCTGCTGTATCATTTCACAATGCTGTCAAAGTGATTGCTACCGTATTTGTGTAGGTGCAGCTTATATTGCTGTCGCATTTTCAGCAGTATGAGCATTGCAATAGCACAAATAATTAAACAAGAAAGCAGTGCTGTTTTGTGACAGCAAATATTTTTATTTTATGTTTTTGCACAGTAATAGCAAAATCTTTACTAATAAAACTTGTAGAATATATAGCATAATATAGTATTTTTGCTGTGCTATTGCCGATTAAAAACCTATAGTTTCCTTTTTTTCTCTCTAAATAAACTTTCCTCTTTCAGAACACACCAGCATACGGGCGAACTCTATTAAAAACAACTTAACTCTGACATTGCATTCGAAACGATTTATTCACCCTTTTTGCTGCGTTTACGAATTGACTAAATAAATTGTTTCCGTGTTTTTACTTCAAAAGAGCAGTTTTTCAGTCCTTTGCGCGCTCAAACAAAATTCTTCTATTGTTGCGAAAAAATGCAAAATTTAAGACGGAACAAATTAAAGAATTTATAGCAAGCAATGACCTTTACGGGCTTTTTTCAATAGCCAAAAGACAAAACTACTTTTTACTACTTGTCTCGTTTTTAAGCATTCCATTTAGCGATTCCATGCTCTGTGATTCCTTTTTGTGCACTGCCCCTTTATTTGTTTGATTTTTGTTCTTTTCTGTTTACAATTGTGTTGTATTCTTTTTTGAGTTCGAGTATTGTAGCCTCAAATAAATCTTTGGTAGCTGGGTTTAAAACTGTGTTGTTTTTTTTATCCGTCCTGAGGTCTTCACAACTTTCATCTCTTTGAGTTTTAGTTATTTTGAAGAAATAAAAGAAAAACCAAAGTCAATTGTCTCTTAAGTTTTTTTTTCGTTTTTGAATTTGGCGATTTACTGGGGTGTTTTTTTTTTTTGTAGCGCGGGGATTTAAGTTTTTTTAGCCAAACAAAAAATGCTTTTAGTGCATAAATCTATTTTTGTTCTTATTGTCTATTGTAGGGTTTTAATTTGTTGTGAGGATTGCAGCGCAAAGGGCCATTAGAGCATTTGATTGTAGAGTGAATTGTTTCCTTTTTGGTTTTTGGATTTGCACAATTAATAGCAGTCTGCAGGCAGCTGCATTTTTTTTTCAAGTAAACACTGCCTGGTATTAATTACTGGTGAAAGGAGAAGTACATAAAATATATCAGGATTGATTTTCTTATATGAATTGAAATATTGTGTAAATGAAAGTTGAATGAAAACATGAAAGCTAGTAAACTTAAAGGAAATAAATGGCAGAAAAAACATATAAAGGATGAGACCTTTCTGATGTGTGGCTTTCATAAATAACCGCGTATGTCCACTGCGACGAGCAAAAGTCATTCCACTCATTTTGGGGTTACATCTAATTATAAGTCTTGTGTTTATCTAATTAAATTCGTCGTTTAATATTAACTTAGGTTTAAAATTAACGGAAATGGTTAGGTAACACCGCACACCATGGTGGCACTGTTTCAATGACTGCCAAATGATCAGCTGGTAAGGATCGTATAATGGTGTGTGTATACGTAAGACTCAGCTAAACCAGTAGAATAGCAATGCGTATAGTCTAGGGAAGCAGTCAACCTAGCAAGGCGGTAATACCTACTTAATAATTTTAGAATTTTATTCAACTGTCTTTGGCAGACAGCAAATAGTTGGGCCAGAATTTTATTCGACTCAATTACTTGTAGCTTAATTATTTTAGAGTTTTACTCAACTTAATTAAGCTAGTCTCTCGCGCGCCACCAACTGGTAGCGAAACTACTGGTGTTCTCGCGTCAGCCTAGAATTTTATTCGGCCTGACAAGAGAAGCCAGTGAGTAAGGTGACGCTATACGACGCCTGAATCTTATTCATCCCAATTGGTGTAGGCAAGCAGTGGAAAGGCAGTCCTCAGGCGGTAAATGGTTAAGGCAGAATTTTACTCGCCTCAAACCGAGTGCGGTTGAAGTTGAGCGAGCAGAGTAGACATCTCTTTGCTTCGGGCCAGAATTTTATTCGCCCCGACAAGGGAGTCTCTTTACCTAGAGCAACAGCCAGACGAATATAGTCCCATCTGAGTTAGAGGCACAGATCTGCTGGCGTTTTTGAGTCAGGCCAGAATATTCTTCGCCCTGACAAGAGAAGCCGGAGCGAGAAGTGACCCTGAACCATTAGGTTAGAATTTTATTCGCCTTAATTGGTTTAGGCGCATCGTGAATAAACAAGCTCTCCGATGACCAACGGTTGAGCCAGAATTTTATTCGCCTCAATCGGGAGAGAAGATTTCTCTTACCTTTGAGCCAGAATATTATTTGCCGCGAAAAGAGAATCGGTTCATGTGCAGTCGCAACGAATAGTGGAGATATATTCTCTCTCTCTTTCTTGGAAATCAAATAATTATTTTCTTGTAACGAACCCTGGGAGACGCGAGCTCTACTCCATCTTACTGTGAAAACAAGTCGTTACAAGATTTTTAATTATTGTTGTCATATTGCCTTATTCCTAACGCTCTGTACATTGGACTGTGTCCGTCGTTTAAAACTAACCCCCATTTTCTGTTCCTTCTAAAAATTTTGAATTTAAGACTTATCCTGTTTTGCATAAAAACCACAGATTTAAGCTGCGTTCTCTTGAATTTTTAGTCAATACTCTGTTAAGTTCATACTCATATTAGATTGAGCCATATTGCAAAATATTCAATAAAAACTATGCGACAATTTAATCGATTATATTGATTCGGTTATTTGTAATTATTTGCTTGCAACTACTCAAGTTTTATTGCAACATTGACTTCTTGTTGGGCCAAACCTAATTTTAAAAATAATTATTTTTGTTTTCTATTCGAATTTAATAACCTTTGAACGTTACAAAAATCCGAATAAAAAATTTCTATAGAATAAAAAAAATTCCGCAAAAATGTTTTTTCTAAAACCGCATGCTGAATTCATGAATAAACCATCAAAACATGATACAAATAAAGCGAACAATTAACAGGACAACAAGAAAACAAACTCCAATTTTATTGGCAACAATAATAGAATAAAAATTGTCCCATAAATGTTGGTAACTGTTCAAAGCGACCTAACGACACAGTTACAGCAGCTATACAATTTCTGGTAGACCACAGCCTGGTGTGCAATCGAGTAGAAAAACAAAAAACCAGTACTGGGAAATGAAACAGTCATTAATTTTAAATTGACAAAGAAAATAAATATTGTTTGCACCACCCACCCAATAGCAATTAAAAGTCAGGCAATGTTTTCAAGTTGTCAAGTACTAAGAGAACAAAAGCTACAAGAAATTTTTGATTTACCACAATCACAAGGGTTTACAATCGCCAATCACTAGTAATTAATTATAACTTAGATAATTTTTCATTGGTAAAATTGCAACTGTGAATAATAAATAATAAATAAATTGTGTATCAATATCTTCAGGATGAAGAAATAATCATCATTCTTACCTCTCCTGCTGCATTGCTGGAATAACTCATACGTTTCACCTTCTTAAAAGTGGCATCATCCTCAGCCTCCTTTAAGGCCTGTCCCAACATACTATCCATTTCTGGTATACGATGTTCGTCTAAGCCCTGGTAGCCACTTAAAAGAGAAACAGAAAAAAATTTTAATCGCGGCATTTTTAACATTTCTAAAGGATCCTGAATTGTGTTTCAAATTCTTCTACCATCAAACGGAACAAGTAAGAACCAATAGGGGTTAGGCCCGATGAATATAGCAGGTCTTCACCCAGTCAAAAAACTCATAAAAAAAGCCAATCGAGGGAAATAATTTTCGGACTTGAAAAATTCCCCCAGTTGGTTTTTTGGACATATTTGTAAATAAACTAAGGAGTCTTGAGGTAGGGGGCGCACCCCAATTTTTCTTCCAATAGGTATGAAACTATAATTTTTAACAAAAATTCCTTAATAAAAGACGTAAAGCGAACAAAATTTTCTACCAAAATGTCCCTGCGTATTTTTTTACGAACGATTTTGGAGTTATGAAGCAAGAACTTGTCAAGGTACTTTTTTACAAGGTACTTATTTTAAAAGTACTTTTTTGTAACCGAACAATTTTTCTTTTTAAAGAAAATAGTAAAAGTAAAAAGTAATTTTTGCTAAAAATTTTAGTTTTAGTCAAAAGAAATCTTTTACCAAAAGTACTTTACATAAAAAATTACACTTTTAATAAAAAAATAATTTTCTTTGTAAAAACCCCTTCTTAGACAAAAAGTACCTTTCTCGTTAAAAGGGGCAGCTTTTTATATTATTATTATTATTATTATTATTATAGTATTCAAATTTTTAAAAAATCACATTTTGTCTAATTACTTTTCGACAAGGTACTTTTTTCAAAGTACTTTTTCCTAATAAACCAATTTTTATTATTTATATTTCTTAATATTTATTATTAAAAGTAAACATTGTATTTATTCTGCAGAGAAATTTCCTTTCGAAAGTAATGTAAGTAAAAAAATTACACTTTTAGTAAAATTTAACTTTTTTTTGCAAAAACTACTTCGTATACAAAAAGTACTTTTTCTTTATTTCAACGAGGTTAGATTTTTAAATTATTATTTTAGTGTTTTTATAAATTTTTCTCAGAAAATTTACATATTGGCAAGTTACTTTTTGACAAGGTACTTTTTTTTTAAAGTACTTTTTCGTTATTAAGCAGTTCTTATTATGATTTTTATTTGTATTATTATTGTATAGAAATACTTTTTACAAAACATCTTAGTTTTTCGGTAAAGTAGCCTTCTTTCAAAAGTAATTTAAATGAACAATGATAACCTTAATTAAAATCGAACTTTGTTTGTAAAGCCTCCTTCTTAGACAAAATGTACTTTTGCTTTAAATGTACTTTTTCGTTAAATAGCGCAGCTTTTTAAATTATTTCATAGTATTTAAATTTTTATAAAAATTTCACATTTTTTCATGGTACTTTTTTAAAAGTACTTTTTCGTAACCAAGCAATTTTTACCTCTGTAAAGAAAGAGTTAAAAAATGTAAATTTTTTTAAACAGGTTTTATTGTAAAAAGTACTTTTGTAAAAATTTCCAGTGTCTCTGAAAAACAATTTTGTTTCAAAATTACTTTAAATGAAAAATTATTTATTAAAAAAAATCGTTCCTTTTTTGGTTTTTAAGCAAAAAAGTACTTTTTCATTGTTTTATCAATGGCGGTATCTAGTAAATTTGTATCCAAATTGTAGTGCGGTAAACAAATCTCCCCTTTAGTGCCGGCCTACACCCAAAGAAAAGGTGTGGTTAGAACCTGGTCATGACAACCGTGTTATATTCTCTACAACACATATATTGTTGTGGCAAACAAATAATGGTTCTTTGAAAAGATTTCAAACATTACTTTAGTTGCCGTACAGGAATTATTATTTACATTCAAAAAAATTCTAACATGGTTGAGTTGAACAATAAAATTTTTATTAAAACTCTAACCGCAAACAAAGTAAATTTACCATACAAAAATAATATAGTTACTCTAACCATACGTAAAAATCTTTAAGTGTTTCATCAAAGTATGAGCGTGCAGTGGCGTAAGCGTTTGCAGCATTGTCTGTAAAGCATTCGTTAGCTTTAATCGTTCCTCAATCGCTGCCAATCTTCAGTAACATAAATATTTTTTCTTCTGTCGTTCTAAGAGGACCATATGATTTTTATCTATAATAATTTCCAATCATATTCATAAGTTATAAAGTGTGGCTCTTAGATTATAGGTTAGCATGTTTTCTTCTCTGTCTGTTGTTTCTGGCAGTGATTTTGGAAGATTGTAAACTGACAGTTTGGTCAGACTGTCGAATTCTATATATAAAACTGAAAACAACAACAACCATAGTTCTCTATGACTCTCAACGCACATACATACCTCGTTAAGAGTGTCAGTCGGCAACTCCAAATAATTACTTCTCTTATTGTTGCTAAACATTTAGCTGAGGATAAGGAAGAACTAAATAAGCGAAACAACCCTGCTAATTTCAAGTACCTGAAGCAACTTTATGGTTCGTTTAATAAATTTTCATAATTGTAAATGTTTTTAAACAATTTTTCTTTCTGTGTGTATGTAACTCAAAAGCATATCTACCTACACACCACCTCTACTACAATTTACTTCAAAGCGCCAATCGACATTTATTATATTTACTTAAGCCTCAGGACGATAGTGGGTTTTTAACTGAAGGATGTCCCTACTGGTTCTTGCTGTAGCGCAACTCGTACTGTACTCGTACAAAACGTTGCAACAATGTGAATGTGTACTAAAGCATACACGAAAGCAATAATTTTATTATCAGTACAAAAAAAAAACTGAGTAGGAAAATTAAATAAATGAAATGTATAAATAAAAAAACAATAAAAATACTTCAGGCTAAATAATTGTTCACATAAAATGTACTTCAAGTGAATATTTTATGCAAAGCTGTGTCGTAAATATTAACATAACGAAGTAGCAAGTGTGTATACATGTGAAAGGGACTTGTATCTACAGGTGGATACAATCAATTATGCTAAAGACAGTATAAAAATAAAACAGAAGAGTGCTACGGCTACAGTATATTTATAGAGCAAGCGAGCACGAAGAAAACCAAAAGTTTTCACTGAGTGTTACCTTGCAATGTAATACTTGTTCAAGACTTGCTACATTTTCCAATTGTTTTAGGGCAAACTTTTTGGAACACAGTGGTACAAAACTTCTTTAATGAACTATATATTATAAATTTTTTTTTTAATTTAAGTTTTTCTGCAAAGTAATCTCTTTCTAAAAGTACTAGAAATGAAGCATTTTTGTAAGAAACGAACTTTCCTTGTAATACGAACTTCATAGGAAAAATTTAAAAATTTTTTGGTTCAAAAGGGTCAGCTTTTGAAATTATTAATTGGGTTTTTTGTTTTTATTATTATAGTAATAAAATTTTTATAAAATTTTGTATCTTAATAAAATTATAAATTTTTGCCAAGGTACTTTTTGGCAAGATACTATCTTTTATCAAACTTACTTACAGGTTTCTTAAACAGGCCTATTTGTAAAAAAAAGTATTTTTTAAATTTTGTCAAGATACTTTTTTTCAATAGTACATTTTTGTCATTAAGCATATCTTCTTTTTATTAAAAATAAAAACACGTAAAAAATTTCCCGTCAATGGTACTCATTCGCCATAAAACAATTTTTTTTTAAAAACACACATTAAAAAGCAATCTTTTCTAAAAGTAAATTTAGTGGCAAATTTAAATTTTAGTAAAAAAGAACTTCCTTTTTAAAAGCTGACAAAAAGTACAGGCTATCCGCCGGGAAGGTATACTACTTTGTTTATTTATAATTATTGATTAAATGAAAGAGAATGGATCGTATATTGATAAATGTTTTATTTAATGTCGGCAATTATGTATGGAATACACTATCAGATAAATGTCCGCCTCTGTTAGCCTCACAAATACGAGTCCTTTTGAACACATTTTTCATTACCTTTTCACACATTTCACGCGGTGTTTCATTAATTTCATCACGAATATTTAGTTTGAGTTGCTCCAGCGTTTCTGGTTTGTTTGCACAAACTTTGCTTTTTAGATATCCCCTCAAAAAGAAGTCCGGGACAGTCAAATGAGGCGACCGTGGAGGCCAATCAACATCAACATTCCTTGATATAACTTGTTGTGGAAAGAGGTCTGGCAGTAATTCCATTGTAATCCTGGCTATATGCGATGTGGCACCGTCTAGTTGAAACCACATGTTAGTCAAGCCCAAAGCATGCAGTTGTGGCGTCAAAAAGTTTTCAATCATATTAAGATATCGCTTCCCATTATCAGTTACCGTTACGCCGTTGTCAATTTCAAAGAAGTAAGGCCCAATGATTCCTCCTGACCAAATTGCACACCAGACTGTCACTTTCAATGGATGCAAAGGTGACTGGTGAATAATTTGACGATTTTTCCATTGCCCAGAACCGACACTTCTGTTTATTCACATATCCATTCAAATGAAAATGTGCCTCGTCACTCATTCTGATTTCTTCATGAAAATCGGGGTTGTCATGGGCGAGCTGTAGCATCCTATTGCTATATGTACGGCAGGGTAAACAGTCTTATGGAAGAAGCTCTTGTGTCAACTGAATCTTAAATGGAAACAAATGAAAATCTTTGTGCAAAATTGTGGCCAAAGTTGTTCTTTGAAGACCAAGCTCCTGAGCACGGTGTCGAATTGAGGTTGATGGATTGTTTTGAACACTTTCTTGACCAGCAGGAATGTTTTCAGCCGATCTTGCAGTACGTTGTGGTCCATGCTTGGGCCTATCAGCTACAGTCCCTCTTTCTTCGAAATCATTCACTGCACGATAAATAGTGCGTCTTGTTGCCACGTTATTTCTCCCAAAAATTTAACGTAACTTTCTCATCGTCCCAGTAATCGATGATTGATTTTGATAAAATGGTTTACCGATTAAAACACGTTGGTTTACCGAATATTTTTCTATAATAAATTTGCCACGTCACTACTTCACGACTGCCTAATATGAACTGTCAAGACTAATGTATACCTTCCCGGCGGACACCCGGTACTTTTTAACTAGTTTGTTTTTTCCCAAACAACTTTTTCGCAATTAAGCAAGTTTTTTTTAAACAAAAAACAAACACTTGTGTAATGTAATTTTTTTAAAAAGGACTCTTTGCAAAAAGAATTTTTAAAATTATACAACATACAATGAAACAATTTTTTTATCAAAAGCAACAAGAAAAATATGTAAATTTTATTAAACAGGGTTTCTTGAAAAAAAGTGTTTTTCATAGAAAAATTTTCAATTTCTACCTGCCATGTGTTGTGTGTAAAACAGTGATAAAAAACTTCTCTGTTAAAGTAGATATACTCGTATACTTTATTTAATTTTTTCCAGATAAATAATACTTTTAGTAAAAAACGAAAGTGCTTCTTAAAAAAGTACTATTTTTTGGTTATACAAAATAAGCTTTTTAAGTTGAAAATTGGGATTTAGAATTATTATTTTTATGGTATTGAAATGTTTACAAATATTAGTTTTTTATGAAAATTTCGCTTTTTGTTAAGGTACTTTTTGAAAAGAGTACTTTTTGGAAAAAGTACTTTTTGATACTCAACAATTTTGGATTTTAAAAAACACTTAAAATAATTTATATTGCTGGAAAATATTAAATTTTTATTAAATAAAGCATGCCTTCATTCAAAATGTTTTTAAAAACGTTAAATTGCAGTCGTTTTTTTTTACTTCTTTGACACCTAATTTTTTGGGAAAAATTCATGCTTTAGTCGCAAATTCGAGGTTTTCTTTTAATTAATAGAGTTTTTGAAAAGAAACTGAACTTCTAAAAGTGAATGTTTTTTTGCAAGCAAATTAACCTTCTGGAAAAGTTTCTTTATTTAAATTAAATTTGTTTTGAAACTTATTTAGTCAAAAGAAAATTTTGAAAATTATTAACCAGATCATATCTCCAGTCATAAGTATAAATATAAACTTGACTCTACTTACCTTAAAAGTTTATCCTTAAATGTGCCCAAATCTCCAGCAGCACCTTTGCCGTGTCTTATGGTAGAACGATTTGTTTTACGCACCGTTCGCAAATCAGTTTCCCAGAAACTAAAAATGTTTGAAAATAAAAAAATTATTATTTTAAAAAAAACTAAGAAAATCAATAAGTAGTTCCTACAGAAATTCAAATTTAATTGAATATAAATTAATTTTTGTAGAATAAGGATAAATATTTTTTTTTTTTTTTAACAAAAACTCTTTCTTTCTTCATAATAATTGCAGTTATTGACAGGCTTATCCTGCTAACAATGTTCTAAAACCTCATAAATAATATCTATTGTTTTTATTTTCTTGGTCCTTATGGTACTCGTATGCAAGATAATATCATCTGTTTAAGTCAAACGTGGAAGGCAGTAGGTCTTTTATAAAACAATTTTCCTTCAAAGAATTTAATTAAAACACTATTTTTCTTTTAGAACAAATCTAAATAAGAATATATTGAAGTCAAATTGATTTCTGTTTTATACGTTTTACTTTAAAAACCAATAAAATTTTTTATAAAAATGTGTATGTCCAACTGAATTTTCTCACAACAAATTCCCTTCAACAGAAAATAACTGCATGTAAAGTGTAATATAATAGAAACAAATTTTAATTATTTTATATTATTTGATATAGGAAACTGTACAGAATGAATTGAAAATATTTTGTCTACTTTTAGGCTTATTTTTAGGACATAATTTTTAATTTCATTATTGTCAATATATAAAATTTTTATAAATATTTCTGTTTTATTGAAACTATTTTCTAAAGCTCTTTAATTTTCAAAGTTAATAAATTCAGTAAAAAATATTTAAAGAACTAATATAGGTATTTCAATTCATTTATAATTTTTACCTGAAACCAAATCCTAATTTAAAAATTGATAATTTTTTTTTAAAGGTTTTATCATTTCAACTCCTATAAGTATGCTTTTAAAATATGTTTGAAATGTATGCTACAGTTTATTACAAACTCATAATTAAGAAATTAATTCGAAGTGCAATAGAAAATAGCGAAGCCAATATTTAAACACTGACAATCTCAAACCTAATTTACATTTAAAAATAAATGAAAAGAAATGAACAAAAATTTTTACCTACGCTTCTGTAATATGCTCGACAGCAGTGGCACAGAGGTGTAACGTGTTCAACTTACGGAAGGTTTAACTAACGTACTGCCTTGCAAGAAGCAGTGCGTTCAAAACCACTCCAACAAGGTCGTTGGAGACTATATTAAATAACCACACAATAAGAAATCCAAGCTGGGTGAGAGGATCGACTGAGATTACAAATCTCATCATCCGAAAATATGGTAGGTAAAGGTCGGTGTACACAAGGCGCGTATTAAGAGAACAAACTAAGAGACACTGATACCAGACAGACACCCTTGGTCGAACAGAACCATAGCACAGATGGCCGAGGGAATCAGCTATTTTATTTGTAGCTCAAAGCCAGCTAATAAAACGGATTAAGAGATCTTTATTGAGGAACCGGTTACCGAAATAAAGTTCGGACTTTCGAATAATCCACGGTCCTGTGGAGGTAAACATCTGTACGGATATCCAAAAAAACTAAAGTCTGATAGGCTTATATCCAGGACGATTTTTGAATACAAAAAAGAGCGATAAACTACTACTCCACGCATGGTAGACTGAGCACCATTTATGTGCCGAGCCACTGCGGGGTAGTTGGAAATAAACAAGCTAACGGTTTGCCAATTACGCCCAGAGAGCTCCATAAAAGCCGAGCTGAATGGCTGGACAAAGAGGTCCCATACATTACTGCAGAATGAAAACAAGGTGGGTCGAGTAACAAAGTCTTTATGGGAAGAGCCATATGAGGATATAACAAGGTGGTTGAAGAGACTAAGCAAACCTCGGTCTGTAAGGCGTATAGAGGGTGTGGCTTGTAGGTGGGAGGACCCTGAGACGTTGAAGCCTTTTCTATGCCCTATCCGGCTTTCGCACGGCCAAGGATAGTGATGTGGTTAGATTTACGTGAGCACCTGCCAGTGATGACTCTATCTCACGGTGGTCTAACCACGGGTGTGACTTTAAGCGCCCAGACCAGCGCACTCATGCACATTTCATAGGTAGCAAATTAGGACAGAGGCTGTCAGGCCACCGGTCCTAGCCCTTGCTGAGGAGTTCGAAGCTATCTAATCTCCTGCCGTCAACGAATGACATTCACAGCTTGCGTTGCAATGCAACGGCACATTGGTCCGGCAGTGAACCCCCCCCGCTTTGGGTATAACCACAGCCACGACGTGCATCCCCAAGGGAGCCCCACCAACAACCAGTCTGGAACCGCAGCTCTAGGGGCTACTGGTTTCCGTGCTACCAGTTTATTCTCCTCGTTACTGATCGAACTTAGAAGTCATAACTTTTTCCAGTTTCAAGCTCCTGACAAGCCCCAGGAACTGGTGCCCCTGTTTTCCCCCAGTGACAATCCATCAAGGTGGCAGGGTTTACCAAGATGATATATGCCCCCGGGGGGATATTATACAGTAGTAGAGGGTTGTGACTAAAATATGTGAAAATTTCTTATGTAAAAAACTTCAAATTTTTTGAACCGCAAAGTCCAAATAATGGGAGATGCTTTTTACGAGAATTATTTGTGGGTTTTCTATTTTGAACAACACTAAATAGGGACCTATATTTACCATATATTTCGCTAGCACTATTCGTTTCAATTCCAAGATTTGTAATCCAGCATATCAACTTTCCTATTAACTTTTTTCAACACAAATTCTTAGCTCATCAAGACGGCAGGTACTCCTAAAAGTAGCCACCTTTTCTTATAAATTGTTAAAAAGATGCCACTTCGTCAAATCAAAAATTGGAACTCCAACTAAGTTTGAAAATAGGCACGTTTGGCGATAAATCGCCATATCTGACTACCCTGGGCAATTATTTAATACTTTAACAAAAAAATATAGCATAATTTTGGGCGTTTATCTTCTTTTAATATTTGCTCTTTCAATCTCTTTCCATTTAAGTTTTTCTTTTATTTTCCTTAATAAGCTACAATAAAAGCAATTGAAAAAATCCATAAAAATCAATAGCAACATCTTTATTTTTATTGAAGGAATCAGGAAAAAAAGGAAGTCACTAAAACAAGAAAGACTCATAATGGACGAATATTATTGTGAACAATAAATTGAAAAAAGGCAAGGGTTATTTGCATATAATAGCTTTAGTATGTTTTCTTTTATAGAACAAAAAAAATATCAGGTGCCTCTTAAAAGTGTTTGTAGGTGGCCAATTGAAATTTAATCAAGATTTTAATCGACTTCACAAAACATTTGTTTAAAACAATGTTTATTGATTCATTTATATTTTTAAATAATTGCATCAATTAAAAGATGATCAAAAAACCATCTTTAGTAAATGGAAAAGGGCTGCTTAGAAGGATGGGTTCAATAATTATAATGAAATTGCCTTCATTTTAAAGGCAAAGTTCGTTTGACCTCTAAAATAAAACATCCTTTATTAAATAATAATACTGTTATATAAATCTCAATTATGGTTAAATATTCCCAAAAGTAAATCTATCTTAATGTCGGTTCAAAACTATAAACGAAGTTAGACAACAAATGTATTGACATGTGCAAGAAATTGATTTTGTTGCTTAAGGTTTTTTACCATCACCCCATCAATATGTTTCCTTAACATTAAAAACATTAAAGATGGAAAAAGAAGGAAATGACTTGGTTGTTGTTGGTCTTGCAAGGACAATGATTATTAATCTTATCCTTTTTTTTTACAGATGCGTCAACATCTTTGTTGTCGTGAAAATCGTAAAAAATCATCTATGTAGTTTTTTTTTACTGGTGAAACCCTATATTCGTGTATGTGTGTGTGTGTGTGTGCGTTTGTGTGTGTGCATGGGTGTGTAATTCTGAAGAATTGCTCGTTTGTTTTTTCTAACGATTGTTTGCCATATGACGGCAAAAATGGAATGAAAGAAAGAAAAATAGTTTTCATTCTCCTTCGTTCCTTTGATTAATTTTCGAGACCTTGAATTAATGAAGTCAATTTGTTGTTGTTCCTATGAACTTTGTATTTTCTCTCTGTGTATTCTGCTTGATATCACGTATACTTTTTTTCTACTGAGTAATTTTTATTTGTTTGTAATTTAAGAGTTTTTTTCTAGCAGCTTAAATATTGTCGAGAGTTTGTTTTTGTTAGAAAATGGGAAAAAGAAAACAAAAATAAAGCAGTGTTAATTTTATTTGAATTTGAACTTTCACCTAGAAAGCTGATATCAGTTACACAGAGATTTAGCTAAGTGAATAAGCATTACCTCGGAAAGGGTTTAGTAAGAGGTGTCGAGCATACACCTTTTAATCGTTAGTAATAAAAGTAATAAATTTTATAAGTCAGCTATAATTATTGCAGGCGCTGATGCAGCTTAAACTTTTGGGAGGGAGCTTTAACGAAAACAAAAAATTATTTAATATTTTTAAACTTTTTTTTAAGTTTTAATAGTTTTAGAGGGGCGGATTTACCTTTTTCACGTTCTTGTAATCAAATCATTTTTGTGTTTTACCTTTGGGAGAGAACAATATAACAATATAATAGAACAATAGTAGGCAACAATATATTTGTTGCCCACTACTGTAGGCAACAAATAGTAAGACTTTGTTCATAATTTTAAATTAATTTATTTATTCTGCCAAATCTATTTCGTACCCCTCAAGTAATCCACCACAGCTGCAACACACTTATGGCAACGTTGTTTCCAATCCTCGTTAATAGAATAGCCTTCAATGCGCGTAGCGAATCACGTTTAATGTCTTCAATTGACTCAAAACGGTTTCCCCGGAGCGGTCGCTTGAGTTGGCTGAACAGCCAGAAGTCACGCGGAGCTAACTCAGGGAAATACGGTGGTTGTGGAACGATATTGATTGAATTTTTGGCGAAAAACTCACGAAGAATCAATGCAATATGCGACGGTGCATTATCGTGGTGCAAAAACCAAGAGTTGTCGGCCCATAATTCCGGCCTCTTTTTTCGAATAGCTTCGCGCAAACGACGCATAACATTCAAATAGTATTCCTTGTTGATAGTTTGGCCAGTCGGAAGGAGTTCGGAGTGCACCACACCTTGATGATCGAAGAAAACTGTCAACAAGAACTTGATTTTTGACTTGCTTTGACGTGGTTTTTTCAGCTTCGGCTCACTTTTGGCACGATATTCGACTGATTGATCGTCTGTTTCCGGATCGTAAGCGTAGATCCAAGTCTCGTCGCCAGTTATAATACGTTTAATAACATCCTGGTAGTCGGAACGCAGTGTTTGACAGACGTCAACGCGACGCTGTTTTTCAAGAAAATTGAATGATTTTGGAACCAATCGTGATTTCACTTTTCTAAGGCCATAATGATCTTTTCAAATGGGTTTCACTTAACCCTCCGACATTCAAACGATATCAGTAAGGTCCCTGACTGTTAATCGTTGATTCTCGAACACCAATTCCTTGATTTTATTGACGTGTTGACCATCAGTTGATGTTGATGGCTGTGGGACGTCGTCAACGCGTTCTCGACCCTCTTTATATAATATGTACCAATCAAAAACACTTGCTCGCGACATACAATTATCATCGAAGGCCTTTTGCAACATTGTGAACGTTTCGGCACCAGAAATTTCACTCCGCACACAAAATTTAATGGAACTTCTTTGTTGAATAATTTCACTCATTGTAAAAATCGCCGAATGCACTTGTTGTACTTCAGAAAGACAAACGTATACTAAACACTGATGATTACTTTGAAGTGATATTTGGCACAGATGTCACTGACAGTCATACCAACGTAGAAAAAAAATTTCGACGAATGGATTTCCGCGCGAAATTTAAATTAAAAAGTCTTACTATTTTTTGCCCACAATAGTATATTACTTTCCAAATTTTAGAATTATGAGCATACTTATAGGGTTCTTAAAAACCCTTTTATATAACTATTGCCTTAATTTAGTTACGCTGCCTAAAATCCACCTCAAATCACGTATTCAAAACTGTTTAGGAATATAAAAACTTAAGTTATAGAATATTAAAATACTTGTATAGTAAGTGGGCAAGAATTTTAAACTACTTTCAGGCTGCATAGAAAGTAAATTGTATTGCCTACTTTAAGTATGATTTATATTATTTAAGTTTTAGTTATAATTTATTACTTTATACTTTTCTGCTTGCTAACAGTTTAAGAATTCCTTTCGCTTATTAAAACTGCAAAGATTTTCTTACTTTACTGCCAACCATTGAAATAAAAATCACAGTATTCTTTATTTAATGGTCAGCGTCTAGGCAAGAAAAACAAACACCAAATTCCAAACAGACTTAATCCTGTTGCCTGATTGTTATTCATTGTAAAAAAAATTTCAAGGAAACAATATCAGTTTATTTCCTTTTTTTCGTGTTATTTATAAAGTTAATTTTGTTTAACAAACTTACCGTTTCAAGTCGGGACTTGCTGTGTATGGCGCCGAGACTTCCTTAATTTTCAACACTATTATGGCGGTAGTAAAAATGCAAATCACATTCACCACCGTTAACAGACACGACACAATGCCATTGATCAAAAACTCTGTTGGCAAATAGTCTGTGTATAAAAATGGATATGCTGATGTTTCATTATACAATTCGCCTTTTAAATGGGGTATACGAATGCCAGGATAAATAAGCCAGATGCAAGCTAAAGCCCAAAATAAACCCTGTAGAAAAGAATAATAACAAGGAAACGTTTTTATTGAAATGCAGTAAAAATGTAATAAAAAAAAACAATAAAAAAATGTTAAACTTTTTTTCCACAAATGTGTTTAAGGGCTATTTAAGGTCCGGAGGAAAAGGATCGGGCACATATCTGTATTGGATATACAGTCCTACCAATAAAATGCTTTTAATAAACTGGATAATGTTGTTTCGATAATAAAATAAGCCTTGAAAGCAAATTATTCATGTCAAAGGCTGTATGGTGAAACACGTGGCCTCCCATCTAAAATGTTGACGTGGTCGTTCAAAACCATAATAGCGCCAATAATTACCTATGCCTCTCTAACATGGTGGCCAGAAGTAGAAGAGTTACGATCTACTAGGTGCATCGAAAAGCCGGCTTTAATGTAGCGGAAACAGTGAGAGAGTGCCCCACATTAGCCTAAGAAATGTTATATGGACTCATTCACAGTGGAAGGAAGGCAATATTATCGGGGTGCAAGTATTCGGTCCGCCATCTGAAACTCCACTTGATTCGCTGTCTCTGATAAGATAAAATAAGTTAAACACTAAACATTCCCAAACACTTTAAAGCAGTAATAGCTCAGCTTGCGGAAATAATGAGATAGTACTAGAACAGGATGCAAAGTTATGGTACACGGAAGGTGGAAGGTGGTAGTGCTGGAGTGGGAGCTGTAGGGCCACATTTCCGAAAGCTATTGATTGTATTTGAAAACCAGTTGTCATCGTTTAGTCGGATATCCGCAACTGAAATCTTTGTTCTGGAGAATGTCTACGTTGTGATGCTCGTGGTACCTTAATATCTTTCGAATAGCCAGCCAGCATTAAAATCATTAAAAAACTACTCGTTCCGATCAAAGTTACTTTAGGACTTCTTTAAGCTTCTCGATACTCTAGCAGCGAAGAGCAAAACGAAGTCTACTCGATAACGGGAGAACCCAAGTAGAAACCCAAGCAAGAATGCGGTAGTTGAAAAGGATCAATGACCCTGAAAGCATTATGGCAGAGGCTATTCTAAAATGTAGCAGAAGTGATATTATACTCTATATTGAACTGCTGACAGGACACTGTAGACTTAACCATCATATGAGAAGTCATTATTGCGGGTTTTAGCAAGAGGTACAGGAAATATCAGAACTTGTTCAAATAATAGTATCATAGGCAGTAGGATATTAGTACCAGGCAGCCTAGTTAAAACAAAGCCCACTACGATTATGATACTTATAAAAAATCTAGAACTATGTTAGCTGGGCTGCACAATAAATCTACCAGTTCGCGGTGCTCTTATAGCCTGTAAAATTGTACAAAAATGAAAACTATTAAATATTTTGAAGTTGGATCATACATATCGTATGGTATAAGACAAAGACTGATCCACATTAATTCAAAGAAAAAAGAAGAATACAAAAGGAAATGCGGGAGTGTTATCGCAGGCCACGGTAGTGTTTTTTACCATTCAGCTTTTGCAATTCTCGTCATATGTTTGAAGTCGTAATCGTTTTGGAATATTTTTAGAAAATATCATATGGGAAACTAGCTGAAATTGAGTTCCATTGATTGGTTCCATTGATTGGTTCCAGAGGTCCAACTAAACGAGGATCGACCTAACTTCATGACCCATAAACAGTGCAAAATCATGATATTTGTTTCCACTTCTCAACTTCCCGGTGCAGTTGCCTGCCTAAAGTTAAACTTTTTAACTCGGTGTCGTCAAACTGTGGGTGTACTATGTCATACCCGGAGGCTCCATTTGCAGTCATTTATACACCTACTGTTTTCCAGCAAAATTTGAGTGGATTCTGGCAGAGATATGCCGAGTTTTTCCAGATTTATATTCATCACATTTTTTTAATAAGTTTTAAAGGACCAAGGAGCTGCTACTTTTTTCAACAGAAAATTTAGAATGTATCTTTAGGAAAGTTGTTAATATTTAATCATTTATTTTCTTCATACCTACCTATTTTTTTAATCCCTATTAATGCTTAAAAAAGCAGTGAATAAAGTTAAGAAAAGCCTTTAACACAAAATAGGTTTTGAGCAATATAAATTGATCAAAAAAATATCTCCGTTTGAAAAGTCCTTTGCACTGCTGCACTAAAGTTCAAACACATGTATTTAATTGTTCAAAACTTTTGCGACATTTTTCTCTTAAGATTTCTCCACTAATTTATTATGAACAAGCCTTGCAAGGCGTCTCAACTAATTTCATAATTTATTATCACACATGTTTTGAAATGATTTTGTGAAAGGAAAACAAACACAAACCGAAAGCCAGTAAACACAAATACATGTTGTGCAAGCACTTCGAGAGGGAGAGTGAGAAAGAAAGAGCAAGAGTGAGTGTATACAAACAACCAAACATGAAAAAACCCCAGGCATGGAAATCATGGTAGTATTGTACTTCGTTTGGTACATTTTCAACATTGTTGACGGCGTGATACTACTGCGGCTTTCATGGTATAATTTAATATTAAAAATTGTCACTATATGACAACATTAATTTCCCTTTATGTTCACTTTCTTTTAAATTTAAAATCTCATGAATTATTTTAATTTTTTTTTTATTGCGAATTTGTGAATCTTAATGCAGCTTTTTTTACTTTATTTTGTTGATATATGTAACAAAATCCCGGTTTGAATTGAACCAATAGCCATATGACATTAAATAACGACTATACAGCACAACATATGAACATCGACAGTAATGTTTCCAATTTAGAAAAAAACTGATTATATGTTATAGAATATTACCCAACATTTGCAGCTTTTAGTGGCACATATATTCAACACCCACTCAATAACTCTTCGTGTGATTATAAATTCTCAACTTGTAGCACGTAAGTCCATTGCTGACGCTCACGTAGAACTGGGGGAGTAATTTTCTAATGAACTAGGCATCATGGATATTGAGTTAACTTTTTCTATCATTCAGTGAATTTTGCAGGCGTTTGTGGTACCCGTTAGTACGCTTACGAAATATTCTAGCTAAACCAAACTCAGTTGCCAATATTCGCTTAAACTTTTTAGCTGAGCTTGCTGCCACAAGCCCAGCGATTGCCTGAGTGTGGGCAAGAACATCTTTTTAAATAAGAGTGGAGTTTTTGACATATACGAAGCCCCTAAAGTGCTGTACTTGTGACCAGTATCCAATATTCCGGATGAATATATAAACGTTGAGGAAATGCTCGATTGTTTAGTATCTCACCAGTTAGCAGGAGTTCAGCGGGCGTATTTTAAGCACATTATGCATTAAACACACGGAAGACAGCAGGCTACCGACGACATTCTGTCAAAATTAAAATACCCACGTTTATATGAGAATGCTTATTCTGACAACAACAAGCAACACTGCTGCTTTTGTCGTTATAGTCAAATTAAACTAATTTCTATTTTTGTTCGTTACAACATAAAAATAATGTCGACAATAGAACAAAATTTGTATGGGAAATGAGTGGTTATTATAAAATTTAAATGTTGCATTGGTTCAAGAAATTTTAAATAAATAAATAAATTTATTGTTTGACCTAATTTTGTCGAACTAAAACTATTAAGATTAAGTAATTTTATTTTTAAATTTTAACTTTTTCTGTATTAATTAAATGAAATAAAGTTTCTTTCTCAAAAGAATGAATGAAGGAAACTAAATTAGGCCTAGAAATTAAAATACCTAATATTAATAGCTGTAGTTCGACAAAGCTGGGTTAAACAATAAATTTTCTAATCGCTGGGCACTGCAAAAAATGTATATATGACACTTCCACTGTAGCTAGAGAGCTGACATTTGGTACACAGGTAGGCCTTAGGGAAAAAATAATGAGAAAAATGGGCACTATTTATATAGAGAAATAGGGTTCCATCTTATTTGTATAGAGCATATCTACTATAGGAAGAGAGATGTAATTGGATATAACCCAACCGTGTGTAAGTTATACCCATAAACTTAAAGATGAAAATAAGGCCAAGTTTCTATCCAAAAATTTCGTCCGTAAAAAATACCGAGATCTAAACAATGCCATCCCATTTCTAGACAAGTTAATAAAATTTTTGTTCTCCCTAATTAATATATTTTTGGCCCACATTTTGAAGGGGTTGTTGAAAAGGTCCTTTTTTAAAGCTTTAATTTATTAAAAACATCATTAATGCACTAGTTAAAGTTCAGAAGATATATCCGATTATATTTTCAATTTTGCAGGCCTGCCTACATAAAAAATTTGTTCCACAAAAATATCGACATTTAAAAAAAATTTAAAATCTAAAGTCGTGTCACTGAAATATAAATTCTATTATTGTTTTTTATGTAGCTGTCGTTTTCAAGATAGTTACGTAGCAGGCTACAGAGTGACATGCGTAGCCAGGGGCAGTTGCAGTCATGTAGCCGTGTAGCTTGCTGCGGCCTATGTGTTTAATGGCTTATTTATGACGTTTAAATATTACTTCTCGAATTTATTCTGTGTTTTATTAGTTTACTAAAATGTTTTAATATTTTTTCTTTCTATGCATTTTATAAATTAATTTTTTCATTAAATAAATAATAGTTTTCTGACAATTACTTGCACAATTGGGTTATTTACCCGGCGCCTTGTCTAGTATATTTACTTTACAAATATATATTATAACTAAACAAATTAATAAATAAATGATATTTAGTAATAGTAGCCGATACAAGAACTTAAAACCCAACTTCCATCCCTGTAACACACTCACACAGTTACGAACATAAACAAAGTGACAAAAACTTCATACAACAATTGTCTGGCTACAATAAAAAAGTTTTGTGGACATTTTATTTACTTTTCAAATGGGAAATTTGTTTGGGTAAATGCGAGGCGAGAGCGAAAAACAAAAAGCAGTAACTAGTCTTTTCTTGTTGTTGTTTTTTAGTGTTGGTTTTTGTGGTGTGATTTATTAGAGAGGCTAAAAAACACACTGGATTGTAAATTCTGTCATTTTTAATAAAAGAAAAATGGCCTCTTTTACAGTTGGGTTTAAAATATGTAACCATTCCGTTCACTTTATTTTCTTCCTCGGCTCTTTGTTAACCAAACAGAAGAAATTAAACGGATTTCGGCAAAAATAAAGTCACATAATGTGATTATTTCCCCTTGCTATTGATAGAATAAAAATACGTGCATAAAAACTTGAAATCACCTGCAGATTAGCAGCCATGTCTTAAATCAGGAATTTATTACGAATTTATTTATTAATTAATTAATTTTGTTTTAATTGAAACAGCAGGGTTTTTGGCGTGACTGGCCTTCCTCTTGTACTGGTATGCAGAGATATCTGTAATAAGGATCTAAGAGTGGTCTCCGAAAATAGCAGGCCGCAAGCTACCTTGAAAGTGAGTTTCAAAGGCAGCAAAGTTCGTCACTGACTGACCCCATAGACTCAGGGAAAAAATTCCAATGCGAGTGAAGCATATGCACTGCATTTTCTCATAGCAGTCTAATAAGACCTAAATTTTTTCACGAAATTCATCTGATTTCTTGTTACCAACAAAAGTCTTTACAGCATTAAAAAAAGCTTTCTATTAGCAATTTTATGTCGGGACTCACGAAAACGGCCTACTTAATTTTTGCGTGACCCGATTGGGACACTTTTGCTTGAAAAACTGGGATGCAGAGCTATCGCAATATTTTGTATAGCCTGTATGTAAGCCAGTTAACAAAAACCCATTTTAAGATCTGTACAATTAAGCCATTTATGCTCTCTGTATTTAATTTTTCACAAAATTTGCTATCCGTCAAATTTTAAATATTCTGCTTTTCAATTAAATTTTTACGTTTGCACCCAGGAATAGGTAAGTCGTCGAAATGTGGCTGATGGTACTTTTGTGATAATTTATACAGGGTGTCTGGTGGCAAATTTATATTTTTAAAAACGATTATTTCAAAAAGTATTAAACAGTGCGGAGGGAGGTAGGTGCCGTTGGAATTATCGATTGTGCGAATTTGTCAGCTACGATGTCGCAGTGGTCGAATGAGCATCGCGCATTCCTTGTGGAGACATTTTTTAAGAATAATGATTCTTACGCAATTGCTCGTCGACAATTTTGTTCAATGTTCGGTATTCGGCGAATACGTGATGGACCAAGTGTAAATTTAATTCGTTCGTGGGTGCAGAGATTCAGCGCAACTGTTTCGGCTATGAATGTCCGGCGATCAGGGCCCAGTCGATCTTCAAGGACTCCCTAAAACATTGAACTGCTTGAAAGCAGTTTACGTGAAAATCCGCGACTTTTAATATGGAAAAGAGCAGCCTCACTGGGACTTCCAAGAGCAAGTATTCATGAAATTTTAGAAAAGGATCTGAAGTTCCATTCTTTTAAACGAACGATTTGAAGTTCAAGAACTAAAAGAAAGTGACTTTGATTTGCGCAAAAATTTTTGTGAAACGATGCTGGAGAGTTTTCGCACTGTAAATCCCATTTTTTGGAGCGACGCGGCTCATTTTCACTTAAACGGTTACGTCAATAAACAAAACTGCCGTTACTGGTCTCCAAGAATCCGATTGAAACATCAAAACCCATTGCATTGCCCCGGGGTAACTGTTTGGCGTGCGTTATACATGCATGAAATAATTGGAGCATTTTTTTCGAAAATTGTCGAGGACTGGCGAAGAATGTCAGCGGTGAAAATTATCGACGCATGATTATAGAATTCTTTTTGGCAAACCTGCGAGCTCATCCATCGTACTCTTCACGTACGCAGTTTCAACAGGATGGGGCGACTGTACACACAGCCAGAGCTTCGATGAATTTGCTTCGGAAAAATTGCCTCCAAAAATTTATCAGTTGCTTTGGGGACATCCCGTGGCCACTGAGGTCGCCAGATCTAACTCCCATGAGTTTTTTTGGGGCTACCTCAAAGAGAGGGCTTATAATGCCAATCCCCAATCTCTTGTGGCTTTAAAGGAAAATATTCGTGGGGAAATCAGCTCAATTGAACCAAGTTTACTGCAGCGTGTGGCAAAGAACACAAGGCTCCGTTTTAAACAGTGTGTTCAACTCGACGGAAGACATCTGGATGACATACGCTTTAAAATCCGCATTTCCATTCTATCGTTCAATGCTCTCAATAAAACTTTGTGTCAATTATTACGTTTTTTATTTAAGTTTGAAAATATTAATCTGGTACTCTCCCCTTTACTTCGTTTCGATTTTTCAAAAAACTCTCTTAAATGCGTTAGACGAAAATAACAATCCACTACATGATTCGTTGCCCTTGGCGTACCAAATGACATTTTTTTTTAGTTTCCTAATATCAAGCATTCAGATTTGTATAACATCTTAAGCAGCACACTTTAGGAACCCATGAGGTATTAATTAGAAACTTAATTAAGTCAGAAACTAGCTCTTTAGCAAAATAAAATCGAACTGTTGACACCCAGCCGCGACATTTCAGCAGTTAACTATTAAACTAACGAATACAACATAATATTATATTTCTCGAAAAGGAAAAACGATACTGAAGATGACACATAGACGAAACCGGTTACTCTCCAAACAAAACTTGACAAGGGCTAACGGAAATTCGTTTTAAAAAGCTTTCCAATGATTTCCAGTTGCAATAGTTTTAAATTTCCGGACTATTTGATTTTAACAATTAAAGTGAGTTAAAAAATAAAAAGTCATATACTCGTATGCCCGATGTAATATCAAAATAACTCGCCTACAGTTATTTGTCATAAGTCAACCAACCTCATTACGAAATAATATGAAGCGGGTTAGATATTTTTTTTCTGTTAAGTAAGTGTAATCAAGATCAAGGATTGTAAGTAAATAATTTTTTTTCGTGAGTGTAAGAGTACTCCGTAGAATGTCCCAATTTTAGTTCTCTCGCGAAAATTTCGTTAATTAAATAAACGCTTCAGAACAGCTGACTTATTTTGCGTTGCCTTGTAGAACCTCTTGAATATAAATTGCAAGGATGTTTTATAAGAAAAATACTTGAAAATTAAGCAGTTGCTGAAAATCTGTATTGAGTTGCAAATTTTTTGATCGCTACTGTGCGTTGGAATAATTATGTTTGTTGCTCCAGAATTTTGCATATTTGCCATGATTAAGTGTTTTTAATGCGATTGTTCTCTCTGTGCTCTCTTTTTAGTTTTTTTTCTCTTCTGATACTTTGTACAAAAAGTAATGGAACCCAGGGCTTTGTGCCTATTTTACATATAACAAGAATTTATTAACCGAACAAATTTTGTGAAGCAAAGCCTGGGTAGGCAAATATTGCTTTTCATTATGGTTATTTACACCATAATTTTTCTTAAACAGAAGGAAATAAATCATTTTATATCTTAGTTTTTCACACACTGAGGCGGTGGATAAATGTTCGTAATAAGTCTTTCAACAAGCTTAAAAATTTAAACTTTAAGTCCCTTTTAATAGCTTACAGCACTCAATTTGATCAAACACAAATTTATTTTATAAAAACGGGTCTAAATTACTTTTAAATGACTTTTATTTAACACAAAATTTTTTGCTGTCTCTTTAAAGGATTTTTATGTTTTTGCCTGCTGCAAATTGGAAACAGTTTATCATTTATTTATTTTATTATTTTTTATTTTTTTATTTTAAATATATTGTTTTATATTAAAAGCAAAATATATTGCGACAGATTTATTGCTAGAACTTTTTGTAGATTTTTAGTTTATTTGTATCCCCGACTAGTAGGGAACATTAAGCCATTTTTCATTTGAAATAGAAAAAATATTAAATGGCAATGAGTTGAGTGAATTTAAAGTTGTTAGCAAACCAACCTTTGCCTTAAATGATTGGATCATTTTTATGAGAAACAAAATTAATTTTACTTGAAATTTAATCCCTTTTGTTTTATCAATTGTTTTTATTTAATCTGCTTTTAATTAAATAAAACTTATATTTTATACTAATTTGTCATTAAGGTACTAAAATTCGATATGTTTCAATTTGGTACTTAAATCGCAATTATTAGCCCATCTTCCAATTATTTCGATAATATTAAAAAATTGTGTAATAAAAAGCCAATTTTTTCATCGTAACTTGAAATTGGCACTAAGATTCCAGTTTTGTACTAAAGTTGCAATTTGCAACTAACACCTTAATTCTTTGCATAAATTAATATTTCATAAACGCCGTACTAAAAATTCCATATTTTACTAAAGCTTAAATTTTAAATCAAAAGAGTTCTGTTCTGAAACGTTAATTTGGTACTAAAATTGAAGTACTATAGTAGAGTTTCCATGCAGTGCTTAATTCTTAAGTTGTTACAAGAACTTAAGTTTTTACTCCTAATTTAAAATGTACTAAAATTTCGGCTTCTTACAATAAATTTTTTGTAATAGAAAATTCTTATTTTATTATAGTTTTATAAAAAATGTATAATAAATTAAAAATTTGGTTCTGTACTTAATTTACAAATTAGTAATAAAATTTCAAATCTGAACCGAAATTTTAGTTTTGTTCTAAAATTTTACTTTTGTGGTTAAATTTAAATTGTTATACTAAAATTTCAGTTTTATACTTGAATAATATATTTACCTAAATTTAAATCCGATCTATATTTATCAAAATTTTAAATTTGTACTAAATGTAAAATTTGTACAAAATTTAAATTTAGTACAAAAATGTATTTTAAATATTTTTTTGCATTTAAATTTGTAATACAGTTTAAAAATTGTACTAAATTTAACAAATGTACTAAATGTAAAATTTGTACTAAATGTAAAATTTTGTACAAAATTTAAATTTAGTACAAAAATTTATTTTGAATATTTTACTGCATTTAAATTTTAAACACAGTTTAAAAATTGTTCTAAATTTATTAATTGTACTAAATGTAAAATTTGTACTAAATGTAAAATTTGTACAAAATTTAAATTTAGTACAAACATTTATTTTCAATATTTTACTGAATTTAAATTTTAAACACAGTTTAAAAATTGTACTAAATTTAACAAATGTACTAAATGTAAAACATGTACTAAATGTAAAATTTTGTACAAAATTTAAATTTAGTACAAACATTTATTTTCAATATTTTACTGAATTTAAATTTTAAACACAGTTTAAAAATTGCACTAAATTTAACAAATGTAGTAAATGTTAAACTTGTACTAAATTTAAAATTTTTACAAAATTTAAATTTAGTACAAAAATTTATTTTCAATATTTTACTGCATTTAAATTTTAAACGCAGTTTAAAAATTGTACTAAATTTAACAAATGTACTAAATGTAAAATTTGTACTAAATGTAAAATTTTGTACAAAATTTAAATTTAGTACAAAAATTTATTTTGAATATTTTACTGCATTTAAATTTTAAACACAGTTTAAAAATTGTTCTAAATTTATTAATTGTACTAAATGTAAAATTTGTACTAAATGTAAAATTTGTACAAAATTTAAATTTAGTACAAAAATTTATTTTCAATATTTTACTGCATTTAAATTTTAAACGCAGTTTAAAAATTGTACTAAATTTAACAAATGTACTAAATGTAAAATTTGTACTAAATGTAAAATTTTGTACAAAATTTAAATTTAGTACAAAAATTTATTTTGAATATTTTACTGCATTTAAATTTTAAACGCAGTTTAAAAATTGTATTAAATTTATTAATTTTACTAAATGTAAAACTTGTACTAAATGTAAAATTTGTACAAAATTTAAATTTAGTACAAAAATTTATTTTCATTATTTTACTGCATTTAAATTTTAAACACAGTTTAAAAATTGTACTAAATTTAACAAATGTACTAAATGTAAAATTTGTACTAAATGTAAAATTTTGTACAAAATTTAAATTTAGTACAAAAATTTATTTTGAATATTTTACTGCATTTAAATTTTAAACGCAGTTTAAAAATTGTATTAAATTTATTAATTTTACTAAATGTAAAATTTGTACAAAATTTAAATTTAGTACAAAAATTTATTTTCAATATTTTACTGCATTTAAATTTTAAACGCAGTTTAAAAATTGTACTAAATTTAACAAATGTACTAAATGTAAAATTTGTACTAAATGTAAAATTTTGTACAAAATTTAAATTTAGTACAAAAATTTATTTTCAATATTTTACTGCATTTAAATTTTAAACACAGTTTAAAAATTGTACTAAATTTAACAAATGTACTAAATGTAAAACTTGTACTAAATGTAAAATTTGTACAAAATTTAAATTTAGTACAAAAATTCATTTTCAATATTTTTTTGCATTTAAATTTTAAACACAGTTTAAAAATTGTTCTAAATTTAACAAATGTACTAAATGTAAAACTTGTACTAAATGTAAAATTTGTACAAAATTTAAATTTAGTACAAAAATTTATTTTCAATATTTTACTGCATTTAAATTTTAAACACAGTTTAAAAATTGTACTAAATTTAACAAATGTACTAAATGTAAAATTTTTACTAAATGTAATATTTGTAAAAAATTGAAATTTAGTACAAAAATTTATTTTCAATATTTTACTGAATTTAAATTTTAAACACAGTTTAAAAATTGTTCTAAATTTAACAAATGTACTAAATGTAAAACTTGTACTAAATGTAAAATTTGTACAAAATTTAAATTTAGTACAAAAATTTATTTTCAATATTTTACTGCATTTAAATTTTAAACACAGTTTAAAAATTGTACTAAATTTAACAAATGTACTAAATGTAAAATTTTTACTAAATGTAATATTTGTAAAAAATTGAAATTTAGTACAAAAATTTATTTTCAATATTTTACTGAATTTAAATTTTAAACACAGTTTAAAAATTGTACTAAATTTAACAAATGTACTAAATGTAAAACATGTACTAAATGTAAAATTTGTACAAAATTTAAATTTAGTACAAAAATTTATTTTCAATATTTTACTGCATTTAAATTTTAAACACAGTTTAAAAATTGTACTAAATTTAACAAATGTACTAAATGTAAAATTTTTACTAAATGTAATATTTGTAAAAAATTGAAATTTAGTACAAAAATTTATTTTCAATATTTTACTGAATTTAAATTTTAAACACAGTTTAAAAATTGTACTAAATTTAACAAATGTACTAAATGTAAAACATGTACTAAATGTAAAATTTGTACAAAATTTAAATTTAGTACAAAAATTTATTTTCAATATTTTACTGCATTTAAATTTTAAACACAGTTTAAAAATTGTACTAAATTTAACAAATGTACTAAATGTAAAACTTGTACTAAATGTAAAATTTGTACAAAATTTAAATTTAGTACAAAAATTCATTTTCAATATTTTTTTGCATTTAAATTTTAAACACAGTTTAAAAATTGTTCTAAATTTAACAAATGTACTAAATGTAAAACTTGTACTAAATGTAAAATTTGTACAAAATTTAAATTTAGTACAAAAATTTATTTTCAATATTTTACTGCATTTAAATTTTAAACACAGTTTAAAAATTGTACTAAATTTAACAAATGTACTAAATGCAAAACTTGTACTAAATGTAAAATTTGTACAAAATTTAAATTTAGTACAAAAATTTATTTTCAATATTTTACTGCATTTAAATTTTAAACACAGTTTAAAAATTGTACTAAATTTAACAAATGTACTAAATGTAAAACTTGTACTAAATGTAAAATTTGTACAAAATTTAAATTTAGTACAAAAATTCATTTTCAATATTTTTTTGCATTTAAATTTTAAACACATTTTAAAAATTGCACTAAATTTATTAATTGTACTAAATGTAAAACTTGTACTAAATGTAAAATTTGACCAAATTTAAATTTAGTACAAAAATTTATTTTCAATATTTTACTGCATTTAAATTTTAAACACAGTTTAAAAATTGTACTAAATTAAACAAATGTACTAAATGCAAAACTTGTACTAAATGTAAAATTTGTACAAAATTTAAATTTAGTACAAAAATTTATTTTCAATATTTTACTGCATTTAAATTTTAAACACATTTTAAAAATTGCACTAAATTTATTAATTGTACTAAATGTAAAACTTGTACTAAATGTAAAATTTGTACAAAATTTAAATTTAGTATAAAATTTTTTTTAAATATTTCTGCATTTAAATTTTAAACACACTTTAAAAGTTGTACTAAATTTAACAAATGTACTAAATGTAAAATTTGTAAAAAATGTAAAATTTGTACAAAATTTAAATTTAGTACAAAAATTTATTTTCAATATTTTTTTGCATTTAAATTTTAAACACATTTTAAAAATTGCACTAAATTTATTAATTGTACTAAATGTAAAACTTGTACTAAATGTAAAATTTGTACGAAATTTAAATTTAGTATAAAATTTTTTTTAAATATTTCTGCATTTAAATTTTAAACACACTTTAAAAGTTGTACTAAATTTAACAAATGTACTAAATGTAAAATTTGTAAAAAATTTAAATTTAGTACAAAAATTTTTGTTCAATATTTTACTGCATTTAAATTTTAAACACAGTTTAAAAATTGTACTAAATTTAACAAATGTACTAAATGCAAAACTTGTACTAAATGTAAAATTTGTACAAAATTTAAATTTAGTACAAAAATTTATTTTCAATATTTTACTGCATTTAAATTTTAAACACAGTTTAAAAATTGTACTAAATTTAACAAATGTACTAAATGTAAAACTTGTACTAAATGTAAAATTTGTACAAAATTTAAATTTAGTACAAAAATTTTTTTTAAATATTTCTGCATTTAAATTTTAAACACACTTTAAAAGTTGTACTAAATTTAACAAATGTACTAAATGTAAAATTTGTACTAAATGTAAAATTTGTAAAAAATTTAAATTTAGTACAAAAATTTTTGTTCAATATTTTACTGCATTTAAATTTCAAACACAGTTTAAAAATTGTACTAAATTTAACAAATGTACTAAATGTAAAATTTGTACTAAATGTAAAATTTTGTACAAAATTTAAATTTAGTACAAAAATTTATTTTGAATATTTTACTGCATTTAAATTTTAAACGCAGTTTAAAAATTGTATTAAATTTATTAATTTTACTAAATGTAAAACTTGTACTAAATGTAAAATTTGTACAAAATTTAAATTTAGTACAAAAATTTATTTTCATTATTTTACTGCATTTAAATTTTAAACACAGTTTAAAAATTGTACTAAATTTAACAAATGTACTAAATGTAAAATTTGTACTAAATGTAAAATTTTGTACAAAATTTAAATTTAGTACAAAAATTTATTTTGAATATTTTACTGCATTTAAATTTTAAACGCAGTTTAAAAATTGTATTAAATTTATTAATTTTACTAAATGTAAAATTTGTACTAAATGTAAAATTTGTACAAAATTTAAATTTAGTACAAAAATTTATTTTCAATATTTTACTGCATTTAAATTTTAAACGCAGTTTAAAAATTGTACTAAATTTAACAAATGTACTAAATGTAAAATTTGTACTAAATGTAAAATTTTGTACAAAATTTAAATTTAGTACAAAAATTTATTTTCAATATTTTACTGCATTTAAATTTTAAACACAGTTTAAAAATTGTACTAAATTTAACAAATGTACTAAATGTAAAACTTGTACTAAATGTAAAATTTGTACAAAATTTAAATTTAGTACAAAAATTCATTTTCAATATTTTTTTGCATTTAAATTTTAAACACAGTTTAAAAATTGTTCTAAATTTAACAAATGTACTAAATGTAAAACTTGTACTAAATGTAAAATTTTGTACAAAATTTAAATTTAGTACAAAAATTTATTTTGAATATTTTACTGCATTTAAATTTTAAACGCAGTTTAAAAATTGTATTAAATTTATTAATTTTACTAAATGTAAAATTTGTACTAAATGTAAAATTTGTACAAAATTTAAATTTAGTACAAAAATTTATTTTCAATATTTTACTGCATTTAAATTTTAAACGCAGTTTAAAAATTGTACTAAATTTAACAAATGTACTAAATGTAAAATTTGTACTAAATGTAAAATTTTGTACAAAATTTAAATTTAGTACAAAAATTTATTTTCAATATTTTACTGCATTTAAATTTTAAACACAGTTTAAAAATTGTACTAAATTTAACAAATGTACTAAATGTAAAACTTGTACTAAATGTAAAATTTGTACAAAATTTAAATTTAGTACAAAAATTCATTTTCAATATTTTTTTGCATTTAAATTTTAAACACAGTTTAAAAATTGTTCTAAATTTAACAAATGTACTAAATGTAAAACTTGTACTAAATGTAAAATTTGTACAAAATTTAAATTTAGTACAAAAATTTATTTTCAATATTTTACTGCATTTAAATTTTAAACACAGTTTAAAAATTGTACTAAATTTAACAAATGTACTAAATGTAAAATTTTTACTAAATGTAATATTTGTAAAAAATTGAAATTTAGTACAAAAATTTATTTTCAATATTTTACTGAATTTAAATTTTAAACACAGTTTAAAAATTGTTCTAAATTTAACAAATGTACTAAATGTAAAACTTGTACTAAATGTAAAATTTGTACAAAATTTAAATTTAGTACAAAAATTTATTTTCAATATTTTACTGCATTTAAATTTTAAACACAGTTTAAAAATTGTACTAAATTTAACAAATGTACTAAATGTAAAATTTTTACTAAATGTAATATTTGTAAAAAATTGAAATTTAGTACAAAAATTTATTTTCAATATTTTACTGAATTTAAATTTTAAACACAGTTTAAAAATTGTACTAAATTTAACAAATGTACTAAATGTAAAACATGTACTAAATGTAAAATTTGTACAAAATTTAAATTTAGTACAAAAATTTATTTTCAATATTTTACTGCATTTAAATTTTAAACACAGTTTAAAAATTGTACTAAATTTAACAAATGTACTAAATGTAAAATTTTTACTAAATGTAATATTTGTAAAAAATTGAAATTTAGTACAAAAATTTATTTTCAATATTTTACTGAATTTAAATTTTAAACACAGTTTAAAAATTGTACTAAATTTAACAAATGTACTAAATGTAAAACATGTACTAAATGTAAAATTTGTACAAAATTTAAATTTAGTACAAAAATTTATTTTCAATATTTTACTGCATTTAAATTTTAAACACAGTTTAAAAATTGTACTAAATTTAACAAATGTACTAAATGTAAAACTTGTACTAAATGTAAAATTTGTACAAAATTTAAATTTAGTACAAAAATTCATTTTCAATATTTTTTTGCATTTAAATTTTAAACACAGTTTAAAAATTGTTCTAAATTTAACAAATGTACTAAATGTAAAACTTGTACTAAATGTAAAATTTGTACAAAATTTAAATTTAGTACAAAAATTTATTTTCAATATTTTACTGCATTTAAATTTTAAACACAGTTTAAAAATTGTACTAAATTTAACAAATGTACTAAATGCAAAACTTGTACTAAATGTAAAATTTGTACAAAATTTAAATTTAGTACAAAAATTTATTTTCAATATTTTACTGCATTTAAATTTTAAACACAGTTTAAAAATTGTACTAAATTTAACAAATGTACTAAATGTAAAACTTGTACTAAATGTAAAATTTGTACAAAATTTAAATTTAGTACAAAAATTCATTTTCAATATTTTTTTGCATTTAAATTTTAAACACATTTTAAAAATTGCACTAAATTAATTAATTGTACTAAATGTAAAACTTGTACTAAATGTAAAATTTGACCAAATTTAAATTTAGTACAAAAATTTATTTTCAATATTTTACTGCATTTAAATTTTAAACACAGTTTAAAAATTGTACTAAATTAAACAAATGTACTAAATGCAAAACTTGTACTAAATGTAAAATTTGTACAAAATTTAAATTTAGTACAAAAATTTATTTTCAATATTTTACTGCATTTAAATTTTAAACACATTTTAAAAATTGCACTAAATTTATTAATTGTACTAAATGTAAAACTTGTACTAAATGTAAAATTTGTACAAAATTTAAATTTAGTATAAAATTTTTTTTAAATATTTCTGCATTTAAATTTTAAACACACTTTAAAAGTTGTACTAAATTTAACAAATGTACTAAATGTAAAATTTGTAAAAAATGTAAAATTTGTACAAAATTTAAATTTAGTACAAAAATTTATTTTCAATATTTTTTTGCATTTAAATTTTAAACACATTTTAAAAATTGCACTAAATTTATTAATTGTACTAAATGTAAAACTTGTACTAAATGTAAAATTTGTACGAAATTTAAATTTAGTATAAAATTTTTTTTAAATATTTCTGCATTTAAATTTTAAACACACTTTAAAAGTTGTACTAAATTTAACAAATGTACTAAATGTAAAATTTGTAAAAAATTTAAATTTAGTACAAAAATTTTTGTTCAATATTTTACTGCATTTAAATTTTAAACACAGTTTAAAAATTGTACTAAATTTAACAAATGTACTAAATGCAAAACTTGTACTAAATGTAAAATTTGTACAAAATTTAAATTTAGTACAAAAATTTATTTTCAATATTTTACTGCATTTAAATTTTAAACACAGTTTAAAAATTGTACTAAATTTAACAAATGTACTAAATGTAAAACTTGTACTAAATGTAAAATTTGTACAAAATTTAAATTTAGTACAAAAATTTTTTTTAAATATTTCTGCATTTAAATTTTAAACACACTTTAAAAGTTGTACTAAATTTAACAAATGTACTAAATGTAAAATTTGTACTAAATGTAAAATTTGTAAAAAATTTAAATTTAGTACAAAAATTTTTGTTCAATATTTTACTGCATTTAAATTTCAAACACAGTTTAAAAATTGTACTAAATTTAACAAATGTACTAAATGTAAAACTTGTACTAAATGTAAAATTTGTACAAAATTTAAATTTAGTACAAAAATTTATTTTAAATATTTTTTTGCATTTAAATTTGTAATACTGTTTAAAAATTGTACTAAATTTAACAAATGTACTAAATGTAAAATTTGTACTAAATGTAAAATTTTAAATAAATTTTAAAATTGTACGAAATTTATAATTTGTACCAAATTTATAATTTTTAGATAAATTAAAGTTTGTAAAAAAATTAAAATTTTCAACGATTTAAAGTTTTATTACAATCATTTTTTTGAAACAGTATTTTCTTCTAAAATTTTAATTTTATATCCAAAAGTAAAGTTGGTGCCTGAAATCAATTTTGTACTAAAAAATTTAAATTCTTCGTTGTTGCTAAAATCTTAACTTAAAATGAAATATTTTGTACTATAATTTTCTTTTAATATACAACCAATTTTAAAATCAATTAACAGGCCTTGGAAAATAAAAAAAACACTAATGAGAGAAATTTATATTGTCTTTCTTAAGTAAACTTTTAGAGTTTTCAAGAAGTTTTGATTTACTAAGTAAAACTAATGAAAAAAAACATTAAAAGAAAAAAACACTTACGCAATTAACCACAGGTGGCAAAAGTGAAGCTGATATGGCTACTCCAATTAGTGGCCCAGCAGAACCCTGTAACAAAGCTACCGCCACACCAGTACCAGAAGTTAAGGCCCACAAAACTCCCATCCACAAAGAGCGTACATTGCCTCTGAAACAAAGCGAAAAGAAATGAAGAGGTTTTTAATTAGAGGCGCCAACGCAAAAAACTGGCAGTTCTAAACCAACTCCAGCAACATCCGTAACAGCAAAAAATTATATTTGTTCGGGTTTCATTATCTTTTTCGGTAAACATTTTGATTGTTTTTAATATTTTCAGCTTTTATGATCATAAACATGTATTTATTTTCTCTAATTCTAATGCGAGTCTTTGTTTACACCTCTTTTAACGTTTTTTCTTTACAATTTTTATGAAGTTGAGTTGTTGTTTTTGTCTCTAAGTCTCGCTTTTCTTTTTTAACACCTTTAATCTTTTTCAAGTGACAGGAGTTTGTTATCAACATCTACCCAGCACACAGCTGTTTGACGGGGGTTTTTTGTTTCCATACGCAGATGCTGGTTCGTTTTGTTATGTTCTTTTGAAAATATTATCTGCAGGTATGGGAAATGTGAATTTGTAAAAGTAGGCAAAGTGAAAGTGAGTAAACAATTTCCAAATTCTAAATTTTAATTTATTAAAGCTCTTATAATGATCAAAGCCTTAAGGTGACTTTTTTCAATAAACTGAGAATGAGAGAAATTAAAAATGAAAAATTATCGCAACCTGGTTTTCCAGAATGTCCATTGAAACAAGCGTCTCTGATTAATGTTAGAGTAATGAGTCTGAAAACAAATAGTAAGTGACCGTATCATTTTGTCGCTAACCTTCCTGTGTTGTTTCTACTGTCTTTATTGCATTTCATATTTAAACTTGTTGAAAAAATGTAGCCATTTTCAAAAAGTTGTCTTTTTATCGTATCCTTTTCCACATTTAGCAGTCCCTTATGTTATCGCTCAAAAACTAAAGATTGCCCCAAAACTTTCTGGCGATAATTGGAAAGATGTGTCAGTTCTAAATTGGCTAATTATAAAATTTAATTTATTTCATTTCAACCAGTGTGTCAACCTAAATCTTTTGTGTCTGCAAGTTTCCCAAACGGTTTATAATGTTCAATCCATTAAATGCTTAATGAAAAATTAATATTTTCTTATATTCATATTTGTTAACCTAAACAAATAAAAATACCATTAAATTTTATATTTACTTTTTAATTAACTCAAGAGACAGCAATTAGCTAAATTAGTTTGAGGCAGCAGATGATTGTAGTGACAAGAGTAAAATATATAAACTGATGGCTAAAGAGATTTATAATCTCATTAATTAACAACAGTTTGTCTGTTTAATATGGGGTGATTTTTTAACCGTTTGGATTTTGAAATTGCAAAAATCGCATAAAATTTGCAAAAGAGAATGAAATATTTATTTGAGCCGTTAAATAAATGCCTGACATTCACTTTTTTAAGAGTATTTCATGTGAACCTTGACCGCGGCTACGCCTCAGGTGGTCCATACGTGAGCTCCAATTTTGGGATACTTTCGCCAGTATTTCGGCCAGTATCTCATCAATTGGAGCTGCATGTTGTCTTACAGGGCAGGAATCGTGGCTGGCTTGCCCCTGTACACGAGAGACTGTTGTCTAGTGGCGTCAAATCGCATGATCTTAGCGAACAATGAACTGCACCAAAACGTGAACTAAATTGCTACCCAAAATCGCCTTTCAATCGGTTCGAGGTATCGCTTATCGTGTGGCATGTGGCAAAATGACTGCAATGATAAAATTTTCATTGTTCCTGAAGAAGTACGGTCCAATGATGCCCCGCCCCGCAAACAGTGAATCTTACAGGGTATTGGGGCAGCTCTTGAACTGCCTCTGGCTACTCTGCGCACCAAAATTCGGCATTTCTATTTGGTGAGCCAAAAATGAGCTTCATCACTGAAGAAAATTTTTCGATGGGAAAACATATTTCTCATGCAGCACGAATTTCGATAATAAAATTCATTGACTTGCAGGCGTTCTTCGTTTGTTAGTCTATTGATGGTGAAATGGCAAACCTTACTATGCATAATTCGCATTGCCATATGTCACGAATCTTTTTCGTTTCACTGAAAACTCAAATAACAAAAAAATCACCCGAGTAAGCCTGAACTAAGGCAACAGAAAATTAAGACGATTAAAAGCTTTAGGTTTTTTTTTTAAGAAAATTTAAAGAAGTAGTCTTTCTATATCAACTTTATTTTATCGATTGCATTTACAAACCCCTTTAATTGATTACTATTTCTTAAATGAAAGCAGGCTCAAAACAATTCGTCTTAAATTTGTTGCAAAAGCACATTTTCGTTTTGGCTTTCACCTGCTCTCTTGTGAATCTTTACCATTTCTCTGAAACGTTTGATCTCTATTTAGAGACTTTTAAAGATGATAATAACTTTGCTGTGCAGCCATATTTGAGTTTCTAATCGATTTTTCAACTTCTACTTTCCGTTAAAATTACTTAAGGGAATCACTAAATTATATCCTGAATATAGAACTTCGCGCTAAAAATTCCGTGAAATTTTTTGCTTCAATTTAAATATTGTACTAAAATTTAATTATTATTAGACAATTGCATATTGTTATTAAAATTTTATTTAAATCTAAAATCTGTAATATTTTTCATAAAACTTGTGTTCAAAGCTTTATTTAATTTTGTACTAAAATATTAATTTTAGGCCAAAGTTTGTATATTGTGCTTTAAATTCATGAGCAACTTAAAATCTAAAATTTTAAAAATTTGCTATAATTTTAGTTTTATGAAAAATATTAAATTAGTAATTTAAGTTTTAATTTAGTACTGATATTTACTACTACTAAAATTAAAATTTTGTAATTGAATTCAAGTTTGTACTAAAATAATTTTTTTTCCAAACTTTAAACTTTTAATTAATATTTAAATTTAAAATTAAAATTTTGCAATACTACATTGTTTGTTTATAATTGTTGATTAAATGAAAGAAAATGGATCGTATATTGATGAATGTTTTATTTAATATCAGATGTCCGCCTCTGTTAGGCTCACAAATACGAGACCTTCTGAACACATATTTAATTACATTCTCACACATTTCACGCGGCATTTCATTAATTTCATCACGAATATTTTGCTTGAATTGCTCCAGCGTTTCTTGTTTGTTTGGATAAACCTTGCTTTTCAGATATCCCCACAAAAAAGGAAGTCCGGAGCAGTCAAATCAGGCGACCGTGGAGGCCAATCAACATCACCATTCCTTGATATAACTTGTTGTGGAAAGAGGTCTGGCAGTAATTCCATTGTAATCCTGGCTATATGCGATGTGGCACCGTCTTGTTGAAACCACATGTTAGTCAAGCCCAAAGCATGCAGTTGTGGCGTTAAAAAGTTTTCAATCATATCACGATATCGCTCCCCATTTACAACTGTCGTTAGGCCTTTTTCAGTTTCAAATAAGTAAGGTCCAATGATTCTTCCTGAACAAATTGTACACCAGACTGTCACTTTTAATGGATGCAAAGGTAACTGATGAATAATTTGAGGGTTTTTCATTGCCCAGAAGCGACACTTTTGTTTATTCATATATCCATTCAAATGAAAATGTGCCTCGTCGTTGTCATGGGCGAGCTGTATCATCCTATGTTCGGCGGCGTAAATGGTCTTTTGGAAGAAACTCTTGTGTCAACTGAATCTTAAATGGAAACAAATGCAAATCTTTGTGCAAAATTGTGTTCTTTGAAGACCCAGCTCCTTAGCACGGTGTCGAATTGAGGTTGACGGATTGTTTTGAACACTTTCTTGCAGTACGTTGTGCTCCATGCATGGGCCTATCAGCTACAGTCCCTTTTTCTTCGAAACCATTGACTACAGGATAAATAGTGTGTCTTATTGGCACGTTGTCTCTCCCAAAAATTTCACGTAACTTTCTCATCGTCCCAGTAATCGATGATTGATTTTGATAAAATGTTTTAACGATTAAAACACGTTGGTTTACCGAATATTTTTTCATAATAAATTTGCAACGTCTCTGCTTCACGACTGCCAAATATGAACTGTCAAAACTAATGTTTACCAAAATGGCGGCAAAACAAATTAGTATACCTTCCCGGCGGACACCCTGTACTATATTTTTTAATTTTATTTTATTTTGCTTCAGGGTTAAAACATATGAAATCAACCGAAAATATTAACATTTCTGACCTCATCAGCTCCAAATTTGATAAGATTTTGTACACATGATCTATGGATCGCCACAATAATATTTGCCAACTTTCAGACATATAGCCGTCCAACTTTCAGAATTATGGCCATTCCAAGTTGGCAAAAATCAATAAAAATGCACTCAGATGCCTTAACACAATTTTTAATATCTCGAAAAGTATTCATTGTACGTTAATAGTGAAGGGCTCATTTTACAGACAAAAACATGCGCCATTCCAAATTCCATTTTGGAATTTTCGATCAAGGATAATGTAAATAAAAAAAGGACTAAAATTTCCAAAGGATATATCTCGAAAATCAATGTTTTTAAAAATCTCAAAAAAATACATGTTTATTTATTGGATTTTTTCAGATTCGAAAATTTTATTCTACATGTCCCACAAATTTTATTTGAGATCGTAATGTTTTTATCCTTAGTATACTGTAGCATCCATTTTTTTTTTTTGCATTTTTATTGCACCGAGTGTGACCGGATTTTTTAAAAGGATTACAGCAAAATGTTGAATTGAATGGCATATTTTTTATTTAAATACCGAATGAATTGTGCACGACTTTTTTGTATTCTTTCAATTTTATTATTTCAAAACATAAACCTTTGCCTGCTTTTTTCTTAATAACTCATGTTTTAATGAAGACTCCACATTGAAATTTGGCAGACTTGTACAAAACATAATAAGAATTAACATGTATTTTTTGAGATTTTTAAAAATATTGATTTTCGAGATATATCCTTTGGAAATTTTAGTCCTTTTTTTATTTACATTATCCTTGATCGAAAATTCCAAAATGGAATTTGGAATGGCGCATGTTTTTGTCTGTAAAATGAGCCCTTCATTATTAACGTACAATGAATACTTTTCGAGATATTCAAAATTGTGTTAAGGCATCTGAGTGCATTTTTATTGATTTTTGCCAACTTGGAATGGCCATAATTCTGAAAGTACGAGAGCTAGGACACTGAAAGTTGGCAAACGCTATTATTATGGTTAACTTTCACTTCGTACCAAATTTCATCCAATTCGAAATCGGTGCGGTCAACTCATAAGTTGATTTCATATGTTTTTACCCTTCACTTTATTTTATTCTATATATTTATATTTTAATGTATTATGTATTTTATATATTATTTTAGCTCGTTCTATTTTACTTAAATATATTTTTTTTGTTTCATTTTGTTTTAATCTATTTTTTATATTATTATACATTTTATTAAATCTTATTTCGTTTTATTTTATTTAATATATTTTTTGGGTGTTTTATTTTATGCAGTTTATTCTTATTTAATTTTATATTATTTTCTTTTTTTTGTATTATTATATTACATTTTTTATTTTATTTAAGTTTTTTTTACTGTGTTTTATTTTATTCTGTAATTATAGTTTCATTTATTTTTTATATATAGTTTTAATTTTTTAATTGTTTTTATATTATTTTATATTTTATACTATATACATATCGTTTATCTAAATTGTACTTTATATAAGTTTTTTCTTAATTTTTTAAAATAATTTAATAATTTTATTTTGATTTATTATATATTTGGTTTTTTATTATAACTTGTTTTATTTTATTTTCTTTTGTTTTTATTTTTTTAATTTTTATTTTAGATTATTTTATTTTATTTCAGTTTAGTGTGTTTTATTTTTTATCTTTTGTCCTTTTCTTTCCTAATTATTTTTCTAAATAAATTGCAATTTATTTGTTTGGGGGATCAGCTAGTCTTTGTGCCCAGTTCGCTGGATGCTCGTCAGGAAATCTTTACATAAATTTTTAGAAAAATTATTGAAGTTTTCAGCTTGAATTTCTATAAACCAAATGAGAGTGATAAAGAAACTATAAAAAAAAACATCAAAGTGTTAACAAAACCCCTATAAAAAATTAATTCTTTTTTTAATTTTTTTACTTTCCTTTTTACATTTGGTTGGTTTTTTGCTAATATTTTTGATTTTATTGATTTTTATTCTTAATAACATCTATTTTCGGAGTTACGTTAATATATATGGGGCATGTGGCGTTATTATTATCCAGAATATGGTGAATTATAATCCGCCCTTATAATATTGCAAACGAAACCAATCGAGCTAATTTATCTATTAATAATATCCTTCGTTAAGCACTGTGTAATTTCAGTGTCATTTAGAAGAATTTTCTTTATAAAAGTTAAAAGTCAGAAATTTTAATACAGCCTGGAAATTGAACTGAAATATTGTTGTGTTTAAATAGTTTAATTAAAATTAAAAGAAGGTGAAGAAAACCCTCTAACAAGCAAACACATTTGCTAGAAAATTTATGTTTGTAAATCGCATCCAACCAGCCCTTAACGACACCGTCTAAGACAGTGGATACACACACACAAACACAAATTATCCTCACATTCAGACAAAATTCATACCAATCGTGGCATGGAGATTTTCGCCCCCTTATTTTTGATGCTGATTATAAATGAACAAAACTTAATAAATGTGACATTTATTATAAATTCTGCTATTTAAGAAAACCTCTTAGTACTTTCAATATTTGAACACGTACATTTAAGTGCTGATGGCAGGTTAGCTGTGAGTGTTTTAATACTTGGACATATTTCAAGTTTAGGAGAATAATTTATTCAGGCTCAAGTTCATATTTGGATTCCTTTTATTAATAAGGAAAAATTACTTTTATTATTATGATAATTTTAAGAATACAGAAAAGATTCAATGTTAGACACCAGCGTGTATTTTCTGTGCCACTTCGCACGTCATCAGCATTCTCTGTGGCTTTCAATTTCACTAGAACAAAGTTTGCCCCTCTGTAGGGTTTTAGTATACAGTTGGACTCTTAGTAGACTGGGTGAATACGCCAAGAGGGTATCCAATAGGAGGATGACTTGACCTTAACGGAGGCGTCCCCTAGCTTTGGCGTCTGTGCAGGCGTCTGCTGCCAAGTGCCGTGACCATCCAATTGCTGTTGTTGGTCCCCGGCATACACGACTATTGTAGAAACTATGTTTTGCGGCTGTCCGCGCTACCTCCTCCGAATTCGTGTTCATTGCCGTCTGTTGTAGCTGCTTCAGCTGTTTGGAATTCGTCTCCTGCTGCTCCCTGCTATGTCGTCTCTATATGACCTTGCTGACGACAAGGAACGCCGTTGCCTTCACTTTGTCACTTGTTTTGTTCCTTGCTATTGTCACTCATTGTGACCAACTAGTCGCCATTTTGGGACCCAAATGGAAGTAGCTTCAGTTACGAAGTATGATCGGAGACTTAATTCTGGTACCATGGATGTCAGGAGCCTGTGGGACCTCGGTTTTATCGTAAGCTCTGTGTCTTTTTTTTAGCAACAACAACAAAAAAGATCAACTCTGGCATTCGATCTTGTTCATATTGCACCGCAAAAGCGCGTACTAAATCTGCTTTGAAAGAAATTTAAACGTTTACTTTAATATTTATTCACATTAATTATTATTTAAATTCAAATGGTAACCTCTCTCTTAGAGCCCATCAGCACAATTTCACCCTGCTGTTTTTACTAAAAAAAAAAAACTGAAGTGTTGGGTCGTTTTAAATTTCCAAAACAAAAAGGCAAAAAAAACCTGAAATCACAAAGGGTCGAAATATTTATGTGTTTCGTGTCAGCCAGTCGAGTGTGATGTGTCTGTTAAAGTCAGTGTTCTTCTTTGGCCGTGTGTTGGTTTTAATAAATTTCATACATATATGATACTGGCAGCAAATTTGCTTCTGAACTCAATTGTAAAATCTTTGGTGAATTTGTTGCCATTGCGATGGCTGCTGCATGTTGAATAAGGATTTTATGCCAACTTATACGGTCATTGTTTGTTTGCCTTAAGCCTTTTAAAGAAAAATACGATTTTATTAAAATCTCTCCTAAAACCCTTCGTGGGCTTAAAGCATAAAGCAATCTTCAAATTGACCAAATCTTTCGGTTGGCCTTCACTTAAACATTCACGCACATACAAGTTAACGTGATTGTAAATAAAGACCCCCAGTTCTGATAAATGTTGCTGGCCTAGTTACTTTTCTAGTCACTGGTAACCAATGATTTCGACAGTGGGTAGTTTAAAAGCCCTGGCAATGATAAATTTATTACTAACGGGTAATAAGATATGATAATACCGATACGTCCGGGAAGATAGGATCTATCTCTTTGTCTCGTTAGCCATCTACATTCACCACTGATCAATATTACCGACCTTGTCATCATATATCGTCAGGGCTACCTAGAGTCTACTACGTTGCTAATATAACAACACACTTCGAGGATACGCACTCTGGGCCAACGTATGTATGTAGACGCCTAACCTATTGCACCAACACCAACTTCTCCACCATCTCTTTTAACGTTGCATAGCCCTCTTGGCCTAAATGGGTAGAGATGTGGTCGCGGTGGTTAATAACCACCCATTTAGTAGCAACCGACATAGCACTCGTGGTAGATCTGGGCGCACCAAGGACGACACCACGCGTAGGGATCTTGCGAACAACAAAAACAGGAGCCGGCGTAGCAATCAAACACACAGGAACACTATTCAAAATCAGCTGTTATAATGAAAAGAATTGGATCCATTTTCAATAAATCAGAATCATAATAATGCGAAGAGATAAAATAGACAACACAAGACTAGTCTGGTAAGAGGTTCCAAAAATTTTAGTCCAAAGTACTGACGAGTAAACTAGGTTTTTGTTGCGTATCTATTCGTCCTGCATAGAAAAAGAACCGATATTCCAAATTGATAACCGGTTCAAAGTACTCTTGTGGTTACTTTATAAATTTAAAATAAATTAAATTAAATCACCAGATAAGACGGCAAACAAATAAACTTCAGTCGTAATCCAGTAGTCGAATTTCATTGTCAGTCATCATGGAAAAGCGGCGAAATATTTTTCTTATCACAACTACGGGGCAACTAAAACGTTTCTGCCGATGTTGCAGTCCGTATGCGGTGTATAATTTCGTATTTTTTGCTTTTGTAAAAATTGTTTTGTGAATGTGATTTCATTTTTATTGTATTTTCTAGTGCATCGGCCCGTTTAACTGCACTTCTTTTCTCGTGACTCTTTGCAGTTTTCACAAAACACTTCCACTGCTTTTCTTGCATCTGACATATTCAGCATGCAATCGTTGTTTGGTGTTGTTTTTGTTTTCTGGTATTTCGTTGTTATTTGTGTGCTGTCCAATGCAAAATGTCACAAACAAATGCGCCCAAAAGTCTTTCCATTGAATTCAATTATTTTCAATTATCGAAGACATTAAGTTGTTCAGGGATTTTGTAGAAGAATTTAAACATTAAAAAATGGGCAAAATTATTTCTGCCAGCTTTAACCGACCAATTTATATTAATTGTGCGAATATAGGCGACCTTATGAAACACCAAAGAAATTTTACATACTATGTTTACTGAGAACATTTTATGGTTAGGATTTTTATATTATTTTTGAATAGTTAAAATACTTTGTTTGTACTTGGGCTTTCCATAAACATTTTATTGTTCAACTCAGTGATGTTGGAGTTTTTATGGATGAAAATCATTCCATGATTGGGTTAGGTTAGGTAAAATCGACGGGCGCAGTCGCGAATTTCCTGTAGGCATACACGTAGGGCAGTACTTCGACCCATTGTGCGCTCTCTATTTTCGAAATAATCTCCAACCTCATAAAAACACTGTTCACTGAACAAATCTTTGAGTAGTTCCCAGTCAATGCGTAATATCATATAATTAGCTGTGAGAATGGCAGGCAGTGGCATAGGGAGTATTCCATTGTCGAGACATCCTCCCTGCATGTCCTGACTAATCTCAGTTTTGCTTAGTCTCAGCAACTTCTTGTCTCATTTCAGTCTTTCCATAGGATTTTTCTTATTCGCCCCGTTGTGTTTTCATTACACAGCGCCCACTAATTAAGCACAACTCCTGGAGGTATCCTCCCTTAATTTCCAGGCAGTTGGCTCGTTCATTTCCGACCACTTCATTATGACCTGGCACCCAACTGTGCGCAACCTACTACCATAACTCAACTAAATGTTTAAAATATTTTCATATAACCATTATATGTTTTCCACAATAATATATTAGTTGTAGGGAACATAATATGGTTGTCGTAACCAATCCGTTCTTGCAGACAAAAGGGACAGCAGCCAGTGCGGCCTTAAGGCTACCTAATTTATCTTAAACAAGGTAGTCTTAGTGGGCAAAGCAAATATACGAGCTTAAGACGAATACAACACTAAACTTTTACAAGAACTTTAATGTGAATATCCGTGAACCTTGACCTGGGGAAAATAATGAAATAACCGTAGGATAGGATAAACATATGGGACAAAGATGGAAGATGGCAGTGCTGGTGCGGGAATTGTAGGGCCACATTTACGAAAAGTAGTTGCAATGGAAAAATAGCTTCCATTGTTCAAGTAGAGTTTCACGGCTTTGGACTAGCAAATGTCTATTTAAGGGCAATTTTAAACTCATTAGCAAACTACTCATTCCAATCAAAGTTGGTCTGGAAGTGCTTCAAACTTCTATATACACTAGCAGCGGGAAATTCACTTATTCTAATGTGGGCACCGGAACGTGCTCCTGCCACGTAAGCAACCGAATGGCAGAATATCTGGCTTAAAGAACGCAGACACTTCCTTAATAGATCCAGAATCCTTCTGTGGGGTAAACAATAGCTTCGCGAGTAATCTAGTACGCGAACGGAAAAAAACGTGGCAGTCGAAAAGAGTCATTGACCGCGAAAGTATTAAGGTAGAATCTATATAAATCTCAGCAGAAATGATATTAAGCTATATACTGAACTAGTAACAGGACATTGAGGACTTAACCATAACATGAAGGAAATAGTAGAAAGTGATTCTTGCCGACCCTGCTAAGAGGATCGCGGTGGCAAGATGCATACTTAATTACCTAGCCAGAAGGATACTAGTTTCACATAACCTGGTTAAAGTACAGCTTACAATGATTACGATTTTAAGGAGTATTATTTTAGCTGGACACAAGGCTTCACAATAGATTATTAAGATCGCGGTGCTGTTACTCGTGTACCCTCTAACTAAGAATACTAATGTCAGGCTAAGAAATTATTTTATCCTGTTTTTGTTTAATAATCTTCACTTACCCGTAACTTCATTGGATCTCCTGCAATCATTTCAGTCGGTTATAACGACTCATAAAATGTACTAGCATAAGAGCATAAATATTCGGTTGAGCTATTGAAATCATGACCCGGCGCTGACGGTAGTTCTTTCCTCTCCTTATCTGCCACGCCAATTTTAAACTTTTTTTGAAGCAAAAAAATAAATTCGCGATTAAATGAGATCCTGTAAAATTTTTACTCACTCACGAGCGAGAGTCAGTGACAGCGCTTAGTAGCGAGGGAGTAACTGAAATCACATTTTATTTAATGAGCAGAGTACTATTTCCCCGCTGTACACTTGTTCTTCTCGAACAATACATTGACTCGCTTATCACATGTGAACACGCACTCGACTGCTACTCTCCACTCGGTAAAGGGTTTGATTATTTAAAAACGGTAAGAGCAGGTTAAAAGCTCGTATAAAAAGTTGAACTGAATCGCCACTTGGAAAAATACGTTTGAACACCTGCTCGCAACTCAGCCACTGCACCCTCTCGGCCTAGTACCATCTTACTGTCACGCCACTCGTCACATCATGTGTATTCGAGTCTTAATTATTTATGTTTATTTTAAATAGTTTTACAAACTCATACTACCAATGAGCTTGGAGGCATTACTATTCAGTTCGGCTATAGAAGTAAAAACATAACGAAAATATCCGATCCGGTAAGGGCTGTTGTATTGAGTACCTGCCATTCAAAATCTTTAAAGATTTTTTTCTCCTCAACAGCTGCGCGGATTTTCCACTTCTTCTCAGGGATTTTAATTAGTCACGCTAATAAATGAGCTGTTAAGCACGTTTTACTCTCTCGCGCGCAATGAAATTTACATTTAGAAATTGTTACTTGCTTCATGTTCAATCATGCTCATGTGTGTGGAGAAATATTAGTCATGATCTCGCTACTTACGTGAGTACTTAGTGACATATTGTACATTGCTGAACCTTCAGGTGCATATACATTACCACTTGAAGCGAAGAATTGTACCTCTTAATTCGATATTTTAAACCGGGAATTATTTGAGGATGCAAAAAATCCCCAACAGTGATTTTTAGGTCGATATATTAAAAGATACCCAGGAGTATTGTATGACAAATGATTTGTTCTTTTGATATTGTTTAATTAATTTAAAGTTTTTAGATAATCTTTTCATTTATTTCCATCTAAAATAGCAAGATTTTATAGCTTTTTTTATAATTTAATTTCTCTATTCGTTTTTTATATTCCGGTCTGGTTGTAGGCATTTGCCTCATTAGCAACTTAACACTAGTGTTTTGTGGGCCAAAATTGCAGCGCGCATATGTAGTTGTGCAGTTTTTTGTCTGCATTAAATTGAGAGTTTTAATTTTGTGTGTGTTTATCTTATTTAATGTGCATGTATGTGTGTGTGTGCGTATACAGAATATTAATATTTAAAAACTTTGATTTTGATTTTATTTTAGGAGGTTTTTTCAAGTCTTGTTTAATTTTGATTTTGAATAATCAATATTTCGCAGTGGGCTTGGTTGTTTGCAGAGCACTTGTGTGTGTATGTGTGTGTTTGTGTGTGACAATATGCAACTTTTTCGTTTTTAGAAACAAATGTTATTTGGCTTAGTTTATTTGCCTTAAACAATCTAAGTCAAATTAAGTTGCATTTATAAGTCAAACAAAGAATTAATTTAGAACAAAAATAGCTGAAGATTGTAACAAATTACTGGCGGAACTGAAGGTTGTTTCGTATGTAATTTGGAGGGCTAAATTGAAATCTACCCTGGATTCTTTATACCCTTTACAAAACCTAAAAGGGTTTAAATAATTTTGTCCTTCCGTTTGTAATATTTACAATTTTCATTTCCGTTCCAACAAAATACGAGTATATATATTCTGGATCCTTATAAAAAAGGAAGTTATATTAACAAGGTTCGACTGTCCGTTCTATCCGATGTTGAAATAAATTTTCTGACGGCACTAGACAACCTGGGATCTTGAAGCTTGGATCACTTGATCGCTATTTGAATTCATCAGCCTTATAGGTCCACAAGTTCCCGAGATATAGGCCACACGTGACTTTTCTGGGTTTTGTTGGTATTTTCACTCTTGCAGGGAAACATCTGCCCATGAAATTTGCATACTCTGAATGCTTCCTTATCAAATTTGTTATAAAGTCTTCTTAGAGAAATTATCATCACGAAACCCCGACCGAAAATTTCAAAAACTAACAACAAAACTCAAATTCCTTCAACAGCCGAAATTTCAAATTCACCACAAAATTTAAAAACTAAAAAAAAGATTTTTTTTCAAAAAATCTAAGTTTAATAAAAAATCGAAATTTCACCAAAAATTTTGAAATTTTTGAATTTTAAAAAATCATAAAAAATAAAGGAAGATAAAATGCACCCTTTTTTCCTCTAGACAAAACCAGCCAGATTTGATTAAAGTCGATGCATATATTTTAATTTTACTAACGATTAAGTTAAGGTACCTCTTTTCGCACAAAGTTGCCATATGTTTGGAACAGTACGACTGGAACAGTGCGACTCTAACGAATTTTATTAGTCGTGTGTACATACGGCAACGTTTGTCGAAATTGTGAATAAGCTGTGAATAAAATCAAAATTGCGTTGACTTTAATGCAGCATGGCTCGTTTTCCTTGGAAAATATTTACCTTTAAGCTACCAGAGGAAAAGGTGAATTTTTTGTTGTTTTTTTACTTTTTATAAAATTAATAAAAACAAAAACTTTAATAAAAAGTTTATTGCCACAAGTTCGACGATATAGCTGAAACTACTTCAAAATAATCTTGGCATATTATAATTATAATACTGTCGTCGAGTTTTGTCTGAACCGGACAAATCCATCACCACTTATGTTAATATTACTTCTGCCATTGCTTTATTTTTGACATAACGATATATCTCGAAAACTAGAAACAATTTGAAAAAACCGAGTGCATCCCAAATTGTTACCCCAACTTTGTATGTATTACACTAAACCAATGTTTAACTTTCAATAAGAAAAGTTTTAATCTTTAAAAATATTTGTTTAACAAGTATTTTTTAACTTACCTGCCCCTCATTTCTTCTGTCGGCCAATCACCGCTACCCCATGGCATTTCAGTGGTGCCTAATATTAAGCCAAATATAAAACCAAAAACGGCCGAGATCAACATTCCCGTTGCTAGCGCTATAAATCCCACACGCTGTAATGAATAGAGAACATAAAACAGGCCAGGTTTAAAAAAAAAATTAAGCAATAATTTCTAGCAACGGCAATTTTATGAGAAAATCAACCTTTTCGAAAATATTTTCAAAGGTCCACATAAAAAGGTTTATGAACTCCTACTGGTGAAATAAAGAAAATAGGAGAATTTCTATAAGGGTGCGCGTTTTGCGGCATAACTGCAGCTGAATTTGAGCTACTCACAGTGGGAAGGCTTCATATATTTTTATGTAAAAACTATAAGGAGCCGTCCTAGATAATTACACTGAGCATTAAATTAGCCAAATTAAAAAGAAATTATTTTGATAGAAATCGTGCACGCCCACCGCCTATGTGATCCACTTCGATTTGATCGATTTTATCGCATAAAATGTTTCGTAAAAAAAAGCCCATTCCGATTTGTATCAAAATGGACACGCCTACCGCCCAATAAACCCCAACAAAATTTAGATACTAGTCTTTTAATATTTTCTTTATCATTCGACAAGAACTTTATTTATTCTTCATCTATTATTTTCAACTCCTGCTGGGATGTCTCATGTCTTAACCTGGTTACACAACCGTTTTAAAAGGATGATCTAAAGTAAGTTTTTGGCTTTAACGAAAGTGTCTAATAATTTAAATTCGCATTACAATTAAGTATTTGTTTACCCAGTTCTTCATATTAAACCAAACGATACCACATTTTCACCCGACCGGACTTTACACTCGAAAAACAAAGCAGTAATACAAAAAAATAAAACTCTAAAACTTTAAAAATTTAAATAGCATATGTTATTACCTTTGCCTTTGTTAATTACAAAACTATTACATAATCAGTTGCTAATCCTAAAAATCATATAGTTTTGTTTTTAATTATCTCTATGTTCCTTTTCGCACCAATTGTTAATAAATTGTTGTTATATTTGATATTCAATAAATACCTGGCCTAAAAGTAAGCAATAGTTTTTTGCAAAAAATTGATGAGAAATTTCGTGACTTTTGCCAGAAATTTCTTTCTGTCCCGAAGATTTCCGGGAACTTTTTTTAAATCGAAAAGAGATATTTGCACCTTTCATTTTGTTGAAGAAACAATTTGGGTGAAATTGTGGATACACAATATGTCTAGAGGATTATAGATTTGGGCAGATCTTCCTAATGGCTTACAATAACTCCATAATTTTTGGGAATGTATGAAGTAATATTTTGCATATACATTAAAGTCAAAGGTTATCAAATAAATGATACATATACGGACCAATGAATTGCGTGAAGACATAAGTGATTTCTTGCTTAGCTCCCTTGCATGGACTTTACTCAAAGTTTCCAAACATAAAATACAATTTAGCCAAAAAACCATAAGTACACATTTCGCATGTCAATATTTCTTCACAAAACTGCATCATTCGATTTTGGCAATTGAGTGGTCGAAATATAGAGATTTTATCGCCAAAATATCACAGTACGACTCGGTCTCGGTTATGATGTTTTTGATATTCTCCGTCTACTGCGGCTTATTGGCACAGATCTAGAGCTAGAGAAAACCGCAAAAGAAAAACCTGCCTGACCAATTAACCCCAATTCCGCGGACTAACCTCGAACAGTTCATGCAGAATGTGCCTTGCGGCATTTACTGGGTAGCACATATCAGGGTCTTGCTGAAAAAACTTGTCCTCTCACGTTCAATTCGGGCCACTTCTTATAATTGATGTACAGTGCTCGCTATTGATTTGTCCTCTTGCAATCGCTCAAAGCTGCTTTAAGTAAAGCAAAGTTGGTTAGTTCCTGAGTAGGTTAAATCCTGTAAGACTAAAAACCAAAGTCCCGATGCATCACACACCAAGCTAAAATCTTTTCATATTAGAGTTCATCAAGGTCATCAAGCAATTTTTCATCGACAGCAGCAGTGTGCGGAGTCTATATGAAATTCCTTCGGCGTATACTTGATGGGTCATGATTTTCCCAACCGGTCGCCGCAACATGTATACAATAACTTTTTAAACGTAACTAAAGTAATGCTTGAAATGTTTGCACAGAACCACTATATGTTTGCCATAACAATATATGGTTGTAGATAACATAATATGGTTGCCAAGACCAAGTCATAACAAAAGTCTATGGTTTGAGTATATAAACTATAGATTGAACAGACGCTTGCGCCGGAGACAACAAACCTCGACCCGTCCTTATAGGAGCCTCCGTTATTCACGTAATCAAGTACCTTCTGGAAAACATAACTTGTTTAATTACAAAATCTACTTTATTATTAAAAGAATGTTTCTACACTATCGTGATAAAAAAGAATAAATTTGTTTTTCCTTTTCATAAAATTGTAGCACTACAATTTAGTGGTTGATTTTAATTCACAATTTTCCTGCACTTCAGAGGGAAATACATACTTTAATGTCTGCTGACATACTTTATGGTTTATTCACTTTCAAATGAATATATTTATTAAAACAACTCCATACACACACACGTGCATACATACACACATGCATACCACATTCTAGCCGCATCTGCATTTCTTTACTTATCAATTTTATAAATCTGAGTACCTTTTAGTTGTTGTTGCATTAATTTTTCAAATCATTATTTACCAGATTTTTCTATACCTTTGCCATACTTCTCTTCATTGGTACGTTTGAAGAGGTTTTCTCTTTACATTTTGTATAACAGCTAAGATGCATGTATTTTCCTTTTAAGAGTCTCAATTAAAATTTAATTGAAACATCATTTTTCGCAACATCATCATCATAATAATAATGATCGAATAAAAGCAACACGAATAACAACTAGAGCTTGTGTTGAAGACGTAAGCAACAGCACATGTAGTGCAGTTATGGGGCAAGAGCACTTCAACACTGCAGCTGGTGGGAGAGTATCTATTTGCTTTCAAAAAAAAAGAAGTTTGTAGCAGCAGTGATGAGTAATGGTTAGATATATTAACATCACTGTACTATTCAATTTCCATGAACTCTTATAAAATCCTATTAGAACAAGATCATTACAAAAGTGGTTCGTAAATTAATTTTCACCATCATTGAAATTTTATATTCTTTAAATTCGAAAAGGGTAAAAAGTTCCCTAACTAAAGTACTTTACAGGTCGTGTTTTTCTCTCGGTCCACAGATATAATTTTTATCCCTGAAACTTTATAAGCATCATTATAAAAAGAAGTCAATAGAGAATTATTTATTTTAACATTTCTGGTACTTTTTGAACAACTTCTTTAACCAATTGCGTTATTAGTACTTTTGCTTTTATTTAGGATACTTTTTTATCAGTAACCTTTAAGACCGTCTTTTTTGCAGTCCCTTTCTAAAAAAGAACAAATTTTAAGAGGCCGCTTTAAATTAATTAATTTCTTCTCTCGCCACGTAGTTGCCTTTTAAAGACTTGCAAAAGTTTTTTTTTAAGAAGATATAAATTTTATATTTTAATTTCTTTAATTTAATTTTTAAATGCTATATTTTTCAAATAGAATTTTCTAAATGGTACTTTTTAAATGTACTTTATTAAAGGTACTTTTTAAAAGGTACCTTTTGAAACGCACTTTTTTAAGAAAAACATCGCTTTGAAAGAGGGCCGTAAATAAATCTACACAAGCATTGAAATTTCACACTCTTTAAACTCCAAAAAACTACGTTCAATAAAGTACTTTGCAAGATGAATTTTTCTTTTTTTTATCGCAGTAAGTCGACGGAATATCGAAATCAATATTTTTTAAATTTTAATAACATTTTTTAAGTCTATCTTCTTTAAAGATACTTTTTTAAACGCTATTTCTTTAAAAGGTACTTTTGTGAAAGTAATTTTTTTAAATAGTTTTTAGACTATCTTTAATAAGAAACATAATTTAAAAAAATCCTTTTCTAGGTTTATTTTTAAAAAGCACCTTTTCGTTGAGTTAATTTTTTCTACAGGCACTTTTTCGACAGATATTTGTTCGCCTGGTCACTTTAAGGTGCTGCAGTTTCTTACAGCTTCTTTTTTCAATTTTAATTTCTTTCATTTAAATTTGCAAAAGTACTTTTTAATAATTTTTAATATTTTTTTAAATTTCAAATTTTTCTACATGACAATTTTTAAATGGTACTTTTCTAAATAGTACTTTATTAAAAAGTACTTTTTGGAAAGGTACTTTTTTGTAATATCGTTTTAGTCCGCTTTTGAAAAGAAACTTATTTTAAAAGTTTCCTTTTTAATTTTATTTTCAAAAGGTACCTTTTCATCTAGTGTATTCTATAAGCACTTTCTTCGATAGATATTTGTTTAACAGGTAAATTTTTGCTCAATTAAATTTGTTTGGCCCCTTTTTAAAGAGATACATATATTATCAGCTTCTTTTTTGAAGCCACAAGTTTCTTTAGGTTTAATTTATTTAATTAGAGTATTCAAAAGTTCTTTTTAGTAGGTACTTTTTAGAAATATTTTTAATTTGAATTTTGCAAAGAGTAACTTTTAAAAGTTTATTTTTCAAAAAGTTATAAATTGAAAATTTTAATGCCATTGATTTAAATTTAAATTTGTTTCCAAATTAAATTTTTTAAACGGTACTTCTTTAAGCATTACTGTTTTTAATATAAATTCTAAAAGTTCTTTTTTTTTTGGATTTACCTTCAGAAGGTACCTTTTCCACAAGCTATTGTTCTTCACAGGCTCTGTCTTCGACAGATATATGTACGCCAGTTAGTTTTTTTATTTAAATATTTATTTTTTCCTAATGACATGGTACTTTTTTTAAGGTACTTGCTTAAACAGTACTTTTTGGAATGTATAAATTTTTTTGTTATATCGTTTTTCGGACATCATTAAAAAGAACCACAGTTTTTCTTTTTAAATTATTTTGAAAAGATGCCTTTACCAAAAGCTGATATTTTCCGCACTTTCTTCGACAGGTATGTGTTCGCGAAATAAATTTTGCTCAAGTAAATTTTTGGACTCTTTTACTAAAAGGTTACATTTTTAACGTCTATTCTATTTTTTAATTTAAATAGGTTTTTTTATGTTTTCAAAAGTACTTTTTTGAACGGTACATTTTGCAAAAACTTTTATATATAATTTTTTTCTTAGAGGAGTTTTTTAAGTGTATTTTTGGAACGAATTTTCGTCATCATTTGTCAAGTTTATTTGGAGACAAACCGGTTTCGGATATGTGCCATCTTTGCTTTTCAAAATTTAGTTTTCTCTAAGATACGTTTTCCAAAGTTGCTTCTTTCGAAAGTGAAGTTATAACAAATGTACTTTTTTGCAAAAGTACATTTTTCCCAAGGGTCCCTTTTTACCACCATGTATATTTTATAAAAGAACACATTTTTGAAGTGGTTTTGAAACAAATTTTACAAAGAGATATTCATTTACTTTTTCTAAAAAGTACCACTCATAAAAGCCCTTTTTTCAATTTTATATTATTTTTAATTTTATGTTTAAGTTTTGAAATATTTACTGCACATATAACAAAAGTCCTTAAGAGGGTGAATCAAAAACATTTCTCTTTTCTAAAGAAACCTCAACAAAAAAAAAAGTTATACATTTATTTCAAGTTAAAGAAAAAACACACTTAACATGGCAAGTGAAATGTTTTCTTCATAAATATAAAACAGCAGATATTTATATTTAAAAAAATGCAAACTACAAACTGCATGTGACAGAATTTTTAAAGCGAAGTCAAAAAGTGAAATCTAGGTTAACACATCAGTTACATTCACTCGTACAGCACTTAAGATACGTGGAGCAAAACAATTCAATTGATTTTTTTTTTGTTCACACACACGAGTACATATATTTTTGTAAGAGAATCTTTATGTAGAACAACTTTAATATAAATAAAAAAAAATTCATTGCAATTATTTCACACAGTTAAAAATCACCACCTGCTTCATATTAAATAATGTTTAATTTAAAAGTTCATTTTCAAAGCCATTCACATGTGAATGTGAGAAAAACTCGTGTGTTTTTCATGGTTGAAAATAAAATTAATTTTTAAAATGGCGCATAAGTTTTTCTTTTTTTTTTGTTATTAATTTCAGTTTATGTACAAAAACATGTTTATTTACAATGCAACAAAATATCAAATTTATTATTTTGTCCCGATACAAAAAATAACAAATTTCTTTTTGCCATAAAATTTGAACATTTTAAATATTTATTGTGTGAAAATGCCAGATGATCTTTTTCAAATATGTAAAATAATAAAGAGGTAAATAAATGATGAATATTTTACTGCATATGAATTTGGCGTTCACTGTGCCTTTTTATTGTTTTTATTAAAATGACACACAAGTCGCTCAAGTTGTGTGGAACAAAAAATATTTAATAATTCATAAATATTTTTAGTAACATTTGATCGGTGAAGATATGTTTCAAATGTTGATAGACAAATTGTGCCATTTACACATGGGAGACTAAAACAAGCAAAAAATACATGTATAACGATTTTGTTAACTTTTAAAGAATACCTTTTGCAAATGTACTTTTAATAAGACCCGCTTTGTTCAAAGCGTCCCTTTAAAAAAAAACTTAGGAACCAACTTTTGGAAAGATATTTTTCATAGCGGTACGTTTTGGAAAGGCACCTTTTTTAAAAGTATTTTTTATAAAAGACCTTGTCTGAAAAGCTAATTTATTATATGGTATTTTAACGGCCTCTTTTTCGTATTTTCTCTAAAGTACTTCCGCAACTACCTTTCACACGAGCCGTCTTAAAATATCCTTGTTTTAAATATAAATAATAAAAGAAGAAAATATTTTTAAAGATATTTAAAGAAGGTACTTTTTTAGCTAACAAAAGATATCTGTTAAAAAAAAGTACTATTTTTTGTTAAAACACTCTATTGTTAAAACACTTTCGAAACGCTCCTTTCTTAAAAGGTACTTTTCCCAAACCACATTACTCTAAAAGATTATTTAAGAATATATTTTTTAAATACCTCTCGATACAAATTTTTATGAGATATATTTTCAAAGGATTCTTTTAATAAAAAAGGTACTTTTTATTAAAGGTACTTTTATTTCACAAAGTACTTTTTTGAAAGATACTATTTGTAAAAGCTACGTTTATTACAAACAAAATTTTAAAACACATTTTTTTAGGGAAATAAAAAGAAAAGTACTTTTTTAAAATTACATTTCCTAAAACTAATTTTATGAACGTGCTTTCTAAAAAATTTTTTTTTTAATAAATTTTTTAAAGAAGAAACTATTTTAAAGATAATTAAAGATACATACTTTTTCAAAAGTTACTTTTTCAGCAGATACAAAGTACTTTTTAAGAGATAGCTACAAGTATTTATGTTAGGAAAAGAATGTTTAAAAAGGTACATTTTAGCAAAGTGATATTTACAAGACTCTTTTCGAAAAAGGTACTTTCTTTAAGTTGTACTTTGAGAAAAAATATTTTGGTAGGTACTTTTTTAAATACCTTCTGACACATTTGAAAAGATACTTTTTATAAAATGTACTTTTTTAATGTATCTCTTCAGATATATTTTCGTAAGGTACTTTTTTGAAACGCACTTTGGTTACGAGGCTACTTTTACAATATTCTCCTTAAAATATTTTTTATTATACTTTTCCCAAAAGTACTTTGTTAAAAGGTACGATTCCCGAAACGAATTTTTAAATTTAGTATAGTTTCTTAACAAAGAAGTGGTTCTAAAAGATTTAAAAAATACCTTTTTCGAAGGTACTTTTTTAACATATGAAATATTTATTAAAAAGTTTATATTTATTTCAGGAAACTTTTTTGAAAGCTACTTTTCGAAGTAATACTTTTATTGCAACGGACCTTTTAGAATGTGCTTTTTAATAAATTTTCTAATATACCAGTACCTTTTCTCTAAAAGTACATTTTGAATGGTGCGTTTCCTAAAACAAATTTTTAACATTATTATTTAAATATAATATAGTTTCTTAAAGAAGTAACGGATTTAGAAGATATTAAAAAAAGTACTTTTTTAGAAGGTACAATTTTAATGAATTAAATATATATTAAAAAGTTGTAAAAAATTCTAAAAGTTACTTTTAAAAAGATTGTAAAAGATACTTTTATTGCAACGTACGTTACAAAACGTGCTTCTTAACAGTTATTTTAATATACTTTGTTTCAAAAGTTCTTTTTCAAACTATACGATTCCTTAAGAAACATTTAAAAAAGGTACGCTTTAGACGGTTGGTCTACATGGTAGCCTGCTGCACGCAAGCTGTCAAGTAAGGTCTGAATGATCCTGTTTTGAGAAGACCACTCGCCAGATAAATAGCGTCTTAGAGCCTATGATTGCACTAAGACTAGGGAGCTAGATCCAAGCCGTAGCCGTGAGATATCTTAAAATATCGATGAAACGGCACCTAGATATCTCACTGAGATCATCCTGTATGTAGTTTTCTAGATATTTTTGCCTCCTGACAGCCAGGGCAGGGCATTCGCAGAGAAGGTGAAAAACCGTCCCCTCTTTCTCTATGTCCTTACAACTGCGACAGTGGTCATAAAAGGGGAGTCCAAGTCGCCTGGCATGTTCTCCTGACACCCAGTGACCTGTTACTATTGGCTAGTTTGTTTTAGACGGTACTTTTTAAACAAATTAAAGAGCTGTTAAAAAGAATTTTGTTATACCTCCTTTTTTTATGGTAGGACCAGCACTCAGGGGATGACCCCTATTCATGCAATGCATTGTGCTAGAACTAGGAAAAGAGGTTGGTTATGGGAAGGAGGACAGAGGGAGTATTGTTTATTAACATTTGATTTAAACTTTTCCACAGAGAAAGTGAGAGGAAAGACCTCTGCTGGGCGCTTATTCCACATACGAATGGTCCGGCTAAAGAACGAATTCTTTCTGTAGTGCGTTGTGCGATCCACTGGCCATTCGAGCACAAAGGGATGTGCTCTTGATGAAGTACGTGTGGTGTGTATGAATGAACGGGTTTCGGGAATAATATCCCTAATTTCATCAGGGCACAATCCATTGTAGTAGCGATAGAACAGCGAAACACACCCCACATTGCGACGATGCTCGAGAGAGTCAATAGAGTTGGATACCCTACTGTCACCGATGAGCACCTTCGCCCTCTCCTGTACGCGGTCGAGTAACTCTAAAATAGACTTTGACGCACCGGCCCATACATGAGAGTTGTATTCCATTTTCGGTCGGATATAAGTGGTATAGATAGTTAAGAGATCGGATGGGGTGAAGTAATTCTTACACCGTTTGAGGAAGCCTAGGCACTTGAGTGCTTCTTTCGACACTTGAAAGATGTGTTGGGTCCATCGGACATCACATTGAATCTTTATGCCAGGAACATCAAGAGCTTCTGATTTTTTTAAAGATACCGATTAATAGTATTGAAACAATTGGTTAAGTACTTTTTAAGTACCCTAGTATATTTATATTTCCAATATAATAATTAGTCCTAAAAAGGAGTGACGGCTAGGAATTTATTTAAAATATTTTTTTTAATCTCTAAAAACAAATTTAATTTCCTATTCAAGTGGTACTGGCATCATGACTTATGATTTCTACTATAGTTTGATACATTGTTTTCGAACAACGCTTTCAACAGCCTAATAAAAAAAACCTGTCAACTGTTGTTTTTGTATCTCTCCTTTTGTCTGCAAAGGCGAAATTAATTAAAGCTTCCCCTCTACCTTTGCCACTTTTTCAATTAAAAAGATATTTAGAAAATAATAAATTCAAAAAAGTTTGAAGTAGCAACTCTTAGTACTTACCACCAATTCTCTGTCGGATATAATTGTGCCAAATGTTATCGACATTACGGGACCCATTAGGGGGGAGACCAACATGGCAGCTGTAATATTTGGTGCATTATTTTCCACTAAACCCAATGCAGCCAAAGAGCTTTAAACACAAACACACAAATACACAAATGAAAATAATTAAAAATTTAACAAGTAAACAGAGAACTGAAAACACTTAATTGCAGATACAGGAAACGCTGAAAAAAAATCAGAACAACCACAGAACGTATGTAAAACAGCAGTCAGCCAAGTTAACTAAATGCAAAAAAAAAACTATTAGAATCGCAACATTTAATACCACGATCAGCATGAAAGTTGTCTGTCTATAAACCGCACAAAAGAGCGCGGCAACAAATTCAAGTAAATATCTACCGTTACATATACCACATATACCACACACACATACATAAGCTTAATTATGAATACATTTACAACTTAAATACTGACACTAGTATAAACATGCCCAAACATTGGATTGGCAAGTGTATTGTTGTAATTGTAAAATTTTTGGCTTAAATATATTTTTAAACTAAAGCATAACGCTCTGTGGCTGGCTTCTGTTCTTAAATGTTTGCAACGTTAAGGGCCGAATAACAGAAGAGGCGAGGTACTTACTCAGCTGTCACTATTAAGAGCAAGTAATCGAAGGATATTGAACCACCAGCTCTTACACCATCAACGACTTGCTTCACTGTCAGTTTCGATTTAATCGATTCCACAAAATTATTCCATTTCGATTGTTCTTCACCATCCATAGGATCACTAGAGAGAAGAAAACGTTTGGGTGAATTTGGAGATAAAATAATAATTTTTTAATCTAATAAAGAAATTGGGTGTTTGATAGAAATTTTTCAGGTTAATGAACCTCTCATTACACAATAGACTGACCAAACTGTGTTAATGCAGCTGCTCTAAGTTACAGTTTCATTTCTATTGCTTTTTTTGTTCTTTAATTTAAACCTATTTCAATATTGCTTTAGTTTCCGAATACGATTATTCTATGTCTCCTAAAGGCCCTTTCACACTATAAGAATGATTAGAACTACTTGTCAAAAATCTAAGTAAACTGAAAAAGTATTAAAGTGTGGTAAAAATATGTTATGAGTCTGATAGAAATACGGGTGGAAATTTGGCAATTCGTTTTTTTTAATTTCTTAAAAACGTAAACTTTTTATTTAATCAGGTTTGCGCTTTCTACAGAAGTGCGTTAGTGTAGACAACCATTGTAGTAAGAATATTTTACTTTGGATTTTTTGGCAGTCAAAACGATTGTCGTTAGATTTCTTTCTCTTAAAATCCAACGGAAATCAAATCACTGGTATAATAATGTGAAAAGGGCTTAAGTGCTATTTTTTATTGCTATATCAATTCTAGTGCTATATCAATTAGGCATATCTGAAGCATAGTTTAGGTAATATCTCTAGTCATATCCTCTGATATATATCTAGGAATATTATAAGATATATTCCCAGCCCTACTTAAGTTATATATTGCCGGATCATGTTTCGATTTTTTCTTATTTTTCTTTCAATTCTTAGTGTTGGTACTTTTCAAAGAGCTTTTACTAGTGCTATTGATAGTACTATGTCTTCCTTCTGGCCTTCTTGAACCAGTTTTGTTCTACAGTTTTGCATAATGGTTCCGTTATTAAACTTATTTTCCATTCTTGTTGCTGACTGCGTATTCCGATAGAGGCAATCTTAGAAAAATACACGTGTATCGACTTTTTGAAAGTTCAAGTCTTGGCTCTTATTTTGCTGATTATTATAGTGAACCGGCATAGGAAATTTTGCATTTCTTACATTTTACGTAGAAGGTATGTTCAGCAGTTTTATGTAAAACACTACGGGGAACATTTTTGTGGAACATTTTAACCCTCTAAGTCTTCGCTGTATGGCTTTTTCTTCCTCTATTCTTAAAAAAGGGCAATATAGCGAGTTGGAATGTTCTACAAAAATATTTAACATTCTACTAAAATTCGAACATTGATCATCAGAGACACGAAAGCTTGAAATTCAACTTGAACACTAGAATTAACTCCAAACTTAAAATGTGTTCCATTAGTACTAAAATATCCCAGGCCCGTTTGTATTGAAGACATGTCTTATGTTAACTTTCACTATAAGTCACCATACTAAATAAAGCTGTGGATATACTCCGCACGAATACATAAATGTAAAAATTCGGCCCTTAAAAGTACTGAGATCAAAATCAATACCAAGTTCTTGATATGTAGAACACCATTAACTTGTTTCTAGGCAACCTGTTGGTTTGGTGACATATTTCCCATAATTTTTAACCATATTAAACCGTTCAAAAAAATATTGCCAAGCTAGCAAGTTGCCTTGAATTGAGGTCTTAGTCCTCATTTTCATATAAGCACTCCGATGATCACAGTTTCCCATTGACCTCCAAGATCTCCTGTCCGCAAAAATAACCTGACATCGTTAGCTGGCAAGCGCAAATGTTTATATGCCTTGCCGTAACTGAGTGCTCCAACGTAGCCCAATTTCTAAAACTGTAATTGATCAATACTAGGGCGGATCTATAAGTCCGTGACTTTTCGAATTTCCCTCGTTGTTATATATAATGCAACACTGTTCCCATCAAGTACCACCTGTTAATAGACTACTGTCAAATTTTGAGCAAGTGTCGTCATTTACTTTGCGTTTAACAGCTGTTCAAAACATACAAACTCGTGTATTTGTCTAAAAATGGAAACGAGTGAATTTCGAGTGCTCATTAAACATTATTTTTTGCGAAAAAAAAACCGACAATCAAAGCAAGGAAAGCTCGATAAATACTATGGGGACTCTGCACCATCGATTTCAATGGTAAAAAAGTGGTTTACTGACTTTCGTTGTGATCGCACAAGTACAAATGACTCTGAACGTTCTGGACGGCCAATTGAGATCAATACACCCGAAAATGTTAGCCGATCGAAGAGAAGTGCGTGAGATTGTTGATGCCATAGGCATTTCATAGCAGTATGGTTTCGATTTTAAATGATCAGCTGGTTTAAGAAAATTGTTTTCAAGATGGGTGCCGCGTTTGCTCTCAATTGATCATAAACGTAATGTGTGACAACTTCCAAGGATTGCTTGGAGTTGTTTAACCGCAATCCGAATGAGTTTTTGTGGCGTTTTGTAACTGTGGATTGAACATGGATCCATTACTGTACTCTGTAGACCAAGCAGCAATCTAAACAATGGGTTTTTCCTGGTGAACCTGCTCCGAAGAAGGCCAAGGTAAGTTTGTCAGCCAATAAGGTTATGGCAACAGTTTTGTGGTATGTACGGGGTAAAATTCACATCGATTACCTTCAAAAGGGAAAAACAATAAACGGCGAATATTATGCCAACTCATTAGACCGATTTAATGAGGATTTCCAAACCTAAAGAAATGACTCGGTGGAAACGATTTAGCTCCAACGATGAAATTATTGACCAAACAAATGCCTATTTTAAGGACCTTGAAAAATCCCATTTTTTGGAAGGGATACAAAAACTGGAGAAACGTTGGACCAAGTGTATTGAGTTAAAAGGGGATTATGTTGAAAAATAACTTTTTGTTTTGCAAAAAAAAACTGTGTTTCCTTCAGAAAAAATCGAAATTTATTCGCTTCGAAAGAAAATTTAATAATTTTTTACTTTAGCGAACCCTTCCGAACATTTCACTCTCTCTCAATTGTCCATTTCTATTCAATCGAAATTTGTATGTGAATTTTTAAAAATACGTAAATGTTTGATGTTCAATCGTTCCTTATTCATTCTTTGTTGTTATGCAAATTTTTCAATATTCAACATTTTCTAATATGAAACTCACAAAAAACAATTTTAGAAAAAGCATTTGACAAGTTCCACTCCCCATCTTAATAACACGTTGTTGCTTTACTTTATTTTAACACAATAAAAGCAAATGTCAAATGACGCCTTCAACAAAGGACACAAGTTCACAATAAAAAAAGAAAAATCATATAAAACACTACAAGAATGATGACTAAAGGATAGAGGACTGTTTGCTGCGTATTCAAAAATGCAGATCAATAGATGCTAGGACAAGAATAAAGGGAGTTTCCAGTAAGGGCGGGTAGAAGTTGAACATGTTAAACTACGGAGAGTTTCCTTGCTAACATGTCATTAGTCCAAAACTGCCGGCTGTCCGGAAAAAATTTTGATGCTCTTTCAAATGCACCCCAGATCACTCAGCGAGCAATTGATGTTGTCTATGGACATGTGGATCTTGTATGGGTACAAAAGTTGCAAGATTAGCCAGTTTTATGCTTTAAAACTCAGAGTTCTTGTGCTCGGGGTTCTATGGCACACTTGCACGGACTTCAGATATATCGTCAGACGATCTTGCTTCCTTTGGCGTACGGCGTTTGACTTACTGTTTGCAAAGCCCGTCGTCTGGAGTTTGCCGACCAAACGGAGGAGAGTAGACTTTTAAAAGCTTTCGGAAAACAGGCAGATTTATCATTTGCTTACTCCGCACAGTTGTGTAATTTGTCTTGTGATATGACTTCAAATTAACATCGAGGAACACATAGGCACAGCTGGGAATGAAGCAGCAGACGAACTAGCAAAAAGGGGATCTGATGTGGATTTCTGTGGACCAGAACCCAGGGTTGCCCTCGGGAATGGCCTAGTGCGAGCTAAAGTTCTTCAATGGGTAAACTCATTATACCTGAGTAGGTGGAGGGAGAATACCACATGTAGGCAGGCTAGAATGGTGCTCAAAGAGCTCCTCGGCAGGAAGGCCAGCAAGGTGCTCGGGTATAATAGGGCTACTTTAAGCTGGATCAATGCGTCAGTGACAGGACACGGAAACTTCAAGTACCATCTGGATAAGATGAAAGTCGTAGAAGATGATACTTGCAGACTCTGTCTGGAAGAGGCTGAGACGGTAGCGCACATTGTGTGTGAATATCCAGTACTGGCTAGCATAAGGCTTAAGACCACGAGCAAACACTTGTTAGATGTGAATGCCATGGGGGAACTAAGCCTTAGACAAATGCTAGCAATTACAAAAGACTCCGTGATGAGGAAGAGTGTCGACAGTCTGAAATCACTTTAGTCAAGAGTAAAGGCTAGAGCTAGCACGAGACTCAATTGAAAGTAAGGTGGTTGTGATTACGGATCGGTTCCCTGAAATCAATTTGAGGAGCGAAATGGGGGTCGAAAAGGGACCCAGAAAGTAAGTGGTCTGCTTCGATATCCCCCCATACATTAATAATAAATAATAATAATAATCGACCTTCTCTTAGTAGTAAATGCTTTACTTGTGGAAAGCTGGCATCTTTAGTTGTTGATTTGACTAACGATGCCAAATACTAGGAACTTGACTTGTTCTCTTGCATTGTACTTTTGTCTCCTTTTTCTTTTATTCAAAAAACCTAAATAAATTGGAAATGTAGCACAGTGTTTATTCACATTTTACAATCTTAACCCAAGTGCCACGCCCCTTAGACACAAATTCGTTGGTATTATTTTTTTAATTTTTTTATTTAAACTTTAAAAGTAAAAATCTAAAAAATGTTTTCTGCATTTCTTTTCTCCAGATTTAAAGCAAATTTACTAGGTTGCTTTTGCAATTGGGGTAAGTAGCTTTCTCTCGTATGGTGGTTTTTACATACATATATATTTTTCTTAAGAGCTCCTGGGTAAAAAGGTAATGGAAAATATGCCATGTTTTGCTATTTTGTTGCTATATTTTTGTAACACTAATTTGTTATATAGTAAGAGCCTTATGTGTGGTTTGGCGATTTTCACTTACCTGTAATCCTCAGCAATCGTTAAGGCATCATAGCTTACACTGCATGGCAGCACGCTAGAAAGGCAGAGAAATTCATTTGAGCAAATGGATTAAAGTAATTGCATTAATATTAAAGTGAAAATAAAAAGAATTTTAATTATGATATGTGGTGTTTTCTATTTGCCTTAGTTTAGGTTATACAGGGTGTCCGCCGGGAAGGTGTACTACTTTGTTTTGCCGCCGTTTTGGTAAACATTAGTCTTGACAGTTCATATTTGGTAGTCGTGAAGCAGAGACGTGGCAAATTTATTATGGAAAAATATTCGGTAAACCAACGTGTTTTAATCGTTAAAACATTTTATCAAAATCAATCATCGATTACCGAGACGATGAGCAAGTTACGTGAAATTTTTGGGAGAAACAACGTGCCAACAAGACGCACTATTTATCGTGAAGTGATTTCGAAGAACGAGGGACTGTAGCTGATAGGCCCAAGCATGAACCACAACGTACTGCAAGATCGGCTGAAAACATTACTGCTGTTCAAGAAAGTGTTCAAAACAATCCATCAACCTCAATTCGACACCGTGCTCAGGAGCTTGGTCTTCAAAGAACAACTCTGGCCACAATTTTGCACAAAGATTTGCATTTGTTTCCATTTAAGATTCAGTTGACACAAGAGCTTCTTCCAGACGACCATTTACGCCGCCGTACATATGGCAATAGGATGCTACACCTCATCTATGACAACCCCGATTTTGAATTAGTGACGAGGCACATTTTCATTTGAATGGATATGTGAATAAACAGAATAGTCGGTTCTGGGCAATGGAAAACCCTCAACTGAAAACGGCGTAACGGTAACTGTCGATTGGGGAGCGATATCATGATATGATTGAAAACTTTTTAACGCCACAGCTGTATGCCTTGGGCTTGACTAACATGTGGTTTCAACAAGACGGTGCCACAACGCATACAGCCAGGATTACAATGGAATTACTGCGAGACCTCTTTCCTCAATAAGTTATTTCAAGGAATGGTGATATTGATTGGGCTCCTTTTTAGCCTGATTTGACTGCTCTGGTCTTCTTTTTGTGGGGATATCTGAAGAGCAAGGTTTATGCAAACAAACCAGAAACGCCAGAGCAACTCAAACAAAATATTCGTGATTAAAATAATGAAATACCGCGTGAAATGTGTGAGAATGTAATGAAAAATGTGTTCAAAAGGGCTCGCATTTGTGAGGCTAACAAAGGCGGACATTTATCTGATATTGTATTCCATACATAATTGCCGACATTAAATAAAACATTTGTCAATATACGATCCATTCTCTTTCATTTAATCAAAAACTATAAACAAACAAAGTAGTATACCTTCCCGGCGGACACCCTGTATTACTAGTCCTTCTCTTTTTTGTTGTTGTTATGTTTGTCCTTTATCTAGTTAGTTATGTTTGATCTCACTTCTCAGTTTTCCTTGAACTTGCAACTGCGAATTAAATCAATAGATCATTTTTTAGCTCCTTCAACTTTTGTGTTGCGTGTCATATTTATAGCAGCAAAACTGCATCTTATCAACAACTATTTATAAAACGCCCAACTTTGTTCCTTCAGTTACAGAAGCAAAATTTGTTTTATCATTCCTTCGAGCTTTCTAAAAGTGCAAAATATTTCAAAGTTAACAAAGCTGCTTGCAGGAAAAACTTTCACCTTTCTATCATCAACAGTGTAAAAATATGACAGAAGCGCTGCAACATATTTCACATGCTCGCACATGCTGATAAGAATGACCACTGAAGAGACTACCCTCTTAAAACTAAATACATTTTTTTTACATTTACAAAACGTAAAAGGAAAGTAAGCAACTTAATAAAATGAATGACTTGTGATGGTGTCTTTTAACCTGATGTTCACTTTGTCCTCTAAACAAACACGGAAAAAAGTTGTTTGAGTTGTCAAGAAGAAAGAGTAACTGTGAGGTGCGGTAAAGCAAAATTAATGGGGAAAATGTTTTTAATATTTTATTTTTTTAGATTTTGTACCTTAAACAAGTTTTCTTGCAACATACCTCACACTCGAGTTCAATTTAGTGCCAATACCCAATTCTGTCAAGCAATGCAAAGTTGTTTCACAGGGTTCACCGGATTGCAAGGGAAACACCACATGATGAAAATAACCCTTTTTACTCGTTGTCCAGGTTACATGTTCAATTTCCAGTTTTACCAAAAGCTCTTCGAGCACCTGTATGAAGAAGGGGTTACATATTCTGTCAAATTTAGAGGTTTTTTAATAAGGAACTCAAGGTGCTAATTTTACAAATTTTCAATAAGAAGCCCTGATGCCACGTTTCAAGTGAGTTATTTACCTCTCAGGGAGAAACTTAATGTATGTCACTGGAATGGCGACATGTTTGGCACATACCTTTTCCAAGGGCACTATGGCGTTAGCATTATTTCCTGGCTTAACTCCGCCGGCAGCTGCCTTGTAGCCACCTCGGCCTCCACGTGCTGCACCAGCAGGCACACCCACACCAGCAGCACGCCGATATTTAGGTGCATTCTTGTCACGTAATTCCACTTCCAGTCTTAGTATAGCATTGTTATTTTCCGGCAGATTAATGTTGAGATTATTATTTCCAATCCCACCACCAGGAACGCCAGGAATTCCTATTGCACTGGCTGCAGCTGTTGTGGCAAAAGTGGGCACCAGCTCCTTATTATTACCTGTGTTTGTTAGTGGTCGCACATGTAGAACGCAGAAGAACAAATAATACTTCAATAATATTGATGGAATAATTGCTTTGTGGCGTGAAGGATTCTGTGTAAGTTAGTCGTTGTCAATTGTGTAGTTGTGTGCCAACATGTTCATGTGTGACTAATGAGCTTAAGTTCGCTTGATTTGTAGACTAATTTCTCAGTTACAATCATTTACATGGCAGCTGTGTATGAAAATGTTGTTGATGTTTTGTTACTTGGTTTCTCAAATTACAATTGATTTGTTTAATTATGTGCTGATAATGTCCTGGTTAATTTCTAATAAACTTAATTTGAAATAAGATTGGAAAGGGAGTGATTTCAATAACTTTGATAATTAATTAATTTGTTGGTCAACCACATGCAAGTTAATGAAACATGAAATAATGAAACTAATTAAACAAGGTCACCGATTGTTTTGCAAGCAACAAGTGTTAATTAGTATGTGGGAGCTTTGGTTCTGAAAGGATTTGCTATGAATGGAATAATAAATCACAAGTTTCAATAAGTGAATTATTGAAATCTTTTCACAAAAGAAATCCTTAATAATGAGATTATAAGAGAAAAACACGTATAAGGCAAAAAACCACTGTGACAGACAAGACTATCAAAACGAACAATTCTTGGGTGTGACATTGTGCCCTAAATTTTTCATTGAAAATAACCAATTAAATCCTTTACTTAACAAACAAACAAAAATATATTTAATATCCTAAAAAGTATGCTATACTTTTTAGACATGCATGATTAAAATCTTATATATGATGTTAAGCCAGCGTTGGAGAGTGTAATAGCTCGAAAAACGTCTTTAATTATATTTAGTGCTGCTTAAAGTGCACAAATGGATTAAAGTCATTGTCACTTTGCTGCTTCAACCTTTAAAGAACTGCCACGTCCACATATTTTTTTTAAGCACAAAATTTGGGAATTGTGGGTGTTTTTTTAATCAGTTGGGTTTTTTAAAAATCAAAAAGAGAACAGAAACTTTACAAAATTTAATAAAATTTTTATTGGGGCCGTTTAGTAAATGCCTGGCATTTACTTTCTCAAGATTATTTTAAGTAAATGTTGGTCCATCCGTGAGCACTAATTTGGCATACTTTTTCAAAAAATTCCGGCTGTATCTCACGGTTGACAATGGACTGCACCAAAACGTTAGATTATTTGCTCATTAAACTCGCCTCACCATATTATCATGACATCGCGTGGCATGTTGAAACCACATGTCAACCGAGTCTAATTCTTCCATTATGGGCAACAAAGTTTTAAAAATTAAAAATTATTAAAAAATTAGCTTAAAAAGTGCTTCTTTTTAAAGAATACCTTATCAAATAGTCCCTTAAAAAAGTACCTTTACAAATTTGTCTGAAACAATTACATATTGACACCCTTTTTTAAAGGAGCACCTGTTTGGGAAAAATGCCGTGAAAAGTATCCTGAATAAGTAGATTAGAAATAAAAAATAGTACCTTCTTAGAAATGCGCATCTAAAAAGTACCTCAAATAAGGATCCTTTTAAAAAATGAATTCTCAAAATACACAATTTAAAAAAAACTAAAAGAAACATAATTTGCGGTGGTTCAACAAAAACGCACGATGTTAATTTTAAATAAAACAAAAAGTTTTTTAAGATAGATATCATGCTAGAAGGATCTATGACAATTATGTGTGAAGCAAAATATCGGACAAATGATCGACGCGGCTTCGGTTGCGTACCCCTATCCAACAGTCGATATTTTCAATGACTCTGGCACATAATTGAGGTTCAAAGAAAGAAGCCCCACGGTGTCAAATCACATGGTCGTGACGGCCAATTAACATCGCCATGACGTGAGATAACACTGCCATTGATTTACTCGCGCAAAAGGGCCATTGTTTCGTTGGCTGTGTGGCAATTGGCACCATACTATTGGAACCACATATCGTCCACATCCATATCTTCGTCCGTTATCATCTCGCAATATTGACTCACAATTAACATCGGGCATTATGATTGAAATAAGTAGCTTTTAAATAAGTACATTAAGAAAAAATTACATTTTTAAAAACAGCTTTTAATTGAAACTGTTTTATGAAAAAATAACCTTTCAATTAATTACACTTTAAAAATTATTGTTAATTAAGGCATTAAAATGGGGCATTTAAAAAGACCAACTTTTACAATTACCACATTTCAAGGTATGACGTTTTCAAAACAAGTACCAAAAACCCTTATATGCAATTGATTCTTTATAAAGTGCCTTTTAAAATAATAAAAAAACACGCATAAAAAAGTACCTTTTATAAAAGTATCCCAATAGGAACTGCTAAAAATTTATCTTTAAGAAGGGCGTGTTAAAACCCGTTTTTCAAAGCAGCACCTTATTAAAAAAAATGCGGTATAAAAAAGGTATCACAGAAAAGTACTTTAGCAATAACTTGAAGTACTTTCCCGAAAGTTTCCCCCGAAGAAAAAGTACCTATAAAAATTCCTTTAAAGTGTCTTTACAGTTAAAAAACTGTAAATCAATAAAAGTGCCTTTTAAGAAAGTACGTTTTAAGCAATTAAATTTTTAGAATCGATATTTTATAAAAGTAGCTTTAAAAATTTGGTTTTTTACTAAAGTACGTGCTAAGAAATATTAAAAAAAAGTACTTTTTAAAAAGTACTTTTTAAAAAAATTACTTTTTATTTTAAAAAAATACTACCAATAATGAACCTTTCAAATAACTACTTCATACAAAAATATTTTCCAATAAGATTTATGCTCTTAAGGGACATTAAAAAAACTAAACTCTAAAAGTGGTATATTTCGAGATATGACCATTTTCTAAAATAAGTTACAAAAATCCTAACAGTTATTTATACTTCAGCAATATTATTGCGTTTACAGTAAGCCCTTAAAGTGAACACACAAACTCACTTTTCAATTTAAAGCCTAAAAGTATGCTTTTATTTTTTTAATTATAAATTCCCATCTGCCCTAAATGAACAAATAAAATGATGACATTAACACAACAAAAGTTTTGTGAGGTCATTGTTAATTGGATTTAAATACGGGAGTATATTTCAATGTAATTTGTTCGTGTCTACATACCATAAATGAGCTCACGTTCAAAATTAGCTGTTGGCACAACAATTAAAAACACCACACCCGGCATTGTCACTGGTGCTACTTGTGATGGATATTTGTCCTTTTTGGTTTTGTTTGTGTTTTTACACACTTGACTTCAGAGCAGCAACAAACTTTGTGCTTGTTGTCCAAATCAGACCAACAGCCCCTTGAGGTATGCTGTGACAAATTAAAATGCTACAAAAAAAAAAACATAATTTTAGGAACAATTATTTCAGAATATTTTTTTTTTTTGTGTAAAGGGAAAAATTATTTTTTAAATCATTTAACATACTGCTATTGGGTGTTTTAATGATCTGTGGAGTATGAAAATCAAGCGAAACCGATACTTAATTGTTAATTGACTTAAATTTGTAACATGTTGCGCCATTTGGTTGAATACGCAACTCTGCGACACCTAAGCGCTATAATTAATTGTTTCATATTGGCTTTACAAAAATTAAATTTTTCTTGATACAGTCCTGTTTTAAGAATTGCTCTTGGTAGGTATATTTATCGACTGAGCTATTTAACCAAAAATAAGCTTGATAGCTTACCAATATTTTTTTTGTGAATTGATTTCACACAAACATCATATCGGCCAGCTGTAGCGTAATATATCAAACATTAATTTAAAAGACTGCCTAAAAACTATCATTCAAACATAAAGACAACATCATGATAACTGATATATTTATTCATCTGTGTCTTTCCTTTTAAAATTGGTATACGCACAAAAAAATACCCTTTATGTGTTAAAATACGTATTTAAAACGTGGCTGCTGTTTTAAATTGAATTTATATTAAAACAATCAAATAAAAGTGGCATTAAAACCATATTTGTATGCGAATTAATAGAAAATTAATTGGGATTAAATATTTTTGTCATTCGGTTTGTGTAATAACAGATTTGTTTTCGAGGACTACAAAAACATAAATCTATATCATAAAATATTTGCATTTATTCCGCTGCTCTGTTTTTCTGCACAAATATAATTATTTTTGTTATACATTGCTTTCATTTCATTTATTTTCTTATTAGTTAAAGTTTCGAGGCAATCATAAAATATATTTTGTTGCATATAGTGTAGGCGCCATTTAGAAAAAAATTTCTTAGGTTAGGAGAAAAATTAATGGTATCATTGTTTTTGATAAAATTATTTATTAAAAAATCTTTAACGAAACAAATTTTATTTTAGTATATTTAAAAAAGCGCATGAGTGATGTAGTGAGTAACTGATGTGAGCCAGAATGTGAACATAGTCTTGGATATGGGCGTGTGGCCATAAAGTAAAATTGAAAATAGAAAGAAAAATTAAAAGCAAATTGAAATTCGAATACGAGAGTTTTATATAACTAACTCAAAATACAGTCAATCAAATAAGTATATGTGCAAAGTAGCTTTTCTCTGTACCTTATGCTCCACTAACGGTGTAGCACTAGGTTTAGCATTTGTTATTGTTTGTTCATTTTATCTCTGCACCGCAATCTTAGAGCCGTTATTCGTGATAAATGTGCCAAATGAGTTATTTCTCTTCTGACGAGTGCCAAGTCAACATATCAGCGCATAGGCAGTGAAAACAGTTCCTTAAAATTTGTTATTTTCTAGGAAAATGACGTATAGAACTGAATTGGCAGAAGAATTCCGTGGATGAAGGCATGCAAGTGTGGCAAATTACTGCTTCTGTAAAGAGACACTGAAATACGATAACAAAGTTCATAGGAACCCCATCTTGCTATACAGCAATTAGCCACCAATAGCCATATAAGTTGAAATGTGGTCTAAATATAGCTACATAACGTAAGCATCTAATCCTAAATCAAAGCTTAGATCTTAAGTATTGAAACTGAGTGCCTAATACATGTCTAAAACAACGTGTGCAGGTCTAAAGCGCGTATTTTGGGAAGAGGAATTCGAATCTCTGATATTCCGCGACGAAAAAATTTTGTTAAAAATATTCGAGGGACAACAGACGTCCACGCGAAGAATTCCATAAACGCATTCCTGGTAGAGGAACAATCGAGGTATAGGCTTTGTGCCTGGTAAAATTGATGCAGAGGGCCATCTTCTTGTTTTGCCACTGATTTACATGGCGTTGAATGGAGATTCTAGCAGGATAATACATCAATCTACGCGTCGAAAATGGCAAAGGCGTTCTTTACTTCTCGACAAATTAAGTTGCAAGAGTGGCATTAGTGTCTGTCAAAGTATTTTCATCCTCCAAACAATAACGCAAAATTAATGTCTTGTTCTAAAAAACTGCTGTAGTCAAAGCCCCGTCTTGTCCAATTGGAAGAGATACATGAAACCAACATACATTTGTATACAACTTTTTTATTTTGCTACTACAATTATAATTATGGTGATTTCGCTTCTAGAAAAAATGTAACATTTTGTGCCTTTTTGTTGTATTCGAAATATATTTAAGCAAACAAATTTGGTGTTTTTTTTTTAGTTTTACCCTTAATAATATCGGAAGGAACTGCCCTTTGTTATCTATATAAAATCACAAATAATAAAGGTGTGTGAAGCTTGTATTCTTCAACAGGGCGACATTTTATTTAAGAAACAAAGACAACGAAATAATTTTTTTATTTGAGTTTTAGCTCTCTTAATTATAGACTCAAAAAAAGCATATTGGGGTAATTTTTTATTGTTTCTTTTAATTATAATTAGTGCTTGCCTACTGGTCGAAATTCTACCGCTGTACATTCGCATTTAAACTCTTTGTGTCAGACTTAGCTACGCCAACAACCATTAGTGTATGATACCATTGTATGTTTTGTTTATTTTCCAACTTAAAACTACATATATGGTTTTTTTATATGGTTTTAAGTTGGCGTAGTCACGATAATCATACTATGTTCTCTGCAACAAATATATGGTTGGGGCAAACATATAATGGTCATTTGAAAGTATTTGAAACACTATTTAAGTTGCGTTAAACAAGTTATTGTTTAAAATTAAGAGTTAAATGATTAAATGATCAAGTTGAACCATAAAAGTTTTACTAAAATTCTAAACATTTTACCCATAAAAAAATATTATATAATAACTCTAATCATAAAGTGGTCTTGGTAAAAATAATATGTCGAATTCTTTCCGTGTTCAACCACAATATATAACAGACTTAAGTTTATTGTTATTATTATTAAACATTCGACGGCTGTAGTCACCTGTATGTATTCACAGCTCCGCCGCTAAGAGGACAACAACAATATAATTTATTTACAATCATATAATTCTATTGAAACATAATGCTCTTAGATTACAGTTACCTCAACCATATCTTTTCTTTGCGCGTACATATAGCAAGCAACAAATTATGTTATGTGATAATGGGGGCAGACTAATGGGAATAAGGAGAAACGGTATACAGCATGATAAAAAGAGCTAAATGCCCCTAATCCCATGAAAAGAAAAAGCTACAAATTTTAAAGCTAGCTTCGCTTTTGGGTAAGGTACGAGGGCGGATCAATAAGTCCGTGATTTTTCGAACTTCCCTCGTAGTTATATGAAATGCAACACTGTTCCCATCAAGTACCACCTGTTAATAGACTACTGTCAAATTTTGAGCAAGTGATGCCATTTACTTAACAGTTGTTCAAATCATACAACCTCGTGTATTTGTCTAAAAATGGAAAAAAGTGAATTTCGAGTGCTCATTAAATATTCTTTTTTGCGAAAAGCAAACCGTCAATCAAACCAAGGAAAAAGCTCGATAAATACTATGGGGACTCTGCGCCATCGATTTCAATGGTAAAAAAGTGGTTTACTGACTTTCGTTGTGATCGCACAGGTTCAAATGACTCTGAACGTTCTGGACGGCCAACGTCAGTACACCCGAAAATGTCGAATAAATCCACGATATGGTGTTGGCCGATCGAAGAGTAAAAGTGCATGAGATTGTTGATGCCATAGGCTTTTCACATGCCAGTGCGGTTTCGATTTTAAATGATCAGCTGGTTTAAGAAAGTTGGCTGTAACATGGGTGCCGCGTTTTCTCCCAATTGATCATAAACGTAACGTGTGACAACTTCCAAGGCTTGTTTAGGGTTGTTTAACCGCAATCCGAATGAGTTTTTGCGGCGTTTTGTAACTGTGGATGAAACACGGATCCATTACTATACTCCGGAGGCCAAGCAGCAGTCTAAACAATGGGTTTCTCCTGGCGAACCTGCTCCGAAGAAGGCCAAGGTAAGTTTGTCGGCCTATAAAGTGATGGCAACAGTTTTTTGGGATGCACGCGGGATAATCCACATTGATTACCTTCAAGAGGGAAAAACAATAAACGGCGAATATTATGCCAACTTATTAGACCGATTTAATGAGGGTTTTCAAAGAAAACGACCCCATATGGCCAAGACTAATGCACGGGTGCACACGTGTGCAGTTTTAATGGCAAAACTTTATGAATTGGGCTACGAATTGGTACCTCATCCCCTATATTTTTCGTATTTAGCCCCAAGTGACTACTTCCTATTTTCAAACGTAAAGAAATGGTTCGGTGGAAAGAGGTTTAGCTCCAACGATGAAATTATTTACCAAACAAATATCTATTTTAAGGACCTCGAAAAACCCTATTTTTTGAAAAGGATACAAAATTTGGAGAAACTTTGGACCAAGTGTATTGAGTGAAAAGTAGATTATGTTGAAAAATAAATTTTTGTTTTGCAAAAAAAAAACGGTACTTCATTAAAAAAGTCACGGACTTATTGATACGCCCTCGTATATAACGTGATACCATTCTCGTGATTATTTCGTCCTCAAAAAAGCCAAATTGCATTTGCTGTTATATAGGTTGGAAATTTCCAAAAACTAAAGCATACATTTTGGCGCTGTATATAAAAGAAAAGTACTGCCAATTAAAACGTTAAATTTAAAGTAGTTGTTTATACAAACATCAGTTTTTGTTCAATTTTCTTTAGTTTTTTTTCTACTTAACTTTTACCTATAACCCGTTTGTAGTAATTTTATATTAAAAAGTTTGATTAAGTTGCTAATCTTTCGTGCAACGGAACGTGTTTTGTAAGCTTTTACTTTGTGCAATAGCTTTATTCAAATTTCATATAACACTTTTCACAAGGTTTATAGCCGGAGTTTTTTTTTTGCAGAAAAAGTTGTAGAGCAAAGAATGGAAAAAGAAAAGTTAAAAAAAGCACAAGGAAAAGGAAAAAGGAAAATACCTAACCAGAAAATTATTTCATGTTAAACATATTTTTGTTTAATATTAAAATATACAGCCACAAAAACCTTTGTTTCCTTTGCAATTATTATTATTTTACTTTGCTTTATGTTTATTTGTTATTATAATTATGCTTTTAGCTAAAAATGTTTGTAAGTTGAGTTGTTTCATTTAATTTTTTTTTAAATACAAAACTGCTGTTTTTAAATGAACAGGTGTCTTCTTTAAATAGTGAAAGCCATTAAAATAATTAGTTTATGTTTTTTTTCAAGACAGCTCAGAGAAAGCTTTAGCCATGACAGTTATTTAAAGGTGATTTGAACGAGTAACAACAACTTGCATACACACACGACTAGTTGAGTGAGTTTTCAAATCAGACCCTTACATATTCGACCTTATTAAAAATTTAGCACGAGTACATTTAAGGAAGTTCTTCCTTTTAATTTTCGTAAATATTTAAGTTTGAAATTAGGAGAAGGGCTTGGCAGTTTATTGTAATTACGTAAAGGGCTTTTCAGTAAGGCCATACAAATTTTGTGCTTTAAAAAGTGACAGAGCAACACTGAGACGAAAAGCCTTTCACCGCTGCAATATGAACATCTGATAGTCACTATTTAAACTTAAGTTAAGGTGTTATAGGTCGATTTCGGCAGGAAGGCCAGCAAGGTGCTCGGATATAATAGGGCTACTTTAAGCTGGATCACTGCGTTAGTGACAGAGGACATGGAAACTTCAAGTACCATCTGGCTAAGATGAAAGTCGTAGAAGATGATACTTGCAGACTATCCCTGGAAGAGGCTGAGACGGTAGCTCACATTGTGTGTGAAAGTCCAGCACTGGCTAGCATAAGGCTTAATACCACGGGCAGACACCTGTTAGATGTGAATGCCATGGGGGAACTAAGCCTTAGACAAATGCTAGCAATTACAAAAGACTCCGTGATGAGGAAGAGTGTCGACAGTTACCAGTCGACAGTCTGAAATCACTTTAGTCAAGAGTAATGGCTAGGGCTAACACGTTGTGATTACGGATCTTTCCCTGAAATCAATTTGAGGAGCGAAATGGGGGTCGAAAAGGGACCCAGAAAGTCAGTGGTCTGCTTCGATATGCCCCCCTACATTAATAATAATAATATAGATCGACTGAAAAGCTTTGTAGGCCTTAAAGTTTTGTCTAAAAATTTTGATAATTTTAAAAATCTGCCCAGTTATGCATTTCAACATGACATTACAACGTTGCCAGATCATTAACAACAAGGTACAGTGTTTGTTTTACTCTACAAAACTTAATGGTTACGTCCGTCCTCTGAAGCCGTCTTGAATTCAAATTGTATTTTTATAGTCTTTAAGTCAAGGGAAAATCCAACACAACAAAGTGTGTAGAATAGTGTATCCAAGCACTTTGACCCAAATATAATATTAAAATAAAAAAGTAAAAAAATAACCGAAATCTTTATAAACAGCTCTTTTAGTTATTTTTTTTTTAATCCAAACTTACTGCCAAAAACTTTAAGCAGCTAAACAAAATAGAAAGACTTTCTTGTGCTTGTTTTTAACAAAATTGTTTAGATTTTTTTTTTAGAAAAAGGTTTTGGGCTGCTATGTGTGAGTATTTTCACTTAAATATTTATAAACACTTCGCAACCAAATACTAAACACTCTGTTCTAACCCTGCTTGGAACCAACCAAAACTTTGCTACAAAACCTCAAAATGCAAAATAGTTTTACATTTGCAACAAGACCAAAAAAAAAACAACAACAAGTAAATATAAATAAGTGCATAAAAATAATGTTGCATTTAGTTTACTCCTTTAAAAACTATTTAGTCGGTCAAAATCCTGTTTTTTTTTCTTCTTAGTTGGTGTTTATGACAAGAGAGCAAAGCAGCTAGAGGAAAAAAGTTAAGATTAGCCAGAGCTGCAAAATAAAATTTAAGAGTTTTCGGCCTTTAAAGAATAAAAGTTTTCTTGTGAAGGAGGGCAGAAGAATTCTGCAAATGTTTAACAATAACATTGCACAATGGGAAGAATATTTAAACCTTTATAAAAGTTTAATACAGATATTTATGAAACGTACTCTGGACAAAGGCTTGTTGAAGAATGTCAAAATATGTGCTTATGGGCGACAAAGTGGATCTAAAGAGAGATAAGAGCATGGACTTAGTTAAAGGCATAAGAAAAAAAATAATCCTAGGCAAAGATATAGCCATAGACACGCAAAATATACATCAAAATATATCTGTATGTAGCTCGTCTAGAAAGGAGGTATTGCCATAGAAGTTGCCATAAATGTGGGCATTGCCGTAATCATCGACACTGATAGAAATGTAGACAGAGACGTTGGCATAGATATTGCAATAAACATTGATATAGACATTAACATACATGACATTGACATACACGTCGACATTGATATAGACATTGGCAGCGCCACTGATATAAACACTGATGGCATTTATATAGGTCGTGACATAGATATTAAAATAGACATATATATAGGCTCTGACATACGTCGCAATGACACAGACATTGATATTGACATCTACATTGATATAAACATAAACATAGACATCGACATTTAAAGTTACGTACACATTGACACAGATATTTCATGATATTGGAATACACCGAGACATAAATATTTGCATAGACATTAGAACTGCAACAGACATAGTGATTGACATAAACATCGATATTACCACTGACAGATATTAACAGAGACATTGATATAGACATTGACATTGAAATACACGTAGACATAAACATAGATGTTGACACAGACATTGACATCGATGTGATCATTAATGTAGATATCGGCATGGAAATAGACGTCGACATTACCACTGAGATTGACAAAGACATTGATATTGATATAAGCATTGACATATACATCGACATTAAAATATACATTAACATTAATATTACTATAGACGTTCGTAAAGACATTGCTATAGATATTGACATAGGCATTGAAATTAAAATCGACGTAGCCAATGACAACGATATTGACATAGACACTGACATAGACATTGATATAGACATTAACATACATACATATTGATAAAAACACTGACATAAACATTACCTTAAATATTAAGACCTATATAGACATTGCCATAAATAAATACATGGACTTGGACATAAGCGAGAGTTGGATCCTGATATGAAAATGAAGATGCAGTTGGGATACAAGCAGTCATATGAAAATAATGTTCAAGTCACAAAAAACTTTATGAGTAACACATATTTGCAATAAAATTGGCTTAACTAAATGAGCCATAGTGTTGAAATACAAAAATATTTTTCCAAAACAAAATAGCCAAATCTCAAAAAAAGGGCCAAATAAAAAAAAAAATAAAAAAATAAAAATTTTAAAAATTATAAAAACGGCAAAAGAAAACATGAATTTGCAAAATAGCAATGCAAGAAAATGTCCTAAAACTGATATTCAAAACAAAAATGAATGCTTTAGTGGAATTTACTATTGCGAAAATAACAACAACAATAAACCAAGTAAATCCTTTAAACTGAAAGTTACTCAAAACGCATTAAAAGTTAGTTTTTATCAGGGTTTGAAACGCTAATAGTAAAACAGCAATAGCTAAGTAAAAATACTATACTCTGCTACAAATTCGACCTGTTCTATTAGCAATGATATTACTATTACTGTGCTGTTGAACACAAATACAGTCCATTAATAGCAGAAGTATAAATCAAAAGTATCTGCTGTCCCTTCTCGCTTGTTAATTGATTTATGCTATTGCTATGCTCGTACTGTGGAATATAGCAGCAACGAAAGCAGCACTAGCTCAAATATGCCAGCAATTAAATTAAAATTATATAGCAACCGAGCTTTGTATTAATAGAGAATTTTTAAGCAAACATAATGTGATTTTTTATTTATTTTTAAGTACCGGGAATACCGGATTTATTTAAAATTTTCAATTATGTTTGCTTTTTTTAACAGCACAAAAACAGCAAAAGTAATACCGTAAATATTTTTTGCATTTGCTATTGCTGTTTAAAAATATCTTTGAATTTGCTTCAAGATTGTTGTTATAGACATTTTTTGCAGCCTAGTACAGCGCAGTATTTGCTGTCACATTTGAATAGGTGCTGCAGTTGTTAATGTTGTCTTTGTAATATAGTAATTTTAGTCTAGCAGTAATAGAATTTTAGTCTAGCATTTTGAAACCCTGATTTAAACAAATATTCCTCAGTTTTTTTTTGGCGATCAATGTGACATAAAAATGTTCCATATATTTATCACATTTTTGGCTTTCGTACTTGTACAGAGGGTGTTTTCTTAGGCGTACAGACTTTTAAAAGGAAATAGTAGTCAGATAAATTTAATAATTTTAATGAATTTGGATTTTTATTTATAAAAGGACTTTCTTTCTATATTTTTTAATTTATCACTTTCTTGACTGGAGGCGGAACAAAATCACTAGAAAAATCTCAATTTGTACCAATAATTGAACTGCTCCATTTGAGAAGACTATAATACTGAAGTCAAAATTTATTAGCTGTTCTATGGGAAACTGTATGATAGCAAGCCAATGACCATTAACCCGTGCTGTTTTATCCGGAACCGGCAAGAGTTTTACAGTTAGGGGCTGATGGAATGAGTGGCTATTTTCTGTACGGTTTGAATAGTCTGGTTCTACTGTACTCTCTACAATCATAATATGGTATAATATTGATATTTCCATCTGTAAATTGATGCTTAAAAGCGGGCGATCTAGAAAACAAGATTTTATTTCTTTGAGGTTTTCAAAAGCTGCTAAGGTAGTCCGCTACATGCAAAAAAATACACTATATACAACATATTATGATTAAATTATATGGTTGTAAACAAATCATATTATTATTGCAGATCACCATAATACCGAACAATAGAAAAGCGAACAGTTTAGGGTACCGATTGGCAACGACTGCGGTACGAATACTGGCGGCTAAAGCCATCGAATGTTTAATAGTCAACGAGCTAACCACTTAATTCACAGCAGCCTCATAATACCAAACGAGTTTTACCTATTAAGGACATTATATGGTTGGAGTTATTATATTATTTTTGCGTGGTTAAAATACTGTGTTTTTGGTTAGAATTTTCGTAAAAATTATATTGTTCAACTCAACCATGTTACAAGTTTTTTTTAGATGGAAATCATGTCATTATAAAAGTAATGTGAAAATGTGTTCAAGTGACCATTATATGTTTGCCACAACAATATATTTTTTGTAGCAAACATAATATGGTTGTCGTGACTATGCCATAGTCATGACTTTTCTTTGCGTGTACATCACATATGATTAACGATATGGGCGTTTTACTAATAGACTGTTTTAAATGCTGCAATAAGTAACTGAGTCAGGCTGGGTTAATCCCATTTCTTAAATCTGTATGCCTTCCCAGCTGAAGATTAAGGTTTAACTCTCTAAAAGCTACTAGTTCAATTATTATAACAGAGTTAGGGTTTTTATAGAAAAATACTAGTGCTGATGATTACTAGTACTTGACAAAGATCAAAGGCATCACTTGCAGATTTTAGAATTTTCGTGTGACGAAACAACGATTGGCACGATTAGCTGGAGTAGAGCTCGCGGCTCCCAGGGTTCGTTCCAAAAAATATTTATTTGTTTCCAAGAGAGAGAGAGAGAGACGAAACAGTTAATATGATTGTTTTCAACAACGTTCTAAACTTTATTCATTAACTTAATTAATAAATACAGCGCGACACGAATTACGGTGGACCTTCCGTGGCCATTGGCACATTCACTGGTAGTCTCCTGAGCTTCTCACACCATCCGACGCTTATAGAAGATATCGCCTCTATTTGTTGCGAGTTCACATAAGCCGATTCTCTCGTCGAATAAAATTCTGGCACGATGGTAAGAGAGTACTTCCTTTTCTGGCCTCTCTGGTCAGGGCGAATAATATTCTGGCCTGACTCGACAGTATCAGAAGCTCTGTGCCTCTCACTCAGTTGGATTCTCTTCGTCTGGCTGCTGCTCTAGGTGACGGGACAAGGATTGACTCTTTTGTCGGGGCGAATATAATTGTCTCCTCTACGCACTCCACTCTGACCGCACTCGGTTGGGGCGTATAAAATTCTAGCCCAACCGTTTACCGCCTGGAGAGTGGCTATCCGCTACTCGCATATACCAATTGGGGCGAATAATATTCTGGCCCAGGTGGTATACACACGAACTGGTAATAAATTAAAACTTGGCTGCTCCCAATCGGGTCCATATGCACTAGAACCAATGGTACTGGTACTGGTGATTTTCCAAGTACACTCAATGATAAATTATCATTGAGTGTGTGCTCTCCAGCAGGGTTATATCACTTTAAGAAAAAACACCTCTTTTCTGATTCTTCAAGATGCCTGTCAAGTGTTTATATAATAACTCTCAAATTTGTAAGTACTCGTATTTGTCTCCTTTGTGTTAGAAGACTTTTAGCTTTAAAAGGAAAGCAAAAGGAAGAAAAAACTAAAATTTTATGAAATCCTGGCAAGTGCTTAAGTTTAAATGACTTTTAGTATTTGGCTTATCTGGCCCCAAAATCGACCTTGGTTTGTTTGCAACATTTTAAGTCATTTTTCTCTAAACAAAAACGAACTCATTTTGTTAGAAAATGTTGGCATAGTTTCATTTTTACTTAAGTATTCTTATTTCTTAAATTTTTCTTGTATAGTATTGTTTAATTTTTTTTTTCATAAATTAAGTTTTTCTTTTTCGGTTGCAAAAAAGAGCAGTTGGGAGACTGAAAACGTTGTAGTGTTAATGTTGCTGCAAATGATATAAATGTATAATATTTGCAGTTTTTGTTTTATTTTTTTTTGTTCTGCAACTCGGTGTAAAATGACTGTTAATGTGGCTACCACATGTGGTTGCGAATGTTGGAAAAAAAGTTTGGGCGACGTTTTTGTGTAGGTGGCATTTTTTCCGTTATTTTGTTTCCAAACCGCTTAAAGGTATTAAATGTATTTTTCACGCAAATTAATGCAAACAAAACAAATCAGGAATAAATTAAAGTTGGGCACAATATTAAATTCGTAGGCATCCGTGCTAAGGATGGCTTTTGTGGGTGGAGGGGGTGTAAAATCAAACGTGAAAAGTTCCATTTCATGCTTCACGTGCACTTGGATTATTCTATCGTCATCATAACTGTAGTCGTAATAAAAAAATTTCACTCTAATTGTATAATTTAACGCTATTGGATATGAAGCCTTCAAAGCATTTGTGAAGCATGAGCACCGGGGAATATATTGGTGTCGCAGTGTTGGTAAAGACTGTGATTTGTTTTCATCTAGTTGTTATGGGGTAGCTTGACAGAATTATATATTTCATGTGAGCAATATAAAATAAAAGAAATGAAAGTGAGAAAACTGTTAGAGTGTAAGCTGTAAAATTTATAGGAAAAACTGCAGCTCTTCGTCTGCCACTTAATTAAAAGCAAAACAAAGCTTTTACCTTAAAACCAATGTTCTATTTGTGCGCCTTAGGAGCCAACAAAGTCACACTGGTTGGTACCTCTGCAAAGTTAAGAGTGATCATGACTGCAACGTTATTGTTACACTAAAGAAATAACATGATTGTAATATGATCGCGGCAACCATATTATGATCTCCACAATAAAAACCATTGAAGGAGTTCCAACCTCGCAACATGGTTGAGTTGAACAATATCATTTTTATTAAAATTTTAGCGGCAAAACATTTTAACTATATAAAAATAATATGGTAATTTTAACCATAACATGGTCTTAATATACATAATAATATATAAAATTCGTTTGGTGTTTAATCAAAGTATGAGGATGCGCTGTAGCTCAAGTCGTTAACGCATTGACTATTAAACATGAGATGGCTTTGTTCGGCTGTGATCGTACCTAAGCCGTTCCTAATTAGTAACTTAAATTTTATGCTCTTCTGCCATTCTGAGGCGACTTACCATAATAATAATATGGTTGGTTGACATCGTTGTAATTCAATCATAATATGTTGCCGTTACATTAGGATTACTTCGTCCATGTTTTATTTTTCGCGTGTAATGACATGCTTTAGTGTAACCATGAATCTATTGAGAATTGAATTTGGCTTAACCCACGTTTAAGAGCAGTTCAGTGGCCACCTAGTTTAAGGCAATTAAAGCCTGTGCAATATTTCTATGAGTTTCTCAAATAAGCTCATTTATCCTGAGAAATCTGCACTAGCCGTAGTCTTGATACCAGTAAAATTATAATTATCTGTCTCACAAGCCAGAGAAATTTCGAAATGGTACCTGCCAGAACGATTCTTCATAACGCAATCACTTTGCCAAATTTGGCGTATAAAAACTAGAACTTTATAACCCACCGCAACAATTAAAGCAGATATTTAGTAGTGCAGCCACGATTTTGTTTTATTTTGGTAACTTTTGTTAGCTCTACTTTCTTCTAGTTTCTTCTAGATTTTCAGCACTCACTTCGATAATTTTGTTAGAAAAAGTTTTTTTTAGGGAACCTTCACTTTTATTAAAAAAAACTTCTCTGTTTAAAAGCGACTCTCCTCTTTAAACACTTCAATGCTTACTAAATCCTTCAGTTCTTCACAATTAGATCAAAGCTTTTAAAAATTCGACTACCAATATTAATTTTTGTTTAGTTTTTAAGAAGAAATAAAAAAAAAACTAAAACATTTTTGACATGTTAATTAAAATCTGTTAATTATACTGTAAAAAATAAAATTACACTCAATTTACCTGCATGAATGACTCCATGCTTAGTATGTGTATGTGCGTGTGTTTGTGTCTTGTGTATGTGTGTGTACGTTTACTTATGCAAATGCAAAAAAGATAGATTAAATGCATCATGCACCTGATATCCCTTCAAAACCAAAGCTGGGGTTTGTTCTCTATTTGTCTATTATTTGATTTTTTCTCTACTACTTAATGAACTTCTGCTAATTAAAATAAGCTAAACAATAGACAACAACTGAGGCATGCCTATACAAAAAGAAGAAGCAAATTACGTATGTGTATTTATACACGCAAAAAAAAGGTATGGTGTTCTTAAAGCAATAGAAAAGCAAAGAAATTAATGTTACTGTTTGGCTGCCGCTGAGGCTCGAACCCAAGTGACTAAAGCCATCGATTGGTTAATAGTCAGCGCGTTAACCACTTAAGCCAACCAAGGCACACTCATACTTTAATAAAACACGAAAAGAAATTTACATATTATGTCTATGAAGAACATTTTATGATTAGAGCAATTATGTCTTGTTTGTGGTAAGAATTTTAATAGACATTTTACTGTGCAACTCAACCATGTTGCAATTTAAATATTAAAAGTAAAAAAAACAACTTGTTTATATCAACTAAATTAATGTTTAAAAGGTTCTCAAATAACCATTATATGTTAACCACAACCATAAATTTGTTGAAGAAAACATATTTTGATTGTCGCGATCATGTTGCCGAATCATGTTTTTTTCGCTTGTGGAAACATACAGGCAGACTAATTGCCAAGTACGATGGTAGCAAGAAAAGTTTACACCTATAACACCAAAAGAATTTTTACAAATCCGTGAATGTCAAATGATTGGCAACATTTGATAACAAGTCAATATGCCAGTTCAAATTAATTATTTACGGATATTGGTATAACCGCAATGCTGTGGAAATATTTTATAATAAATAAAGAGACTGCGTCATCGATGATACAGCTCTCGCGTGGTCCTCCCCCTCACCCCTGATATATTGCTGTCCGTAAAATATGCAGAAACCAGTTCCCGAGGCTTGTCTGTGGTCTAGAATTGAAACAGGAGAATGATGGGGGTGGATAAAGAGTGGTAACACCTGAATCAGTAGCCTCTAGGACGGTAATCCCGGACTGTTTGTTGGTGATCCCCCCTTGCTGGAAGTTGTGGTGCCTGATCGCTGTGGTGCTGCAGGGCACAGCAACTTCTCAATGACGGTGGTAGCGTGGATAGCTTTAAACTCCTCAGCAAGCGGTTTGTTCATGGTCTTGGCAGAGAAGTGGCTATAATTACCAAATATACTCGTACAAGTGCGTATAGAGACATTGCTGATCGCGTTCTTTTCACTCTGTGGTATGGCTATGCACGAAAGACGTTAAGCACTTCTGTGTCCAATTACTGGAAGATCGAACATCGTTGAATGCAGAAATGTAGAATATTATTGTTTTTCGTGTTTGTAACCCAAATATTTAGGAATCATTTCAACATACGAAAAGATAGGTAATATAGATTTCTTTAAAAAGATTCTCGTCTGGTCTTTGTTCACTAATTACATAAAAAAATACAAATTGAAGACTCCACCTTCAACAAAATTTTAATACCAAACAAAGACGAAGATAAAATAGCTAAACAGCTGAAGTCAGCGGAAAAGGCTTCGATGCCAGTTTTATTTTTATCAGAGAAAACTGACCAGACGGTATGAACTTGATTGGCAAAAAATTTGTCATAACTCGCGATAAAATTTAAAGTAAAAAAAACTTCGTCGCTGTTTTAGCATCAGAAGGTGCAATGCGCACGGCGCCAACACAGGCAATCGAGGCAATGTTGGGATTGCTGCCATTAGACTTATTCATTAGGTCAACGGCCGTATTGTCAGCTTTGCGAATGAGGAGCGATGCGGTTTGGCATAGCTTTGGGGCGAACATCGGGCATAAGAGTGTCCTGGACCTCGTTGGGAAAGAGGTTAAGGTGCTCAGATGCCGATGGAAGAAGAAAGACAGTCGAGAGGCTGCATCGGACACTCATTGCGGAAGGCATTATACACAATGAGTGTATGGAGAACGACATCAGTATTTTTACTAATGGTTCTCTTATGAGTGGCAGGGCAGGAGCAGGTGTATTCTCAGTTGAGCTGAACTTGTCCTGTAGTCTGTGTCTTGGGAGGTACGTATCAGTTTAACAGGCAGAATTGCTTGGGTTGCTGCATGCGTTGGATCACTTGCTTGAAAGCCGAGTGCATGGGAAAAGGGTTCTCATTGCACTTGACAATCAGTCAGTTATAAAACGTATGAGGCAAGTGAACGTGTATTCCAAACTGGTGCTGGAATGTGTTCTGAAACTGAATGAGGTGACGTTGATATGGGTTAAGGTACACATAGGCACAGCTGGGAATGAAGCAGCAGACGAACTAGCAAAAAGGGGATCTGATGTGGATTTCTGTGGACCAGACCCCAATGTTGCCCTGGAGAATGGCCTAGTGCGAGCTAAAGTTATTCAATGGGTAAACTCATTACACCTGAATAGGTGGAGGGAGAATACCACATGTAGTCAGGCAAGAATGGTGCTCAAAGAGCCCCTCGGCAGGAAGGCCAGCAAGGTGCTCGGATATAATAGAGCTACTTTAAGCTGAATCACTGCGTTAGTGACAGGATATGGAAACTTCAAATACCATCTGGCTAAGATGAAAGTCGTAGAATATGATACTTGCAGACTATGCCTGGAAGAGGCTGAGACGGTAGCGCAAATTGTGTGTGAATGTCCAGCACTGGCTAGCATAAGGCTTAAGACCACGGACAGACACTTGTTAGATGTGAATGCCATGGAAGAACTAAGCCTTAGACAAATGCTAGCAATTACAAAAGACTCCGTGATGAGGAAGAGTGTCGACAGTTACGAGTCGACAGTCTGAAATCACTTTAGTCAAGAGTAAAGGCTAGGGCTAGCACGAGACTCAATTGAAAGTAAGGCGGTTGTGATTACGGATCGGTTCCCTGAAATCAATCTGAGAAGGGAAATGAGGGTCGAAAGTAAGACCCAGAAAGTAAGTGGTCTGCTTCGATATCCCCCTATACATTAATAAATAATAAATAGCATCAGAACAATGCTACAGGTGATTTCGTCTGGCAAGAAAATACTAAAGCGATCACTTGAATTCGATAACTACTGTTCAAAATTTTTAATTAAAAGTGTTGCAGGTAAAAGTTATGGAATAAAAATTGGGCTTTAATTCTCCCTGTTCTTTGTACTTAACCAAGCGGTTTATTGTTAGTTCCTCCGCATATGACGTCATTTCTACTATAAATTGAATGTGTAGTTATGTGGTAATCTTCTTTTTGCCCAATACTTTTTTCAATTTAGTCTTTTCAGAAATAAATCTTGTGTTTTCCTTTGTTCAGCTGTCTACTTGTGGAAATTGTTTCCGTTTTTATAATTATTTTTTGCTGGCTTTCGACATGTTAAAGACAGTTTCATTTTTATATGGTTTTTATTTTAAGTACTATTTTTCTAGGACCTTTTTGTCTTGATTTTCCTTTTTTGTTTTTGCTAAAGATTATGCTTTAAGTTCTTGAACGTAAACTCTGCATAAGAAAATAAAGGCATTGTTGCTTAGGGTTTTAAGGATGAAATAAAATATAACTTTCAGGAGCAAGGACTGCATTAAACATTTAAATATAACATAATTGAAATTATTAACACAGATAAACTAATTTCTATAACATTTTATATTTACTTTAATTTATATTTTAGTTTCTTATAAAAATAAACATTTTAGAATTTTTGTTAAGTATTAAATTTTCTTCGTTCTTGTTACACTTCGAGTTCCCACAATATGTTCTTTTTTTTAAATTATTTTTACTCTTACAGGGAAACGCTTATATACAAGTTCTTAAAATTTCCATATTCTAAATCGTTATCAAATTTTCTATAAAGTCCTTCTATAGAAATTATTAGACCCAGGTTCACAGGTAGCCGGACTAGATGTTGAACCAGATTAAAATTTTTAAAAACCTGAACATTGATTAAAAAAAATTAATCTAAAAACCGAAATTTCAAAATACGAAAAACCTCAACATTTTAACAAATTCCATATTCACCAAAAATTTTAAATATCATAAACCTTATGCTTTTTCCAAAAACCTAAATTAATCTAAAAAATAAGGAATTTCAGCATAATTTTCGAATCCGTCAAAATTCGAAAATTTATCACAAAACCAAAAGTTCTAAATTTCAAAGAGGACGAAATTTCAAAAAAAAAAAAACCGAAATGACACAAAAAAATTATGCGAAAGTCTACTTTTTTTAAATTCACTAAAAATACGAAAATGTACGATAAAATCGAAAAACTGGAATAAACAAAATTTAATTTTTTAACAATCAATATTTTATAAAAGAATTTGGCGATTATAACTAAAATTGGATAAAAATCATATATTTTGAAAACGCCAAAGTTTGTTATAAAAATTTATAAAAAAAACTAATTTAACCCAGAATTGGGAACTCACAAAAAAAATGTTAAAGTATTAAAATAAATATTTCACCAAAAATTAAACTGTAAAATTAACAGAGGAATTCACAAAAATTTTACAAATTTTTACAAGACAAAATTACTACTGTGGGCAAAAAATATTAAGACTGTTCATAATTTTAAATTTAACTATTTATCCTGCCAAATCTATTTTGTCCCCCTCAAAGTAATAATTTTTGGCGAAAACCCCACGAAGAATCAATGCGGTATGCGACGGTGCATTATCGTGGTGCATAAAACCAAGAGTTGTCGGCCCATAATTCCGGCCTCTTTTTACGAAGAGCTTCGCGCAAACGACGCATAATACTCAAATAGTATTCCTTGTTGACAGTTTGGCCGGTCGGAAGGAATTCGGAGTGCACCACACCTCGATGATCGAAGAAAACTGTCAACAAGACCTTGATTTTTGACTTGCGTTGACGTGGTTTTTTCGGCTTCGGCTTACCTTTGGCACGATAATCGGCCATTTGACCATCTGTTTTCAGATCGAAAACATGGATCCAAGACTCGTCGCCATTTATAATACGTTTAATGACATCCTAGTAGCCGGAAAGCATTGTTTGACAGACGTCAAAGTGACGCTGTTTTTCAAGAAAATTTAGTGATTTTGAAACCAATCGTGATTTCACTTTTCTTAGGCCCAAATGGTCTTTTAAAATGGTTTTCACTGATCCATCCGATATTCCAACGATATCAGTAAGGTCTCTGACTGTTAATCGTCGATTCTCGAACACCAATTCCTTGACTTTATTGACGTGTTGAGAAAAGAAAAAGAAATTCAAAAAAACCGTAATTTTACCTTCAATGTAATTAAAGATTGTAAACAATCCTTTGCACCGGGGAAAATACGTAGTACATTTTTAATAGTTCACACTTTTTTGAAGGGTATATCAGTTTCGGAACAGCCGAATACATTCCCTTATTTATAAGGTTGTATTGTTTACATATTCCTTACATTGTTTACATTCAGTTTACATCAAGTGATTAAACGGTATTCACCAACATTTTGAAGATTAAGTAAATTTTTATGATTTTACAAAATATTTTATTTTTTACACGTTCTTTACATTGTTTACCTATAGTTTACATCGTGCAAACAAACTAAAAAAAATACATATATAAATTTAAAAAAAAAATAATAATACTACATTATGTTCAGAAGAAATAACTACATTTATTACATTATTAAATAAATTTTATATTTTACTTATGCCGTACATTGTTTACATTTGGTTTATGTGCTGTAAATCAGCCGTTTTTACAACCATATGGAAGATTATTGATGTTTTCACCAAGTTTAACTATTTAAATATTATATACATTGTTTACCTAAAGTTGACATCATGTAAAGAAACTAAAAGATAATAATAAAAATAAAACTACTTTGTTTGCACACATTTGACATATATTTTATATTCAGAAAATATAATTAAATAAAATAATTTATTCTTGATTTAAAACTCCGACAGGGTGATTTGATGTATATTTATGGAACGAGTTTCCGTCATTCCTTGTCAAGTTGGGTTGGGAGACAAATTGGTTTCCACTATGTCCCATTTTCAGAACCAAATATGACACTAGGATTTAGCCGAAAGCGGTTTGTTCCCTAACCAAATTTGAAATGGCACGACAGAAATTCGTTTCAAAAATCTAAATAGAATAAATTAATTTTTTTAAATTAAAATTGGCGTTTTTATTTTTTGTTGAGTTATTTCTATTGTCCCATTCAATATTAATTTTATTCAAAATTTTTTTATTTATAAATTGTAATTTTAAGAGAGTTATATGTTTAATTACAGTTTACATCAAGTAAATACACAGTATGTAGCACACTATGACAGTTCAATTACATCTTTGTCGAAAAGTTTTCTTGTTTACACGTTTTATACATTATTTACCTAAAGTTTACTTTATGTAAATATACTAACAAATGTAAAATTAAATTCATTGTTTGCATACATTTGATATATTTTTTGTACACAGCTGAGATCATTAACTAAAATAATTTATTTATTAAATAAATTTTAATATCAACATTAAAGTTAACATAAAAATAGGTATTATTTACGCAGCCCCGTTTTGAAAGTCCTTATTTTACATTACCACACTTTAATACAGTTTTTCTGATCCTTTTAAGAAAATAATATTTTCATTTACTTTTTTACATTTTTGTCGTAATTTTAACATTGTTTACATCAATTTTACAACACGTCATTCACTTATGCAACAGCTTTGAAAATATTAACATAGAATTTGCTTCAATCTTCAATTATTTGCATTTTTACAATTATTCTTTACAATGAAATAAATACTTTTCTCTTTTAATCAAATGATTCAAATTATTTACACACTGTTTACATAATTGAACCGAAAATTACATGATGTAATAAATGAAAATTTTCTTTTGAAATAAATATCTGCAGCAATTGCTAAATGTTTTTTACGAAATTCATACTATTTACACCAATTTACACCAAAAATAATTTAGCCATTTCCTATTATTAGCTATTTCTTCTTAGTTATTGCGCATAAGTTTTCATTTAAAAGCTTCTCTGTAGTAGGTGCAGCTTGCATATAATTTTTACTCTTTATAAAAGTAATATACAAGATCTCTTACTCACCCCTGTCAACGTTATTAAATTCCATGTAAAACATGGCCAATTAACATAAAGCGTCCCTCTGTTCCTTTTAACGGTCCGTCATGACAAATCTTCACAACTGAAGTTACACGTTGTACTACTTAAAACAAAAATGTTAAGTGCACTAGTACAAGTGCTTATTTTTTCTTGTTTATTTTTTTACATTTTTAGCAGACTTAAAGACCTCTAGCGAAGAAAAAAACTTTACTTATTTTCTTTCCTTCAAATAATTGAGTGCTTTAATGTCTCCTTTTTTGGTGCTATAAACTTTGGCTTAATTTTAGCAGTGTTCATAAGCTTTTTATGGCATTTGTTGTATCATTTACAAGAGTAATTATTCAACATTAAAACTCAGAAGACAAGCAACAACATATAATATTAAGTGCCAGTGGTAGTGAGTGGGAGAGTATTTTGCAAAAAAATTATTAATAAGATTTTTACAAAGAAATTTGTGTAATAAATTTGTGAGAGTTTGAAAAAAATAAAGCTAAAGTGTTTTTATTTTTGCTTTTGTCATTTTTAATCCTTTTTAAGGATTTTACGAATAATTGACTCCACGGCGTATGATTTATATCAATGAAAGCACTTCATAGAAAGAGGGCGTATGATTAATATTAATTTATTTTGTAATGTGTTTTGTGTTAAAAAAAGAAAACTTTTAAGGGATTTGCTCAATAGTAGACTTTATAGCAGACATATTTTAAAACTTAAGAGGTTTACTAGCAGAAAATACAGCTTTTGGCTAAATATATTGCACAGTGGGATGGTTGTGAAAAAAGTAAATAAACATTTGTCTTAAATTTAAATTTTTGTCTTAAGTAAAAAAAATTGTTTCTAAGGTGAACCGAAAATATTTTCCTGGCGTTTATTTTTATGAGAAGCACATTTTGTATAGACTCCAATGAAGCATAAAAAATCGAGAGAGTTTTTGGGAAAACTTTATTTAAAGTAGTGTCTAGGAGTTCTTATTTTAATTTCTTAACTCGTTCCTACATGAACTTTTTTGAAACTATAAAAGTACCTTCTAATAAGGACTTCTCTTAATAAGGCACGTTCTAAAATACAACAAATATTAATAAATACTTGTCATTGCTCAAATTAAAATAAAAATTGATGTCAAAACGTTTTGCTTTTTTTTCGACGCAACTGCCAAATAAGACTCGATTTTAATTAAATTTATTTTTTTGTTTCAATTGAATAACTTGAGCTATGAATGTGATAAATATTTTTATTGGCTTTGTTGTTGTCAGTTTTCTATGTTTAATTATTTATTATGCGCATAAAAAATACAAACATACATAAGGCCAAATTTGTTTGCAGAATTTATTTCATGTCAAAAAAAAATCATAATCTGTATTTTATTATTTTTATTTAGTGTGGTGCAATGATGTAAAAAATTTTATTACTTTTATTTTTGATTGCTTTTCGTTTTGCATGTTTTGACGTTTGTTTATGACATATTGCCATGTTTATGAGTTTGTTATTAAAACCACAACTTTTATTTAGTAAAAGCGCAACGAAGTGGCTGGTTGATAGTTGATAGACTTAAACAAAAAATGTTAGTCGAAGTATTTAAAACGTTATATTTTAAGAAACATTTTTCAATGATTTAAAAATTAACAAAAAAAAAAAAATAATTACCAATAAACTACATTTTTGTAAAAGGTACTTTTTGAAAAGGTACTTTTTTGAAAAGGTACTTTATTGAAAAAGTACTTATTAAAAAATTATTATTTAATACAGACAATTTTTATCAAAAATTATCTTACTGAAAAAAACTTGTTTTAAAAATATAGAGAAGACTACAATTAATATTTGTAATGTTACCTTTTTAAAAGTACTTTTCTGATAAAGACCTTTTTTGTCACATAGCTTTTGTATGCAATAAATTTTTTTCTTAGCACTTTCATATAAAAATGCTTTTCGTAATAGTACTTTTTAAAAAAATATTTGGTACTTTTCATTAAAATATTGTGTAGAGAGTTTTCTTAAAAAAAATTATTTTATGGAGATTTTTTTATTTAGTTTCATAAATTTTCTTTTTAAGGCAGAACATTTTCTAAAATTCTAAAACATAAAACAAAAGTATTTCTAGAAAGGTACTCTTTCAGAAACTTACTTTTTATAAAATTTTTTAAAAAGTATTTTTAATAATTTTTTTTCTTTGAGAAGGAATTTTTTAATAAAAATTATTTATTAAATGCCATTAACAATCAGGAAATTGTTAGTAAAAAGTACTTTTTAAAAGGTACTTTTTTAAAAAGGTACTTTTTCTTATAAAATAAATTTCTATTGTGTTTTTTACACTTTAATTATAAAACAAATTTTAAAGAAATAATTTATTCAGAAAGGTACTTTTGAAAAATGTGTGTTATTTAAAAAGGTACGTTTTTTAGGTAACGGTGTTAAAAGTATATTATTTGTATTAAGTACTTATTTTGAATATTTAAGGCACTAGAATAAAAGGTACTTTTGAATATAATAGAGTTAGATAAGAAAATATATTTAAGGTGAGTGCTTGAACAGATGCTATATTAAAGCTCTTTTTGGCATGGTACTTTTTTCAAAAGCCCGCTAACATATAAATATATAAATCTCCAACCAAAAATAGAATATTTTCTTTAACTGTTCTCAATGCCTTTGGTTTATGTCTTGCCAATACGCCTGGTAAGAGAATTTTATGCATAATAAACTTATAAACAAGCAATTTAAGTCAAATGGGATTTTCGATTAAGAAACTTATATAACGACAAATGCTGACATGTACATGCCTGCACTTAAGCAAAGGAAATTCATAATAATTTTCTTAGTTTATACGACAAACAACATAATCGATTATTTGCCAATAATTTTGCAGGAAATGGAAAAATATGAATATTTAAATTATGATACGAAGCAAGAAAGGCGAATAAAAAATTATAAATTAAATAAATGTCAATATTAATGTCAAATGTTGTTATGCATTTTAACAGAGACGTAATCAAATTAGAGCAACTGCAAAGCATGTAAAAATAAAGTCTTATTGCTTTTCTTCAAAATATTCTGAAATCGAAATGTATTAGTTAAAATAACAAGGAATGTAGGCTCCAAAAGTGCTCCGAAATGTACTTGTGTATTTAATCCTATAATTTTTAAGATGGCGGAAACAAAAGCAAATTTTATTCTCTTTTTAAAAAAATGAAAAGGGTATAAAGGCTGGTCAGTCCGTTTGTAATTTCTACAATATTTATATAAGACACAACAAGGTATATCTCCTCTCCTGCCTTATAGGTAGGCAATTACAATTACAAATGACGGCACTAGATAGCCTAGAATCTTGAAACTTGGACCATTTCACTAGCGCGTTCAGAGAATTTTCACTCGAACTCATCAATACCGGTTCACAAGTTCCCGTGATGTGGGCAAAGCGCATTTTTTTGGAGAAAGTTTTCGTACTTTCACACTCACCTTGAACCGATAGAAGTCCATAAAATATGCTTATTTTCAATACTTACCGAATTCGCTACAAAATTTAAGTCTCACAAAAACTCGAAATTCGGTCCAAATCTTTAATTTACCACAAAATCGAAAAACTGGAATAAACAAAATTTTGATTGCTAAAGAATTGAAATTTTATAAAAAAAATTCAGAAATTTCACAAGAAAAACGAAAATGACTAAATTTCGACATTTCACAACAATCGAATTTGCTTTTAACAGGATTTTGCGATTTCACGAAAGTCAATATTTTATAAAAATGACGAAATTTTAACAAATTTTCTGTTACACAAATATACTATTGTGGGCAAAAAATAGTAAAACTTTTTAATTTAAATTTCGCGCGGAAATCTATTCGTCGACATTTTTTTCTACGTTGGTATGACTGTCAGTGACATCTGTGCCAGATATCACATCAAAGTAATCATTAGGGTTTAGTATACGTTTGTCTTTCTAAAGTACAACAAGTGCATTCGGTGATTTTAACAATGAATTATTTTTCCATTAAATTTTGAGTGCGGAATGAAATTTCTGGTGCCGAAACGTTCAGAATGTTGCAAAAGGCCTTCGATGATAATTGTATGTCGCGAGCAACAAGTGTTTTTGATTGGTACAAATTATTCAAAGAGGGTCGAGAACGCGTTGACGACGAACCACGTCCAGGACGGCCAATATCATCAACTGATGATCAACACGTCAATAAAACCAAGGAATTGGTGTTCGAGAATCGACGATTAACAGTCGGAGACCTTATTGATATCGTTGAAATATCGGAGGGATCAGTGAAAACCATTTTAAAAGATCAATTGGGCCTAAGAAAAGTGAAATCACGATTGGTTCCAAAATCATTCGATTTTTTTAAAAACAGCGTCGCACTGACGTCTGTCAAACAATGCTTTCCGACTACCAGGATGTCATGAAACATATTATAACTGTCAACGAATCTTGCATCTGCGCTCACGACCCGGAAACAGACGATCAATTGGCCGAATATCGTGCCAAAACCGAAAAAACCACGTCAAAGCAAGTCAAAAATCAAGGTCTTGTTGACAGCACTCCGAATTCCTTCCGACCAGCCACACTTTCAACAAGGAATACTGTTTGAGTGTTATCCGTCGTTTTCGCGAAGCTCTTCGTAAAAAGAGGCCGGAATTATGGGCCGACAACTCTTGCTTTTATGCACCACGATAATGCACCGTCGCATACCGCATTGATTCTTCGTGAGTTTTTCGCCAAAAATTTAATCAATATCGTTCGACAACCACCGTATTCGCTTGATTTAGCTCCGTGTGATTTTAAATTTATCAACAAATTTTAAAATTAAAAAAAATTTAACTTGTACTAAAAAACTAATAAAATAAAAAAATTGTTTACTTCACTTTAGGAAAGGTAAAATAAGACAAATAAAACTGGAGCCCATAATTAAAGGCCTTTTCACCGTGAGAAATGTGTGTGTCATATTTTAGGTAGTTCATAGATTCGACATAGCCGAATATAACTGTTCTGCTACTTTTTAATTTAAATTATTTGTCTGTTGGTGTAGTACCTTGTCATTACTAAACTGTGCCCTTAAAAGATCCCAATAGTTTTTATTTTAATATCTTAAAAATCTCCTGCCAATATTATCTTAATTTTTTTATAAAAACTAACAGCGTTTTACGACGATTGGCCATAAGTCTTTGCTTGAAGTTACTGTTTAAACCTCAAAGGCCTAAACATCATATGAGTTTTTTGTTTCAACACTAAAAATATTCTGAAATTTTGATTTTTGGTTGGATATTCCGGCAGCGTATGTGTGTTGATGTAGATTTGTTGAACAAATTTCCGTCATCCCTGGTCAAGTTTGGTTCGGAGACCAACCGAATTCGGCCAATTCGTTGCAAAAATCTACTCGTCTGCAATAATAAAATTTTTAAGAAATTCTTAAATTTATTTATTAATAATATTCTCTCTGTGTTTTATTAACATTTCCAGTTATCGCGGGTTTTGCGCAATTTCAACATCACTAAAATAATTGATTTAGAACTGATCTCCAATACCACCGATCGCTTGGACATAACGTTTCATTTCTTTGGCATTAAGGGTGACTCGAATCGTATACGTGAGGCCATCACCAGAATGGTGGAGAGAGGCAAAATTGGCAACATAACTCTGGTGTCAAATTATCATTTGTTCGATGAAAATCCGCCGCTAAATTTAATGGTGAGTTCAGCGTTTAATGCTTTTAATTTCAATTTGAATTCATTAAAAAAATTATAATTTTTAAAAATAAAACTGTTTTTATAGAAGTTTTATTTAAAATAAAAACTTTTATTCACTAATTGGAAGAACGAGTAAACTTTTTGCATTTCAACGTAACTCTTTTTTTTAAATGTATCACTTGAAATACGCAATTTAAAAGGTACTTCTTTTCAAAAGTGTGATGTAAAGTTTTTTATAAAGATCTGTTCTAAAGAGTACTTCATGTCACGGGACATCCTTTTTAGAAAAAATAAAAGTCTTTTCAAAGTATGTTCTCGACAAGCATGTTTTTCAAAATAAAAAACGAGTCTTTAAAAAAGCAGCTGTTATCTCCATTAGTTTATTAAAAGCACATTTTCGAAAATAATACCTTTTCTGAAAGAAACAGTTCTTAAAATGTTTTTTATAGAAAAGTACCGTTTAAAAGTACCTTAACTCAAAGGAGTGTTTTACCAAGTTTATTTTTCAAAAGATATATTTTTAAATTGCAGATTCCGTAGGTTGAAAAAAACTTTTGAGAAAGTTCCTTTTTGAAAAAAAACTAATTCAAAAGTACGTTTTCTTCTTATTTGAAAGTACCTTCCCTAAAGCGTATTTTTCAAGGAAGTGCCTTTTCAACAGTATTTTTCAATGAATTGCCTTTTCAACAGTATTTTTCAAAAAGTACCTTTTCAAAAAAGTACCTTTTCAAAAAGTACCTTTTCAAAAAAGTACTTTTGCAAAAATTACCTTTTCAAAGAAGTTATCTATCAGAAAAGCACCTTTTAAGCAAATAGCCTCTTAAAACAGTACCCTTACCAACACATATCTAAAAAGGTAACAATGAAAAATCCCTTTTTCCAAAAGTAGTATTTGAAAAGACTCTTTAGAGCTCCGTAAAAAGTACCTTTTGTAGGTAGAGTTTTAAAGGATTTTAATTACATTTTTATTTACTATTTTTTAATATGTTTCTTTTCTATTTTCAGTATTTAGGTATTAATCAACAACAAATAATACGTGAAAATAGCGAATTTATCTTGTCTTGCACGGCCCAAGGATCGGCACGTATGATATTTCAATGGTTTAAGGATGGTGTTGTTATCAATGCTTCCAAAGCAACACGGTAAGTCTAACATTATCCTAATATCAAAGAAAGATTTCAGAAAAGTCGTATACTCAGATTAAGAGAAATCATTAAATGCGTTTACTAACAAAATATTTAATAACTTTGGTGTAAGGCAGGCCATATAGCCTCCTCAACCATACGAAATTCCTGTTAAATATATTTTAACAGGTTTTAAAGTGCCACTCCCATACAAACAAGAGGATGCCAAAGTTTGCTACTTTAGTTACCAACTATGTACTTAGATAGGGAGCCAATAGTAATCGGTAGCCAGCAAGTCCAAGCTTATCACTAGAAACGCAATCTTACTCGTCATCATATCGCTGAGAAAATGAATTGAAAAATAAAAATTTCCAAACACTATCAGCTTGATCAGCTATAATCAGCTTGAAGAAATGTATTTTTAAAATAGCACCTTTTCAAAACATCTGCTTGAGACATTTACAAGAATATCATTAAGCTTAAAAGAAAGACCTTAGGCGCTGTTTATCATGAAAAAAATTATTAAAATCATAGGGTTATTATTTGGACGATATCATTACTGAATAATTTATTTTTGAGAGCCTTAATGTATTTGCCTTATTATGATACTGAAAGATATGCCTCTTTGTGGTTATATTGTCAACTATCTTAGAGATAATTCAAGTGGTTTTGAGAAAATTAAGTGTTTATTATATGCCTTGTTATATGCAACTGGCTACGTATGATTAATATTAATTTTGAAGTTTCTAAATTAAAACACCCCTAACGTTTGTTGTATTTATGTTAAGCTAGTAGTTTAAATTCCTAATGATACAATACTTTATTTTAATGAAAAGAACTTAACATAAGTTCGTTCATGTAACTAAGGAAGTCAAGCAAATTGCATTAAAATGCAATTGATTATGAATGTTTTAATTATCGAATTTGCTCTCCACTTCCAAAATAAAGCTATTCTTGAATATAATTATATAGAATTATATAATATTTAACGTTGTTACAACATGAACAAGACAACAAGCAAAACTAGTATTTATTAGCCACTTTTGCTATTGTTGCATGACCACCACAGTTCAACATGTAACCATTTTAAAACAATATTAACAGCATCAGTTGTGGTATACCACAAGACTTTTTAATTTTTGCAAAATAATGCATGGTCGTTCATTTCAAAAGTTTTTGTATACTCGTATATTTTTGGCTGATATAAAACAAAAAAATAATACCACACTATTTGTGTCCTGATTTCACAATCAATATTATGAGTATTGTATTTTGGAAATTGTATAAAATGTGGTTTGAGGGCAAAATTATTGAGTGGAAATGTTTTGTAAATTGAGTGAAAGGGGCTTACAAGGGAGCATATAGGGTGGAGGTTGGACCTATTGCATAAAATTCATATTATGAAACTTTTAAATACATATTACATCTGTTTTAATACATATAATACATAATTAATATTACTCATACGCCAGAGGGTGTTTCATAATTAAAGTAAAAAAATTTCGAAATTGAAGAATTTTTCCAATTAAGTCGGTTCGCCATTCACACAAAAAATTTATACACATGATGGTGTTGTCCACTCAAAAGAGGGTTTAATGTCAGTATTAAACAAAGGTACAGTTGATGGATTAAATTAGTAGCTTAACATAACCCTGCCAAAATATTATACAGATATCATGTAGCTTAATATGTTGTTATAATGCAATACGTATACCATCAAGGAATGCCCTTTTGCTTCGTTAATTGCCCAGTCTTGTAATACCTCTGGTTGCTCAAATGCTCGAGATACACATTCGCAGGTAGTGTTAAGACAAATAATTTCATACCCTACTAATATTTCCTTGCCTATGCGTCATTGAGAAATCGTTCGCCCTGACATGATGCCATGAAAACTCTAAACCAATCACAAGAAGCTTTGAGTATATCATCTATAGTTTTCAAGTTTTTCAACACCTTAATTGAAATACTCCCTAATTAATATTAATCATACGTTACACTGGCAGACAAATTAATACTCATAACGTCATACAAATTTATCCAACAAATATAAATTTCTTTAAATAATTTTAAAATTTTCCCAAATTACTCTACCCCATAATATAAATAATAATAATACTTATCTTTCTTCATTCTTCCCTTAACTTCCTTCTTCCTTACTTTATCTGACTGAAACTAACATACTTGAATCTGTGCTAAGACAATTTTTGTGCTTAATCAAGTATTAAAAATTCAGTTATTTCCGCTTATTTAAACTTTTTAGCGTTAACTATTGAATTGTAATGTTCCTGCAATGTTGCAACTATTTTATGTATTATTTGTGCTGTATTGCTCGTGTTTTACTTATGGTCAGCTTTAAAACAAGGAAATGAAAAGATTGGCTCTTTGGTTGGTTGCTTGCTTGATGGCATGGCTGACTGTATTATTCATGCCACATCATATTAGATGCAAAGCACATTACTTAGCTAGAGTTCTAGTTATTGAGCAATTTTGATTTTTAATGGAAAGTTCTATCTTTAATATCATTTTAGAAGTGAACATAGCAATTTTAATGATTGTATTTTATAGAAAATTTAACATTAAAATAATGAAAAGTAAGCAAAAGGAAATTGTGAGTTTTATACATTCGCATTTGTAAAACAGTTAATGTTAAATACATTTGTAGCGAATTATTATGAGTTTATAATTAAGGTTAACGAATTTTATTATTAGTTGAAACCATTGATATATTTTCTATAACCCTAGAATTTTGCATATTATGTAAGAATTTCTGAAGGAATCTCACAATTAATATTAATCATACGCCACATTACCATTAATATTTAATTTGGTATTTGATTGATTTGATGAAGTTTGGAATAATTCTGTTAGCTTTTTTCAAATTCAGTTAACTTGTTGTCCAACCCAGCAAAGTCTAAAGTATCTTAAATAAGTTTCTATATAAGCCTTAATATAAAATTCAAGATTATAGCTCAAGTGTTTAGTAGCAAGAAAACTAAAGCTATCAATTTAACTTCATAGCTGAACGGCTTTAAACCCTGAAAACAAGTCCATCAACTAGGGTTTTCATTAACTGGTTACAGTTTTAATTCCCTCCGCATCATAGTCCTGCTTGTCTTACAGTTTTCATTGCTCAACTTTGCAGTATACATTTGCTAATGAATATTTTTCTTTTATATTTAATTGTTCTACATTTAATCCCTTTCTATAATTTCTTGTACAGTAATATTAATATTTAATACTCTACTAATGTTAAGGTTTTATGTTGAGTGTCATTTAGAACATGTCCCTTGTAAACCAAGTGTTACAATCTAAATTTAATCTTTATTTTCTAAAATAGAAAAGAAGTATTGTTTTCATATTTTTTTTATGATTTTATATAAATTTCCGTGCAGTGAACATGCTGTCACTGTGTTGACAACCAGCAACAACAGTGGCATAAGGTCACGAATTTCATTAGTTTTTCTCTTTTTTTGTCGGTTTTCTTGCTGTTATTTGTAATGTTTTTTAACTTCCGTAACATGTAATATAGTAATGCGACTTACAACAGGGTAACAACATTTAAAACAAAATAAATTTTTTTTGTAGTTTAAGTTTAGTTAGTCGTGTTTTTCCGTATGTATAAATTATAACATCGCTATAACTAAATATAATTAAGTTTATGGTATTAAACAACTATTTTTAATATTTCTAAATTATTGTATCTGATATGTGTAGCATTACTTGATATTTTACCTTAAATAAGTCATGGTATAATTCATTTAAAGAGCGTAGTGGACCCTTTAAACTTGACCGCATGAGTTACCAAGTCTGAAGACTAATTTAAAATTACTAAATTCTAACCAATGAACGTAAGTTTTCTAATGCATTCAATATTTAAAAAAAATTATTGACCAAGATTTATTTACTGAACACACCTCGTACATCTATGTTTGTGTTAGCAGTGTGTTGGGCTTTCAACATTTTAGTCGTACTTGTTGGTATTTGTAAAATTATTGATCAAACAATAAACGAGAATATTGTGAAAAAAGAAAACAAAAATTAAGAGTTGCCAAGTTTAAATCTTCCACATGGCCAAAATATTACAAAAAATTGCCTTGGCTATATCTGATTCTAAAGTCTGTTATAGTAGCTTTTCATATTTATCGCAACATTTTAAGGGCTTTATTACAAACAAAAGTTGTGAAGAAAATTTGTTAAATTTTGCTTGTATTAATATCAATCATACGCCAAGAGGTAATTATTTGTTAATACGAACCTAAAGGGGATCGAAAAATACTTCGTTATATCTATTAATTCGTTTTGCATTGTAAATATGTGTCAGCAATACCTTGGTATAGCGAAATTTGAGAAATCTGTTTTATACGAAAAAAGATCGCTATTTAAAGGTAAGTAAAAAATGAAACCTATCGTTTTTTATTAGATTTTAATAAAATATTGTGTAATTTGATTTCGCCAGTTTTAATTCATCAATATTTTTCTTCGACAAATGCTAAACTATCTAATGTATTTTGAGGTGTAGAGTACTGCACCTCAACGATCTCAAAAAAGATATTTAGATTTCCGAACAATATTTTAGCTTCTCTAGCGGTTACAATATTTTCTTACACAGCAATATAGCGGGATGAAACGTATCACAAAAAGGTTTGTAAAATCCTAAAATCCTACTATAAGCCTTCAGAGACGCTACAGCTTAAAATTCAACTTGAATGCCACTTCTAACTCAAAACCTAAAATGTGCTGAGGACTAATTTCGCACAGTAGTGCTAAAATGTCTTTTAAAACTGGAATTTATAAGACCAGTTTGTATTCAAGATCTACTCTAAGTAAAATTTGACTATAGGTCACCATGCAAGCTAAAGCTTATAGGCTATGCTTCCAGAATCTATTGATATTTTTACTATAACAAATGTATTTTGCATATTATGAAAGAATTTCTGAAGGAACCTTACAATTAATATTAATCATACGCCACATTACCATTATTATTTAATTTGTTATTTGATGTGAAGAATGTGAAGTTTGGAATAAATCTTTTAGCTTCTTTTAAATTCAGTAAATTGTTTGTTCAACCAGGCAGAGTAGAAAGCACCACAAACAAGTTTCTATATAAGCCTTAAAATAAAACCAAATATTTTATCTCCAATGTTTAGTAGCAATAAAATTAAAAATATTAATTTAGCTTCATGGCTAAATGGATTTATATTCTTTAAACAAGTTCATTTACTAGGTTTTGTCATTAACTAGTTAAAGTTTTAATTCCTTTCGCATCATAGTCCTGCTTGTCTTACAGTTTTCATTGCTCAACTTACATTTGCTAATGAATATTTTCCTTTTATATTTAATTTTTCTAGTTTTAAACTTTTATATAATTTTTTTATGCACTAATATTAATCTTTAATACTCTACTCATCTTTATGTTTTATGCGAGCTAAAGTTCTTCAAACTCATTACACCTGAATAGGTGGAGGGCGAATACCACTGTAGACAGGCTAAAATGTAGCTCAAAGAGCCCCTCAGCAGGAAGGCCAGAAAGGTGCTCGGATATAATAGAGCTACTTTAAGCTGGATCACTGCGTTAATGACAGGACATGGAAACTTCAAGTACCATCTGGCTAAGATGAAAGTCGTAGAAGATGATACTTGCAGGCTATGCCTGGAAGAGGCAGAGACGGTAGCGCACATTGTGTGTGAATGTCCAGCACTGGCTAGCATAAGTCTTAAGACCACGGGCAGACACTTGTTAGATGTGAATGCCATGGGGGAACTAAGTCTTAGACAAATGCTAGCAATTACAAAAGACTCCGTGATGAGGCGGAGTGTCGACTGTTACCAGTCGACAGTCTGAAATCACTTTAGTCAAGAGTAAAGGCTAGGGCTAGCATGAGACTCAATTGAAAGTAAGGTGGCTGTAATTACGGATCGGTTCCCTGAAATCAATTTGAGGAGCGAAATGGGGCTCGAAAAGGAACCCAGAAAGTAAGTGGTCTGCTTCGATATCCCCCCATACATTAATAATAATACTCTACTAATCTTAAGGTTTTATGTTGAGTTCCATTTAGAACATGTCCTTTGTATACCAAGTTCTCAACAAAACTGAGTAGGATGAGGTAACCAGGGCCAGAGACATTGCCAATTTTCGATTTCTACTCCTTATGTCAACAGCTACATACATATTTCGGAAATATCTATTATATTGTAGCTTTATTTCTAGGCAATTCTATATCGCTATCAAACAATGTCCATTATATCGCGAGAGTAAATTCTCCGGCCTTTGCAACGTTTTTTAATAGATACACAAGTCTGATGAAAATTTTCACCATGTTCTTCGGACTCTGTTGCCAACTGATGGGCGAAGTAATAAAAAGGTGAATTTTTGTTTAAATATGAACACCGGATTTTTTCGCGTGGCGCCGACATAAATTCGTGCAGTATGGGAACGTTTAATGCTTAGAATATTGACAATGATGTCCTTATTTTCTTCTATGCGGACAGCTCAATTGATGGGAGTAACTGCAACCAGTTGGATACTAGAATGGTTTATTAAGCAGCAATATACAGATTGAGTTGCAGTAGTCCAAATTAGCCACTTCCGGTGTCTAAAACCTATTTTGGTTTGGAATATTTAAATCTTGCTTGTTTGTAAGGAAAACATAGCGAAAATTTCTTGCCATTTGCAAATATCTGAAGCTAGAGACCCCTTTTTCTTTCGTCCTAAAACAGAACTGGCAACTTTTAAATACCTTAACTTATTTATAGTTTATTGGGCATATAATAGAAAAAATTTATGCTAATAACAAACAATTTTCACTGTAAACAATTCTTTGGCTTCCACTTTTGCCAACAACTTTGGTTGTCAAGGCTGCCATCGTTGCTGTCATACAATTTCCTTTAACGCCTCAAGCTTACGAAATTATTATAATGTAAAGAGTTGACTAATAACTTAACAGGATAAGTAGGTACTAGTACGATTTAGGCTAGAGCCGCGTGCGGAGACAACAATTTTTTTGGTTGTTTTACCAAAAATAATTTCGTCTGTCAAACGTTAACGTTGGCAAAACGAACTAGTTGTGAAATTTTATTCCAACATTAATTGCTACAAACGTCAGAGAGGTGGGTAAAGATGCACTGGGATTGGGACTGGCACTACGATCATCATTGGCACAGGCCATGGGACTCGTATCTGTATCATTACAAATGTCCTTTGCGCAAACGATTTTGGTCTTCCATGCTAGATTTCGAGGGGGATTTTCATCATTTCGATTGTTGTCATAAAATGACAGATTGGTGTCATCGGTCTTGTCTAACGGGCCGGGTGTATGTGGAAACGGGAGAAGAAGAGGACAGTTGTGGCAAAGGCACCTATAAGATTATTGTTGATGTGCATCATTTCAAGGCCGATGAATTGAAACTGAAAGTGAAAAATACGGATAGTTTGATATTGGAGGGCCAGCATAAGGACGATAGAGCTAATAAATCTCCAGCTCTTTGTATAACCAAATCATTTGTGCGTAAATATAAACTGCCAAGAAATTATGATGGCACCTTGGCCAAGGCCACTTTGTCTAAGGATGGCATTATAAGCATCATAGTGCCTGCCCCTCCAGCTTTGGATGATGTGGAAAGGATAATTGAAATTGTTACAACAGACAGCTATTTTGGTGCCCAGGAAGAAAAGGACAAATCTAAGGCGATAGATGCTAATGAAGAGCCGGCAAAAGAAGAAGAGGAAGGATAATGAAAGAAATTCTAATTTTTTAAAACAAAATTTTTTATAATTTTCTCAGAAAAAATGCACCTAACTTAGCAGCAGCTGCTTTAACAAACCTAAAACGCACAATTTAACTAAAATATTAAACTAACAAAAAATTCATAAATCGTAGCGAAACTGTTCAGAACGTTCTGCAAAAAAAAAATCGTACACTTTTCTAGTTTTAAGTAAAACTTTTGAGAAACATTAGTTCAAGTAGTTTTTAGTTGTTTAAGTGAATTTTGAAAAGAAGTAAATGGTTAATAAATACAAAGTTTACAGAGCGTTTAAAATAATAATAACATAACTCTCATTCAGTTTAACTTTAATTCATTTTGAAATTCTTAACATTTAATTGAAAAGAAGGCACTTCAAAAATATATCCAATTTGGACGTTATAAAGTGTTTCATTTGTTTCAGAAGAAAAAGGAAGAAAAATTCTCTAATAAAGAAATTATTACCACTTGTTAATAGCGATAACGAGCTGCATTCGCGAAAATAACATGACCGACATATTATTCGAAATTGACTTTTGGAAACGGAATAGTTCAAGAAACACAAGCCTTTCAGTTTTAACGGAAGTGTAAAATACATCCAACTTTTTGTGTGACCACAAACATTTTGTAACTGACGTAAAAATCTGTGAGACTCGCCCAGGGAACAGGAAATAAACAAATGAATTAATTATAGAGCTGGAACCGTGAATAAATTTCACTCACGATCAGACACATAAATTAACTATGGCAGAAAAAACTTATCATCAGGAGATACTCATGTAAAAAACTTATCAAAATTTTTTAACCAAACTTGTTGCCAATAATTCAATTGAACTTTTATACGAATTTCCAAATTTTCAAAGGAAAAGTCAAATAGCCTGCTTGAGTAATTTAACCTGAAATGGTGTAGGGAAGCTACTACATGTAGACATGTTTGAATAGTGCTCACAGAAGACGGCTTAGGTAGCTTTTAGAGTCATCTGGCCAAAATGAAAATCAAAGAATAAGCTAAATGCAGACTATGCCTGGAAAAGGCTGAGACGATAGCACATATTGTGCGTGAATGTCCAGCACTGGCCAGCATAGAATCTTGGCAGACACTTGTTAAATCTGAATGCAAATAGGGATTCTAAGCCTTAGACAAATGCAAAAAAGACACTGCGTGAGGTAGTTGGCCGACAATTATCAGTCGACACTCTGAAATCATTACAGTCAAGAATAAAAGCTGATATTAGCACGAGACTCAATGGAAGTAAGGTAGACATAAATTAGAAATCAGTTGCATGAAAGGGATTTTTTGAAAAAAGAGGGTCCCATATAATAAAAAACATAAGGTCTCTTAAAATGATCTTATATCTTTGCCACTATGTTCCCTTAGATTTAACACGGTATTGTTGTCTGGTATGCGAATATAGGGTCAGTCGAAATTCTATTTTTATTTTTTGAATTAAAAGGACTCCTTACCCAGTAGACACCTTCCTCGGTAATTTAATAGTTGTGTTTGTACAATACCATCTACATATTAAAGGATGCAGACCTTTAGTAAACACCAGCTAAGACTGTGCCTAATCCCAGCTGGGATACAACAACGTAGTAACCAAAATACCAGCCATAGTTGATAATTTGAATGCGGTCAAAACGCATAAAAAATATGTTTGCTCAACATGAATTGCAAAAATGAAATTGAATGATTTCAGTATATTCCAACTCTGCATGCTTGACTTTGAATCGTGTTACGAAGTACACTGTCACAAAAATATCTACTTAGATCTAAAAATTAGTTAACAAAACTAAAACGGAAATGAAACTCATACACGTGTAAACTTTCCTGTCTTAACAAGAAATTCGAATCACTTGGTTTGTGCATTAAAGTTGAAGAAAGGACAACAAAACCCACCCTCGGACGCCCAAAAGAATAGTAAAAATAAATAGAAAAAAAAACAATAACTTCTACAAAAGATTTTTTTTAGCAATAACTTTAAATTGGCTTGACATTAAGCAAACAATACTCCACCTCTTGAACACCCACTATTTATTTTTAAAAAAACGTGTCTAAAAGCACTTAGCATAGACAGTAAACTCTCGATAATTTGAAATTGACAGAGATAAACGAGAGTTCAAATTAACAAGAGTTAAAAATTTCTTACTTTAATTTTTATATTTCTGTGAGCAATAAGGAAAAGTAATAGAGAAATTCAGTGAGAAATAGTGATTCAAAACTTCGAATACAGTCACATTATCAGTTTAAATTATGGAGTGTAAAGTCAAACTTCAAATAATGCCACGTCGGCGACTAATATGTTTTTCAGTAATTTCAAACTACCGAGCAGACCACACTTGGAGGAATTTTATCAACTTATCGATTTTTTTCAAAGGGCCTGAAACATGTGAAATCATTGAACGTTTTAAATTGACGAGTGTCAAACTGTCGAGAGTTGACTGTATAGCCACATAGAATCGTATGTGTGGCCGCCCACCTGTACTGATTTTTTATTAATTGGCTTAAAAAGGTCAAACATATTCTTTGGCATATGCAGAAATTTGCGTGTGTACAAGTCAATAAACTTTTGGGTTTTCCTTTTAAAAAGGAATTGAAGCAAATTTATTTTAATTCTTGATTTTTGTTTTTGGCAGGGTGATTGATTTGTCTTATTTTATATATTTCAATAAAGTGCTTTCTTAAGATTTTAAAATTTCAAACAAAAGAAGAGAAATGTTGGAAAAAAAAACCTTCTTCAAGCAAAAAACCCCTCATGAAAAAAGTTTCGGTTTAAAACATTGTGACAAAACTGATCCATCGACACATAGTGCAAGTTTGCTATAGAAACGGAGTGCAAAAGAAAATAAAATAAAGAAAACGGCCGACTTTAATAAAACTTAATATCAGTATATTCATGCGCAGATCCAGAAAGAGGACACAAGTATATTCCCCAACATTCCACCTCTACCCAACAAATAAAAATTAAAAAATCCTGAGAACTGATACGACCTTTTTAAGAGCAATATAGCAGATAGGCATATGTGGTCTCTACATCTCTATTAAATTTATATGAATTTTTTTCGTCGGATTTAATTTTTTTTTAATAATCTCTATTGCTCGACGCTAGATTTATCTCTCTACTCTAATCATTTCATAGCGAGATGACAGAGCAATTAAAAATTAGGATTATTTGCATCCGAAGCTTAAGATATTTCGGAATAGGAACTAAGGTTCTAATACTTGGGCTTAACTCAATGATAGATGTTACTTTCCGTTGCAAGCTACAATAGCATTGCTAACTAAAACGATTCTAGACTTTTTATGAATCTTGTAATCGGTGTAATTAAGTCAGCTTCTTCTCCCCGCAGGGCAATCTCATTAAATGTGGCCTTAAGCGTGCTTTCCATTTGGACGGATTCATCAGTAGTCACATGCTGCCATAACTCTTTTAGTCATACTCGTATGAGAGTTAAGTCTGCAGAGTCCTGTTGACAGGTCAGTGTAGTGGTTAACATCATGTCTAGTTTATCTTAGAATAGCCTCTACCTTAAATACTTTCGGGGTCTATGAGTCTTTTTAACTACCGCCTGCTTGTTTGAGCTTGATTGTGCATGTTTGAGCTTGATTGTAGGACATTTGTGAAGCTATTGGTTACCTAACAAAAGGGTTCTGTATCTGAGAAAGGAGTGTCTGCACCATTACAGCCAGATGGTCTGCTAATTTATTGCCTTCAAACTCCTCATGTTCTCTCTACTTGGGTATCGCGAAGTTTAAATCACTTCCAAGCCAGGTATATATTAGAACGAGTAGTTTGCTAATTACTTTAAAGCCGCCTGGCTATTCAAAATAACTGTACTTTAAGTGACCTAAGTTAGCATTTATAGAACTTTAGGACGTGAACCCACGCCTGAAGAATGAAAGCTGTTTTTCAAATTGCAACGGCTTTTCAGAAATGTGGGCCCATAACTCCCTCGCCAGCACTGCCATCTAGACCCATCAGGTAACATAAGTAAGCGCCCTATTGTACTACTATCTTATCTGAGCGTTCCGTGATGATCACTTTAAAGTGGTTGGGATTGCTTAGTGTTCTATTTATCTTATCGGAGAGAGTGAGATATGGAGTTCTACACGGCATCCAGAGCTTTTTCATACCCCGTCAAAAAGGCCTTCCTTAAGATAGGCTAGATTGGGGAGCATTAACACCGCATTGGCTGCTGTGCTTTTAACTGAAGGTGGGAGTCTAGTGATCGTTCCTAAGGCTGGTGTGGAACAAGTTCTTCTTACTGCCACAACACTCAAGCAAGCTATCCGATGTAACTTCTCGAGGATCATCTGAGCCTATAATAGGTCATATCTGGCCACCATAATAGAGAGGTATAGGTGACTATTGGTTCTGTTATAGTTTTGTTTTTCGTTATATCCTTTGCTTTTTTCTAAGTAAGACTTTTATCTAGAACTACACGCAGATAAGTCTATGTCCCTTAATTTAAGGGTCCTCAGACATAGCTTCTTTCTTCTGGTGAAGGGTACGACATTAGAGATATAGTAATATGGCTTTATGAATTACAAATATTTTTATTTTGCTTGCTCTTTTTGGCAAAAGGCCAATTTATTAGTCCATTAACCGTAGTACAATAAAGGCCATCATATTTGTCACATTTAAGACTTTATTATTTGACTCCTATCAGTTGTCTAATTACATTAATATTTAGATAATTAATAATAAACTGATTGTAGCAAATAAAATCCACTAAATTGATAACAACAGTAATATTTACTTATTTAGTATTTATTATATTTATAAAGTATACCTTTAGGCGATTTAACTTAATTGGATTACAGCAAATATTTAGGAGGTAATTATTGATGTTCAATCACACAATATACATTCTAGTATCCTCATTACCTATTGGCGGCATTAAAGTTAATTTAAATGTATATTTTTGCAAAGATTAAATATTTATAAGCCTCTGCTAAGCCACTTAATACGACCAATGGATTAAGCAGATATTCAAAGTGTATAAGCTTTTAAAACGTTTAAGCTTTTTTTTCTTAAACAATTATACATTTACGTAGTCCTTTAAATGCTGATAATAAGGAAATTGGAAAAGACAAGGAGTTTTATTTACATATTACCCCCCAATAAGGACATGATGAATACAAATATTAAATTTCATGGATGGTTGTGTTGGTTGAAAACTAAACTTCATAATCGTCGTTATCGTTACAGTTATTTTTTTTTTTTTTTTTGTATTCGAATAATTGGAATGCCTCAATATTTCTTCTTTATTTATTTTTTCTTTCTAATTTTTTTTATCTGCATCAAGTTGTGTGTTCAAGTTTTTAAAAAGAAAAAAAATTGTTCTGTGTCGAAATTTTTGGCACGTACAATTTTTAACTGTTTATGAAAGCCCGGTCATTCTGGAAGTTTGTATGTACGAGGGTTGCATTTTATATTTCGGGATTAGAGAATAAAAACAAATATAATCATCGAAAATCACTTTATTTTTTTTTTTTTATATTCCCCATGAAGATCTATATACCTTTGCATGCGTTTGAACCAATTCTCGAAGCACTTTTGCCACTCTGATTGAGGTATCTCCAAAACATGCATTCCGAATGCAGCAACCGCTTCTTCAGGTGTCGAAAAACGTTGACTTCGAAGTTTGTTTTTTACGTGCGGGAATTACAAGAAGTCATTTGGTGCCAAGTCAGGACTATACGGCGGATGACTCATTTGCGAACAAATGGTTGTGTACTGCTTAAAATTGACTGTTCTGCGTTGGTCTAGTTTTACGGTTGCGACATGTCCAGTTTTTCCGAAAAAACAGGCGACCATTTGCTTCGAAGTGCTGCGTGCGCGAACAACTTTTGTTGGATTTGGCTCAGCTTGAAACACCCATACAGTCGACTGCTGTTTACTTTCGGGCTCATACGCGCAAATCCACGATTCATCCCCTGTCACGATGTCATAGACGTGTTTGGAAGCACCGCGCTCGTATTTTTGGAGCATTTCTTTCGACCAATCGACACGAGCCTTTTTTTTTTTGAGCGATTGACATATTGTGTGGGATCCAAGGCGAACAAATTTTTTTGACAGTCAAATGTTTATGTAATATTGAATGTATGCTGGTCCCACTAATGCCTAAGGTTGTCTCAATCTCACGATAGGTCACATGACGATCTTGCAATATCAGTTCACGCACAGCATCAATGGTTTTCGGAATAACAACCGATTTTGAACGACCTTCAGGAAATTCATCTTGGAGTGAACTACGACCACGTTTAAATTCAACATACCATCGATAAACACTGGTCCTTGATGGAGCTTCATCGCCAAAAATAGAATTAAGTTCATCCATGCACTGCGTCTGAGTTAATCCACGTCGAACCTTGTAAAAAATAATCGCACGAAAATGTTCAGTATTTAATTCCATTTTTGGGCCAAGATGAATCTTTTAAGTTACTGTAAACAACACAAATAGCGCTCGTATGTCAAAACGTTCTGAGTACATGTAACCTCGAAAATTTCCAACTTTACGACAGAGCTGTCAGTTGCCAGATTGCTACACTAACAAAAAAGGCAACCCTCGTATTACTCAATATTTAAGCGGAACAATGTAAAAGTTTTCATCATTGTTCAATAAGTTTATAAAAATCAAATCAATTTTTTCTCTCAATATAAAAAGCTACTGAAGTACTTTATCAAGTAACTTTCAAGTTGGGTTTGTAACTTTCTTTTGTTTCTCAATTTTCTGTTTCACCATTGACAATTGAAAACAAGTTGTTTGGCCAACGACTTTTGCTCCGAACTAATTTTTATCGAAAACTAAAAATTCTTTTTAGAAAAAAAATATTGCCAAAATATTGTTAAAAAAAAACTCTTTTTGGAGAGAAAATACTCATCTTTCAAAGAGTTTGAGGGTTAAACTGTAGAACAAATATGTTCCTCAAAGTGTTTTACGCCTTAAACCTAAAGTGTAAGGATTAAGAGGTTTCCTATCAACTTCAATTTTCTAATATAAAATCCAGACTTTCAAAGCGTCGATACACTTAAATTTGTTTGGCCCCCTCTGCTGGAACCCATTGTCAGGAACATGTAATTTTGTAGGCTTGCTTCATTTTCTTTCTCCAAATTATTAACAATTATTAAGTCAGAATTATAAATTACAGATAATTTGTCTGTAATTTTAGTCTCTGGTGCCTATCAAATTGTAATAAATGCCGTACCAGACCGTTGAGATAGACCTCTAATTTGCTTACATATTGGCAAAAGTATTTCTCTATATCTTCTTGAACAGTGGGCAAATTCTAGATCTTTATGGATATTTTCATTTCATACATAACAATTGACGCAGGCGATAGGTTTGAAAATTCTCGACTGCCTTCTTTGCAGCTACTGGATATTTGATGCGCAATCAGTTCCCTACAGCTGAATGCCATATGTCCATATTGGTTTTATAATGGATTTGTAGGAAAGGACTTTGTATTCCCAAAGCCAATGTTGAGTTAGGACGTATTAACCAGTTTAGTTGATTAGTTCTATTGTGGTTATTTTTCCAGGAACAAGTTAGACGTTGATCGAAGTGGATACCCAAGTATTTAACATGGGTTTCCGATGGAACCATGGGATTTGTATATTGTTATACGTGTACAGTTTTGTCGTCTCAGGAAAAGAGTTACATGAACACATTTGGATGAATTTACTTTTATTCTCCACTGTCTTCTAGCTCCTGAATGTAGCACGAAAGTTGTGCAGATGTTACCGTCAGATCTTGATTAACACTTATAATTGCGGTGTCGTCTGCAATCGTTGTCGCATATTTATGTGGGCTTATCGGCATATCCGCTGTATAGATGATAGGGACCATAGTACCCTATTTGAGGTACTCCTGCATAGATTTGCCTATTTTTTGTAAGTTGATCCTTTAATCTTACTTTAAGCTTCCTATCTGTCAAACAGCTCTTAAGAAGCTTGTGGCTGTTTTCAGCAAAATCTCGAACTATTTAAGGAGTAGCGGCACTTCGGATGACAGATATTTACAGCTGACAGCCTTGCCACACCGGCGATTTTAATTCCACTAAATGGATAACCCATTATTACGCGAAATATGGCACATTTTGTTGTACTCAAACACTTATAAATTTATTGAGGAAATCGTCTTTTGTTTCAAGTTTTTTTATACACAAACCTCAAATTTATTACTCATTTAATCTGTGACATTAAATCATTAAAAATAAAAGAAGATTTTGTTACAACCCAGTTTAAATAAAAAACGGTACAAAATAAAACCTTTCTCTTGCAGTTAAAATGCAAATTACATCATGTGAATTGATTTAATTTTTTGTTAATAACCATCAACTTCGTCCGTGTAAAACAGCCAAAGAGATAACATTTAACCTTTATTCTCCAAATGCGTTTGGAAATTTGCCCATTCGCATGTGAATGCGCCGCTCACACGCTCCAACAACTCTCAGGTATTTACAAAACATTAAGAGCAATGAATATTATGCGACTATTAACCGCTAATGGACTTTTGCCACATCCATGTAACAGCCATATAAGAACAAATAGACTTCAGCTTGCACCAACACGCATCCAAACGTTACGCCAAACATTATTACAAGAACAGTTGTATTACTGTAACTGTAAATGAAATTTGTGTGAAGGCGTAGAAGAACAAAAAGGTGGTAATTGAATGAATTTACCACAAAAAAAAACGTGGTCTTATTTACTGCAGGCATTAACGAAAACAGTTGCAGGGCGACGTCAGATACTCACACGCAAAGGTGTTTTCTTTTCATACCCATCACAAAAACGAAAATGGTATATAATGGTTTCTCATTCCATTTGAAATTTCTACTATATTTATTTCAGACCCAACGAAGAATAATTATTCTGGATCCTTATAAGCAGGGAAGTTCAATTTATAACAACGTCCGTCTGTCCGCTGGCTCGATGCTGAAATGAACTCTCTGGCAGTAGTAGACAACCTGTAATCGTGGACCATTTGGTCAGCACGTCTGGCGAAATCTGCCATGTCGGTCCACAAGTTCCCGAGATATGGGCATTTTCTCTCCTGCGGGGAAAGGCGAATACTTAGGTCCATAAATTGTATGGGGGCTTCGGGATAAACATTTTTGTAAGGGGACTTTATAGCAAATTTGGTAGGGATTCACAATATTTTTTGTGGGTATGTATAATACGCACGTATGTATAAGGGCATATCTTAGGCTACATCTCGTTTTTATTTTCCTAAATACCTTAATAAAATATAAGAGGCAGCAAATTTTAAAAGTTTTTGGTTGAATTCGAGAGACTGAAGCGGAATGCTTAATACAATTTTTCCATTGAACACAATCACAAGTTGCTGGGCTTGACATTTTAAAACCCTTTCAAAACTGGCACCCTTTTATTTATCTCCTGCGATTGCTAGATGATTTTATTTCAATCGTATCTTATGAATGCTATTAGTTAGCCCACTGTTGTGTATATGCGCTTATGTGTGCGCATCTGCATTGTTCTGCATTGCCAGAGCAAAATAAATTTGTTTTGTTAAACACAGTATTTCCTTTTCGTTTCTGTCACTTGTACTCGCATTACCTCTAAGGTTACAATTATACCAGCAGCTACTCAATCTCACTATGAATATCCTATCCCCGTAATATGTTTCTTATTCACAAAATCCTTTATGCAATTTTTGTTCTAGCAGTTTATGATTTTTGTCTCGTTAAAAGCATTTTTAACATCTAGTGTAGTTGCAGGCGCAAAAGAGCAAATCAATTACAATCATCAATTCTAAGTTCAGGAATCAAAAAGGCCCAAATTACCATAAATAGAGTAGAAAATATTTTAAAGGGGTCCGTCTGAGCTTTTGCAGAGGATTTCCTATTCTTAAGTTCACATTACAAACACGCTGTTTGTAGAAAGGTTAGATTTTATTTGCTTTGTTTCTATAAGATTTTAAAGGTACCTTTTCAACCACTTTTGTCAAAGGTACCTTTTTAGCACATCGGAAAACCTTTTATGGAAACTTTTTAAAAACTATTGAATTTCTTTAGCTTGAATTTCTTTAAACCAAATGAGAAGTTTAAAGAAGCTCAAAATAAAACATTAAAGTTTTAATCAAACCCTCAATAAATAAATTGATATTCCATGTTTCTTATATGTTTCGCAACAACTGAAATAAATTCACAATATTTTGCACCATATTACAGGCATTTCGAAATTAACTTCGAACTACTAAAATTTCGAATATACTTCTAGATTTAATATTTCGATATCTTGCTGGTCGAATTTGGTATACGAAGCCTAATCTGTTGGAATTTTCATTTGATTCTTAATAATCTCTCAGGTATCATTAAGAGGAGATGAAGTTTAATCAGCGGTAAGGAACTAGTACAAATGCCGAAGCTGGAGTACTATTTTTGTTGGACCACATTCAGAGAATTAGCCTCACTTTTGCATTTCATTGTGCTGGAAATAAAAAAGGAAGTTAAAAGCAGAAGATAGCGGAAGTTATGAACTATGAGTACGGCTAAAGAACGAGTTTTCCCTGGAGTGGTTTGTGTGGCACAATGTCATATGGGTACATATGTAATGGTATCAGGAAGAAGTTACGTAATTTCATTGGAGCACATTCCCTTGCAGTAACGATAGAACAATGACACACTATCCACATTGCGTCAATGTTCCTGTGAATACCTGGCTGTCACCGCTAAAATAGGTTTCGCCCTTGTAAGGTCACGAGAAGCCTCAAAATATATTTTGAGGCATCGGCATGGGAATTGTTTTCCACTTTGAACATATGTGGTGTAAATCAAAAGGAATCAGATGGAGTGTAGTATCGCTTACACCCTTTTAAAACATCCTCTTGCGTTTTGAAAAATGTGTTTAATCCAATCAACATCAGACAGGTTTTTCATCCAGAAATATCAAAAGCTGCTGATACCTTCATACCTACACCATCCATAACTGGAGATACCTAATCTCTCCTGCTGGGCTTATCATTAATAATAGGTCTGTTCCAGGTGAATAACAAAATAGTTCGGATTATTGGGAGTAAAAAGAAAATTACTCTCTGAATGTGCCAAAGTTCTCCGAAATTGCTGGAATGCAAAAAACCCTAATTGAACATCCTTAAATACTAAGGGTGCCTACTTTCTCAAATAAATTTTATTTTAGTAATTTTAAACGCTTAAAATGCATAATATTTTAAAAGCAAAACATTTGCATCATTGGCAGCAGCTGTCCATAAAGCATTTTTTTTATTAAATAAAGTGATAAATATGCACAACTTCAAGTTTATTGGAAAAATTTTCCGTTTTGCTTTTTAATAAATTTAAAATAAAAACTTTTTTCGTTTATTTCAAAATTTTTTGATTTTTAAATATGAAAAAAAACAGCTGATAATTTAATTCTAGTACGAACTTAGCCAAACAAAAAGTTCGTACGACTTTGTACAGGAAAGGAAAAATTTTACTCTCTCATTTTCTCTCAAAATTGCACAAAAATTGTTATCTGAAACGCGTTTGGACTAATTTGGACTAGTTCGGACTGTTTTGTTATGCACCTGGAACAGACCTAATGAGCCTGTGTGGTTTCACTATTTATTAATCAACTTTTCCTGTATTAAAAAATATATACGAGTTGTGATAGCTGATTTTTCTTTTTGTTTTTATTTCCCATATTTTTTTTTTATAATTGAAACTAAAAAAAAAATCTCAATTTTCTTTATGAATTCCTAACAATGCAGATATTTAACGATGGTTGGTTGAGTTGGTAGCGTTCATTTGTTCCTTGAATTTTGTGCTGTTTTGTTTTTGTTACCCAACCCTTGAAATAACGATGAACAACAGGATGCCAACAACTGTAATAACAAAAAATATTAATTATCTTTTGCAATGCTCATTAAACGGGATTTTCAATGTTTATGGAAATGTGTAAACAGCAGCTCAAGAGAGACAGAGAAAGCGTGAGAAAGAGAGCAAGAGAGCGAGAGAGCGAGGAGACTAGAAAACTGCATTAAACTGAAACTTAAAAACCGCTAATTGACTTCACACTACCATTAATGACTATGTTAAATAAGCATAACATATTTATACACTGAGAAAAATTGCGATTATTTTGTTTAAGTCAAATAAGTAACGAAGTTCACTTTTGTTGGTTTCGCAAATAAGAAAAGTTATTTTAAGACTTGTTCTTTCTCGCCACCTATAATTTTTTTTCCGTTTCATTAACACACATTTTTTCTTTGACTGTTTCCCGCTTTGTTAGCTTGTGGCAAGGCCATTGCTTAACAGCTCTCCGTGCACTGTGTAAAAAAAAACAAATTATTATTGTTTTCTCATTAAGCAAAAAAGCTAAGTTCGTTAAATATGTTTCCCCTGGGTTGTTATTTATGTTACATATGTCTTTCCTTTTAGGCTACTTCCCCCATAACCAAATGCTGGTATTAGAAAACAGATAAGAGTAAAGTGTGGATGCATTAAATAGGTTGGATATTTTTTTTTCAATGAATTCACTAGGCTTAAATGAAAACAGCAAAAACCCACAAAACATTATTTTAAACTATTCAGTGTTTATACGAATTTCCTTCCCATTTCAACCCATTTGATTAGGAAAAAAACCTTAGTGATCGTTTTATGCAAGTAAGAAGTTCTATATGCTGGGAATATGTCGGAAGTAAACTGAAGATGTTTGATTGTTTTAGAGGTTCTATACCTCTAAATTTCAGTTGGCAATGCTGCTTGAATTGCGCGCCATTTCGACAGCTGTTACTTGTTTAGTGTTTAGTTTGCTTTCATCATGTGTGGACCAACATCCGAGCAGCACCCGCAAACTGAGCAAATTGATTTCGTAAATCGGAGTTGAGTTTGTTTTATAGTAATATTTTGTTCAGTGATCAGGAGTATTTTTGGCTCAATGGGCGCGTTAGTAAGCAAAATCCAAGAGATGCTTTAGGCTCCACAACATCGACAAAAGTTCATAGTTAGTTGTGGTTTATTGGCGGTTGGACTCATTGGTCCGTATTTAGTAAAAAAAAACGATGCAGAACCTGATAATTTACTTTTTTATAGCCCATGTCGCCTTAATGTGGAGAAGCTGTGGTTTGAAAGTGCGACACTGCAAATTGGACGCTGGTTTATTTTTTATTGTGCTGTTGTCAAGTCTCTGGTTGCCTCTGTAGATGAGCCCCAGCCGACTGACGCCATGGATGACAATATTCGCCGCGTTGTCACTGACGTACGAATCTCCGTTGCTGTAAAAAGTGATTGTAAAAAGGACCTTCCGATTTTACTTTATTCGCACCAATCGCATGCCGGAAACGGCGACATATTTGAAAAGAGAATGCTTGATGATTAACCAAGGTAAATAGGGAAAGTGTAGAAGGAACTACTTGCTTGTATCTCGAATTAAAGTGCGTGAAAAAAACTCGAGAACTTTGGTTGCGGCTTCTCTATTTCAGTTTGGATTCTGTTTCCATCCCAGATGTAATGTAGTGGCGCAGTAAAACATGTCCTATCCAAAATTTCCCAACCTGTTGCCTCGTGAGACATGTCCTCTTGGTGATCTCGCACCTTGATGTAGTGTTACCGTAGGGGATGGGGCAACTAAGATTGTCTGGGTCCTGAGACTAGATGAAAGCAGGACTTTCTAAGTTCGATCAGTAGCAATATAAGCGCTGGAAACTATTAGGTCTTGGGACTCAAATCCCAGACGTATGTTGGTGAGACTTTTAGGAGGTCAAGGCCTCTCAGCAAAAGCCTGCTCCAGAGTGCAGGCAGCCACGTTCTTCAATTGGGATGTTGGTAGTGAATGTTGCCATATCTCCGTAAATGTTATTACACTAAATCCCAAAAATAAGGAAGGAAAACAATCGGCTTAGTTGATGAGTTTGACTAAGATTTAAGTCCGCATTAAGCTGCGATTATTTCAAAAGACCCAATTAAGGTATACTGTGCTTCCATTACCGGACTTTACAATTTTGAAAATCACGCAAGGAAAATGGGATAACTTCTGTAAATACTGTGACTCTGTCCTGCGCTAAAGATCCAATGCCAAACACGTAGTAACCTGAGGAGAGGCTACAGGAAAAATATTTCTTCATAACGAGCATTAACTGCTAGCAGGACTCCACATCGGCACAGATATAGCGACCATTTAAAAATTCCTTATATACCAATCTTCTTTACTTTTTACATTCCGATACTCCTTTTGCTTCTTTTATTCAGGTAACCCAAACGGACCCTATATGCGGCCCCTGTGGATACAAAGTCCCGACAGCTATTAGCGGAGTTTTAGCCGATCAGCTTTGCGCTTTGGTTTCCGTAAATTCGCTAAATCCTTGGACATCTCACCTCATTAAAAAATCTTTTATAGTATGGTCACACATGCGCCTTAATTGAGGCAATTAAATTTTAAATCGAAAACATTTGGTGTTCACACTAATGCAATCTAGCTTACTCTATTATATTAACATTTGATAGCTGAATATGTTTGCAGGATCGGACAATGATGTTTGAGAAGCCATGTAATTATGTATAGCTAGTTTTTTAGAGATAGCTAAAGTGGTGTCTTCTTCAGACAGAATTTTCTGTTGCAAAGTGAATTTGATTAAATTTAGGATCTACATAATTAAGAGCTCAATTTACTAATTTAATTCTTGTATGATAAATTGAGCTCAATCAAGCCCTGAGGTGTAAATTTTCGAAGTGCCAAATATGTTATTACTTTGTTAGCAGCTTTACCAAATGTTACCTGGGTTATGTTGATTCACTAACGTTACTATTTATGCTCCAATAACAATCGCACTAACAGCTTGGTATGACTGTGTGAAAATTAATGATGCTTTGTGAAATACGAATCTGCATACACACGTACGTATGTCCGCAAAGTTCAAGAGCAAGTGAAGTGTTTGCGGGGTCTTCACATACAAGTGCAAATTTATGAATAAGAATGGAAACACAAATTAGCAGATGAGTGAATTTATTGGGTTGTATGAATTGTTAATGAGTGTATTATTGAACATATCACTTATTTTTAAAATATTGGTTATTTTTTTTTTCATTTCTTCAACAACATTTTTAATTATTATGATTTATGTATATTTTAATTAAACTTTTCAATTATTTTGTTCTTTAGTATTTGTTTTTATTTCCTAGAACGTTATAATGGTATTTCGTATGGATAAACCAAAACATATGGCAAATGGATTTTTAAATAAATGATATAATTTATTTTGTTGCTAATTAAAGCTGCAGCAAATTAGAAAATTATTTTACTTCCACCAGTTTTTTGAAATGCAATAAATTTGTCCAACTTCTCAATAACTAATTGCAGAGAAATATGGACCACCGTCTTACCGCCAGAAACCAAGGACCTGTTCACAGCTATTATGGGCATTTCGAAAGCCACTCGTCTAGATGAGGGGATTTATACGTGCAAGGTAAGTAGAGCGATAAATTCTTCAATAAAATACAAAAGTTTGCTTACAAATTTGATAATCTAGAAAATAAAATGGTTTATTTTTTTAATTCATCGTAAAAAAAATTATTTGAAAAAAAATATAAAAATCTTCTAAAATCTATTTTCACAATTGTTCAATTCACAAACGCCGCGTATTATTGTATAATTGTATTGTTATACAACATTATATTTTTTGGTGGAAATTTTACCATACCTGGGTCTTTTTTTATTAATGTAGGGGAGATATCGAAGCAGACCGCTAACTTTAGGGGTTCCCCTTCTTTCCACGAATTTATTTCAGACAACAGTTTTGTAATCTACGACTACTTTACGCCTATTCGAGTCAAGTGCTACCACTAGCCTTTGCTCTTGAGTGTAGTGATTTCAGAGTATAGATTGATGACTATCGGGTTTCTTCCTCACCACGTAGTCTCTTGTAATTGTTGGCATTTGTCTCAGAAGTCTTATGCTCGACAGTGCTGGACATGCACACACTAATTGCGTTGCCATTTCAGCCTCTTTCTCAGGAGTATCTTTGAGGACCGGTCTGTCCACTCCTTGCTAGGTTTCGTTGTCCATCCGTTCAGAATCCCTCCATTGGTCAATAAAAACCGGAGTACCCGCAGATATTAACCTCTCCACCTTCTAGAAGGCTTCATTGTCCATACTTTTTTGAATCTCATGGTCTAATGCATTAGAAGTACCTTGAAAGATTGACCCATCTCCCATTTCTCGCGCGGTTTTCTTGTCGCTCTCTTCCGGATTTTTCTCTTGACCAATTTAAACTGGAGTTTCTTTAGAGATTAACCTCTCCTCCTCTTGCAATGGCTTCCTGATTCATCTCTGTAAGATTCACCCATCCATTTCTCGAGCGGTTTTCTTGTCGCTCTCTTGACCAATTTTAACTGCAGTTTCTTTAGAGATTAACCTCTCCTCCTCTTGCAAAGGCTTCCTGATTCATCTCTGTAATAAAGAAAAAGATCCGCACATACATAGGCCTCCATATGCACGGGTAAGTCTGTATTAAAACTGGAGATCGAATGGTATCCAGAGTTCGGTTTCTAGAGATCAATCACCCTCTTGGTCACGCATCCAAGGCGAATGTTGTTCCACCGTGGATTAGGGATTTTCTATAAAAAAAATATTCACTTCTCTCCGCTCGACTTATTTAGTCAGACACCTAGCAGAGACAAGAACCTGTTACGGGACGCCAGCGCGAGCATGTATAAGTCAGAACTTCTGACAGAGCACTCAGTTACGGCAAGC